>CAWUFW010004331.1:0-600000 GCA_963921515.1 Calotriton arnoldi
GAACAGGCAGTTCTTGACCTCTTTACCTAACACCATCTGATAAATTGAGGGAGCCTCAGCCGTATTGCTGACTTCTTCTCCAGTCAACATTAACCGCATATTCAATAAGAGACAAGAGTAGTAATACAGTGTAAAGTCGGGGACTGACCCTCCCCCCCTTTCTCTGGGAAGAGTCATAAAGTGCATTGCTCTCCGGGGTTTCCCTGGAGCCCACAAGAACTTGGCGCAAAGTGCCTGCAGATGTTGTAGCTGGGCGCGGGATACCTCCAGCGGTACAGACCTGAAGAAATACAACACCTTAAGGAGAATATTCATTTTGAGGATGTTAGCTCTACCTACCAGAGAAAGATGTAGGCAATCCCAACTATCTAACGATTGCTTTACCCTGGTAGTGATATCCCCCCAGTTAATATCGACCAGATCTTTCAAGTTTTCTCGGATCTTAATACCCATATATGTGACTTCCTTAACCACTCTAGGATCGCTGGCCATGATCTGTTTTGTACACAAAATCTGGGTTTTAGATGTATTCATCTTATAGCCCGAAACCACGCCAAACTCGCATGCTAAGCGTTCTACTTCAGGTATAGCCGTGAGAGGATCCGATGTTATGATGGCAATGTCATCAGCATATGCTAAGTCTCGAAACTGGTCTTCCAAAACGCGAAAGGGTTTAATCTGGGTACTTCTCTCTAACATTCTTAGAAAAGGATTGATATAAAGGGCAAACAGGAGGGGAGAGCATGGGCAACCCTGCCGTGTGCCTCTTGAAATTTTTATGGGGCCTGATGCCAGACCCATAGAGCAGATCCTTGCCGAAGGTGATCAATATAGTACTTTTACAGCCTGGATAAAACCCTGACCGAACCCCATCCGCTGCATAACCCCCCAAAGGAAATCCCAGGCCACACGATCGAACGCCTTCTCGGCATCGAGCAGGATCAGCCCCAGGTCCCTAGCTTCGACCTGAGCAATATCAAAGAGCGTCACAATTCTGCTAATATGATTCACAGTCCCCCGGCCAGGGATAAATCCATGTTGTTTAGGGGAGACCAGTGGCGAGATAACCTTTGCTAACCTGTTCGCTAGGATTTTGGCATAAATCTTCCCATCACAGTTGACGAGAGAAATCGGGCGATAAGACCCTGGCAGATCCGATGGCTTGTCCTTTTTCCTGAAGATGACAATGTTGGCCTCGTCCCAAGATTGCGGTGCACTTCCCATTTGGGCGGCTTGGAGGACGGCCAACAAATCTATTTTAATCTCCTGAAAAAGGTCCTATACACCTCCGAGGGAAGCCTATCGGGGCCCGCTGCCTTACCAACCGCCATGCTATTTATGGCTAGTTCTAGCTCTTCCATAGTATTAGGGCTTTCCAAGATCTCTGCCTCCTCCTGACCGACTTGTTCCACCAGCTGTTGTATTGCAGTGTCCCCTATATGCGACCCTGTCTCTTTTCCTAGATAAAGATTTTCATAAAATTCATAAAAAATCTGGAGAATTTCCTGAGGGTCATAGACCATTTCACCTAACTGATTCTTCATGCCGGCTATTCTATGAGCAGCTTCGTTAGAGCGTAGTCTGTTGGCCAGGCAACGCCCTACCGCTTCTCCATACTCATAGCATTCCTTTTTGTATACCAAATATTTAGCTGCGATTTCCTTACTCCAGGATAGATTAATGTTAGCCTTTCATCTAGCGACCCTGGTTTGTAGTTCGTCAATATCATTTTTAGCCAGGATCCCCTGTGTAAGGTTTTCTTCCGCAGTCTTAAGTTTAGTATACAATTCCTGCATTGCAAGCTTAGCTTTCTTTTGCTGGTACTACAAACCATAGCTCAGGACCTCCCCTCTAAGGCAGGCTTTAAAAGCATCCCACAGAACCCCAGCGGATGTTTAGTGCCGGTTATCTTGAAGTAAATCCTTGATCCAGCTCTTAATATGATCTATAAAGGGTTTTTCAAGAAGCAGTTTCCTCTTAAAGGTAAAAATTTGTGGATTTACATGAGAGCCTAATGCGGGTATATCCAGGACTACAGGTGCGTGATCAGATGTGATTCTTGGAAAAACATAGATTTTGGCTTCTGTGAATAAAACAGGTGAAGCAAAAAAATAATCAAGTCGTACTAACTTTTGATGAGGATGGGAATAAAATGTAAACCCAGGATCATGTGGACAAAGATAATCCCATACATCGACCAGACCATGATCCATCAGTAAGTGGGATAGCGCCTTAAAAACTCTGGGTTTCCTACCCTTATAATTTTGTATGCCCAGTTGAAGTTCCTTATTGACCAAACTAATATTAAAATCTCCATATAGCACCAAGGGGGTGGACCATAATGCGAGCTCCACATTGAGTTGTTCCAAAACCATAGCTTCATCAAGATTGGAGCCGTAAACAGTGCAAAGCGTAAATTTATTCACCCCTATCATACATTCTACAATAAGCCAACGCCCCAGTTTATCAGCTAATACCCGTCCCGAATTTTGTATGATAGGTTTGGCTAGCACCGCCACTCCCCGAGTCGTTATACATTGCTGAGAAGCTGCTAAAAGCACGAAACCCATTTCTGCTAATATTTTCAGCTTTCCCCAGGATACATGAGTTTCTTGTAAACAGACCACATCTGGTTGAATCAGCCGGAGTTCAGCAGCTACCCTTTGTCTCTTGTTATAACTATTTAGACCACATACATTCAATGAGCATATTCTGAGCCCAGATCTAGCCATTAAATAAATAGGGGGTCGATCCGATATTGAATTCTCTGAAGACAGACAATAGATCTGTGAAACTTAAACTCAAACTCAAAATTATATCGATACTGTGGATTATTTTCTTTATTTTGCCCCACCCAATCCACCCAAACCCCCCCTGACCCCCCCAGTCCCCTCCCACGCCCCCCCTACCCCTACCCGTCCATGAGGCTTTGGGACCGATAGTCCCTGTGATGACAAGCTCCCGCCACCCAGGTGAGCCCCCCCACACCACACCGCGACCCTATGCAGCAGACATGGCATCATATTAATTTCAAAACATCCTTAGATCATGAACATGTGCTGATGCCAACTTATCCTTAATTATATCTCCAAACTTACACATAGGGTAAAATAACACAAAAGAGAGAGGAAAAGGAAATAAACAAA
Organism: Calotriton arnoldi; assembly: GCA_963921515.1. Taxonomy (NCBI): domain Eukaryota; kingdom Metazoa; phylum Chordata; class Amphibia; order Caudata; family Salamandridae; genus Calotriton; species Calotriton arnoldi. The sequence goes on from CAWUFW010004331.1 coordinate 3,147, forward strand.
AGAAGAGAAGAGAGAGGGAGGGAGAAAACAGGTAGAGACCAATGACAGACATAGTTGCAAATCGACATCTTGATTCAAACCCTGATCCTCATTCTACCTGATTCTACCTAAAACCGCCAGATTAAACGCATTACAGTGTTTGCAAAAACTCTTTCGCTAGTATCTCCGAGGTAAAGAACCGGGTTTGATCCTTAACAATAACTTTGAGCTTAGCTGGGTTTAACAAAAAAACTTGAGCCCCTTTGGCCTGAAATGGTGCAATGAGCTGACGTAAGTGCCAGCGCCTTTCCACCGTAAGACGGCAGAAGTCAGGCCTTACGAAAAATTCTAGCCCTTTCCCTGCCCTTTTTCTGTCAGGGCGTGCAAAAGAGTACACATCTTCCCTAGCCAAAAAGCTGTTAAGAGATATTAAAATCACTCTGGGTCTGTCCAAGGATTGACCGGATCTTGGGCGAGGATTAAATGGGAAACAATGCGCTCTCTCTACTTCTCTTGCCCAGTCCCATTTCAGCTCTGGAAAGGCTTCCACAAATAAATCGATGATGAATTTGCGAGGATCTTGTCCTTCAACCCCCTCTGGAATTTGCCAAACTCTAAGATTGTTCCTACGAGAACGATTTTCAATGTCAGCTAACTTCCATTGCGTATCGTCTTTTAGGGACCGTAGAGAGTCAGTTAGAGCCTTCTGTGCAACCAGTTCGTCTTCGAGAGAGGAGATTCTTGCTTCTGCTTCATTAAATCTCGTTGTGAACTCTGTGCAGGTCTTGGCTATACGTCGTACAGAGTTCTGTAATTTACGACATGAACCCTGTACTCTCTGGTTCTCTACTCGAGCCTCCTCTCTAGGAGTAACCATGGTTTGATAGATCAATGTTAATGATATGTCCTCGGAAGCCTTAGTTGACGGTTCTGTACCAGTCCCCGGGGTTCGCCCATTCTCAATGCTTAAATCGGTTGAGCAGGAATAGTCCCACTGCAGAACATTACTTCCATTGCCACCATTCCTTGGCTTAGCACCGCTTTTCAGATCTAATTTTTTACGCACTGTGCGCGGACTGCCGTCTGATATATCACCGGAATCCTCCAAATGTACACTACAATCACTACCTCCGTCATCCTGCGTACCAGACCTGGCTGAGGCCCCGGGAATAGACTCGAGGTCATCATTTGATGAGTTTGAGTGGTCAGATAGCGAAAACAAATAGTCCCCAGTCTCTATATCCTGCATTGTAGACCCATTTACAGCCACACCGGGATCATTGGCACCCGTTAAATTGGCATTGGAACCGAGAGCAACCAAAGGTACTGAGGTAGGGGGTTCGCATGGATTAATAGATGAGTTCCCCTCCCTGGTTGCATCCTCAACCATTTCCTCGACCATTTCTCTGACTTGGACAGCTCTGTGTGTGGACAGTGATCCCATGTTGGGGTTATCAGCGACCGCATCATGAAGGTCACAGACTCTATCTCTCCCCTCAGATTCTAAGGTGGGGTCCATAGTGCGCCTGTGTCCTGTTGCCACAGCAGGAGATGTACCCTGAGGAGGTTTAGGGAGTTGGGAAGCTTCTCCCTTATCTTTTACTTTACCAGCAGAGAATAGTATGGGTATAGTAGACTTTCCCACATTCTCCATGGATTTTCCTCCTTTTCCTCCCTTAGAGACAGTGTCTTTATTTGGCGATTTAGAACCACTCACTGTGCTTAATGTATTCTTTATTGAAGTTCCGATGTTATCCACCAGAGAGCGAGTCCTCCCTCTCACTCCCTTTGGAGGCATTGTTGACGCGGCTCTCTCCAGTCCTTTGCGGCCGCCGTAATGTGCAGACACCGGGAGAAAATACCGACTCCAACTCTGGGCGTACCGCCAACAACAGCGATATTGCAGGCGGTGTAATTTTCCCGAAAATTATGCGGCCGCGGTAATCAGCATCCCGTCCCGTACCGGTCTTTCCTTAGCTCCTCTCTCACAGGTACGTTAGCATAGCGTGGGGGTTTTGGCACCCAGGAGCAGCCGGCTTACGCGTCCGACCCAGCGGACGCCATCTTGCCTCCCGTTGACTCAGCTTTTGACTGGAACTAGTGCAAAAGAAACAGTTGATGGACGGAATGCTGGACAATGCAAACATTCACCCCCAGTCACAAGGATCTGGGTTAAATCCATCATTCTTTTGCTCACCACACCACCCCAGTTTGGACCCAGCCATATGCAAATCAGTCTTGACCCTGCTCCTTGTGGGAACAGTCCAGCCCGAACTGCCAAGCCAGGTCCTCCCTGGACCGGAAACAAGCATCCTGGGACCGGTTTCAGGGCATCACCCTTCTTCAGCCAGGCTAGCTTGAATCCAGTGGTGTAGTGAGCACGGGACCCACGTCTGGGCATACCCTTCCCACTTAGGGCGACATATGCAAAAGAAACAGTTGATGGACGGAATGCTGGACAATGCAAACATTCACCCCCGGTCACAAGGATCTGGGTTAAATCCATCATTCTTTTGCTCACCACACCACCCCAGATTGGACCCAGCCATATGCAAATCAGTCTTGACCCTGCTCCTTGTGGGAACAGTCCAGCCCGAACTGCCAAGCCAGGTCCTCCCTGGACCGGAAACAAGCATCCTGGGACCGGTTTCAGGGCATCACCCTTCTTCAGCCAGGCTAGCTTGAATCCAGTGGTGTAGTGAGCACGGGACCCACGTCTGGGCATACCCTTCCCACTTAGGGCGACATATGCAAAAGAAACAGTTGATGGACGGAATGCTGGACAATGCAAACATTCACCCCCAGTCACAAGGATCTGGGTTAAATCCATCATTCTTTTGCTCACCACACCACCCCAGTTTGGACCCAGCCATATGCAAATCAGTCTTGACCCTGCTCCTTGTGGGAACAGTCCAGCCCGAACTGCCAAGCCAGGTCCTCCCTGGACCGGAAACAAGCATCCTGGGACCGGTTTCAGGGCATCACCCTTCTTCAGCCAGGCTAGCTTGAATCCAGTGGTGTAGTGAGCACGGGACCCACGTCTGGGCATACCCTTCCCACTTAGGGCGACATATGCAAAAGAAACAGTTGATGGACGGAATGCTGGACAATGCAAACATTCACCCCCAGTCACAAGGATCTGGGTTAAATCCATCATTCTTTTGCTCACCACACCACCCCAGTTTGGACCCAGCCATATGCAAATCAGTCTTGACCCTGCTCCTTGTGGGAACAGTCCAGCCCGAACTGCCAAGCCAGGTCCTCCCTGGACCGGAAACAAGCATCCTGGGACCGGTTTCAGGGCATCACCCTTCTTCAGCCAGGCTAGCTTGAATCCAGTGGTGTAGTGAGCACGGGACCCACGTCTGGGCATACCCTTCCCACTTAGGGCGACATATGCAAAAGAAACAGTTGATGGACGGAATGCTGGACAATGCAAACATTCACCCCCAGTCACAAGGATCTGGGTTAAATCCATCATTCTTTTGCTCACCACACCACCCCAGTTTGGACCCAGCCATATGCAAATCAGTCTTGACCCTGCTCCTTGTGGGAACAGTCCAGCCCGAACTGCCAAGCCAGGTCCTCCCTGGACCGGAAACAAGCATCCTGGGACCGGTTTCAGGGCATCACCCTTCTTCAGCCAGGCTAGCTTGAATCCAGTGGTGTAGTGAGCACGGGACCCACGTCTGGGCATACCCTTCCCACTTAGGGCGACATATGCAAAAGAAACAGTTGATGGACGGAATGCTGGACAATGCAAACATTCACCCCCAGTCACAAGGATCTGGGTTAAATCCATCATTCTTTTGCTCACCACACCACCCCAGTTTGGACCCAGCCATATGCAAATCAGTCTTGACCCTGCTCCTTGTGGGAACAGTCCAGCCCGAACTGCCAAGCCAGGTCCTCCCTGGACCGGAAACAAGCATCCTGGGACCGGTTTCAGGGCATCACCCTTCTTCAGCCAGGCTAGCTTGAATCCAGTGGTGTAGTGAGCACGGGACCCACGTCTGGGCATACCCTTCCCACTTAGGGCGACATATGCAAAAGAAACAGTTGATGGACGGAATGCTGGACAATGCAAATATTCACCCCCAGTCACAAGGATCTGGGTTAAATCCATCATTCTTTTGCTCACCACACCACCCCACTTTGGACCCAGCCATGTGCAAATCAGTCTTGACCCTGCTCCTTGTGGGAACAGTCCAGCCCGAACTGCCAAGCCAGGTCCTCCCTGGACCGGAAACAAGCATCCTGGGACCGGTTTCAGGGCATCACCCTTCTTCAGCCAGGCTAGCTTGAATCCAGTGGTGTAGTGAGCACGGGACCCACGTCTGGGCATACCCTTCCCACTTAGGGCGACATATGCAAAAGAAACAGTTGATGGACGGAATGCTGGACAATGCAAACATTCACCCCCAGTCACAAGGATCTGGGTTAAATCCATCATTCTTTTGCTCACCACACCACCCCAGTTTGGACCCAGCCATATGCAAATCAGTCTTGACCCTGCTCCTTGTGGGAACAGTCCAGCCCGAACTACCAAGCCAGGTCCTCCCTGGACCGGAAACAAGCATCATGGGACCGGTTTCAGGGCATCACCCTTCTTCAGCCAGGCTAGCTTGAATCCAGTGGTGTAGTGAGCACGGGACCCACGTCTGGGCATACCCTTCCCACTTAGGGCGACATATGCAAAAGAAACAGTTGATGGACGGAATGCTGGACAATGCAAACATTCACCCCCAGTCACAAGGATCTGGGTTAAATCCATCATTCTTTTGCTCACCACACCACCCCAGTTTGGACCCAGCCATATGCAAATCAGTCTTGACCCTGCTCCTTGTGGGAACAGTCCAGCCCGAACTTCCAAGCCAGGTCCTCCCTGGACCGGAAACAAGCATCCTGGGACCGGTTTCAGGGCATCACCCTTCTTCAGCCAGGCTAGCTTGAATCCAGTGGTGTAGTGAGCACGGGACCCACGTCTGGGCATACCCTTCCCACTTAGGGCGACATATGCAAAAGAAACAGTTGATGGACGGAATGCTGGACAATGCAAACATTCACCCCCAGTCACAAGGATCTGAGTTAAATCCATCATTCTTTTGCTCACCACACCACCCCAGTTTGGACCCAGCCATATGCAAATCAGTCTTGACCCTGCTCCTTGTGGGAACAGTCCAGCCCGAACTGCCAAGCCAGGTCCTCCCTGGACCGGAAACAAGCATCCTGGGACCGGTTTCAGGGCATCACCCTTCTTCAGCCAGGCTAGCTTGAATCCAGTGGTGTAGTGAGCACGGGACCCACGTCTGGGCATACCCTTCCCACTTAGGGCGACATATGCAAAAGAAACAGTTGATGGACGGAATGCTGGACAATGCAAACATTCACCCCCAGTCACAAGGATCTGGGTTAAATCCATCATTCTTTTGCTCACCACACCACCCCAGTTTGGACCCAGCCATGTGCAAATCAGTCTTGACCCTGCTCCTTGTGGGAACAGTCCAGCCCGAACTGCCAAGCCAGGTCCTCCCTGGACTGGAATTAGGGCCCAAAAGCTGTCCATGGAGCATAGATTTTCTCGCATAGGAGGTTTCGGTCCTCCAAAGACTTCTTTACCAAAATCTTCAGTTGTGTCTTGAACAGCTTATATCCAGTGAAAGAAATAAGCATCAACAAATTCATTTTGAGTGAAGTCGGCTTTCCATGACCACTCCAGATTTGTGGTCTAGGAGCAATATATGGCCCTGCTGCTGCCCCCAGTGAAAATGAAAGTGGTAAAAAACCTACTTGTTGTTCCATTATGGATAGGGTCACTGTAAGGTAAGACCTTTAATCACTTTGCCAACTTATGAAAATCCTTCAATAAAGATATGATAGTAAAATATACTTAGGCAGAAGTTTGAATCTGAAAATTAGGGTCAGAATATAATCTCTTCACCGTCAACTCCACCCACTCATCAACAGGGTCTGCTAGTGCTGCCTCCTGAGAGGTTATTGTGCTCTGTGATGGCAATCCAGCATGACAGAATCCACCTTAACAACCGGAGGAAACTCCTTCAAAACCACTAGAAGAGGGTATTGTCTAGTTAGGAAGTGAGGAAATATGTGCATATGCACCCCCTGTCCCTTTTTTTCCAAACACTTTCCTTATAGCTTCATAAAGAGTAAACACTCCGTCCTCTGATACTAGAGGGAAAGTCATCTTCCTTCTCCTAGGTTGATGCATTAGGAAAGGCAAGATTTTCCCTGAGCTATTGTACCTCTTTTACTCAGAACCCTGGATGAATCCGAATTTAATCTGGAGGGGGAGGCGGTGGTTGAGTGCCTTTTCAGGGTGTAATGGGAGGTCTGGCAGGAATATTAAGCCATATTTGCTGTATGTTTTAATTGCCTGGGGTAAAAAAGTTATGTTAACAGGAACGAATGCTCAGGAGGAATACGGATGAGGAGTTAATAGTAAAGAGTCTCTTTCATCACCATCCATAATTTCACCTAAATATTGAAGGTCCCGGGAGAAACCTGCCAGCAAAAACATATTGGAAAAATACCATACCAATGAGCCTAAATAAACAAACTTTCCAACATAAATTACTACATGTAAAATGTCCAGGAGGACTAGAGGGTTTGCCCAAAGGTTTAACAAACAGGTTTGCCAAGAAGTAGTGTGTGGGCAGGTGGATGCCAAAACATAACAAGCATTGGCATAGCCAATAGGTCCTTATAAGTATGATCCAACTCCATATCATAACGCAAAATACATACAGTACCAACATATACCATATAATATCGTAACACACCATACTTTACCCTAATATACCGTACCTTAAATGACCCTAATGGAATGTACCAGCCCATCTCGTGACATACCATAACACAGAATACCATATAACTAAGGCTCCCGGTTTTCCGTTTAAACGGATTTTTACATATAAATACAGACGGAAAACGTTTTTTTCTTTGTCTGTATTTATATATAAAAAACGGAAAAATACTGGCAAAACAAATGCTTGTGCTGCCTCTGTGTTCCTCTTGAAAATCCGTGCCTGAGATGCACAAGGGTTGGGAAAGAAATATGAAACCACTGCCATCAAACTGCCCCTCTGGAGAGGGGTGAACAAGTGCAGCAGGGAGCGCGTGTCTGCAGAAGTAGACGTTTCAATGTTCAGTGCTTCATTTTTTGGGCATAAGAATCAAAATTGCTATGGAAAATATTCAGGAAACTCACATGGCCCTTTAAAAATATATGTGTTAATCAGCATTTAGGCACAAAGTATCTGCTCTCTGCCATGAAGTCATTTTACAGACAATTAAAATCCTAGAAACGCTGTTGAAAAGTGCTGGTTGCATCTCATTAAAAGGCCTGTGACTCTTGCCCACTGAGGACAGCTGCAGTCCTGTGACTTTCGCACTTTATTATCTCTTGCTGTACGAGTGTTCACATCCAATTCCCTGCACATTTTGAAGGTGACCCAGATTAATCTGGTTAAAAGGCCCCTCACCGTGGTGCTCAAGCAAAAACTTTTCTACAGGCAGCAGCCGCTTTTTCACAAACTCGAGCTTCAAATACAAACAGGTACCCTCCAAAGGTGCACTTTATCGAGCCTTACTCACTTGTTTAAACAGATGACTCTCCGCTTCAAATAAAATTAATGCTAACCAGCAAAGCTTTACTGTTGCGCCAGCATGACAGCTTTATACTGTAACCACTATATCAAGCCCAAAGAAAAAGGAGATATGCAATGAAACTGAAGCAGGTACAAGGTAAATTGTTGGAGCAATGCAAGCAGCTAACGTCCATTAAGAGGTGTGAAAACATCCCCAGGACATAGGCTGCATCCCCAGCAACGTTTTGTGTTTTTGGTTGTATGGGAGGAGGAAGGAGATCGATGGGGGCAGGGCACGGAGGCAGGCATGCCTCCAACATCTATCAGCATAAAGCCTGGGTCCACCTCTCAGTGATTATTCACGCCTGCGGGGCAGTGAGGCTGAGTGAGAGGTGTTTGGGTCAGTTAGAATAACTTATTTTTACTTAACAATCGTAGCCAGAGTCTGGAAACTTAGTAGCACTTAATAACAGATGTGACCGTTGCACCGTCTGTGCTCTACATTTTATCCTTCGAGCAGACACTGAGGGGTCGATTCCGATGTCGGCCGGAAGCGCACCTAACAGTATTCGTCCGGAAAAAATACCAGCCGAGCGTGTGTTTTCCGACCGACTCGAACACTCTACCGAACGAACAAGTACGATGCGCATAACAGCCCAGATTCCGAGCGAGCCGTACTTACCCATTCCAGCTCCTGTTCCCCGCCCGAGCCGGATCCGTAAACGCCGAATCGAGTCGCACGGAACCAAATACACAGCACCTTCCGGCCGGACTAGTACGATGCGTCTTCCGTACGCGCCGAACTCGTCGCTACGTCCGGCACGTTTGAGCATCCGGGAGAGCTGCACATAAGCTCCGATTCGCGCCACAAGACGATCCACGGCGACGAGACGAACAAGCCAGCGACGAGTACGAGTCGAAGCCACGAGAAACCCGAACGAGACGACCCAACCATGAATCCCATCGCGCAGGTCCTACCAACACTCTACATCTATTACCGGGACCGGTACGGACGCGTACGGCGCAGACGGTAAGTCAAACACCCACAACACAAACAAACGACACGTACCCGAAATATGTCACACACACATAGGGATGCACAAATGACGTAGACTAGCAACAGCAGAACCATAGGGGCGGGATGGCCATCACCAATGCCATACACACCCATAGGGGGCTGGATGCCTGCCACTACTGCCATCCCCACCCATAGGGGGATGGATGCCTACCACTAACACCACCCCTACTCAGGGTGGGCTGGATGCCTGTCACTACTGCCATCCCCACCCATAGGGGGCTGGATGGCTGTCACTACTACCATCCCCACTCATGGGGGGCTGGATGCCTGCCACTACTGCCATCCCCACCCATAGGGGGATGGATGCCTACCACTAACACCACCCCTACTCAGGGTGGGCTGGATGCCTGTCACTACTGCCATCCCCACCCATAGGGCGCTGGATGGCTGTCACTACTGCCATCCCCACTCATGGGGGGCGGATGCCTGCCACTACTACCATCCCCACTCAGGGTGGGCTGGATGCCTGTCACTACTACCATCCCCACTCATGGGGGGCTGGATGCCTACCACTACTACCACCCCCACTCATGGGGGCTGGATGCCTACCACTACTACCATCCCCACTCATGGGGGCTGAATGCCTACCACTACTACCATCCCCACACATGGGGGGCTGGATGCCTGTCACTACTGCCATCCCCACCCATAGGGGGCAGGATGGCTGTCACTACTACCATCCCCACTCATGGGGGTCTGGATGCCTACCACTACTACCATCCCCACTCATGGGGGCTGGATGCCTACCACTACTACCATCCCCACACATGGGGGCTGGATGCCTGTCACTACTGCCATCCCCACCCATAGGGGGCAGGATGGCTGTCACTACTACCATCCCCACTCATGGGGGTCTGGATGCCTACCACTACTACCATCCCCACTCATGGGGGGCTGGATGCCTACCACTACTACCATCCCCACTCATGGGGGCTGGATGCCTGCCACTACTGCCATCCCCACCCATAGGGGATGGATGCCTACCACTAACACCACCCCTGGATGCCTGCCACTACTACCATCCCCACTCAGGGTGGGCTGGATGCCTGTCACTACTACCATCCCCACTCATGGGGGGCTGGATGCCTACCACTACTACCATCCCCACTCATGGGGGGCTGGATGCCTGCCACTACTGCCATCCCCACCCATAGGGGGATGGATGCCTACCACTAACACCACCCCCACTCAGGGTGGGCTGGATGCCTGTCACTACTGCCATCCCCACCCATAGGGGCTGGATGGCTGTCACTACTGCCATCCCCACTCATGGGCGGCTGGAAGCCTGCCACTACTACCATCCCCACTCAGGGTGGGCAGGCCACCACTCCACAGGTTCCACCGCCACACCCTGCCCCAGGTTCCCCCACACACCGATACCGCATCCCCAAACTGCTTAGGCCCTCCCCCCTGGGACATGAAACACAACTCTCTGAACATGAGCACCTCACAGTGTGCTGTGAATGACAATACAGCTGCCTGAAAGTCACAGTCGCAAACACCTGTGTGCACAGTCAAGTGATCAGACACCTATAAGTCACAGAAGTATCGTCTATCATGGTCACATCTCAGATGCTGAGCCCTAACCGATAAACATACCAGTAGTCCTGACAACGAAGACACAGCACAATGAGACAGAGGCAGACACCTGAGGGTACATTTCACTGATCACAACATGCCAGATGATACACGGGAGTGGGAGTACAGAGTGTATTGCATGCCCTGGAGTAGGCATGACTGTCCAGCTCCACCTGTAAGAGGGATGAGTCCTGGACAGTAGGCAGGTGGCTAAGCATGTGTGACACACTGGATACACATACTCCTGAGGCCCAAACATTGTTCCCACCAGCAGCATGGGTGTGTGCCAAATTCCCCAGGGACATGTGGTGAGTCAGAGCAGCAAGCGGACCACATATCAAAGTTACACCCAGATTACATGTCAGAACTTAGGCATTGTGTAAGCAATTGACCCACCCATGAATCGCACAACAAAGTCACGGGAACAAATGCTGTCCCCACCTTGAGCAAAGCAAAATGCAATGACACAGTCCCCAAATGACACAATTTCCTGACTATAAGGGCCACACATATGCGTATCAGAGGAGAAGTGGGCATGTCACAAATGAGGGACATGGGTCCTGGACCACATGACTGATGTACTGTGGAAGTTTAACCAGGCCAGAGGAGGGCACATAGCATGTCAGACAAAGTGCACAGTGCAGTCATGGACTCACCCCTCCTTGCTGCTGTCTGTCCTTCAGCTGCCCATCCAGCTCAGGGAAGACCACTGCCAGGATCTGGAGCATGTGGGGGTCAGGGTCCGGTGTCCGCCCCTCCTGCGAGGAGGCGACAGCTTCAGCTGGACCCTTGCGATCCTCCGGGTCCAGCCACGAAGGTCCTGCCACCTCTTCTGGCAGTTGCGGATCCTGCGCCTGTAGACCCCCACGGATCTTACTTTCCAGGCGATGGTCAGCCAGATTTCCTGCTTCTGGTGGGCATCAACCTGTGAGGATGACAAAGTGAAAAGGCCATTACTAAACATGCAATATATACGTGCATCACACAGTTGGATATACATGTCTCAATCACAGGGGCATATGATGTACACAGGCAGTGCAACAATGGCTATGAACAGTTTGCCAGCAGTCACTACATGGTATCATTGCATGGGAAGTAAACCTAGTTGGAATGCACTGTTACTGCACTGTACCAGTTCAGTGCATGTAACTACACACTTTGGGGTGTGACAACTACTCAGTGGGCATGCTAGCCAGTGGTGTGCACACTGAAAGTCCTGCTAGTCAGACAACATGCACAATTAGTGAGGCAGTGGACAGCACACTCACCTGCTCCCCTGGTTTCCCATACAGCTTGCTGTACTGTGGAAGGAGGCTGTCCAGCAGGGCCTGGTTCTCCTCAAGGCTGAAGGCTGGGGCTCTCTCCACAGTACGTGCCATTGCAGGAGCCAGAGGATGCATAAACAGCAGCAGTGTTGGTGGCAGATGTCGTCCTGGAGCATGTAGTGCAGGCAAGTGAGCTCTCAGGGGAACAGCCAGCATTATATGTGTGCTGCAGAGGCAGATACTGTCCCATGTGTCCAAAGTGATAGGTCCAAGTCGTTTGCATCTTCTGAATCTGACCAATCCATGGAATAGCAGCACTAATACACGCCCACAGCATCCTTCAAATCTTTAACTTCATGACACCCATGATTTTGCAACATTGTTGTGGCTGGCCAACTGAATTCACTGCATCAGACTCGTTGGAGCTTCGAAAACGTGTCCGTTGCCATGCCAGGCCCCAGCCAATGTGTGCGCACCGTTCGGTCCACTGCTGTACAACATGTATTTCGGGATACAACGCGTATCCGCACACATCATATGCAATGGGCCGGCCGGGCACACCGATCGGTCCATTGCTCTACAACGCGTACCCGCTCACATCCAATGCAATGGGCCGTGCGGGCACACCGATCGGTCCATTGCTGTACAACGCGTACCCGGGATACAACGCGTACCCGCTCACATCATATGCAATGGGCCGGCCGGGCACACCGATCGGTCCATTGCTGTTCAACGCGTACCCGCACACATCATATGCAATGGGCCGGCCGGGCACACCGATCGGTCTATTGCTCTACAACGCGTACCCGGGATACAACGCGTACCCGCTCACATCATATGCAATGGGCCGGCCGGGCACACCGATCGGTCCATTGCTCTACAACGCGTACCCGCTCACATCCAATGCAATGGGCCGTGCGGGCACACCGATCGGTCCATTGCTCTACAACGCGCCCCTGGACAGGTCACACGCATATGTCACCATGCTGGTCACTGGTGAACCTATGCCAGCCACATATACTTTCCAGGGACTCAGGGGCACACCTACAACACCACACCCAGTCCACACTGTATCTAAGGCATGTGTGGCAGCATAACCTTATCTGTGTATGTGGGTGAACATGTGGTTTTTGGGGTGGCACTTAGGGGCAGACACACCCAGGCTGTGCACGTGTTCATGGGGACAGGGTCCTTTGTGTGTTGTGCACCTGACCACTGTGGTGTGCAACTTTTCATTTTGGAGCATGTGTCATGGTCACATTTCCAGGTTGTGTATGTGTATGACATGTCACATACCCCCAGGCTCACATGTGGGAAGGCATGTACGTCACAGGGTGGCCCATTGCCACAATAGTGATGTCCCTCCGCAGTCTGTGTGCATGTTGTGTTTCACATGTCTCTGACTCCATGTGCACAATGGGAGACAGTCTCCACATCCACGTGGTTTGTGCATGAACTTTGATGTTGTGTGTGTGTGTGTCACAGATGTCCATGTCTGTCCTGCAGAGGCTACAGGGGCCACTACCTGTGAGTGTCATGTTTGTTTTTCTGACGTGAACATGATACGCCATGTCATGCCAGTGTCCATGTGGCAAGACAGGGTCCCTGGGAATCTACCTGTCAATGAGCTGTGATGCCTGTGGAGCATCTGTCCAGACATGTCTCTGTGGTATGTGTGTGGAACGTGAGAGCAGTAAATGGGTACTGTGACACAGCCTAATGGTTTCCCATAGCACACCCTGGAACCTGTTGTCAACACTTGTTGAACAGAGATGTTAGATGATGTCCATGTAGGTGCCATATATGTCCAAACAGAACGACACACACATCAAGTACTTGTGTTTGTTAATGATGTATCATGTGAAATTGAGTATGGTGAACGGCACATAGGTGGGGTGACTGACAATCTTGCTTTCTTCACCTATGCACTGCAGGGCTCCTGCTGTCCATTGACCATTCCCAGACCTGGCAACGATGGTGGAACGTGACAGCATCCGACAGTACCGTACTCTGATGTCGAGTGGGTGACGTTATCTGCCACTACGTGTGAGTGAGATATAAAGGAGATTGGTTCTCCTTGCCCATGGTTAATCGTGCCAATTCATTTATGCAGCCACTGGGGCAATACAAGAATATTTTATGAAAAGTATTTCATGAAGGATTTACTTTCAACCTCGCATCATTGACTGAAGACTTTTCATTTGGCATTGGTGATATGTCAACCTGTTGGTATTTGTCACACATCTTCATCGTGTGACTTGAAATTTTTTCTTGGATGCTCAGCAAAATTTATGTCCTGATGATGACCATGTATTCATGACAAAGGTCGAAACGCCGTCGACGCAATTGTGGCCGTTAGTAATAAAGGACACATTGTTCTGTTTTTGTCGTTTCAGTGTTGTTCTGAAAAATTTCTTTTTTATGTGACTTTTTTGTTTGCCACTTGTTTGGTATTGTATTGTATAATAATTGTTATATGTACCAACTAATACTTCTGAGTGTAATGTGAATAATTTGTTTTTATATTGAATACATTTTGTATATTTTTCTTACGATATTTCTTATAAGGGCCTTCTTCTGTTTTTTTGATTTTTGATTTTTAGTCTTCTCTCTATGTACATTGTATTGTCAATTGTTTGTGAAAAATTGAATTTTTTCAATATCTTGGACCGCTGTTTGGATTAAACACTGATTGCCCCTGGTTCAGGTGTATAGGGTTGCCCCTGTGGTTGTTAATGATTGATACCACCACAGGCACATGAGCAGGCATACCGGAACCGTAAACATTACTATTCGATCAATGCTCTGGTGGTATGTCTTGCAGATATGACCATCACACGTGTGTGCCCGTTTCCCCGGTTCTGCACACGATGCCTACGTGATGAGGAGTAGTCGCATCCCGAGGATGATGTCACAGATGCCAAACCAGCGTGCCTGGCTTGTTGGTGTGTACTGACTTTGTACCATTGTGTGTGTTCTGCTATGTTGTTTTCCGCACACATTTTCAAATCGGCTAATGTACAATTGTCTGTCTGTAGGTGACTCGGGATACCCCAACATGCCGTGGTTGCTGACACCCCTCAGGAACCCTGTGACACCAGCCCAGATGCGCTACAATGAGGCACATGGTCGGGCGAGGAGGGTGATTGAGTGGACCTTTGGTCTCCTGAAGAGCCGCTTCCGCTGCCTGGACAAGACAGGAGGGGCCCTCCCATATGCCCCAGCAAAGGTGTGCCAGATTGTCATTGTCTGCTGCATGCTACACAACCTGGCAGTGCGGAAGGAGTTGCCTCTCATCCTGGATGACGATGACCAACGTCCGCCACCTGTGGAAGATCCTGGCCTGGGTCACGATGCCAATGAAGAAGATGATGATGATGATGATGGTGATGTCCGCACACAGCTCATCACCAACTTCTTCAGCTGAATGTGAGTCTCCAGAGGGTTGTAATGTCAATGATTTGAGTTTGCATGATATGTGTGTGTGGTGCTCTGGTGCTGTTTGAGTGTGGCCATGTGCTACTTGACTGGATGCGTGCAGCGATGTGTCCTTGCAGGTGGTCTGTACTGCCCAACAGTGTTGACATGCTAACTTGGTTTTGTGTAGTTATCTCGTGAATTGTATTAGACATGAGTATTGCCATTCTGTGCTGTTCTTCAGTGGTTTTGACTGTGTGTCATGTCTGTCCTTCACAGGGTGCTGCCGGAGTTGTTTGATCAACTTGGATCCCACGAATCCATGATTCAACTTCCAAGGTGGAACCAGCCATTTCCCTACAGGTGATGTGCCACACACCCCTGGACTTTCTATCTTCTGCACTTTTTGACTTTGTGGCCACAGCCAGGTTGGATTAGCTAGCATTTGTAGTGGAAACAACATGTTGCAAATGTGTAATAAACCTGTACTTCACTTTGGGATGTGCGTTGTCTGTAGTCACACATCTGACTGACATTTGCTTACTGCACCTGTAGTCTAGTTGACACAGACTGTGAATAGGTGGCGTGTCTGTGCATTCCACTGTATTTAGTTGCAACATCAGTATAGGTGATGAGTCTGATGGCCCTGGTGTGTATGTGTTGTGTGGCCCTAGTGGTGTGTCTCCCTCATATGTGTCACGTCGCCATGACTGACATGACGGTGTTGGACTTGCTGTAGCAGTTAGCATGCACAGTGTCATTTTTCTGATCACCATCTCCATGACAGAGAGCACGTTGGAAGCACAACAGAGGCAGATATGGTGTATTTGTGAGTTTATTTACATACAGGTGTGAGGATGGTGCACAGGATGGTGGGTGCTGTACATAGAAATTGGAATCCAAAGTTCCCATGTGATTCGGAAGTCTTGGTAGCTGAAATGTCCAGAGTAAAGTCCACAGTCATCTGATAAATTTTGCCAACTATAGCTCCCCATGTCATGTGGGAGAGTTGGGTTGGCTTCGACAGGGCGTGCAGTTTGCACACAGAGGAAAAGTTCCAGAACAGGTGTTGGCTTCCTGGGGGATGTAGATGGCCATCGGCCTCTCAGTTTGGCCTCCTCGGACGGCCCCTCTTCTTGGGGGGGGGACCCTCAGGTGCAGGCTGCAGCGGTGCAGTGGACTCTCTGCCAGAGTCTTCCTCCCTCCCTGTGGCATTTGCAGTTGTTTCAGCAGCAGATGTTGTGGGCACACAGGGAGGTGAGGCCATGTTGGTGCTGATCTGGCAGAGGCATGTCAGTATGTCCCTATGCACCGCTGTCAGTTGTTCCAATGTGTCCCACTTGGACTCCATGCCAGACATGTGTGTCTCGACATGTGACATGTGTGTCTTGACATGTGACATGTGTGTCTCGACACGGGACATGTGGGAGTCCAAGCGGGCATGATGGGCAGCCTGCTGCTGTTGTATGTCCTTGAGGATCCCCACTACCTGGCTGACCTCTCCGGTGCTAGTCTGGTACGCATCCGCGATGCGTGCCAGTTGTGGGTCATCATGCAGTCCAGACCCCTCTGCAAAGAGCGACCTATGTCTACCACCCCTCCCACCACCCCTGGCGACACGTGCAGGACCTGCGGTGGCATGCACAGGTGACCGTGGGCCCACTTGGGTGTTGTTCCTGGGCTCGTTGTCACCAGCTCCAGTTTGGGTCTGGGTCCCTGCGCTGTTGTCATCTGTGTTCCTTGGTCTGTCCGTGTTGGCAGGGGTGGCCTGTGTGTTGGCAGTTCTTGGAGGGGTGGGTGCAGGGGGTGCAGATGTTGGTCCTGCTGGTGCTGCATGATGATTCACACCGGAGGGTCCAGCTGGTTCTTCGCCATCCGAGGAGTGCAGAGGCTGATCCACACCAGTGAGCTCAGTGTTCACCGGAGCCTGGGACAGGGACTCCTCCTCGTCTGCTGCTGTGTCCCCATCATCACCTGTTTTGGGGAGAGACACAGATTGTATGTTATGTTTCTACTGGCATCAATTGTTCAAACACCTGACAGTTGTGACTGTACCTCTGGATGTGGGCCTGGACATTGCATTCTCCTAAATTGTGACAGTCAGAGAGTGATATTGGTGAAGCACATTGTCCTGCCAACCTGTGGCATGTCAATGTGAATGTTGAGGTGTGTGCATGACCAGCATTGGTGGTATTTGCTTGCCATCCGGGCCTCCTTCTCCCCCAGCCCAGTTATCCCACCATGAAGCGTGCTTCCATTGCAGGGAGTGCAAGTTGTCTTTCAGGATGTCAGTCAGTGGTGTCCTGCTGTTGGTTGTTGCACAGTTCCCAGCAGGGCCTTGTGCTCCCCCCAGCAGTACCCAGTGTCAGTCATCTTGTGAGTCCTTTTCCACTCCCTGTGATGTGAGCATGGTTCAGGGTGGTGTTGATGGGCCAATTGTGAGGCTGACCAATATCTGTGACTACCACTCCCATCATGCTATTGCCTACACCCACCTTCCCAGCATGTCCATACTTCCTTCCTTTTGAGTGGACTTCACTGTGTGTGAGTGTGACAGCAATGGCAAGATGGCTGACAGTGTGGTCCTGTTGTTTGTTGGTGCCCAGTTCCCATCAGGGCCTTGTGCTCCCCACAGCAGTACCCAGTGTCAGCCATCTTGTCAGTTGTTTTCCACTCCCTGTGATGTGAGCATGGTTCAGAGTGGTGTTGATGGGCCAATTGTGGGTGTGACCAATATCTGTGACTACCACTCCCATCATGCTATTGGCTACACTGACTTCACCAGCATACACAGAATTCCTTCCTTTCAGTGAGCTTCCCTGTGAGGTGGTGTTCTAGTGGTGGGTAAATATCTGGGAGTGTTTGTTGGTTCTATTTGTGCCACTGCCTTGCTGTATTTGTTGTTAGGTTTGTACATGTCATGACACAGTTACATATCACTATGAGATGGCAGGTATTGTGTTTGTCTGACTAGCATTTACATCTTGGGATGAATATCTTTTGGTTGCTGTGTATTTGCTAAGGGTGCATGGTTTGCCTATCCCCTTGACTGTGATGTGTGTGTGTTGTCACACCATATTGTGTATATTAGTTGTGTACTCACCAGGCTCTGGGATGTCTGTTAGTCCGTATACGCTCACTGGTGGTAGGATGGCACGCACCTTCTCCTCCCAGGGCCTGAGGTATACTGGTTTTGCAGGAGGGCCACTGCTGGTGTGCTGGCTGAGGAGGTAGTCCTTTTGAGTAGGTCCCGGACCCTCCTGCGCACATCATACCACCTGTTCTGGATGTCTTCCTTTGTGCGCAAACATGGTGATTGTGCGTTCACCCTGTCGACAATCCTCGCCCACATCTTGGTTTTCTGCGACATGGGGGTCTGTTGTACCAATGTACCAAACAACTGTGGCTCTACCCTGAGGATCTCATCTACCATGACTTCCAATTCACTGTCTAGGAACTTATGATTCTTCTTTGGGGGCATGGTGATGGGTGGTGATTGATGTGTGTGTGCAAGTGGGGGTGTGAGTGTAGGTTTAGCTGGGTGTGTGTGAGGGTGCTATTTGTATGTGTGGTAATGGTGTGTGGCTTGTGTGATGGATGAGCTGTGAGTGTGTCTGTGGTTGCTGTGTGATGGTGTTCTGTGCTGGCAGGTCAGTGGAATTTGCAAAGGATCATGGTAGGGATTTGTGGCCTTTATATAGGTGGAGTTGGAGGTGTGTCCTTGTTCCATTTTTTTTTCTCCCTGTATTTATTGGCTTTGTGGTTGCTTGTTTGGCCCTTTTTTAAAAAAAATTCCTTGGTGTTTTTGGTGCATGTAGGAGTTGTTCTTGTGTCCGAGTAGGACGCTGCAGTTGTCTGGTGCGATCTTGTCCGACTCGTTCCCGCTGTGTGTCAGCTAGGTTTCATATGCGGCATACGAGTCGGTCGCGGAGTATTGGGTTGCTTCGGCTGGGTTTTGTATACGTGTCGGTCGTACGGCTTGTGCTCCGGGCGATTCGGTCGTGTTTTGCACGCACAGCATCGTACTACGCGGGTCGGAGTTCGCGGGTACGTTTAGTTCGGGTTCAATCCGGGTGCGTGTCGGTCGGTTCGTTTTGCGTGATTTCCCGGCCGGATGGCTTGTTTACGTCCGGCTCGGTCGGTCGTTTTGTATTCCGTCCGAGTCGGTCGGATTTCACATGCATTTCATCGTACTACCCGGGTCGTACGGCGCCGGTCTGAGTCGGTCGGACTAAATTCCCGTACCAAGTCGGTCGGTATTTTTTCCAGCCCGAATCGGAATCGGCCCCTTTGTGTGATGACTGATAAAATGCAAGTAAAGGAGGGAGTAATGCTTTGACTTTGCCAGACAGCTGCACAAATGAGACCTAATCAATACCACTAATTCACTAATCTTTTCTTAGAGGACAGGGAAGAAATTTGCTCTTAATAAGTAAAGTGCACCTAGCATAGGCTCCAATTTCAAAAACAGTTACAACAACCTATAACAACTGAGTGCAAGTGTGCATGAGTATTTAAATAAATGTGGAAAAATACTAGCTGCAGCGTCTTCTTTTTGCTTGTGATAAAAATAAATGTGGATAAATACAGATTTAAAGACCAAAAAATAAATATGGATAAATACAGACGGAAATGTTAAAAAAATAAATACCATAAAACCGGGAGCCCTACATATAACATAAGGTAACGTGATCAGTGACTCCGGGGAGCCTTCGGCCTGGCCTTGGTTGAGCCTCTTACTGGGACACGGCGGGGAGGAGATAAGCTAATGTGCACACAGCCGCAGTACAAGCAGGGAAGCTTTCTGTACAGCGCCCTGGTTTCCTATCCAGAAGGACGGGTGCTCCTTACATGGGCATAGAGCTCGGCGCTAAGGGCTGAAGAGGAGGCTGAGTCAGGGTGACCCCATGCCGCCGCCTGGATGTGAGGAGGGAGGATGGAGGAGGGATGCTGAGGCAGACGGCAGGGAGGAGGGGGCGGGGCCACGAGGGCAGCTTCACTAGAACTCGGAAACAAGACAGAGAATAGCGCCCGCGACCAAATAAGGAAGTGAAGCAGCAGCACTTCAGTATACAAGTATTTAGGGATTTCAGGAAAGCCCCGGAAAGCATCGGCGCCCGAGCAACAGGATGCTATTGGAACAAAAATAACTACAGTAAAAGAAATGTTAAAAAAGGTGAAAGTGTTGTTATGAAGTTCTTGAAACCCCCTGTAAGCGCGAGGAGCGTGTTTGTCAACCGCGCGTGCAGTTTTCCTTTTGTTTGCTAGCGGGCACACACCATGCCTGGCCTCGTGCGCTGTCACCGTTGCTGGTTGCATGCCCCTCTTGCAGATGTTGGCAGGCATCCTGCAATGACTTGGTGCTTCAATTTCCCAGTGACTGGATTTAAGGCACCGAGTCCAGAATTACCTCTTCCGCCCACATCTTTAGGCAGTTTAAGGATTACATCTAACATGATTGACGGAGATAAACTGTAGATGCATTAACGCTGTGACAACGGTTGGACTAGTCGCGAAGTACAATCGCCCCCAGCGTTCACGTCTTCATAATAGACAAGCTATATTTATCGGCCTCGTGAAGATCCATGGTTTAGTGAGCTCCGACGCATTTTACCCTAAGCAGCCCCTCTTCAATTCCCATCTGCATTCCCTCCTCTGACATGTCGGGCCGAGCCGTACCCCCTCCACCAAGAAGGGAGACAGAAGAAAGAAATATGCCTCCTGCTCCCAGAGCAGAACCAGTGGACACCATAAAAAACAAGCATTGGCATAGCCAATAGGTCTCGCCTTTGGGACCTTATAAGTATTTAGTTATGCAGCACAATATCCTTACTGCAACAACATTAACTGTTGGATGGCTAAACACTTATAAAGGTCCCAAAGGTGAGACCTATTGGCTATGCCAATGCTTGTTGACACACCATCCAACACACTGATCCACACGGCACGCACATACAATCACACACGGACATACACACACAGACTCACAGATCCAGACACACATCATCAGACAGACGCACTCACAGATCCAGACACAGGCCATCAGACAAACACACAAAGACCCACACATGCGCGCGCACACACACAAATACAGATCCAGACACAGAATCAGACAGGCCCACGCACGCACACACACGTGCATACACGAACGCGCGCACACATGTAATCACGTACACACTAAGATGCAGAGAAGAGAGCCAGGATGAAGTGTGCAGATCGGAGGGGGATAGGCAGAACCCCTTCCCGCCCTCACCCAGTCCCTATAAATCATTCAAACATGGACCCACTCTCTGGGCTGAGACCCCGGGTGACCCCATAAAATGAGCAGCAGGAGAGAGGGGCGCCTGGTGCCTCCAAATACCAACTTGGGCACTCTCTTCTGTGCCACCCAACGCAGACACAGGGGCCGCTGGCACCGCCGAGTTCAGATGAGCCGTGCAGGGGTAATCTGAGGCTGATGCAGTGAATGTATGATGCAGGGGTACTCTGAGGCTGATGCATAGTGAATGTCTGGCTGTGTCAACACTGGGGGCACCACACAGGGGCTGCCGGGGGTGCGCACTCTATGCACGCGGAGGTGGGGGCGGCAGACTGGGGCTACCGGTGTCCAGCGGAGGTCAGGATGTCCTGCACTTACCGGTAGCTGTGGACGGTAGCAGCAGCCCAGCTCCTGTCCCTATGTGCCGGGCGCAGAGTAGCAGCAGCAGGCAGAGCCCCGGGCGGCAGCTCGTGGTCCCGGTCGCAGCCATGCGCGCAGCCCCCGTGCCCCGGCTCCAGCAAGTCCCCGGCGCCCTCGCGCTCCCGCCTCTTGTGCAGCTTGCAGAGCCCGGTGCACACTGCCTTCCCCTCCGCTGCACACACGCATTTTTCACACGCTCCTGTCACCCGCTTTGACGGAGGTTTGTGGAGAGGAGAAAAACAAGACCTCTGCAGCCATAACACACTGGGAGCGCAAGCCCAACTTCCCTGATTGCCTCGTGGCAGCCCACAGCTTTCCTTTGTAAAACACACGCATGAACCAAGCGCGGCCGATAAAGTTCGCGGACCTCGCTCCAGCAAAGTGTGTAATAAAAGCCTAGATGTTGTATTTCCACACATAATTAGGGGCCACTCGTAATAAAGCCCAGCCGCAGCCACTGCA
Organism: Calotriton arnoldi; assembly: GCA_963921515.1. Classification (NCBI taxonomy): domain Eukaryota; kingdom Metazoa; phylum Chordata; class Amphibia; order Caudata; family Salamandridae; genus Calotriton; species Calotriton arnoldi. The sequence continues at coordinate 25,212 of CAWUFW010004331.1, forward strand.
TGCTTCTGTAAACCATCATGTATCTTTGCGTCCCTGCTGTTTTAATTCGATCACTACAGATTCCTCAGTAAGAGAACAGCTCCCGGCACTGCTGCTGAGCTGGCATAGATTGAGAACCCTGCGGTGATTTGGCAAAACACATCGGGAATTAAATGTTTAAAGACAACAAGTGTTTCCAAATGATTTCTGAAACCAAAACAAACGTCTTCTATTGTACTGGAAACAAAACAAACAAAACAAGCACAAGCGCGCGCCTCGCACGTCAGCAGAGGGAGGGGCGAAAGGAGGGGGCCAGCGCAATTCCCTTGCGGGAGCGAGCGGCAAGGCGCGATAATTAACATATGGCGCCAGCTGCTCGCTCCCGCAAGTGAATCGCCAGACGTGCACGCGTTGCCATTGGAAGCAATGCAACGCGTGCACGTTTTTGCAGGGAAAGCTGTGCCGATTTCTAAAGGTCTCTCCTATGCAGCGCATGCACGCTGCGTAGGCGAGACCTAAAAAAACAAGCGCGGCCGCGAAAGTGAGAGCGACGGCGCTGTGTTAATTAGTAACATGATCTAGGAATGCAGCTGGCACACTGCGCGCCGCTGCTCGCTCCCGAGACCCAAACGCCATGGGAGGGAAATTTTAGAGAAAAGGCGGGACATGCACCCGTCTTTGGCCATTTGCGTGCTTTCATTATTGAAAGCCACACGCAAAGGCCAATGGAATGTGTGGGAGTTCATTGACCCACACGGAGAAGTCTAGGGGAAGTTTGGGGTGCTCACAAGAAGCCTCCCATAGAGTAGCGCATGCGCGCTGCCTAGGCTCGACCTAAAAAGCGTTAAGAAACACTTGAAGCCTAACATGAGGGGACAAGCCTTCACAGAAGAGTACACTGACTAATAAGCCACACAGGTGGCAATGCCTAAAGCAATTCATACAGATGGATGTGGTAGAGAGAATATATTTATTAGCAGTTAATGCGTATCAAATCTCAATCACAGGACCAGCCGCATAACATAGATTTGTGTTCATGATACAATACAGATAAAAATATAGAAACAGTTTAGAAACAGGCAATTCAGATAGCAGCAGTATGTACACAGAGAGGAAAACCTGATGGACAAAAATAAAACATTATTAACATGTTCAGCCATGAACACCTGAGCAGTTGATTCTGCGTTACAGAGGAAACGTTTGTAAGAGGAAGAGACAAAGTAGCATCCTGATCGCTTGATGGCGGGGGGGCGTGGCTTGACGCCGATGTGAGGGGAAGCAGACTCCGGAGCTCCGTCTGCGGCTTCCCCCCACTATCAATGATCCTGTACTGCTGAGGTGGCCCCTTACCACACAACATGGCGCGGAAATCCTGGTGCCCATGTCGGATCGTTGCTGAGGGACATTGGCGCTGCTAAGGGGGTGAAAAAGCAGCTGAATCTCCTGATTGAGCTCCGAGCACGGCGCAACTAAAATGGCGGCTGAGCGCTGAAACGGAGACTCCCATCGGCTGGGGCATCGAGAGGCTGGCGCCCCGTCTGCGAGTGACTGCACGGTGCCTCGGAACACAGACCACAGCGGCTCACTGTAGTGGCGACCGTCCAGAAGGTGCGAGTTGGAGTGGTGGGATCGCCCGAACCTCCCGGTGCTGTCCTGTGCCCTCAAGATGGCGGCTGAATACCACGGAGAGGAGATATGGGGCTGGTGATGGCGGAGAGCAGCCTGAAGCGGTGAGGTGCTGCTAGCGGGCGAGACTACTGATCGATGGGACGCGTGTCCCGTACCCGGACCCCGCCGGTGGGTGCGCTAGTGGCGAACAATGGGCAGTGGCACTGAGGACCGAGGATGCTGGAGGATAAAGCGGTTGGGAGGTGCTCTGAGACATGGAACTACGGCGGGACAGACCGCGCTCCCGGGGGGGACAACTGGAGGGGGGCGAGGATATCGCCGGAGCCTTCCTGCATCATATTGCCCTCCCAAAAAGATGGCTGTGGGCCACGGAACGGAGACCTGAAACCGGCGCTAGCGCGTGGTGAGCTGAGATGGCGTGGTGAGGAGGTGGTGGATTGCTGGAGGGCCTGCTGGCAATTGTAACGTGCGCATCACACTGGGATCCACGACATTGCGAGGTGAGGGGGTGACTGAACTGATCCCGCTGTGCAGCGGCAGATGTGAGGGGGCACTGAGATCAGAGACCAGCTGACGACTGGAAGATGAAAGTCTGCTGAACTACACAGAGTGCTGGATGGTGGACTCGCACACGGCACGGGACTGAGTAGTCCGCACCGGCGACTTCACTGCGGTTCATTCCTACTGTGCTAAAATCATGGCAAAAACAAGAGTGTCCCCCTCCCATCACGGACTGGCTGGAACTGAATAACAGAGAGGGAGAAACCACGAAGGTTCTGCAAGGGGGTTGCATCATCTGCTTGCTGACGGAGGTGAGCACGGTGGGGGGAGGAAGCAACAGACCCCTACCACGGCTCTTGGGCCTCTATAATTACCAGTGGGCTTGACGGAATAAGAGTGCCGCAGATGCCCTGGAGGACACGTATTCCCATCGTTCACATTTACATCCTCAGAACGACCACGGGTCGCCCATGATCTTCTCGCCACTGCACTGGGCATATTGGTGAAATTGTTCGGAAGCACTCCAGTGGTCATGTGCAAGCTACTCATGATGGGGAGAGTATCCAGGAAGAAGGGGTGTGCGGCCCTGCGCGTAGAGGGAGCGGAACAACACACTGACGACGACGACGAAGAAGTGCCAGAGAGACGGACAGAAAGTGCTCCTGGGGATCCTACCCTAGCTGATATTATGCAGGCCATCACCTCGTCAAGAGAGGCCCTAGAGACAAAGATAGACTCAATGGGAACAGACCTCACCCTGTTGAAAGATGACCACCATAAACTAAAAGAGAGAGTGTCCCTCAACGAGAAAACTATGGTTTCTACATTACAGCGCGCTCTGAAAACTGTGGAAACCAAAATCAAGGTGTTGGAGCTAAGGGCGGAGGATAGCGAAGGGCGCTCCCGTAGGAATAACCTGCGCATAGTGGGGATTCCGGAACGAGAAGAGGGGGCAGATGCTGTGCAGTTCCTGGAAGCTTGGCTTAAGGCGGAGGTGGCCCCGGAGGGTCTCTCCCCCTTCTATGCGCTTGAACGCGCTCACAGAGTCCCAGCACGGCTGCCCAAACCTGGAGCTCCTCCCCGCCGGCTGTTGGCGAGGCTGCTTCACTATCAGAATCGAGACCATATACTGCGACAAGCACGAGAGAAACAGGACTTGCAGATTGGAAATAGCAAAGTGATGATCTTCCCGGATTTCACTAGGGAGGTGCAACGCCAGCGGGCCTCCTACCTGTCCGTTAAGCGGAAACTACGCCAGTTGCGGCTCCCCTATGCCATTAAGTTCCCGGCACGCCTCCGGGTGATTCATAACTCAGAAACGTATTTCTTTACTACCCTGCATGCAGCGTGGGAATGGCTAGAGGTCAGACGGAATACTGGAACTCGTACATCATCTCCGGGCTCGTCCCGGTGGGAGCCGGTCACTCCTCCGCCTCTTCCGGGAGCCCTCTCACTGCAGGGACGGAGATTGGAGCGGGACAGAGCGGTGCAAGCGGTGGCCGAAATTAGCCATGGAGACACTAACCCAAACAGAGGTATCAGCGAGCATGGAACGGACAGGTCCGAGGGCTCTCGGACGAGCAGCGTACATGGGGAATCGGATGCTGAACTCCCGGACATTACCCCTCAAACTGCAGACGGCATAATATGAAGCACGCCCATCAGGTCGTATGAAGGGGGGATTCCTGCTGTTGGGAGATGACTTTTGCTAAGACCTGCGCCTGAAGATGGCAACCTGGAAGCAGTGCTGTGGAAATGGGGGCCACCACCTGAACTAAGGGAGTGGGGGGGGGCCTGGGGGAGATCTGGGTCCAACAGGGTTAGCTCACGCCCCGCCACCTTTTGTGAATTACTGTTCACACGCAGTAGTTTGGATGGGAACTTGTTTGTTTGTACCTGTCCTGGGGAGGGGGAGTTGGGGAGTTCTTGTTATTGAGGGGTTTTGGTTTGGGTCCAGGCATGTCGCTACGGGGGGACTACTACAAGTTAGAACACGACATGAACAATGGGACCCGCCATAGGTATTAAATGTATATCCTGGAATGTTAGGGGGATGCACACCATGATCCGGCGTCATAAAATACACACGTTCCTGGTTAGGAGGGGGGTGCAGATTGCCCTATTGCAGGAAACCCATTTATCGCAGACAGAAGGAGCTGCATTGCAGCGATGATGGAGGGGACAGGTGTTTTATACTACGTACTCGGCCTTTGCCAGGGGGACTTTGGTCTGGGTGCGAGCGGGAGTCCCTTTTCAGTGTGTTAGGCAAATAATAGACCCAGAGGGCAGATTCGTGGTGGTCTCGGGGAGACTGGACGGGCGGGATATAGCGATAGAGAGTATTTATGCCCCTAATATAGATCAATTTACATTTTTCGCGCAACTTTCACAGACACTAGCATCGGTGTTAACGGGATCAGTGTTGTTGGGGGGGTACTTTAACAGTATTACTGATGTCAATTTGGACCGATTCCACCCGCCACTTCCTGACGCTCCCACACACAGAATTGCTGAGGCTAGACGAGACTGGCAGGGCCACTGGGGGTTGACGGACACCTGGAGAGCCCAACACCCGGGGGAGAGAGATGACTCCTACTTTTCTGCCCTACACGAGTTACACGTTCGCTTAGACTCGATTCTGTGCTCCCCGGATGTCAATGGAGGGATCAGTCTGAGTGAATACTTGACTAGGACAATTTCTGATCATAATCCCCTACTGGTGTCCCTGGATTGGGTGCGGATTAGGACTGCAATCCCTAGCTGGCGTCTAAAACCGGAAGCACTGGAGGATCAGGTGTTTCGGGCAACGATAAGCACCGCTATTGAGGATTATTTCCTCGCTAATGCCAATACAGCAACAAGCCCACTCATCGAATGGGATGCTTTTAAAACCGTTATTAGGGGCCGTTGCATCGGAGAAGTAGTGGGGGTACGGAAGGTTCTCCTGCGTGAAGTACAGGGCGCGGAACAGCGACTTAGGGAAGTAGAGAAGGATAGACCAGGGAGAGTAGATAGGCAGGCTGACCTCCTTGCTGCCAGGGAAACGTTGGTGACACAAGTAGAAAAGTTGCGCTGTTTCGACTATAGGGCCTATATTGCGCGGGCGCACGCCGAGAGGGATAAGTCTGGAGCGTTGCTGGCTTGGCTGGCCAACCCGGCACGCAGAGGGACGACGATACTGGAACTACGAGGGCGGGACGACGAGGTTTATTACAGCCAGCGGTATATTAACCTCCAATTTTTGGAATATTACACTGATCTGTACCAGAGCAGGCTTGACCCAGCAGTGCTCAAAGAAGAGGGGTTTCTAGAAGATTTAGAACTTCCTAAGATTGATGATGAGGCTGCAGAGACCCTAGGTAGAGAAGTTGAAATTGGGGAGGTTCGGAGCGCCATCAAGCATATGGCCAGGAATAAGACACCGGGGACTGTTGGGCTCCCGATTGAGTTTTATTCGACGTACGTAGACATATTAGCTCCCCAACTGGTGGCCCTATATAATAGAGCGAAACGCGACGGCTGTCTACGCGCTTCAACGAGGGAAGCAGTAATCATTCCGCTCTTAAAACCTGGCAAACCAGCTTGGGACAGCACTGCATATCGGCCCCTCGCCATGCTCAACTTGGACTATAAGATCTTAAGTCGCATATTGGCAAGCCGACTACTAGGCCACATGTCGACGCTTGTACATGTAGACCAGGCGGGCTTTATTCCGTCTAGGAACACAGCAATGAATATACGTAGACTTTTGCGAATTTTGGACGCGAACACGTACAATAAAGAGGAGGCATGCATTTTATCAGTCGATATTGAAAAGGCTTTTGATAGCCTCGAATGGCCATATCTTTTTAGAGTCCTGAGAGCGTTCGGGTTGGGAGACAGTTTTGTAGCTTGGACGGCTATCCTCTATAAGGATTCTACCGCTAGAGTTAGAACGGGGGGGGCTGATTTCGGAAGCCTGCTTGGTGGGCAGGGGAACGAGACAAGGTTGCCCGTTATCGCCCCTCTTGTTTGCGTTGGCGGTGGAACCCTTGGCCGTGCATGCTAGATCAGGCCGCCACTACCGGGGACTAGAAGCGATGGGGCAACCCCAATATATAGCACTATATGCGGACGATCTCTTGATGTTCCTAGCTAACTCTGGAGAAGCTTTAAGAGGAGCCAAAGATCTGCTGGGTAAACTGGGAAGGGTTGCGGGTCTAAAGGTAAATTGGAACAAGACGTGCCTTTTCCCTGCTATTGCGGAGAGGGTTTGCCCACCAGAAACAGAAGGCGTGTTGTGGGAAAACAGATGCCCGACTTATCTGGGTGTTAAAATATATCACGATCCCGGTGACTTACTGGAGGGCAACGTAGGGAGAGCGATTCGAGGCGCCAAAAGTAGTTTCGAATTCTGGGGGTCCCTCCCGCTGTCAGTGGCAGGTAGGGTAGCACTATTAAAGATGGTCACACTGCCAACGCTGCTCTACTGTTTTGGATCACTGCCAATCTGGATCCTGCACAGATTTTTTACCCAGCTCAACACCATGATCACAGGGTTTTTATGGGGCACCGGAAGGCGGAGAGTAGCGCTTGCCACTATGATGAGGCCCAGGGCAGAGGGGGGATTTGCAGTGCCAGATTTCGAAGCCTATTATCATGCAGCTCAATTGCAATGGTTCACGAAATGGATGGCGGGACGCCTCCGGAATACGGAGCTCCCTGGAGATTCGGACCAGAGTTGCAGCTCCTCTCCCGTGTGTTGTTGCGTCTCCCCTTGAGGGATGGGACGGCTCCTTCGGATCTAAGGGCAGTGCGCCGGTGTTGGAATCGGTCCTGTGGTCGGGCGCAGATAAAATCCCCCTATGCGCCAGAGATTCCGTTATTGGTCTGCGACGCACTACCCCATGGTGGGGACTGGCATAGACTACGGACATGGGGGGAGGCGGGGATCACTAATATCGGAAATTTATATGAGGACAATACCCTGCTCCCTTTTAATGACCTATTAGAACGGTACGACCTCCCAAGAGGGGACTTCCTTCTACATGCTGCCCTGACAGCAGCTATCCGAAAACATTGGCGGGAGGGACTGGCGGAACCTCAGACCTCCCTGGTTTGTCAGTATATAGTGATAGCTGCTGGAACGATTAAAGGGGTCACCTGCCTCTACCACTGCCTCACTCAGGAGACACGACAACCCCTGACAGCCCTACGTCTCAAATGGGAAGCGGACTTAGGCGAGACCATAGATGAGAAACCATGGGGAGAACTAGTGGAAAGGGCCTGGAAAAGTTCTAGGAATGCGCGTTTCCAGTTGATTCACTTCTTTGTCCTCCACAGAGCGTACCTTACCCCACGTAAGATTACTGAATATTTTGGGGCCCAGTCCACTTGCCCGAGGTGTAACCTGGAGGACGCAGGGTTTTTACACATGTTTTGGGACTGCCCGCTTCTGGGAGAGTTCTGGAGAGAGGTGACGCCTAGGTTGGCGGACACGACGGAGCGTGACATAGTGCTGACACCAGGGTGCTGTCTCCTACACTGGTTCTCCCACACTGCCAGGAACAAGGTCACTAGCAAGTTTATAGACCTGGGGTTGGTATTGGCCAAAAGGGAAATCACAAGCCATTGGAAAGCGAAACATGCCCCTAGCGTACTGAGATGAACGAGGGAACTTATAAGATGGGCAGACTGTGAAGGGATCTTTAGACTACAAATGGCCCAAAGAACTGGGAGCGAAAAGGCATCGGAGGCGGCGAGGGCATGGGTGGCATTAGTGGAAATATTGAAACAGCCGAGCGACGACAATGATGTACCCCCTGACGATGAGGGCCCTGATGTGGGTGACTGAGAACGTGTTTTACTGGGCGATCCGGACTGATGCTCGTGTGCGTAGACTATCAAGTTGAGCTCCTGGGCAGCGTGACCCCACTGTGGAACTACAACACCGAGAATAATATGCCCGGTGCGCTGTTGAACTAACCAGCATTATCATGCAGGAAGTCTGGTGAATAAGCGACATGCCTGGGGGGAGGGGAGGGTGGATTTTTTTGGGGGGGGGTTCCTTCTTGGTTTGTTAGAGGTTAATTGAGGAGCAGAATACTGTGATGATGACTACCAAATACACAAGGTATCGAGCACTATAGACCTGGAAACTTTAGGCCACACTAGGTGCGCCATTATTTCCTTACGCTGGAACAGGAATAATACCTCCTTGCGGAATGACAATCTGAGAATAGTATGTATACCTATAGCAAGTTGTAATTGGGCTTAGATTGTAAATGTAGTATTCTCTCTGTGTTGCTATTGATTGTTATGCCACAAATTAATAAAAATCTGTTTGCTGATCGCTTGATGGCCTCTTGATTCCAATCCAATTGTTCTTTTATACACTTGAAGATAATTAAAAACTTATAGACCATGTGTCCTCAGAGAATGGGACATTATAGCCTTTTTAGGTCTCGGGCCTAGCATTGCAGTGCGCAGCACTGCTCGCGCAGCCCGAGACCTCTTGTATGGGCTTTTGAAAGCAGACCACACGCTCGTGCGTGTGGTTTTGCTTTCGCCGGCTGCCATTAGCTTTAGCATGTTTTTTTTTAACAAAGTAATGCACGCAATTGGGCAAAGGCAGCGCATATCCCGCCTTTGCTCCGCCCATTCCCATCGGTGGCTAGCACGCGCAGCAGCGCGCGTTCGCCTCGTTCCCTTTCCCCCCGCTCCTCTGTGGTGCGCGCGCACCACTGTTTATTTTGTGGGCTGTAAACTTTTCCTTTGCTCCCTGCACATTCCAATGAAAGACAAACCTCTGCTGTGGAGTCTGCAGCCTCGGACCCTCCCGCAGACGGTAGACAGGGAAGGCAGTTACATATCCTCAGCTTCACATTCATCCAGCCACCTGTGTACTAACCCACCGAGCTATCCCCCGTCTCCAGAGACATCCACCCACCTGTGCAGTAACATACCGAGCTAACCCCCGTCTCCAGAGACATCCACCCCCCTGTGCACTAACCTAACGAGCTATCCACGTCTCCAGAGACATCCACCCACCTGTGCAGTAACATACCGAACTAACCCCCGTCTCCAGAGACATCCACCCCCCCTGTGCACTAACCTACAGGGCATCCTACCCCCCCCACCCCCCCACCCGTATCCGCATCTATCTGCTCGTCTCCCGAAACACCCACTCACCGCCTATTTATTTATTTATTTTATACACTTTTACATAGGGCTAACTTTACCCAAAGGTGTCAGAGCGCTTTACAAACAACGAAGTATACCCGTGATGGAATTTACATATTAACAAGTTACAGATCCTAGCCAACACATCCTTCCGCCCACAAAGTTCAGTAACCGTATCGTGCTCCGAGCGTGTCCCTCGCCCGGAGGCTGGCACACACATGGATCCCCAGACAGAGGCCATGGCCCGTATGGGAGGCCCACATGACGTGCGTCACGCTGTCAGACCCTGGTGTACACGTACATACCCCCATGTAAGGTAAGCTGTTATGACACAGACTTTCTCCTGACACTCGTCAAGCCAGGATTTCGATGTGCATGCTGGTACTTGTAGTTCTGGTGTATGGAGATGCAGATGGCGCGTTGCTCCACCTCGGCCTGCTTCACCCACATCATGCATGTTCTCCCAGAGGCTGCGGGCTGTCCCTCGTGCCCACAGTGGTCTCACTGAGCTCCTCTGACCTTTGACCCCTGCCTTGTTTTGCGGGAGGGATAGTAATTTGGGTCTCATCAGTGGCACAGAATCACCAGCAGAGCTTCCGTAGTTAAAGGCATGCCATTGCTCTGTGTGTGGCATCACAACCCTGTGCACTGAGGGAGTGCAGCTTCCCAGGTTTTTGCTCACTGAGCCTTTCCTCAGTAGCTCTTGCTCCCCTCATATTAGTAATTCCTCTTGCTGTCCTCGTGGCCATGTCACATTTCCCACCCAGTGTATTACCGCGTAAGTATATATAAGTGTAATACAAGTGGCACAGCTTTGATTTGTGTACAGTTTCATGTCGAGGGTGCTTGGTCTGTGCAAGAAGGGTGATCGTTCTCTGCTTTGGCTCTCCTTTAGAAGATGGATTTTCAGGGAAGTCCTGAAAAGAGGATGTGAGGTGATTGCTTAGAGCTTGCATCGCTTGAAGTGAACTGAAGCCAACATGTCTTGACGCGTCATTAAGATTGTTAGAATCTTCAAATATGTGATGGCTACAGTTTATTGCTTTTTGTATTGTATACCCACTTTTCAGCCCTTCCCGAATCTGTGTAATCTCCTTGTACAACTGAGGCAGATGAGTTTTTGCATGCAATGATGTGTAGAAAAGGTACATTTAATGACCATAGAACACCTAGCAAATTCGCAGGGTGTGCAGATTCACACATTTTCTTCTTGTAAAAATTATGCATATTTTACAAATCTCGTTTTGCTGGTAGTGTGCCTGAAAATACTATATCTGATGGTATACCTCACCTATGATGAAAGTCATGCATGATAGTGTCACGAGGGTGGTTCAAATGGAAAAAAAGTATCTTCTTAGCAGCATATAGAGGTTTTTGAGTTCTGCTCACTCAACCCGCAGTCGAAAAGTAAGCAAACAAGTGTAACCTCCTTTCATGACATGTTGAAAGCGTTGACAAAGTATTATGCAGTTCTTTTTAACTTGAGAGGTAAGCACCTAGGACTGGTGGCTCAGGAGAAGAAACAGTAACTGCTTCTGTTGTTCTTATTAGTACCATTGAGTTTGGTAACAATAAACATTTGTTATTCACGCCTTATGGGTGAACATGCACTTTACAAATACATGTTATGTGTATATAGTATACATATATAAACACACACGTGTGTCATGACAGTAAAAATAAATGTCACCCACTAATACATGATTTATAGCAACTGTTTTAATAAGCGCTCATTCACACATTTTATTACTGTAGTTCAGAGGTCAAATTTTACGTTATTACCACAGTACAGCAGGACTAACATATAACAAGCATTTGCAATGCAATAGGTCTCGCATTTACGCGAGTTTGAGCTATTGACATTGCAAATGACAATGCCTTTTATTTTTGTTTTCGTTTTTAAAACATAAATAAAGGCATTGTCATTTGCAATGTCAATAGCTCAAACTCGCATAAATGCGAGACCTATTGCATTGCAAATGCTTTTTTTATTGAAGGTCAAATTCATGGGCATCAATTACTACTCAATAATTTTATAATTCAATAATTACAACTGGAGGCTCACGAATCCTGTGTATGGTAAAACTGAAGTAAATACTGAGAATGAGAATATCTCAAACTGTCCGCACCACCAGGTTGCACAATAGCAACAAACTACAATTAAATCTTGAAAAAAGCAGTACAGTAAAATAACAGCTCTTCAGTGTGTAATGACAGAAACGGTAAATAAACATGCCACTGTAGTATGAGGTTGATAGCAGAACTCACATCTATCCAGGTCTTACAGAATGGATGTCAGAGCTTGAAGAGTAGTATCAAGAACCATCACTCGCTACACATGTACCTTCATGCAGGCACAATAAATAGCTCCATCAGATTGTAAAATGTATTTCTGTGATGCCCACAGTGTCATGCTGATAAAGAAATGTGGATTTCTTGTGGTAGTGAAGGCCTATCATAGGCTTTTGTGGGCCCTGGGTCAAAAACAACTTGAGGAGCTGTCGGCCCTCTTCTGCCAATAGAATATTTTAAAATCGTGCATTTTAATGTCCAGTTGATCTGTAATTGTGGTTAAACATTTGTGATTTGAGGACTAGTTTACAAAGTATTTGTTGTTGAACTCACACAGCTTCATTTCCTGCACCATGATGACTACAAAGCTTCTTTCATTAAAGGTTTCATTTGCCCTTTGAAGCATTGATTTGATTGTGGTGGCTCATTAGTGTGGGCATTAGGTATCTACCCCCCCCCATTTTCCCAGTGCATGATGATTGTCTGCCTGACTGAGTGAAGGTCAGCCTGATAGACACTTATCATGCCAAGGTCAGGCATCCATGTGCTTTTTATGCAACATGGTCTTCCAGTTCTTGCTCCCTGTCCGTTTTCTCCAGCTTCCTCACAGGCTTTCATGTGTCTGCAGTCAATAATCAATAAGGGGGAGAATGAACCACATAAGTCTGTGTACCAGAGTCTCAAGTAAGATAGTTCTGGAGACCGTCAACCACACTTTCATAGGTTGTGGTGTATATTATATCCACTCGTCTGGTTTGGTGGATAGCATCATCATTGGGTCTATCACTTTAGTGTCCTGTTCTACAAATGATTCATCAACCTCCACCAGGAGGGAAACTGTCTGGGTATTGCCAGTGGAATGTCACTTAAAATAATCTCATATCCAGTGGGGGAAGTATTTAATATGAAGAAACAGGCTAGGGATTAGGTTAAAAACCAGGTAGATGTATATGTGGGTAAGTTACTGGTCCTCTACACCTTTGAATTAGGTTGACATGTTTCGACCAGTATGTGCCCTAACGGATCTGGTGGCCTTAATCAGGACCATATTGTGGAAGACCTAGATTTGTTGGATTCTTAGGATAGGAGTGGATAGGATAGCACTTGTAAAGCGCACTAATACCCGGAGGTGTCAAGGGCTATAGCAGACCAGGAGAAAACAAGATGAGAGGCAGCCAAGCAGCCAAAACTAAGACGAAAAAAGCCAGGTTTTCAGATGTTTTTTAAAAGCCAAGAAGGAGGCCGCATTAGCAATGTAAGTGGGTAGGGAATTTCATAACTTGGAGGCTGCTACCAAAAAGGAGGGTCATCCCATCTAGTCCTACAAAATCTAGGGATCACAATTTTTTTCTGTGAAGAGGATCTCAGATGCCTCCCCAGAACATACCATTGGAAGAGAGACTTCAAGTATGAAGTGCCCTTACTATGCAAGACCTTAAATACCATGTACAGAGCCTTAAAGTAGATACGTTTCCTGACGGGGAGCCGGTGAAGGGAACAAATGCCATCCCTGGCTGAAAGACGCTTGGGAATGTTCAGGATAAGATGAGCCGCCACGTTCTGTACCACCTGGAGTTTATTAAGGGAAACTCCATTGATGTTCAGGTAAAGAGCGTTACAGTAGTCTAGCCAAGAAGTGACCAGGGCAATGATAGTTGACTGGTGCAGCTCAGGAGGAATAAAAGGCATGACCTTTTTCAAAATTCTCAGGATGTTGAAACATGTGCTGACCGTGCGACTGACCTGGGAGTCAAAACTCAGAGCATCATCAAAGATGTCCCCCAGGTTTTTGGCTGTCCTAATGGGGGCAGGGAGTGGACTGCAGACCGCTGGCCACCAAGAGTTTGACCAGATGGAGTTGTGAGAACCAAACACCAGCACGTCAGTCTTATCTGCGTTAATCTTCAGTGAGTTGTCCTTCATCCAGCAAATGAAGCTGGACATACACTGATTAAACCTCCCTGCTACCCATTGCAGGTCATTGGAGATGGAGACGATATTTGCGTATCGTCAGCATATGATAACACCTGAAAGCCAAAAGAACGCACCAGGTCAGCCAGGGTCACTTAAAGATTGAAAAGGGTGGGACTCAAAGATGAGCCCAGAGGCACCCCACAAGGAAGACTAAAGGCCTTGGCTTTAAAGCCTCCACAGCTAACAGTTTGGGCCCTATTCGACAGAAATGAATGGAGAAGCTGTAGGGCTGTCCCAGTAATTCCCACTTGCCGCAGGCACTGAACCATACGTGCCGGGGAGACGGTATCAAATGCCGCCAACAGGTCAAGCGTTATCAGAACCACCACCCTACCCTGATCTACCTGAGCACGGATACATTCGGGCACAGAACCCGTTCTGAGAAAGATCTAAGATCTCCTGGGAATCAACATATTTCATCAGCTCTGTATTGATGAATTTCTCCAGGATCTTAGCAGGGGCGGGGAGAAGAGAAATTGGGCAGAGATTCTTCAGATCCTGGGGGTCAGTGTTGGGTTTTTTAAGGAGCGGCGTAACAATAGCTTCCTTCCAAATGTCCGGATAACTACCGGATTGAAGCATGTCATTAAACACCTTGCATACAAATTTTGCCACTAGAGCCGGAGCCAGTTTGAGAATAGAATACGTACACAGGTCCGAGGGTCTCCTGATTTTAAACCCAACAATAGTTCCTTCGTTTGCTGAACCGAGATCTGTGGAAAGGCAATGAAAAGGTTCTCATTAGGATAATGAGCAGAGTCAACAAAAATCGTTTCTTCCCCACAGAGGAACAAGATCTCGAATAATATTGAGGACCTTTTCTTGAAAATAGAGTGAACCTTATCATAGAACTCTTGAGAAGAGTTCAGCATATGTAACCTCGGAGGCTCAGCTATCTCCTTTATAACTTTAAACAGCATACTAGAGGAATTTTCAGCCGACCTGATCTTCTCTGTGAAAAAGCATGATTTTGCCTGAAAGATAGCCTGTTTATAGTTTCGAAGAAGTATTTTCTGCTTTTGATTTTTTCCACTGGGACAAGGGTTGGCTCGCCATTTTCGCTCTTGTCTTTGGCATTCCCACCTAAGGGACATGAGTTCTGCCGAGAACCAAGGGGCAGAGGGTTTTATTCTTTTAACAACACAGGGGCAGATTTACGTTAAACTAACCCTGCGCGGTGCAGCAAGTTGCTTTGCTGCGCCGCGCTGCGTTAGTTTGGAAAGCACAGGGATGCGACACATTTACAAGAATATGTCGCATCTCTGTGCTTCCCCCTGCGCTGGCGCACAAACTGCAGCCATGCGCCGGCACCCTTGCACCATGGTGGAAGGATGCCTGCGTCGTGGGGAGATTGTTTTTGTGCAGGAAGGGGCACCTTCCTGCACAAAAACAATCACTACAAGCATTTTCCTCTTTCAATGCGTGCTGTAGAATGCAGCACGCATTGAAAGAGGAAAAACGAGGAGAAATGAAAACATTTCTCCTCGTTGCGCTCTCTACGCCACCTCTAGGGTGGCGTAGCTTTCAGACGCATCTCCAGAGTTACGATTTCTCGTAATTCTGGAGATGTGTCTTGTTCCATGAGTGTTGCGTGGGAACACCCACAGCAACACCCATGGAACGCCCCTTCACCGCAAAGTGATGCGTGTGAAGGGGCCGTATTTACAAGGAGAGGAAAAGTCACGCAGGGTGGCTTTTCCTCTCCTTGTAAATATGGAGCAGCCCCCTGCGCCACCAGTACGTCACGAAAAGTGACGTACTGGTGGTGCAGGGGCTCGTAAATCTGCCCCACAGTATGTATAAGGAGTAGCAATATCCAGGGCTGCATTAATCCATTCATGGAATCCCTCTGCTGGAGAAGGGTATAAAATATTCCTAGCATCGGATACCGTTGCCAACGCTGCTTCCCAGTTTTCTGCTGTGATTTTATTCACGCTCCTGCAGCGTATATGCCTTGGGGAGGGACACTTTGTACCCATAGTGGGGCTTGGCAAAAATACTTTGAACCCGATCAACCCAACTAAGGGAGTGAACTGCCTCAATAACCAGATTATTATGGTTAGTAAAATTCCCATCAAGGGTATGACCAGCCGTGTGCGTGGAGGTTCACTGGTATTATAGATGGATGAGTATATTTACTCACCAGTCTTCATCTCGGAGCAAACTTAATTCGAGAAGGGGTCATAGGTGCTGCTTTTGGCTGCTTTTGGCCCATAAGTAGGAGGACATCAAATGGAGAAAAGAAAACATAATAACACAATACAATGCATCTTCTCATAATGATCCCCTATGCACCCAATGTGACGCTCATAAGTGTCCACTAAGGTAGCTGCTAGTGTCATTTATTTATAGCGTGAATTATTATAAACTCCAATAGGCATTGCTCCATGCTGCTCAGAATTATAATGCCTGAACATTATATAATTCTTCTATAGCTTGTAGTGTAAGCCGTTTGGAAGAAGTACATTTATAGTTACTGTAATAAAAAATTTAAAAAGATAGAAGTGGAAAACAGTTTCAGTGACATAATGCTTTAAAAAGGTTTCATAAAGGTATGATTTATTGTTAACATTATGTTTAGTATAATACCCATGATGTTAGAAAGTAAATGGGACAGTCTCCCTCCCTCACTTTCAAGCTCCTCACACATGCCTACAAAGCTCTCCACGACGCAAGACCAGCATATCTCAACCACCGCCTCAACTTCCACACACCCAACAGACAATTCCGCTCCGCCCAGCTTGCCCTGGCCTCCGTCCATGGATCCACAAGACCAGAACCGGAGGAAGATCCTTCTCCTACCTCGCCGCCAAGACCTGGAACACCCTGCCCCTCCAGCTCAGGCAACCTGCGTCACTGACACAGTTCAGGTATGACCTCAAGACCTGGCTCTTCGACAGAACCTCCACACTCAGACGGACCAGCAGCCTCCCCCCCCTCAGCACCTTGAGACCCTCACGGGTGAGTAGCCACACTATACAAACGCCTGCTTGATTGATTGATTGAATTGATTGGCAGAGGTTGGTGAATCACTTGGAGAACAGGACGCTCAAGTGGCAGACCCGATGATGATGCTAGCTACCAAACCACGCAAGTGGAGATAATATACACCGCGACCTGTGAAAGTGTGGTTGAGGGTCTCCAGAACTATCTTCCTTGAGATTCTGGTACATAGACTTATTTGGTTCATTCCCCCCCCTTATTGATTATTGACTACTGTAAGTCGGAAGCTGAATGAACCTCTGCTTCTCTCTCCCCCCACTTCTGATTTAAACATTTCATGTCTCTGCAGACAGCAGCTCCCATCTCGGCCTGCTATGTAAGTGGTTAATTGAATGTCTGAGTATGAAAGAGTGTATATGAATGCATTTGTGATTATTTTTCAGTGTATGTGCTTGTGAATGGGTGGGTGTGAGCTTGTGTGTTCATGTGTGTGAACGAGTGACTGTGAGTATCTGCCTGTCTGTACTTGGGAATTTGTGGGTAGGATCAAAGGTGTGTCAGTAAGCATGTGTGCTAGTGAATCGGTAGGTGTTATGTTATGCAGATTTGTAGAGCCCACGATCACCGGTTTGGGTAACCTGGCGCTGAACAGGTGTTAGTCTAGGCAAACATATGGCCTAATGGGACTATTCAAAAAGCCAGGTCTTCAGCTTCTTGCAGAATCCAAGAAGTGAGTGGGAGGCTCTTATGTACAGCAGCAGGTCGTTCCACGCTATAGGTGCGATGTAGGAGAAGGCTTAACTGCCGGATCTGGTTTTCCATATGCGTGGGATAGGTGAATGTAGGAGATGTCTGGAAGGTTTATGAAGGCAAATGCGATTGTTGAGGTATGCTAGGCCAGTGTTATGTAGTACCTTGAAAATGTGGGTGAGGAGTTTGAATTATGCTTGTTTGTGTACAGAGAACCAATTGATCTCCTTCAGGTGTGATGTGATGTGAGTGTGGCATGGGAGGCTAAGAGTGATTCTGGCTGCCAAGTTCTGAATTGTCTGCAGCCTTCGGGTGAGATTTTTGTTCATCCGGGCATAGCGGGTGATCCCATAGTCCAGCTTGCTTGTGACAAGCGCGTGCCTGATGGTTTTCCGGCTGCTGATTGCGAGACATTTGAAAATCTTCCTCAGACTCTTTAGAATATGAAAGCATGAGGCGGTGACAGCATTGACTTGGGTAGTCATGTCCAGTTTCCTGTTGATGACAATCCCGAGGCTCTTGACTTGGGTGGTGGGGGTGGGTGTCTGCTGTAGCTGTGTTGGCCACCAGGTGGAGTCCAACGGTGAAGTACTCTTCTTGAAGATCATGATTTTGACCTTGTCGGGGTTCAGCTTCACACAGTTGGTCTTCATCCAATGGGCAATTTCAGTCTTGCAGTGTAGGAAACTGGGTTTTTGTTGCAGTAGTCCCCCCACTTTTTACCTGCCATTTGATTCAACTTTGACTGAAGTGCACTGGGTTCCTGCTAAACAGGTCCCCAGTGCCAGTGTTCTTTCCCCAAAACAAGACAACTGGTCATTTGATCCCCAAGTGACCAGGCCTTTAGCACCTCTGTCAGTCCCTAGTAAGTGGTACCTTAGGTACCAAAGGCATAGGTACTAAAGAGGGTCCCTAAGAGTTGCAGCATATCTTGTGCCACTCAAAGGGACTCAGCACCAAACTCATACAGACTGCCACTGCAGGCTGCATGACAAGGTGCTCTTGTCACACACTGCCATGTCCCCTAACACTGCATGTAATATTTCTAAGCCAACCCTACGGCCGGCCTTACAGCCCTAAGGCAAGGTGCATTATATTACATATGTGGACATATCTACATGAGCACATATGCACATGTGCTGGCTAGTTTAATTACTGCTTGTACAAGTGACCAGGGAAGCCATTTTACTTACATGTTCTGGACACTAGTCAAAAACGAGTTTCCCAGCTACATGATGGCTTTACTGAAACTAGAGATGTTTGGTAGCAAACATCTCGTATTAATAAACCCACACTGATTCCAGTGATGGATTTATTAATACATGCACCCAGAGGGCATCTTAGAGGTACCCCCTTGAAAACCTACCAACTACTAGTGTGCTGACAGACTGGTCCTAGCCAGCCTGCTACCACAAACGAGTTTCTGACTGCCAGCGGTGAGGTCCTCTGCTCTCAGGAGGTCAGGAACAAAGCCTGCTTGGGCAGAAGGTGTTTACACCCCCTCCCAAAGGACGACCTGCGAATTAGCATTCCAAGGCAGGGAGCTTCAAAGAGCCAACCACCTTTGGTATGCAAATCTCGTTTCCCTCACAGGAGAGGATGCCGACCCCCCTGTCCAGGGCCCATTTGGCACCTGGACAGGCGGGAAAATTAGTAGTCAGAGAGGCGTGTTCACCTTCAGGCTAGTTCCAGGCTAGTAGGTGGGCTACCTGAAGTGAATACGAACATCAGAAATCTTCCATCTTTGTGATGGCAAACTTAGGAACTCTGGGGCAGGATTATGCCCACTTCCCACAGGAAGTGGTCATATAGGGGGTGTAGTGACCCAGGGGTAAGTAACCCATTGACTACTACCCTACACTCCCCTAAACCCCTAAATGTAGTATTTAGAGGAGCCCCTGGCACCAGGAAATCAGATCCTGCCAACTTAAAAGAAGGACTGAAGAGCCGCAAAAAGCAAGAACTGTGGAATGAGCAACTGACTTGGTGCCAACCCTGCCGGTCTGTTCACTGTTCCCGATGATTGCACCAACGTTGACGCACCCTTTAAGCTGATGTGCCTTCAAAAGCCTGGGAGGATCTTCAGCACCTCTGCCAATACTCAGGAATTCCTGTGGAGCAGCTGAGCTCTTTCCCTGCACCCTGTAGGTACCAAAGAAAGAACTGTGAGGACTCTGGACCACGTAAACCTGACCCCGGCCATCACCACTGCACCTGTAGCTCCAAGCCCGAGTGAAAGTGGGCCAACGGTGCCAGCATGGTCCTCCAACCCTCCAGAGAAGAAGCCCACCTTGGGTTTGCCAGGAGGAGACTTCTCAACACCGCCTGCAGCCTCTATTTGCAGCCCCCCCTGACCGCGAGTGACTCGACTGTGAAAAACCCAACACCTCAAGAGACCTCTGCACCCGTCGTCCCTGGCCCGAGTGGAAGTGGACCGAAGGTGTCCCCACGTCAGCGAGCATTGTGAGACCTGAGCCCCCTGTTAGGTCAGCCTGACTGGTTTCCCAGTCCAAGCCTGCACCCTCTTTTTGAACGGACCGATCCCCATAGGATAACATTAGGCACCCGATCCTGAAAAGCACCACTGCACCCAGCCGCTCCAGTGCCTCCTGAGGTGACCTGTAGGTGCTGCCTTGGACCTTGCACCATACTTACCTTAAGTCTAGGAGATTTGCCCCATAAGTCGCTGTGAAATGCCTGAATGCAGTACATGTTTTTGCTCCATAAGATAACATTTGGCACCCGACCCTGACAAGCAGCTCTGCACCCAGCTTCCCCAGTGCCGCCTGAGGTGACCTGTTGGTGCTGCTTTTTACCTTGCCCCATACTTACCTTAAGTCCAGGAGATTGGTCCCCTAAGTCGCTGTGAAATGCCCGAATGAAGTACATGTTCTTACCCCATAAGATAACATTGGGCACCTGACACTGAAAAGCACCACTGCACTTGGCCGCCCCAGTGCCACCCGAGGTGACCTGTTGGTGCTGCCTTGGACCTTGCCATATACTTGTTAAGTCCAGGAGATTGGCCCCATAAGCAGCTGTGAAGTACCCGTATGCAGTGTATGTCTTTCCTCTATAGGATAACAATACCGCTTCAGTTTTGATTTTTCAAACCTGTAAAAATTAATGACTCGAAACTTACTTACCTTATTTTGATGATTGACCACACTACCCCCTAACAGAGCACAGTGGGATTTCTAGAGCAATCCCCTGTCCACTCATAAAGGATACCCGGACTCTTTGCACACTATACCTCTTTTTGGTGTATTATATAAAAAGCCAGCTTCCTATTTGCAGGCATTGAACTTGATCCAGCAACTGGGTGCCTTGTCTCTGAGGGAAAGAATGACCTGTGTGTCATTGGCGTAGGAGAGGACGTTGATGTCATGAGAGAGGATGGTGCTGACCAGAAGGATTATGTGTGCGTTGAGGGTCGGGTTCAGAGAAGATCCTTGCAGAACTCTGCAGATGAGGTTGCAGGCGCCCGAGGTGTATGTTTTTTTTTTTAAATATCCTTATTATTGACAATCTTTAGACAGGTACAAGTTCCAACAAACTGTGAATAGTGTACTGATATGTTACATAGTGCCCATTTATAAACATTATTGCCAGAGTTCTTGTTAACAAAGTCTCATAGGGTAACTTCCATTCCCTCTGAAATCAACTATCCATTCTCACCCCACCCTAACCGGTTTCTGCCAATTGTGAATGCTAATGTGGGCTGTCCCTGTAGTGAATATATAAGTATCAATCTTTACCAACAAAAAACAATAGTCACATGGGACTATAAGCTACTCTATTTGTGAACTCATTATAAGCAGTTTTGGTTCAGTCAGTTTTCAAAAGGGTGAGAAATTGGTGAGATAGTGTGACCGTAGTGGGGCACTTAAGGGGGACGTGTATCGTCTTTGGTCTCATATGAACATTTCTCAGCTAGAGAATCCCAGTCATGGGCGATGGGGTGTTTACATAAGCCCACTCTCTCCTCTCTATTTAGGTGGACACTTTTGGATGTCAACTAGGAACCGTCGCCTCACCCCAGGACTGTATTATCAGCGGTGCGGGGTTCCTCCACCTCATTCTAATGTGGCTCCTTGCAAATAGTAGAGCCATATCGATTAATTTAGTCAAGGTCTTGTCCGAATGCGAGGGAAAGGCCTAATAGGAGCATCTCCAAAGAATTGCCCAGACAATATCCAGTGACTTGGTGGAGTATGGCTTTGATTCCAACACAGTAAGTAGTCAGCAGCCTGCACAACCATATCATATGGAGGAGATCTACATTAGGGAAATGATAGCGGGGGCAAACTGAGGAGGATCTCCGGATAAATCATAGATGTAAATGTTGGAAGTGAGCTTTGTATAACCAGTGAGCCAGGTGTGTGGCATCTGCTAAAGTGTAAAGTGCTTGTATAATTGCATTGGTGGGATACTCTGCATCTCGTACCAGCAATGCCATTCTCAGCATCTGTTTAAGTTGGGCGTAAGTGACAAATTGGCCGGGAGGGATTGTGTAGTCTGCCTGAAGCATGTCAAATGATGATAATTCACCATTGGAAAATAAATCGGAATGGGTAATAATTCCCTGTTCAGTCCATTGTTCTAAGTGAGACAGAGGTATAATGCTGTTGAAGGGCACTGCCCCAGCAAGAGGGGTCGCAGGGGCATAGAGAGGTCTATGTTTGTAGAGGGCTTGCGAGTGTCAGAGGGAATATAAATCCATGGAGAGCAGGGGGGCCTAGGAAGGGGGTAGTCTAGTGAAAGGGCTATGGTATGTATCAAACCCAAGTTCCGCTCCTTGTCTGGGAGGCCTATCTCTACAAGAGAGTGATCTGCTATCCAGTGAGTCAGCCATTGAAGTTGAGCCGCAAAGTAATATTGTTCGAAATCCGGAAGTCCTAGGCCATCAATGTCAGTTGGAAGTTTGAGTGGCCAATGCCACTCGTCTGCGACCCTTGTGCCAAATGAACTCGCTTAGTCTTGCATTCAAGTCATAAAAAAAGGAACAGGAGTGATAATGGGAGGTTAATAAAAAAAAATATAGAAGGTGGGGAAGGGCTATTATTTTAATCAGCGCTATCCGACCCATGACTGATGGCGACAATGTTGACCAAAGGGTAAATGGTATCTTCAGTGACCAAATAGCTCTGCCTAGGTTACCATCCCTACATCTTCTGGTGAATGGTATACATTAACACTAAGGTATTTGAATGTGACTAGTTCACATGTGAGTCAAGAATCTAGACAAAGAGGGGCTGGGAGAGCGTAACCTGCTCTGAGAGGGAAAATTCAGTTCTTGGACCAGTTAACTTTTAGTCCAAAAATCCCTTTAAATTCCGATAAAAAATAGGATATGGGAGCAAGATCTTATTGGGCATCCCGAAGTAAAGGAGTGTATCATCTGAATATTGTGATGCTGTCTGGAGAGGGGTCCTAAGTGGTATACCCCATTGTGCACCCAGTAATCTCAATTGGATTGCAAAGAGCAATGGTGTGAGAGAGCATCCTTCGCGTGTGTTCCTACCTATGGGAAAGGATTATGATATACACTGTCCTGTCTTGACCCTAGTAGTCAGGGCCATATATATAAGGCAAATTCACTTACACCAATTAGGGCCTGCGCCAATCCTTTTCAGAACGTCCAGCATATAATCCCATCTAAGGGAATTGAAGGCCTTCTCCAGATCGAGGTCTACACATGCCGCCCTCAGGAAGCGATCGACGGAACTTGTCATGACATCCCACAATCTTCGAAGGTTGTGCGAGGTGTTACGATCTTAAATGAAGCCCAATTGATCGGAGCATAATCAAGGAGGTGTGATGTAGACATAGTCGGTTGGCCAGGAGTTTAGTGAGGATTTTAAAGTCAACATTAAGGATTGACAATCCCACAACTTAAAAAGTTAACCAGCGCCACTGGGATCTGCCCTGGTAACCACGGTGGGCACTGCAGTGCACTCTTACTGTGTTGTGATGGATCAAGCTACTTCGTACTAAGGGTTCCAGTTCTAGATAGACTCCAACACGTTGCCCTAGTGTGTCTTGAGTGGCACTCGATCAACTAACAAATATAACTAATGTTATGCAAATTCTAAAGACTGTGATTAATTGTTGCTGTTCAGACAAGTTAGATCAGGGCTGGTGCTTCCATCTGGGACGTTAAGGCAGCAGCTTTAGATGGGTGTTTAAGAATGAAATACCAGCTTATTGTAAAAGTCCCAATAAATGGTATTTTTTTGCCTTATCTGGAGTGCCAGATGAGGCAAATTTATATTTTCTCTGGAGTGCTGAACATCTTTATTCTGTCCTTACTTTGAATTCTTCAACTAAATTCGTTGCCTTCATTTCAAAGCAGTGACCTCTTCACATACCTGTCCAACTCACTCTAGGTTTACTTGTATTTCAATGCGTTTTTGAATGCCTTAGGGGGGATGATAGGAGTAGCTCCGTTCTTGCTCATAGACTTTCAAAGGGTGTTGACATTTTGCCTAGCTTGAGTACAATACAGAAATTTTATATAATTGGTCAAGTGTTTACATAGATTATATTTAATGATGTTTTAAATCTGTTTTAATCTGATGTGTGAAGCATTTTATTAATCTCTGAATTCGAAAAACTAAATGATGTATTTTAATTTTGTGTTTTTATGGTCATTGCTATAACCGAATAAAGACAATTGAACTGACTAGCTTGATGGAAACAATGTTCGATAATTTCCAATCGATTTGATGTGAATATTTTGTAGAAGCAAAAAATATAAAAGTGTTTATTTGCTCACTTAACCCCCTGTCAGCTAAATGTAGTGCCCAGCAATGAAAAGACAAGAAACGGGTGAACTATGGTGACTGCTTCATTGTAGGTTGTTCCTTTCCTTTCGGTCACTGTATGTCAGAATATCATGGACCCTGATGGTCCACAAAAACTGAGTAATTACCGGGCGAATCTGTAATTCCAGGTCCAGCTCCCATGGTATTTTCTCATATTCCCATATACTTTCACGCAGGACATTTGGCTGTTTTCAGCATCTGAAATCACTGGTTAAAAGGAACTAGAGCCGCGGTGGTTCATCGGTTCTCATAATTCCAGTGAGGCTGTTACTACTGTTACAGACCCCATCCAGGAGTGTAACGATGGCCTCTGCAGCCACTGTGGCACAGGGGGATCACCAACCCTTCAGGGGGCCTCCAAACATTCAAGGGGCCCCCATTCAGCACAAGGACAATGAATCTGTGAGATATGGGAGATTCAGTGGCCCCTCATCACATTCTGACCATAATTTTGCATTACACCACTGGCCCCATCGGAACTAAGGGTCTTATAGCGGCTTTGGAAAAGAGTTTCTGTTGCCCTCTTTACAGAATGTACTGCGATGGCCACTGTCTGCATGAATCTGGTCATGTACAACCTCCATATGCCTGCTCTGGCAGAAAACCTCAGACAGGTCCTTGTGACAAAGGCGCAAGAGAGGAAGAAAAGGCAGGGATTGGCTGTTCTTGTTCTCTTTGGGCAGCATCCATTCTACATTTTGCAAACATGATGTGATTTGATTGGTAGATACATGATGCCTTAGGTTACACCTGCTACTGAACCGTCATCCTTTTAAGTATTTAACAAGAGAAGGACTCTCACTCTCTTACCAATGGGCAAGAGTGAGTCGACCTGAGTTCTTTTGATTTGGATAATTCAGAAGGAATGAGTAGGGAATTGAGCCCCAGTACTTCTTTTTCTTTAGTTTAACTCTGATTCAGATTTTACCACAATTGCAAACGGTCTAGTTATAGTGCCTTCACACCCTTCTATGTTCCAAACGCCTCAGGTTTAAGATTGGACTGAGTTGCTCCTATTAACTTTAGCAGAATATATGAGGGTGTATAGAGACGACAGCCTCACCATTCTGATTTGGATGTATAGCATTCTAGTTATTAATGAACTGCAACTTTAAACATAACTGTAATTCTTTGGTAACTCTGATGTCTTTGACCTTCAGATGTTCTTAGGTCTGAATTACACTAGCATTGGGTCATGTGTGGTTAACATCTCAAAGATAAATAATCCTAAATTTGTAACCACTTCACAAATCTTTGCTGACCGAGTATTAATTTGTCCATCTCCTGGCTTTAAGTCTTTAAGTGTCCTTTCATATTTAAACAGTACACATTACTCTTAACAACATCACCTTTTCTTTTAAACTATGCTCAGTTTCTTCTTTGTAACTAGTGATCTGAATCAGATCTGCCACCAATATTAACCCAATCTGTTTTTGCATAGGTCACCTTGGTGGCGAATAATCATAAATAGTACTCAGGCAAAGAAAACTGAAATATCCATTACAGAATGCTGTAGAACCTTAATAAGGAATCGCCTCATATTATTCTTCTACAGATAAATGAGGATTGTTGTTTTCTAATTCCCACTGTTTCTAGGGATGCTTCTCTCTGGCTTAGCAGTTCTTGCACTTTTTCTGTTAAATATGGGAATTCATTTAAACATATTATTTCCTCCATAAGGTTTCGCTCCTTTCTAAATACTCAATGAGTCTGGTGTTGTAAGGTTCAACAGGGCCAGTGCATGAGTTTCCATTTTAAACTACACATTTAAACTTGACATCTCTATGGTGACTTTTTACAAGCTTTGCACTTACACAATAGCATACTTAGAAATTATTCTGCATGCAGCACATGTCTTAGTAAGCATTTTATCATGTTGCCCGCACACTCTGTCCAAGGTTAGGAACGGTGAACATGATGCCCTGCATTTGGTTTTCCGGTTAGAGACAGCTCTAATCTCAGGACAAACAATCACATCAGTTCTGCACCTTTGACACAGTGCGTTTGGAACAGCGATTTCATTATAAAACCGCCTCTGAGACAAATTCTGCAGAAGAGCACTTCTGCTGGGGTTGTCCTGGAAAGCTGTGCACTGTGACTGAAATGCAGCCCTGCTGACTCTAACCTTTATCCTGCAAAGGACGATAGCATGCTCTACACCAGATCGGCTTCCTGATACATCATAAACAGGTATGGGGTGTCCCAAGAGATCTTGGAGAGGGTCCTCCCGCTAAGTTCCCGCTAGTGTAGGTAGTGTTAGATAGCAGTATAAGTATGAATATAATTATATAATCACTCAATAATGTTATAATGGTTGAACTGTCGCTCTTTTTCACCATTCTTATAATGCTGGTTACAATGCTATGTTTCATTCTGCTAATAATTGCAGCTCATGCTTTTTACACAAGAGTATAAAATTTCCTAGCTTCCGTAACTGAAAGTTTCAATTCTATTAAGGACGCGGAGACGAGCATTTTGCTTTCTTTTCTTCGTTTTATTCAAATAGCAGCCATGTAAAAT
The DNA here is from genome assembly GCA_963921515.1 of Calotriton arnoldi. NCBI lineage: Eukaryota > Metazoa > Chordata > Amphibia > Caudata > Salamandridae > Calotriton > Calotriton arnoldi. The sequence goes on from CAWUFW010004331.1 coordinate 51,788, forward strand.
ATCAAAAACAACCACAAATCCCATGAACATTAGAGATAAAGTTCATATGAGTTCAACAGAGGTCAACCAATCAGGACGTCCCATGGCCATCATAGTCCCACGACAGTGTCCTTCCTTCCTCTTTCTTCGAGTGATGAACATCCAGGATAAACCATTATTCCTGCTTGCCCAAATCGTTACCTGCAGTAGAAGATAATATTGAGAACTCCAGCCGATAAGAATGAACGTTACTTCCAAATATACGGACTATGATTGCATACAGAAAAAAGGCATTTAACTACGAGTTCATCGAGCATTGCAACACTATAAGCAGTGAAACGACTTACTTACTTTCTTTATGAAATTTCTTGTAAATCCAGGGAGGTGGGAGGAAGGGTAACGTTGTTAATCCACGACCCCGAATGGCATAGTCCTCGCCTCCGGGGCACTGGTGAGCCCACTGCAAGATGGCCGCACTGTAGTGCAGCTCCGCCGGCCGAGAGGTCATCATCGGTTAAATATCCAGCAATCCGCTGCTATTGTATGGCGCAAATGACACAAAGCTGCTGATGTAAGGGATTGCAGCTGACAGGCACGCAATTTGCTGAAAACAGCTACAGGAAGCCACAAGTTCGTCAGGTAAAGGATCGAGCTGAGAGGCTGCGCCGGCTAAGTTGGCAGAGGCCTGGGCCGTCCAGTGGGAGGCCCAGGCGCAGAGAGAGGAGCGGTGCAGCTGGGTGTTCAGAGGAGAACCGGCAGTGCCAACACGACAGCGATCGAGAGGGGGAGAACAATAGAAGAGGTGAGCGATCAACATACCCCTGGAAAGCAAGCTGAAAATAGGGAGTGCCGGTGGAGCGGGGCCGATCCGACAGGGTGGTGAGGACCGGGCCTGTGCGCCTGGCCGGAGTGTGAGTGCCCTCAGCTGTACCCCAGACACACCCCAGGAATTGCCTGAGAGGCAGAAAACAATCGCGCGGACAGAGGCGGAACGCCGAACACCATTGAATCAGGGAGAGGCTTTGCAGGCAGTCGGGTGTGCTGCAAGAGCCGGGCGAAGGTAGGCTGCAGCCGGCGGCGAAGGTGTGTAGACTCCCTACTGGGTGCACGGCAGGGATCTCCAGAGGCTGGAGGGGTGCTGCTGGACCAACATGCAGAGGGGCTGGTGACGCTTTCCTAGATCGCTGTAGGAAGGTAGGATCCTTCTGCATGTGTACCCCACTTTTTGCCTGGTGCTAAGCTGGTTTTTGACTAGTCTGACTGGGATCCTGCTAATCAGGACCCCAGTCTATCTGCTTTCTCCCTAAACTGTTATGATATGTACTTAGGTACACTCCAGATTGGATACTGGGGTACCCTTGTCAGTCCCTAGTATATGGTATACATATACCCAGGGCATAGGTACCCCAGAGGCCTCCCATGGTCTGAAGGATGTATTATGCCACCCATGAGAGGTCATGCAAAATGGAACTACAGGCCTGCCATTGCAGCCTGTGTAAGTTGGTGCATGCACCACTTACTTAAGATATAGGTTTACTATATCTAAGGGTCACTGCACTTAAAACCTGTAAGTCACCTCTATAGCAGGCCTTTACAATCCTGAAGGCAGGGTGCTTGGGTCTAAGTGAGAGGGTGCCCCTGCACAAGCAGGACACCCCTGCAGCCTACGGAGTCCATTCTCCCGGGTTGTCAGTGAAGCAGCCATATACAACATATAGAGGGGCATTAAGCGACCGCATGATGACCAACTCTAAAACGGCTGAAACAAACTCTATCGTGTTTGGTGTCAAACATGTTGAATCATACCTCTGTAGTGTGGATTGTGGCCTCATTGTCTACATCGCTAAGTTAGCTTAGGTCTGGCTGCCATGATGCATTTTTTGCACACGTTACTCTGTGACTTTGTTTTTCCAGACTCTGCTTGTGCCCGGCTATATTAGAACTGTCTGCCTTTTTGCCTTTCACCTTTTCTCATGTTCCCTGTGGGTTTCGTCTGCACACCATGTACAAGGTCGAAAAACAACGTCCCTTGTTATTGCTGTTCTGGTCAGCCCCTCGCACTTAGACATAACACGAAACACAGCTGCATTGGAGAAATTCGTGTGCTTTTAATATTGTGATCTTCCTGTTGGTGGCACTTGGAGAAAAACCTTTCCAGGGAGAAGAGCTGTGCTTGTCCGATGATGTAAACCTTGCATCTAGTTCTTGAGGTATGGGGGTCCCCCTGACAAAGCCCAGAGGTCTTCTATTTAAATAATACACTAGTTACTAGCATGGGGAGGGTGGTAAGGCAAGTTAGCCCTATATCCACTGTCTTTATAAAATGCTGTCCCCGTTTGTATTCTATGGAATTGTAACCATGCTTATTATTTTATCGTTATGCATTATGCTGATAGTACTGGCACGTGTACTTTAACTTAGAGCACGATAGTTGAAATAAACATTTTAAACTATACTGTGTCTCTTATTACGCATGTTGTGGACAAGTATGAGTGAGTAATGAAAGAGTGTTCTTGCTCCCGCGATTCCTGAGAGAGTCCGTGTTCTGGGATGTCTAATCATTGGTAGCTTCGCTGTAGTACGGAGAACGAATGAGACGCTAAAGCTAGTCGGATTGGGATTGTGGGTACTAAGGTGCATGGCTGGTACACCACCATACACCGAGGTCCTATTTTCCTGTGCATTGCTCTGTATATGTGCAGAATCCCCGCAACATGGCGCCACCAACGTGGTGGGCTTCTTATCTGCGAGACGCTTGAGTAGTGCTTGTGCTTGTCCACAATAACCTTCGCTTACGCTTCCGGAAACATATGTGAGGGTGATACCTCCTATATTGATTTTTTTATAGGTTCTTTCAAGCTTGAAGTTATTAAAAGGTGTTTTCTTTTATGTTAACCCTATATTGCGCTGCCACGCACTAAGTTGTTGATCATTCCTAGTCTTAATGGCCGCGAATGTAAATATCCCGGCACATAGCCGCGCTGCGCTCCAGGCACATTTACTGGCTTATGGAGTGCCCGACGCGTGTGTCGCTCTCATCTTTGTGGTGCAAGCTGATCCGGCTCCCCACTTTGAGGTGTTTTACTCTTGGGTCACTTTTCCGGCGCTGGAAGGAGCTGACAATTTGTTTCATGTTTACGCTCCCACTGCCCTACCCAATGCTTATCGGCCTTATCAGACTCCTGAAGTACCACTTACGGCATGGCAACACCATATTTGGTTTAATGGCGCCCTCCCACATCCGGTCACCCCGGTTCGTTTAGGCCCCTTATCAATAGAGGGGGCCACTTGGCCAGTCTTGTCCGGGTATACCCCACATCCGCGTTTTTTGACGCTTGCGGTTGATGAACTACGCGCGTTGCATGCGTCTTTAATCCGCGAGCACAGAGCTTTGGTACAATATGTTACTAGCAACGTCCAGGGGGCCCCTCCTGGAGTTGCGGCGCATCCAGCTGGACCGGGCGGTGTAACCATAAGTCCCGTCATGGTTAATTCGGTGATGGGCAAGCGCCCACAGAATAAGGATGATTTGCCTTATTGGCTTGCAGAAAAATTTGACCAGCTGGAGGCTGTTTTTCCGAATACTTCTCCTGTGGACAAACACAGGATTTTGACGATTAGTTTGCCGAAAGACTTAATTCCCGAGTTGACAGAATGCAACAACTGGTGCAAGGTATTCGCAGCAGTGTATGCGAAGTGTTTCGGCACTCCTTCCATGACGGTTCTCCCCTCTGTAATTAAACGGGTGCAGGATGAACATGGCCCTGAAGCGGCTGTGGAATTGGGGATGAGACCGGTGGGAGTGTTCGATGTGGTGGCTGATCTAATCCTTGCGAACGTCAAGGGTGACGCAGTCAACTTTCAAGTCGCTAATGCTTTGGCTTTGGTCCCGGAGCCTGACAAGCCACGCGAATTACCGAAAATTATTGCACAGGCTTATAAAACCATTGGCCGCAATAGTTTGGGGGTTAAGCCTTTTGCTAAAACGCAAGCTCAAACACATCCACAACAAAAATCTCAGTCTGAGAAAGAAGAGAAACCGTTCTTTTCTAAAAAGAACTGGAAGTTGAAGAAACAGGGTAAGCAACAATCAAAACCAGGGTCGCGTGCTGCATCCCTGGTTTCCGTATCTTCTGAACGCACTTATGATTTGCGCGACAGAGCGAGAATTAAATCTCCAGATAGATTTCAAGTCCCTGACCCGCGTTCTCCTCGTTCTCCACAGGCACCATCGACCTCCCAGACTGGTGGAGGAGATTGCCAGGATAGAGGCAGGGGTCGTGAGGCCCCACAGGGACGAGACCAACCTCGACAACCAGGCCAAGGGAAACCAGAAGAATTTCCATGTTCTCGCCCACAGTTTCAGAAGAAAAAAGTTGCAGCATTAACAGCGAGGTATGCCACAGACGGTGAGAACGAGACTCCTGAATTGGACGTGGGCAGTGACGCTGCTAGACAGCGCCGCGGAAGTTACCATAGTGCGGGAGGCACTGCGTCCTCATGTGGAGGCGACAGCAACTGATACTTTCATTACTGTCGAAACAGCTGACACCCGAGTGGCACCCCCTGACAGGCTATTTAATATTGTCATTCAAATTGAAGGTGACATTGAGCGTGTTATTAAAGGGATTTTTGGGGAAAATCTGACCTCCTCTTACGACATTTTGTTGGCAGAAGCAGATTGGCCGCCCCCATTCGTACTTGCTGCACCGAGAGGGGAGGAAGTAATCCTTCCGAGCTTTTCGCATCATGTCCCCAAGGACAAAGCGGAGGCGTTAACGGCTGAATGGGCTGGGGCCCTGGCTCCGGCGCTATACCATAACCACGTGGGCTGGGATGAGGATTCTCCCCCCCCATGATATACCCTTGCGGTCTCTGCCACAGCCCCAACCCCAATATCCCCTCCGGCGGGAAGCTAAAGGTCCCGTTTCAGACATTCTGACACAGTTAGAATATCAAGGAGTAATTGAAACATGCGTATCACCAATGAATAATCCCCTTTTTGCGGTTTCTAAACCCGATGGGTCGTACCGTTTAGTTTTGGATTACCGACATTTGAACTCTCATTGTTGGACCTTTGCGGTACAAAATACCCACAGTTCTGCGCTCATAGACAGTCTTGTTCGCAAAAAATATAAAACGACACTTGACCTATCCAATGGATTTTACACGCACAATTTGTCCCTGGAGTGTAGCCAATGGAGTGCTTTCACTTCCGGTGGAAAACAGTTTAAATTTCAGCGTTTGCCCATGGGCTACAAGAACAGCCCGGGGGTCTTTGCCGCCAGTGTTGTCTCTTTGTTGGACAGCATAGACCCAGATGCGTATTCGTACGTCGACGATATCTATCTGACAGACGACGAATTATGGCTGCATCTTTCCCGTGTGCAGAATTCACTGTTTTTTTTGGCTATGAGCTCAACAATGAAGGTAGGGGCTTAGCTCCCCATTTCTTGGAGAAGTGCGCACTTTTGCGCCCTCCAACGACCCTGAAGAAACTTCAGTCGTTACTGGGATTTTTGAACTTCGGGCGGTCTTACATTCCCGAATATGCCTAGCGTATCAAGCCTCTTTATGCCTTGATACTACCTAACTTTTCGAAGTCATGCTGGCTTCCTGAGCATTCCTCTATACTGCACTCTTTGCAGTCTGATCTACTTGAATCTAAGTTCTTGTTGACTCGTGATAACCACACGAACCTGGTGATTAGAATTGTGCCAGGGGCAGTGGGTTTCACGTACTTAACGTTTAACGAAGGTGACACAGTACCTATTGCATACAAGTCGCATCTTTACACTTCAGCGGAGTTGCGCTTTTCCACTGTGGAAAAAGTTTTCACTGCAGTGCAAATGGCGATTCTTAAGGAACGCGCACTGGCACAGGGAAAACGCATATTGGTGGCAACACCATATCCTGCCCTTGAGGCAGTGATGAAGGCAAGTGTACCAAACTCTAAGGCTTTGCACCCCCGTTGGATACAATGGGCTACATCTCTGACGTCCCCGGATGTTACTTTTATTTTTGATTCCTCTCTTCAGACACAGGAGTTCTTGCAGTATGAATTTGTTCATCCTCCTCCTCTGTCTTTACTGCCGCTTGAGGAGTACAAATGTATCATTTACACCGATGGTTCGGCGCAACCGGCCACGGGTTCTAAGCATGCTTATTCCGCAGCATGTGCTATTGTTGCAGGTACTATGGTGAACGGTGAGTTCAAATCGAGTGTGGTGCACACGCAGGCACTAGGAGACAGTACTGCACAATTGGCCGAGCTGCGTGCTTTGGTGCTCGCATTTGAGTTTGCGAATCCAGACGTGACGACACTTATTGTATGCGATTCTTATTACTGTGTTCAATCCTTCAATGACAACCTATTCTTTTGGTCTCAAAATGACTATAGAGATGCTAAAGGCAGCACAATTAAGCATAAAATGCTTTGGGTTTGAGTGGCAGATCTTAAACAACGTCTGCCTCTCAAACAGGTGATTCACACTCTTGGCCACCAGCGTGTGGGCGCACACGCGGTTGGTAACAGTTTGGCAGATGAAGTTGCCAAATCAGCAGTAGCCACGTGCTCAGTAGCAGCAGTTACAAGATCCATGACAAAAATAGATAATGAGATTTTGGCAGCTATTGCTGCGACAAAGGAAGGTGCTAATTACCCACGGGGTTTCCCTTCCAAGTACTCTTATCACTTAAGTCCCGAACAGGTTCCTTACGTAAGAATTCCAGACGTTGGTGATCGGCTGATTCCCAACGCGGACCGCAGAACTTCCTTGATAACGGCCGCACACGAAGGATTGGCTTCAGCCCATGCTGGCGTGTCTGCGACTGTTTCCATCTTGCAGCAGCGTTACTGGTGGCGTGGTTTATATAAACAGACCCGCACTTATGTGCTTTCTTGTGACATTTGTCAGCAAATTAAGCCTTCAACGGTTACACGACCACCACAAACACAGCTCTGCATTTCTAACAAACCTTTTGGGTGTGTTTACCTTGATCACTGCGGTCCATTTTCTTCTGACACTGCATATAAATACATCTTAGTTGCAGTAGACTCGTGCACACGTTTCATCTGGGTTTGGCCACAACGAAGTGCTGACGCTCGAAATGTCATCAGGGATTTGCGTGTCTTTGTGGGAATTTTGCCTGTGGCACCTTCCATTCCGACCAAGGTCCAGCGTTCGCCTCTAAGGCGTACAAGGACGCGATGAGGTCACTGGGGGTGCCGGTGCAATTTTCGTCTCCATATAGGCCTGAGGACAACTCGATTGTGAAGCGAATGAACCGTGACTTAAAGCAATCCTTGACAGCTAGAGTCTTATGTACTGGCAGGAACTGGCTGGCCCACTTATATAGCGTGCAACGTGCACTTAATAATCTCCCTAGAAGATCTCTGGGTGGGCGGACCCCATACGAAATGCTCTTTGGCATACAAATGTTTGTGCCAGACCTTGATGGTCTAGACATGGCGGCGAATGCCGCAATCTTTGACGTAGATAATCATTCTACTATGTTGCAGGACTTACAAGTGCCCCGTGACAAACTTGCAAACGAACACTTGCCTTCAGCCACTGACGCTGCGTTGCAGATTCCGGTTGCCGGCTGGCTTCCGAAGGTTGGAGATCTGGTCCGAGAGAAGGTGAAGAACAAAAAAGAATTTGGCCCCTCTTATCGTGCACCAGTTCCAGTTCTTGGCTTGAAGGGTACTCGTACAGTCATCTTACCACCGCTACCTGGCCGCAACGATAACAGATACATCTCAGTGGACAATGTCAAGCTACAACATCTGGCCGATCCTGAATAGCGTGACACCTGCGGTATCATGTCCAGCCATTTCAAGGACTCCTGTTTGTGGCCCTCCAGCCTACACGGACACTGATGTTGCCATTGAGATGGTCGCTTTGCCTGATCGCCTGCTCAACTTCTCGGCTTCCTCCTGCAACGAGGAAACCGAGTATGCATACCCCGCCAACGAGTCGGTGGCTCATTTACCTACAACACCGCTGAGCCCAACCCGTTTTTCCTTTGATTCGGCTTCCACCTCATCACTTATCCCGTCCAGCTTCAGTATTTTTATATCCTGGTTCAGAGACAATTTTTTGGTCCCACCATGGACATACATCTGGTTGGTACTATTCCTGATTTTCTTGTTCATGTCCATTGGCTTTGTGACAGTTTTTTTCTTGCTCATCAATGGTCACTATTTACCAGAACGCTCTGCAGTAAACTGTGTCGCTGGAACTTTGGCTCCGCATTCTTCATCTCACATCATGAAGCGTGACCACACATTTGTGAACATTTCCGCTTTCCCAGTCGCTGATGGCATCGTATGGGACGCTGTAAATTTCCAAATTCATGGACCAACCGAGATTATTAATGTACCGAATGTCCTTCGTGTTTCCATGGGTGATGTGGTAAAAAGGAATATTCATTCTGACGATTGGGATGTGCATGCCGTTGAATCGTTATTCTCTGATTTGAAATATTATGCTGCTTTTAATGCTGAAGATTTGTACTTAAATTCTGCAAATTATGCTGATTTATACTTTTAATTACACCCAATGGGAACATTGTCCGACCCCTTTACCCGGTAGCTCGCAAACACTTAAAAGTAAATTTACTTACTTTACAGACTTTGATACATCAAACCCTGGGACCTATTACTTTAAATTGAACATTTCGTCAAATCAGAAGGTCATGTTGACACACACCAAATTGCTATATTCCAGTTCCTTTTTGGATGCATTAGCCGTGGGTGGTTATGAGCACTGGATGAACACCATTGACTTAAAGTCTATCTGGGGCACAAAATCATGGCAGGTACGCGGTACGGAAGCCTTACACCGTGCTTGCCTAATCCCGGCCCAAATTTTATTTTTAAATAGTACGATCTATCAAACAACTTGTTGGGGTTTGGCTACTTCCAAACAATTGAATGCACCCTCCATTCCCACTTTGTCTTCAAATCCCAACAAGAGCTTGCATTTCAATATTTCCCTTGCAAATTTGCAAGCTTTGTTTCAAAATAATTCATTTAATATTTCTACGATTGTTCAGTCATTCTGGTTGGCTTGGCCCATAGCATCAAATGCCTGCCAACTACGTTTTCATGACTCTGCTCCTGGTTACAAACAGGATAGGCCAGATCCAAGGTTTTCTGACTCTCGTACTGTTACAACATATTCTGTTGGTAAATTGTGTAAACAATGGTTGCAGCACTCTTCATTAGATTCTGTAAAACAACATTTATCCCTCCTATCAGGCAACATTGATCTGTTCGATTTTGTTCTAGGGCCTCGAGGTCCTAGACCTAAAAGATTTATTTATGAGACTTACAATGAACTCTGGAAGCTTTCACAAATTGAAGCTGCATCCCGTTTACGGGAAATCGATCAGGCAAATCTAGAAAAAGTGCTCGCTGTTGTTGACAATAGTATTAATACCCTGTCTTCCCGCATTTACACATTAGAGAATATTGTTTCATCTGTTGTTGATATTGTACAAGATGATGTGTCTGTGTTATATCATGGTCAGAATCAATTGCGTTCGGTGATGCAGTTTGCATGGACGTTGCAAACATTGAAAATGGGCAAAGTTCCATGGCATTTTTTAAACACGTCTGCCTTGTTCTTGCCATTTAATTTAACTGAAAAACAGCAATTCATGTCCATGAAAGACGCAACATACACTCTCTTACATATCGAAAAGATAGAACCGTTACCATTTTCTGTGGCGGAGACTGACTCTGCAGTGTGGCTAGTTCACGGGGTTATCGCATTGCCTTTTTCTTTATTTGAGTTCAGTTCATGCATGAAACATTATCCTATTGGCCATTTTCAGTCTTTAGGCAGTGCCTTCTTGCATGAACTTTGGTCCCTGCCTTTCATGTACAGATGCCTTAGGGACGGAAAGGAGGTCTTTCTCACAGGAGAGTCTTGCGATTCTACCGTGGGTCATTCCCTAATTTGTAAAAACATTAAATTGCATGGGGCTTGTAATGTTTCTGTTCCGAATCTTGCTTGTGTTTTGAAGGGCATTCCAGCACCTGTTATATCACCTACTTTCACTGTGCTTGCAAATGGTAGCTATCTGCTTCTGAATAACCAAGACTGCTGTGGAATGCAGGCGGGCATCCCCTACATTGTAACGGTTTCACACCGTGTTGTGTGCTGCAAAAATGTGCTTTTTCCACCCCAGCACGAGATGATAGATAGTTCCATTTGGCCTTCCATACCCACTTTGAAGGCGGATTTCAATAAATTGAGCCGATTAAAGGCGCTATTATTAAACCAGGAGGTTATGCTCACTTCCGCACGGGAGACCTTCGTCCTCCAGGTGGCTAGTACCCACAGTGAGATACAGGCTCTTTTGAACACAAACCTCCCACACCATTTTCGGTGAACTGATTCACCGCATATTCAATGCTTCTAATACCGAAGGTCTTGTGCACTTTTTTAAAGTTGTGGGCTCTGGCCCTTTAACCTCCTTTCAAACTATATTTGGTGTAATTCCGGCTTTTATTCATTCTATTTTTTCCAGCATCTTTGGCGGCTTCCCGTTGATCCTAGCCTTAGCTGCTGGGATATTATTTTTAATTTGTTTGCTGCGCAATGGCTGCACTTCCTGGGGGCCTACTCGACCAAGGTCGACTCCGGATGCTCCGTGAACGCATGCTCAACAGCTTCGGCATCCTACCATTGGCGACACTCGGCGTGTTCTTTAGACTTTCTTTTCGCTTTGCGTATTTCACTTGCGTGCAACCTGTGATGTCTTGCTTACAATGCCCTTCTCTTGGTCCTTGGATGTTTGCCTCTCCAATACGTCTCAGTCGGACCCGGATTTTGGCCAGTTGATGGGCCCCTTAGTGGCCCATGAACGGGAATGTTCCGGCACTGGATTGATGGCGCGTGCGGCTGCACTTGGAGTTTTGGCGCAATGGAATATCTGGGCGGCTGCTCAGAATCTCATACAACAAAGTTATATTGAGTATCACGCAAGTTGTCCCGAAATGCTGATCTCTGCTCCCTATTATGAGGAACATGAATGCAGTTTTGATTTGTTGAACTGGATGGCATCTCTTTTTTCAGACGATACCAATGATGTCCTCTTGGAAGGTGTGGCAGTTTTCTGCACATACACTCTATTGGATTAGGGGCCTTCGCTTTCAAAGAACTGCATTTCTGGATTTTTTTTATTGTCCTTTAGTACCCTGATTTCTGGCCCTATCTGAATTGTTTTTGTCCTGAACTTTTTTTTCATTCACTGTCCTTCATGGGGACTTTTCATAAATAGACGTTTACATTCTGCTCCATCTATTTGAACTCTGTTTTCGTCCAATGTCTTGGCCTATGGACTGACCAGGGGAGGGTGTAGTGTGGATTGTGGCCTCATTGTCTTCATCGCTAAGTTAGCTTAGGCCTGGCTGCCATGATGCCTTTTTTGCACACGTTACTCTGTGACTTTGTTTTTCCAGACTCTGCTTGTGCCCGGCTATATTAGAACTGTCTGCCTTTTTACCTTTCACCTTTTCTCATGTTCCCTGTGGGTTTCGTTTGCACACCATGTACAAGGTCGAAAAACAACGTCCCTTGTTATTGCTGTTCTGATCAGCCCCTCGCACTTAGACATAACACGAAATACAGCTGCATTGGAGAAATTTGTGTGCTTTTAATATTGTGATCTCCCTGTTGGTGGCACTTGGAGAAAAACCTTTCCAGGGAGAAGAGCTGTGCTTGTCCGATGATGTAAACCTTGCATCTAGTTCTTGAGGTATGGGGGTCCCCCTGACAAAGCCCAGAGGTCTTCTATTTAAATAATAAACTAGTTACTAGCACGGGGAGGGTGGTAAGGCAAGTTAGCCCTATATCCACTGTCTTTATAAAATGCTGTCCCCGTTTGTATTCTATGGAATTGTAACCATGCTTATTATTTTATCGTTATGCATTATGCTGATAGTACTGGCACGTGTACTTTATCTTAGAGCACGATAGTTGAAATAAACATTTTAAACTATACTGTGTCTCTTATTACGCATGTTGTGGACAAGTATGAGTGAGTAATGAAAGAGTGTTCTTGCTCCCGCGATTCCTGAGAGAGTCCGTGTTCTGGGATGTCTAATCATTGGTAGCTTCGCTCTAGTACGGAGAATGAATGAGACACTAAAGCTAGTTGGATTGGGATTGTGGGTACTAAGGTGCATGGCTGGTACACCACCATACACCGAGGTCCTATTTTCCTGTGCATAGCTCTGTATATGTGCAGTATCCCCGCAACACCCCCACACCGGTAACCGGTGTGGGAGGTATGATTCCACCCCTCATAAGCGAGCTTCGTGGGGTCTCTGGTGTTACCGGTATAAGCCTTCTAACTCCAGACAGCACAACCAGAGACACATTTCTGCCCTCCTGCTGCTGAGCCAAGCTCGAGCAGGGGAAGTAAGAACAATAGGCATCCTGTCACAGGGAGGTGTGACCACCTCCCAGACAGGATTTAGTATACTAGGGCAGGGTGGGTGTGCTTGCCAGCGCCTGAAAGTCTGCATGAGGGGCACATTTGGTGTCCCTGTGCATAGTCTAGTTCAAACCAGTTCTGAGAGCCGTTGGCTCTTCTCTGGCGTGAAACTGGGCAAAGGACATGGGAGTAACCACCCCCCTGTCCAGACCCTCCCCTGGGAGGGTCCCCTCAATCTTTCCAACCCTCTCCCGTGGGTACTTAAGCACTTACCTGGCTTTAGGACCTTAGATTCATTGTGGACAAGATTCTGACCGGAAATCACTGCACTTCAACCGTCTGGGCACTCTGGACTTCGTTTGGGCCTGACTCCGTTTCCCTCTCAGTCTGCTGCATCGTCTGTACCTGTGCACCATACAGGATCCGTGCAGGACCTGTGGAGCATCAAAGACAACTGAAGATAATCTCCCTTGGAGTGAAGGAGTCACTCCCCTGCATTTGCAGGCACCGCAACACTGCTGACCGGTCTGCTGATCCCAAGCTCCTATGGACTCCGAAGGGTCTAGCAACACAGGAGGTGGGTTTCTACGTCCCTCGAGGCCCGAGCTGCCCTCTCACCAACTTTGAGGCCAGAATCTCTTGTGGGGGCTGCAATACCCGAACCCCTGTGCACCGCGTACTTTTGCAAGTGCATATGGTTGTTGGCAATTCTTTAACAAGTGCATTGGGCTCCGAGTATCCGCAACCTCTGGCGTCTTCTTCCACAAAGATCTTCACCCACCTCGCACAGAGTGATCCGTTGCTTGCTGTTTTGTGAAGCTGCTCAAGGTCCTCCCGCGACTCCTGTGCCTCCGGCCTGTGGGTCCATTTGAGGGTCAACCTTGCTTTTCTTGGGTTCCCCTGGTTGCTCCAGGCTTGCCCAGACTCCCCTGTGTGTGGTGAGTCTCCTGGACCTTGCTGGTCCGAACCGTACACTCCCTTTACCTTCTGCATGGGTTGCCGTTGCCAAGGCTTGTTGGTGCTCCCGCCAGACACCGACCCCTCAGCACTCGGCATCCTATGTGGGACAGCTCGCATCCGGATCCTGGTTGTCCTCAACATCGCCTGGTCCCCGCAGCGGCAGAGTCAAGGTCACCGTCAACTATCCAGAAGCACCCGATATCGGTGGGCATTCGTCTACCAAGTCCCTGGTCACTCTCAAGTGACCCAGACTCTGTCCCCTCTGCTTTCAGGTACTCCTCAACAAGAATCCACATTTGGATTCCAACGGACATTCTTCTCTCTTCCAGCAGCGGCTCTTCTTCAAAGTCCTATATTGGGTTCGACTGCGGTTTCCGACGCCACTTCACACCTATGCACCCGGCTTCCCTGGGTTAGGTAACTTGGGTACTTCGGTATCCACGGGTGGGGTGGCTCTCCAACCTTCTGTCTTCTACGAGGTTTCTTCATAGTCCACTGGGAAGGGTCCTTAATCTCTAAAACTCCAACCACGACTTTTACATAGAGTTGTACGGAGCATGCAGTCGTGTTCCCACACTGCACCTGTCCTCTGTGGGGTCCCTATCTACTCACCTTCGGTGGTTTCTTGGGGTCCCAGCGATTCTACGTCCTCTCGACATCGTCCTTACTCGAGTCGTGGTTCTTATACCACTTTCTTAGTATATGGGGCCCACTGTGTATTAATGCTATTTACTGTCATTTCTTTGCTTAAGTATTGTGTGCTTTGTGTCTGTCTCCGTGTAGGAGATACTGTAACGTACTAGATAGTGTTATATAATAAATACATAATTTTATAACTATCGTGTGGTTCTCTTTTCATTTAATCTATACTATAAGATTGCATTCTGGTAAAACAAGCTGCTTTACACTCCTTCAAGACTTAGACTGAAGGCTGCTCTCCACAGCTACCACTTGGATAGCTTTCTAAGGTTGTCTGAGACCTCTTAAATCACCATAAGGGTTGTCTGGACTGGTGCAGGGTGCCCACTTTAATTAGTGGACAGCATATACCAGGCCAGCCTCTCACAATCGCCGAGACTGATTGTGGCCAACGAAGCGCGGGATCAGGAGCTATCGGCTGAACGACGTAGGCCGTCTGTGTCCTGCGGTACCAGCAGGAGTGGGCGCAGTCATTGCGGATTGGAGAGCAAACAGGAGGAGACTCACGCTGTGTACTCTAGCCCTTGGAGGGGACAAAAAAGATCCCACTGAGTTGCAGACTGCATGAGCAAGACAGTGGGGACAAAGCAGCACCAGAATAACTCTTGAACTCAACAGAAAAGAGACAGACAATACAAGGAACAACGTAGAGTATGTGATTAATGGCAATCTCAGTATAAAACATGACGCAGAGCTGCAAATAGACTATATTCAGACACTGCGCATTCAGTATTAGAGGCGACACGAGGCCTGAGGTGATGGCCTGCTGCTTGCGGCCTGGTGGGCAGGTGATGTGACACACCCCAACCTGTTGTGAACATGCGTGGAGTGCTGCATCTTCTACCACAAGAAAAAACTGAGGCACCCAAAGCCCCCCCATGGGGAAAACGGACAAAGCTCAGTCAAAGCTCCCCTTCGAACCTCGAAAGAGCATGAGAAACCCCCCCGGAGGCAGACGCCACAGACCAGGGTGCGAGTACGCTGGAAAGTACCCTGCTAGCAATGCAGCAGAGTCCACCATTCATAGACGGAAAAATAGACCACCGAAATCTGCGCATGGATCACCTCGCTAATAAGCTGGAGCAGCATGGGACCAGAATCACAGAAACAGAGCAAAGAATCTCCAATGCCGAGGACACAATCCAGATTCTGCAGGACAAATGTTTGAATATGGAAAAAGTGCTCAAGCTCATAAAGGCAAAAAAACGAAGATTTAGAAGCCAGATTGAGGAGGAACAAACTGCGCATAGCAGGAACACCGGAAATGACCAATACAGGGAATATGGAACTGTTAGTTGAGAACATGCTGTCTGAGATCTTTGGCGCTGAGGCAATGTTCCGCATCCTACTGGTTGAGAGGGTGCACCGGTCATTGGCTTCGCGCCCTCCACTAGGGGCAACACCGAGGCCGATCATTGTCCGACTACTTAATTACAGAGACTGGGACACAGTCTTGAGACTAGCATGAGAAAAAGGGGAAATAAACTACTGAGGGAGCCAGGTGTTGTTTTGCCCAGACTTCACGGCAACGGTGCAGGCAGCGTAAAAGGAATATCTGCCGGTTGAAAAGAAGTTGCAAACTGCGAAAATAGCGTACGCAATGCTATACCCCCCAAGGCTCCTAATAGAACATTAAGGGAAAGCCAAAATTCTCCAGACCCCTCAAGCAACGATGGATTATGTCAACAAGATGTCCCCCCGAAAAAATGGTTGGTGAGGATCAGCAGCAACCACCTTTGAGCACTAGAATTTACCTAGGCAAGGGCTGAGCACTGACCTCTACCCTCTTTGCCTGGGGAGGGACAAGCTGAGAGGAACTGAACTGAATGGCATGACCTGCGTGATTGAGTGGCGTACAATGGTGAGAGGCCTAAGGGCCAATAATTTATTGATCATACACGAAATCAACAACAATATGCTGTAATGACAAGCAGTACTGTGAAGCTCCACGATGGACGGGGGTGGGGCCCCGGCTGGAGGACCCCTCCTGATCCTGATCCGGAGTATGACATGCTGTGTCTCGATCACCCCTGTACAACAGGGAGAAGTGGGCACCCAGCGGCCCCTATACGGGTGCAGCCAATTAGGTTATGATGTGTTGCGGGGAAGTCTTTAGCATGGTAGGGATGCTGAAGTGGGTGTGGGGGTGGGAAGTTGACTTGTTTGAATGTTTTCCTTTTGCAGCTCTACAGCATGTACCAGGAGGGAACGGCCCAGAGACAGGCTATATGAAGCAGTACAGTCCTTAACCTTGGGTGGAGAGGATGAGTAGGTCTCAGATGACTGGCACTATCACACTGCTAACCAGCAATGTTTGGGGGGCTGAATAATCCCCGTAAGACGTGATAGGTATTAGCATATTTAGACAGGCATACTGTGCAAATAGCCTTTCTTTAGGAGACGCACTTAACAAAGACCACAGAAAGATCAATAGATGAAAAATGGGTGGGGGTCTGATTGGCGTTGTCTTATTCTACCTACTCGAGGGGGTTGTTGATACTGGTCAAGAGGGGGGTCCCCTTTACCGTCACTCATGAACAAACGAATGATCAAGGTCGGTGTGCTATATTGCAGGGCTCGCTAGCGGGAACGACTGTCACATTAGTGAACATATGTGGCCCTAACATTGACAACCCAACCTTCTACACTTACATTTGGAACATGCTCCGAGAACTACCCCACTCGGAAATAATCTGGGGGGGAGCAACATTAGCTGCGACGTTGGATAGATCGACACAGTCCCCGGGATCAAGCAAACAAGCGTCAAAAGCACTAAGGGAGGGGATGGATGACTTTAACATGGTGGACACATGGAGGGTGCGCAACCCAGAGGGCAGGGAGTGCACGTTCATCTCATCTGTGCATACCATGTGGTCCCGCCTTGATTACTGGCTGACAACCAGAATGGCCAGTAACTGGGTGATAGACATACAGCATCTTGCAAGGATGCCAGTCAAAATGGTCATTGGAGTTCCTACATACACCCCTCCCCCCCGTTTACATGGAGATTTAGAGCCACCGCTCTGCTTGATCCGATCTATTAAGAGGCAATCCGACAGGCCATCCCCAAATACTTTGCAATAAATGAGAACACAGTGTCTAAAGTGGGCACTCGATGGGAAGCCTTTAAGGCCACGATAAGGGGAGTTTGTATAAGTACCAATATTAAAAGATATTCGAACACAGATACCCAATTAGAACTCACAATCCAACAATTGGAACAGGAGTATGAAACCAGACCCTGCTTTGCCATTCTAGCGACTATAAGAGACCACATGTCTAGATGCCAGAATTTAGCCAAAAGAGAATTGAAATATCTCTCGCATAGATATGTGACACAGGCCCATGGGGAGGGAGGCCGGCCGGGGCGAGCATTAGCGGCTAAATTGCGACCTTGCAGAAGCCCATGCAGGTGATCATAATAGTAGATGACAAAGGGGTGGGGCACTATGACACCCAAGGAATTTGCAGATTTTTATGGTATTTTATACACCTTGCGTGCATCAGCTAAAGCTGCTGATATAAATGCGTATTAAGAAGATATTGCCCTGGCGTGTCTTTCGCCTGGGCAACAGGAATACTGATCTCGGCCTACTGAATTGGAGGACGTGCGCAAAGCCATATGAGCTCTGCCCAATAAGGAGACCCCAGGCCCGGATGGGCTAACATCTGAATTTTATAAAGAATATGCGGAGATGATTGCCCCTCACCTCCATGCAATGTATGCGGAGGCATATGGGCAGCACATTCTCCCCCTGACACTGCGTGATGCCCTGATAGCCACCTTCCTCAAGCCAGATAAAAAGCCAGAGCGATGTGACTCCTACAGACCCCTTTCAATCATCAACGTTGATGCAAAACTCTTAGCGAAGATCCTTGCTAATAGATTTCAACCACTAATGCCACATGTAGTGCTGCCGGACCAGTCCGCATTTATTCCAACACGGCCAACCACTCAGAACCTCTGCACGATATTTGCGCTTCAACATCAGCTCAACCCGGAGCTGGAAGCGGTGGCGTTGTTGCTAGATGCCACCAAGGCCTTCGATTCGATAGAGTGGGAATACATTTTCACGATACTTGAGCGTATGAATATCCCAGATGTGTTTGTGGGGTGGGTTAAACTACTATACACAGACCCGAGGTCGAGGATCCGAGTCAATGGGTATACATCCCTGGCACTGCATATCTATCGAGGCACCAGACAAGGATGCCGCCTTTTGCCACCCCTTTTCAAAATAGCGCTAGAACCGCTGGCCTGCGTTGTGCTTCAGCGACATGCAGAGGCAGCGCTTCAATTTAGGCAGAGACCAATAGGAATGTCATTATATGCAGACGACATGGTCTTTTACGTGAGGAAACCAGCCGCACCCCTGTCCAATCAATCAATCAATCATTTGTATAGCGCGCTACTCACCCGGAGGGTCTCAAGGCACTTGGGGGAGGGGGGTCCGCTACTGTTCGAACAGCCAGGTCTTGAGTTGCTTCCTGAAGGAGAGGTGGTCTTGGGTAAGGCGGAGGTGGATGGGTAGGGAGTTCCACGTCTTGGCAGCCAGGTAGGAGAAGGATCTTCCTTCCGTTGTGGCTCT
Source organism: Calotriton arnoldi (assembly GCA_963921515.1). Taxonomy (NCBI): domain Eukaryota; kingdom Metazoa; phylum Chordata; class Amphibia; order Caudata; family Salamandridae; genus Calotriton; species Calotriton arnoldi. Next base: position 70,468 of record CAWUFW010004331.1, read on the forward strand.
TCGGATGCGGGGGACGGCGGCGAGGGCGTGGTTGGTCGATCGTAGCTGGCGGGTGGGAGTGTAGAAGGTCAGACGGTCGTTGAGGTATCTGGGGCCTTGGTTGTGGAGGGCTTTGTGTGCGTGGGTGAGGAGTCGGAACGTGATTCTCTTGCTGACGGGGAGCCAGTGCAGGTCTCTCAGGTGTCTGGCGATGTGGCTGTGTCGGGGGATGTCCAGGATGAGTCGAGCTGCAGCGTTCTGGATGCGTTGGAGTCTTTTATGAAGTTTGGCTGTGGTTCCGGCGTAGAGGGAGTTGCCGTAGTCCAGTCGGCTGGTGACGAGGGCCTGGGTGACCGTCTTCCTGGTTTCGGTGGGGATCCACCGGAAGATCTTGCGCAGCATGCGTAGGATGTTGAAGCAAGACGAGGAGACTGCGTTGACTTGTCGGGTCATTGAGAGGGAGGAGTCCAGGATGAAGCCCAGGTTGCGTGCGTGGTCCGTTGGTTTGGGTGCGTTGCCCAGGGCAGGGGGCCACCAGGAGTCGTCCCAGGCGGAGGGTGATGATCCTAGGATGAGGACTTCCGTCTTATCTGAGTTCAGTTTCAGGCGGCTGTTCCTCATCCACTCGGCTACGTCCTTCATCCCTTCATGTAGGTTGGTTCTGGCGGTTGTGGGGTCGTTGGTGAGGGAGAGGATCAGCTGGGTGTCGTCGGCGTAGGAGATGATGTTGAGGTTGTGTTGGCGTGCGATGGCTGCGAGGGGCTCATGTAGACGTTGAAGAGGGTGGGGCTGAGTGATGATCCTTGTGGTACGCCGCAGATGACTTCGGTGGCCTCGGAACTGAACGGGGGAGGCGGACTCTCTGGGTTCTTCCGGAGAGGAAGGAGATGATCCACTCCAGTGCCTTCTCTTGGATTCCGACGTTGTTCAGGCGTTGCACTAGGGTGCGGTGGCAGACTGTGTCGAACGCTGCGGAGAGGTCCAGGAGGATGAGGGCCGCTGTTTCCCCGTTGTCGAGCAGGGCTCGGATGTCGTCGGTGGCTGCGATGAGGGCGGTCTCGGTGCTGTGGTTGGCCCGGAAGCCGGACTGCGAGTGGTCGAGGGATCCATTCGTCTCGAGGAAGGCGGCCAGTTGTCTGTTGACGGTCTTCTCGATGACTTTGGCAGGAAAAGGAAGGAGCGAGATGGGGCGGTAGTTTTTGAGGTCGGTGGGGTCCGCTGACGGTTTCTTCAGTAGGGCGCTGAGTTCGGCGTGCTTCCAGCTCTCTGGGAAGGTGGCGGTGTCGAAGGAGGTGTTGATGACGTCCCGGAGGTGGGGTGCGATGACGGCGTCGGCCTTGTTGAAGACGTGGTGAGGGCAGGGGTCGGTAGGTGATCCGGAGTGGATGGAGTTCATCGTGCGGATAGTGTCTTCGGTGTTGATCGGGGTCCAGGCTCGGAGGGTGGAGGTGGGGGACGTTGGAACGGTCGTAGGAGTACGTCGGCTGTGTGCTGAAACTGTTGTGTATGTCTGCGATCTTGCTGTGGAAGAACGAGGCGAGCGAGTTGCAGAGGTCTTGCGAGGGAGTGATGTCGTTGTTTCCGGCGCTGGGGTTCGAGAGCTCTTTGACGATGATGAAGACACTACTAAGTGTCCATGATGTCCACACTACTAAGGGAGTATGTCCGATTCGAGTGGCATTCGGGTCTCAGTGTCAACTGGGATAAATCATATGTCATCCCGCTGACGTCGAGCACACAACCACAACAGTCGGAACATCCATTACACTGGTGTGCAGCCAAGTGAAGTATCTGGGGATGTGGATACATCACGAGCCAGAGAGAGTGATCAGGGAGAATTATGGCCCGGCCATAGGTAAGTTGGAGGAAAAAGTTGATAGATGGATAAGAATGCCACTATCTTTAGCAGATAGAGTGGCTATAATGAAAATGATAATACTACCACAGTTCCTCTATCTCTTCAGTAATATCCCTATCAGGCTACCTCAGACCCTCTTTAAAACCTTGCGGACACAGTTGATACAGTTGATGTGGGCAGGAAAGCAGCCCCAAATCACATGGCAAGTGATGGTACTGCCGTATGAGCGGGGAGGCTTCGCCGCACCGGACATCTATCTGTATTATTTATGCACGCAAGCACAATACACGCACTACTGGTACCAGCCCCCAGCCTTTACACCTCATCTAGCAGTTGAGGCAGAGAGGGCATACCCCATACCGCTACAAAATGTTCCCCCCCACTGCCACAGAGAGACCCTGCGAGCTGATATAGACACAATACACAGCACCACAGCAGCATGGCACGCACTGGGCGCGAAGATGCACAAACTGCCATTATATGCATCTGTACTCACCTTGGGACATCACCCGGCCCTTACAGCACAAGATGAGGGAAGTTTGTTGCTCCTCAAACAGGTGAGCATCACGACATTGCGGGACATGTATCTGAATGGTCGATTCATAGAAATGACGGACATGGCTTTTATCAGCAATAATTCACCGCTATTTCTCTTTCTCTATCATCGCCTCTGAGCGGGAGTTAGGCACCTTTATCCATCGTTGCCTGAGGAGCCCCCTGTGCTCGATGCACTACAAATACTAATTTCTAGCCCAACCCGCAAAATTTTGGTTACGAAACTGTACAATGCTATACAAGCGGACAGCTCACTGCGCTCAGACATGGCACTGAGAAGATGAAATGCACTGCTGGGCACACCCCTGACATGGGAGGAAGGGGTATCTTGTTGTACACTAACAGGAATGCTGGCCCCCAACTGCAATTTATGATTTATGCACTTCAAATACCTGCTGCAAATGTACCATGCAGCTGCTAGATTGTGTAGATATGGGCTGCGTGTAGATGCAAATGTCAGAGGTGTGGGGAACAAGATGCAGACTTCATACATCGTGCATGGAGATGTGCAGGCCTCCATGGATTCTGGCGGAAAGCGGGTCCTGGTTCATCAGGAGAAGGTCGTCCAGGTATATTATAAGACAAACACCCCTGGCCCGAAGGTGCTCCACCTCTGGTCGGAGGATCTTGGTGAAGCACCGAGGAGCCAAGGAGAGGCCAAACGGCAGGGTAGTGAATTCGTAAGTGGTGTCGCGCCACTGAATCTGGAGGAAGCGCCAGTTGAGGGGTAATACAGGAACTGCAAGGTATGCATCTTTTAGATCCAGGCCGACCAACCAGTCGTTGGAGAGTAGGAGATTCCCCAGGAGGTGAATTCCCTCCATCTTGAAGTGGCGGTAAACCAGCCTCTTGTTGAATTGTAGAGATTGATCACTGGGCATTTTCATCCATTGCATTTGTCTACCAAGAAGATGTTGTTGAGGAAGCTGCGAGGATGCGGATCCTTCTGAACAATGACGCTTTGACTAGAAGGTCTCGGATTTTCGCTTATACCTAGGAGGATTGCTCTGCGGAAAAATGAAGGAGCTGTGGAGGTTTGGGTTGGAGGGGGGAGCCGTAAAACTCCATGTGAAAACCATGGATGGATTGAAGAACCCAGGTGTCTGAGGTTAGAGCCCTCCTGTTGTGTGCGAATTGTGCCGTTCTGCCCCCCAAGTTTACCTGAGAGAAAGGGATAACACCGTGAGAGACGTTTTGCTGATGTCCTCCTCTAGATCTGCCTCTAGAGCCGCGGTGTCTAGGGAAGCAGCCGAATCTGGATTGGCCCTGCCTGGAGGCTGAGCCCCGAAAAAGGGTCCTGCTGCTGCCCACGGCCGACCGAGGACCCCCTTCCACAGCCGGCCTCAGTGAAAACCCAGGTATAAAAGATCTTTTTAATAGAAGATTGGACCTTATCCAATGAGTTAAATGTCTGGACAAATTTAGTGAGCTCCTTGATAAAGGGCTCTCTGAACAAGCCACCTTGTGCCACTGGGCCAGCTTAAGATGTGGCTAGTTCCCCTAGTTTGGGGTCGATCTTTAATAGAAGGGACCATCTTCTCTCGGATGACAGGGGACATTTGGTGCTGCCAAGAAATATAATAGCCTTCTGGGCCCATCCAGAAAAAACTTTGGCTGAAATAAGGGAGCCGGCATATCAAGAATTTTAGTCAGCGGGCCAGCTACATCAAGAAGTTTGTCCTGGAAGAACCACTAGGACCGATCTATGCCCTTTTTGGGGTCACGAATGTACTTGGTGAGGAAGGTTGCCATGCGAGGGTCTATTTCTGACGTTAAGGCTACTTTGTTCTCCAAGGAGGGGCAAGGGCAGTCTGCCTTCAGGCAGTTGCAGACCTCCTTATCCATGGCCTTCCTGAGTCTCTCGGCCACAAAGTTCGCCACCCCATCGGTCGGAAGCAAGTCATCTGGGGTGGAGGAGATTGTCTGGGTTGAGAAAATCAGAGTCAGGGGCTGATGGCTGTTCCTCATAGTCAGGCTGTTAGGGGGCTAAGTATGGGCGCCATGGCCTATCCGGTTCCAAATCGTTGTCTGAGCCTAGGAAGGCATCATCGTTCGATTAGAGGGGGTCCGGGGATGAGGGGTCTGGATGTGGGAGAGGGCGGGGGGGCAGATAAGCCCGTCGGCTCCAATGAACTATGGTCCAGGAATGCGTGCTGAAGTCGGGCAAAGGCGTCCAAATCTACGCCAGCATGCTTCTTACCAGCGGTTTGGGGCGTCTTGGGTCTGCCCCTAGGCTGGGGATTCAGGGACCCCCTGAGTTCTGTCCTCGGGTCGAGGGGTCTTAGGCATTGCACTGCCAGCGCCATCAGTTTATTCTCTAAAGGGACCAGTGCTTCTGGGACAGCCCAGTAGATGGATGTGTCCATGACGTTGCACAAATCGTCATCTATGGGGAGGCAAGTAACCACCTCCTCTTCAGTGTAGGAGTCATGGATTTCCTACATTCTGGTGGCTTATAGGAGTCTGATTATCACCAGCGCAATGAGGAGGGCCACGGGCACAAATCAGATGGGGACACCAGCAGCCCTTTAAGTCTCAAGGCGGAATATAATATCTTCCCTTTACAAGGGCACCTATTATAATGAGTTTGGTAGTCCGGTTTCAACTTTCAACCACTTGTGGCCACTTTAATTGACTATTAACAGGCCTGGTGGGTGTCCCAAGAATTTAGAGTGTTGGATGGGTAATTACACTTCACGTGGCAGAAGAGACTCAGAATGCGACCTCATTAGGCCCAAGACTGGCTTGTGTGTGCAGTCTCAGAAATGAAGAGGTCAATGACCTCTAGTACTTGCCCTGCTGGTGTCGCGTGAGGAGTCTGAGGCTTTAAAGGAATGCCACCGTAGGCAGATGGCTGACCCCAGCGAGGTGTTGACACTTCAGCCCAGGGGCAGGGGAGACACAGTGGCCGGCGATTGCGATCCTGACAGGAATGCGATGCCAGCAGTCAGAGGACTGCACCGCACAGCCCCCAAACACAAATAAGCACCTCGTAGAAGCGAGCATGCGTCCGCGGGTGTAAGGGTGCCCTGTGAAGGGAAAACCAATTAACAAATAACACATTTCAATCAAAAGCATAAATAAAAAGGGCATCACGTCTGCACTTAACTTATGGCTGTGAGGAGCAGCGAAGAAAGGGGAAGGAAGGACACTGTCAGGGGACTATGATGGCCCTGGGATGTCCTGATTGGTTGACCTCTGTTGGACCCATATAAACTTTAGCCCTGATGTTCATGTCATTTGTGGTTCATTTTGATGTTTAACATGGCTGCTATTTGAATAAAGTTTAAGAAAGAAAGCATAATACTATTGTTTCAATAAATATTTCAAAAGCCATTTGTATCTTTCTTGTGTCTCCCTTGGGCATGCCTGAGTAACAGTGAAAGGGTAGACCTGTTTCCACAATTTCCTTGGGGAATTAGAGTGGTCATGTTCTGAGGTTGCAGATACCATCTGGTACCCTGGTCAGGTTAGGGGTTTCAGATGGAGCACTGGGAGATAGCTAGAAATTTGGCCAACATGCTCTGATGATATGTGTGGACTCAGTCCCCATATTCTGATGGTTATGTTGTCTGGATACACAGTCCTACTTAATTTGTAGAAACTGTATGACACTGGTATCTGCAGGCATCAGCCTCTCATATTTATCTCTTCACACGTGATGTCTTGTCAGCTACAGCCACAATCTTTTTTCAGTGCCACTCTAACAAGATAGTCGTTCACCTCTGCCACTTTGAGTACCTGGCCTACCGCATAACTGATAGTGCCACACAGTAGGAAGGGGTTGGCCTCTCTGAAATGAGTTATGAATTGAGACTCTTAGGCCTGTCTCAGTATGAAACTACAGAGATGATATAAGTAGTGCTCAAAAAACAAGAGCTACAGCAGGGGTACATGTCTGAAGGCATGTTTCAGGACGTTTTGTGAGTAGTAGCTACTGGCTACTGCTGTCCTGGATCTGTCACGCATCCACAGTTGACTCAGAGCCTCAAACTGTTTTCTCTCAGAACTAGCATTCTGCAACCAGAAGTACCGATTTCTTGATTTGCAGTGAGCGTTTTGGAATTTGGTGATGTTTAGTTTTTGTTAGTTACTGCATTTGTGTAAATGAAATGTGCTGAATACGGTATATCTGTCTTTGGTCGTTTGTAACTTGCACAGAGAGACGTGTGTAATATCTAGATAGGTGTTGTTTCAGTGTAGCATACATGAGTAGCCTGACTAAGAGATGGACTGTTAGCTGTAGTGTTCTGAGTATTTTGCTATGAGTCAATGAGAGAGCTTGTTAAGAAAAGGGTTGAACTGCATTAACATCTTTGCTCCTGGTGCGGTTTTGCACATATGGAACTTACAGAGTATTATAAATTTTAGACTTCTATATAGTTAATACTTGTGAGAGGCTGGCCTGGTATATGCCGTCCACTAATTAAAGTGGGCACCCTGCACCAGTCCAGACATCCCTTATGGTGATTTAAGAGGTCTCAGACAACCTTAGAAAGCTATCCAAGTGGTACCTGTGGAGAGCAGCCTTCAGGCTAAGTCTTGAAGGAGTGTAAAGCAGCTTGTTTTACCAGAATGCAATCTTATAGTATAGATTAAATGAAAAGAGAACCACACAATAGTTATAAAAAAATATGTATTTGTTATATAACACTATCTAGTATGTTACTGTATCTCCTACACGGAGATAGACACAAAACACACAATACTTCAGCAAAGAAATGACAGTAAATAGCACGAAAACACAGTGGTCCCCGAGGGGGGGACCAAACCATATACTAAGAAAGTGGTATAAGAACCACGACGCGAGTCAGGATGATGTCGAGAGGACATAGAATCGCTGGGACCTGTCTTGCTTCGCCTATCAGATAATATAGAATCTCCCTCACGGTGGCTCAACCCAACGAAGCAGGACACATTAACACCAAACAAACAACACCTTTAGAAAAGGGTTTTATTTTACAAAATGCAAAGACTTTCTTTTTAGAATAAGGCTTGGGATTTATTTTACACAATGCTCTCTAACAGAAAGGCTTTCCCAGATGCCAAATGCAGAACATTCAAATACACAAAGAGATATATATATTTATATGCAAGCAATAATAACACACTTGGTAAATGTAACAGTAATAAACAAGCAGCAAATAATATGAGATAACACTGAAGAAAATATAATATGCTGGACGTCCTGCAAGAGATCAGAAAGATATATACACACTAGATACATCAAATGATTACTTTGGATGTGCACCTCAACTCACTCACACATCACAAAGAAAACACCTTAAATGATCAAAGCCACTGGCCAAACATCACATTTGCAATAATCAAAACTCAACACTTCACCTGGTGCAAACACTGCATTTTAGCCCACTCCTGACCGGGGGAATTAAACAGCCGGGGATAAGAGCCTCAGCAACCAGGGTCCCGAAGTGGACGCGTCCGTCACCGTTCGGATTCCAAAATCCCGGTTTCTAAGTCAACAACCCTCAGCTTTATAATCTCAAAACACACTAGAAGGTTCGAGAGAAACCTCCCCCCGCGCCAGAGGAATCTTACCAGAACTGGCCAGCTTCCAAGCAAGCATTCCAATGGCAGGAAGGAGTTCCCACGTTCCCTCTCCAATCTCGCATGTTCCAGCCTTTATCTTGACGAAGCTCACGAAAGCCTTCGACGGTACATTAAACAATCTCTCACAAAAACAATCCTTGAACGTGATTAACCCAAACAACTTGCAAGCGTTGCTGTGCACGCAGAAAAGCTGAAGCAAGGCAGAGTCAGAAAACAGGATGACATGAGGCCATGTCAAAGCCAATAGTAAGAACTTAATAATTCTACCAATGTACAACACAATGCACATTTGTGAACACACTGCTTATAGCATCACATACTTCATCTCTCAATGTACACCACAGTGAACATTTGTGCATCACTGCTCACAACACTGCACTTCGAGACCAAAAAGTACATTCCACACCTCTCTCTCTCTCATGCTTTCAAATGCACATCCCACACGTTCTGTTCTTGGCAAGGCTGTTCTACTCCGTGACAGCTCCCACTGAAAGACTGCAAGATTACAAGAAAGAAACTTTTAAGAGAAGCAAGGCATATGCAGGACATCGTACATTCAGGCTAGGGTAAAATAACACACCAAAGTCAGTTAAAATAATGATAGTCAAAGGTCATCACAGGGTGTCAGACCACAAGAGTGCCTCTAGCACTGCAGCACCCCATGGAACCACCCAAGGTGAGTAGATAGGGACCCCACGGAGGACGGGTGCAGTGTGGGAACACGACAGCGTGCTCCGTACAACTCTATGTGAAAGTCGCGGTTGGAATTTTAGAGATTAAGGACCCTTCCCAGTGGACTACGAAGAAACCCCGTGAAAGACAGAAGGTTGGAGAGCCACCCACCCGTGGATACCGAAGTACCCAAGTTACCTAACCCAGAGAAGCCGGGTGCATAGGTGTGAAGTGGCGTCGGAAAGAGCCGTCAAACCCAATGGAGGACTTCGAAGAAGAGCCGCTGCTGGAAGGGAGAAGAATGTCCTTTGGAATCCAACCGTGGATTCTAGTCAAAGAGTACCTGAAAGCAGAGGGGACAGAGTCTGGGTCACTTGGGAGTGACCAGGGGCTCGGTAGACGAATGCCCACCGATGTCGGGTGCTTCAGGATAGTTGACGGTGACCTTGACTCTGCAGACCAGGCGATGTTGAGGACAACCAGGAGCCGGATGCGAGCTGTCCCACGAAGGATGTCGAGTGCTGAGGGGTCGGTGTCCAGCGGTAGCACCAACAAGCCTTTGCAACAGCAACCCACGCAGGAGGTCAAGGAAGTGTACGGTTTGGACCAGCAAGGTCCAGGAGACTCACCACACACAGGGGAGTCAGGGCAAGCCTGGAGCAACCAGGGGAGCCCAAGAAAAGCAAAGTTGACCCTCAAATGGACCCACAGGCCGGAGGCACAGGAGTCAACAGAGGACCTCGAGCAGCTTCACAAAATGACAGGCCACGGAGCACACGGTGCGAGGTGGGTGAAGATCTTTGTGAAAGAAGACGCCAGAGGTTGGGGATATTCGGAGCCCAATGCACTTGTGAAAGAATTGCCAACAAGCACATGCACTTGCAAAAGTACGCGGTGCACAGGGATTCGGGTATTGCAGCCCCCACAAGAGATTCTGGCCTCAAACTTGATGAGAGGGCAGCTCGGGCCTTGAGGGACGTAGAAACCCACCTCCTGTGTTGCTGGACCCTTCAGTGTCCATAGGAGCTTGGGATCAGCAGACCGGTCAGCAGTGTTGCAATGCTTGCAAATGCGGGGGAGTTGTCTTTGATGCTCCACAAGTCCTGCACAGATCCTGTATGGTGCACAGGCACAGACGATGCAGCAGACTGAGAGGGAGACGGAGTCAGGCCCAAACGAAGTCCAGAGTGCCCAGACGGTCGAAATGCAGTGGTTTCCGGTCAGAATCTTGTCCACGATGAATCCACGACAGCCAGGTAAGCCCTTAAGTTCCCACGGGAGAGGGTTGGAAAGATTATGGGGACCCTTCCAGGGGAGGGTCTGGACAGGGAGGAGGTTACTCCCATGTCCTTTGTCCAGTTGCACGCCAGAGCAGGTGCCAACGGCTCCCAGGACTGGTTTGAACTGGACTATGCACAGGGACACCAAATGTGCCCTTCATGAAGAATTTCAGTCGCTGGCAAGTGCACCCACCCAGCCCTAATACACTAAATCCTGTCTGAGAGGTGGTCACACCTCCCTGTGACAGGATGCCTATTGTTCTGCCTTCCCCTGCTCGAGCTTGGCTCAGCAGCAGGAGAGCAGAAATATGTCTCTGGTCGGCAGCAACCATTTTGTGCTGTCCGGAGTTAGAAGGCTGGTACTGGGAACACCAGGGACCCCACAAAGCTCACTTCTGAGGGGTGGAATCATACCTCCCACACCGGTTACCGGTGTGGGGGTATGATTCCAACATGTTTGACACCAAACAGGATAGGGTTTGTTTCAGCCGTTTTAGAGTTGGTCATCACGCGGTCGCCTAATGCCCCTCTATATATCCTATATGGCTGCTTCACTGACAACCCGGGAGAATGAACTCCGTAGGCTGCAGGGGTGTCCTGCTCATGCAGTGGCACCCTCTCATTTAGAACCAAGCACCCTGCCTTCAGGATTGTAAAGGCCTGCTATACGAGTGACTTATATGTTTTAAGTGCAGTGACCCTTAGATATAGTAAACCTATATCTAAAGTAAGTGGTGCATGCACCAACTTACACAGGCTGCAATGGCAGGCCTGTAGTTCTATTTTGCATGGCCTCTAATGGGTGGCATAATACATGCTTCAGCCCATGGGAGGCCTCTGGGGTACCTATTCCCTGGGTACATGTGTACTATATACTAGGGACTGACAAGGGTACCCCGAGTATCCAATCTGGAGTGTACCTAAGTACATATCATAACAGTTTAGGGAGAAAGCAGATAGACTGGGGTCCTGATTAGCGGGATCCCAGTCAGACTAATCAAAAACAGTGTTACATCAAGCAAAAAGTGGGGGTAACCATAAGAAGCAGATCCTACTTTCCTACAATAAATTTCTATATGAATATTAAATGCTGCAAGTATCTTAATTGGGTTTAGTTACTAGTCACAAACATCGTTTGCACACACAGCCTAACCTTGTCCTCCTGCATTTATTTTGGTGTTGCGTCTTCTATGCCTTAGGTGTGTTCTGGGCTTTGCTATCATGAGAACTTAGTGACCAAGATATAGCTTGCATAATTAGACAGCCTGATCTTACTTCTATATTGGTGAATTACAATATTTGGTGAGGTTTGTGTATGAATGTAGGTATGGGGTATTTATATAGCACAAACTTAGCCAAAGGGCAGCGAAGAGCTGTACTGGTTCAAAAGAAAAGAGTCACTCAACATGTTAGCTGATTTCTAAGAGCAAGAATGTACTATTACTGCAACATGATATAGTGTTCTTTAAAGAGATCATCTTCAACTCTTTCCTAGATTAAAGCAGCGCTGGGGTAGTCCCGTTGGATACCGGGATGTTGTTTCAGATTCTGGTACACAAGTGGAGAGTGCCTGTTGCCTTGTTTTTAATTTTTTGCACGCCATTGTCTCCATTCATGTGGTATCCTGGTTGCTGTGCACTGAGAACAAGTGGAGATGCTGAGCTTGTCTCCCCGATAGGCAAGGGTACCAGTCATGATGGATTTGCACATGATGCCACTAGATTTGAAGATGGTGTGGGCTGGCAAGGATAGCCATTAGAGTTCCATCACAGAGGGAAAGATGTTGTCACATTTCGTCTGCCCTGGCCCTTGATGAGGTATTCTGCTGCATGTGTAGTGTATAATTTTGTCTTTTACAACTGTTTATACTGTACATGTATTTATATGAATACATTAAGACATTATTAAAGTATTGTGTTGCCACACCATTCTGGTTGGACATATATATCTTTATTGCAGCTAAGGTAATTGTATAGTACCTAGGCTTGCATTGTTCCACCTCCCTTGCCCTAGACCTTGACTGTTTGTGCATATCTGTTCAGTGAGACAAAGAGGTTTAATGATGCCATTTTTCTGCAGCAGATCAAGTACACGGAGCAGTGGTTGTTAGGGAATTCTATAGTGCACTTGGTTGTCCCTGCATCTGGAAGTCCCAAAACATGGTCCTGACAGTAATTGTATAAATTATTGGACATATGTCCGAAATAAACGTGTTGACTGACACAAGCCCAAAATAAACATTTGGATTAACATTTAGGAGATACGCTCTGCTATGTTACCAGAATCTTGGTAGTCTGCTTATCCACGGGCACCTTGGCTTCCTTGCAGACTGGTGTCTGCATTGCTGCATGTTTTTGCAGTGGCATAGCAAAAGCCCCCACAGCTCCCACGGTGCGGGGGCCGAGCTCCGGGGGTCCCCTCTAGCACTGGCAGGTCCCTGGCCTGAGAGCTCCAGACTGGGTCCGGAACGTGGGAGGCAGTCTGCATGCACTTTGTAGGGGGGCCTCCTCAAGTTTCGTTATGCCACTTTGTTGTGTTTTATGTGCTACAAACCTACGAGTACCGCTGAGTGTGTTTGGTGGTGTGGCTCAAATGTGTATTCTGTCCCTTGGTAGCAGTGCCTTGTGCTGGGAACACTCTCTGGATATGCATGAGAATAAAAGGGAGGGTGTGTTTTTGTGTTGGTTGGCTTGCTTGCTTTCTTCTTTGAGTGGTGCGTTTTGGTCTGCATGGCTGACATGTCGAACTGGAGGACTTTACAGTTTGGCTTCTTATTCTAAGTGGGTATGGTTGCCCATTCCACAGTGTATTAGGTTGGGCTGTGCATTATGTTGGTGGTGTTTTATAGCTATTCATGTAGGGTGTATTGTAGTTTCTTATGTAATGTGGTCGGTATTGTGTGCCTTGTTGTGTTTACAGCATTGTGTTTTAAAGCACAATCCAACTGCTGGGTAGTAGATGATGCGGTAACGCTTCTTGTTAGGCCTAGGATATGAGAGTGTTGCATGAAGCATCCTTTGAACTGACTGTGGTGGTTGCAGCTGTAATCCCTAACTAGCCTCAAATGACATCCATGCCCAGCTATCTAGTCACTCCTAGCACAGCCATCTGGATGCAAATGCTATTGAAATTAATGGTGCGCCCAGAAGGCTGGGCTGCTCTGGAAGTACCCATGAGGGTTCATTTGACTCTTTGAGCACAGCCAGGCCTGCAGGGGGTTAGACACTTTTTTCTTGACTGTCCCCCTCTGACACTTTTTTTGCATGGATTACTAGAAAGGCAGGTACAAGGTGCCAGGGACCCCTGTGTCATTCGGTGGTTCCCTGTGGGTGCTGCAGTGGCTGGCTAGCCTGCTCCAGGGGCCCTGTCAACATCTCCCTTCCAGTCTGATCCTATGGGCCTTTTCTTACAGGCCTGTCTCCCCTGAGAGCAGGCAGGGATGAAAAGCTGACATCCCTGTGCAAGGCTGTCTGCTCAGGGATGGTTTAGCCAGTACTGTCATCTGATCGACTGGGCGCACTTGGTCCATTTAGGGATAGATTGCTTGGCTCACCTCGTCTGTTCTTTCAATCAAAGAGCTTCCACCCGCCAGTACTGTCTGACTCGAGGGTCTGCCTTTTTTGTGGAGCCCACCCAGCAGAGGGAACGCCAAGCAGCTGGTGCCCTCCTACTGGCCTGTACAGAGTGGATAGTGTCTGGTGGTCCGGGCCTCCTCGCCTTTCCATTGCCCTTTTCTGCCAGGCACATTTCCACAGCAGCTGCGAACGACCGTTCCATGGGGCATCTGGGCTGCCTAGGCCAGCACCTTTTTGTCTCGCTCAGGCTGCATTTCAGCATTCTCTCTGTTTTATTGTCTCGAAGCAGGCTGTGGCCGCGGTTCCTGTCGGACTATGCTCAGTGCTTCCCGACATTTTTTGCACCACGGGTGGGGAGGCCAGCTCTAGGTGTCTGCGACGATGTCCATTACCCACCTGACCCGACCTGAAACAAGGATCAAGGAGTCTAACATGTGCGCAAGTTTGAAGGCCAATCGAAACCTTGTGGCACAATGAAGGTGAGCGCTGGTGTGCACTGGCTGAGGCGGGATCCCGCCATGGCTTGTGGCAGGTGCATCACTGGCCCATCCTGCTCACTCTGTTGGGGAGGTGGAGCATGAGCTTGTGTCATAAAACCGAAAGATGGTAAACTATGCCTAGGCAGGGCGAAGCCAGAGTAAACTCTGGTGGATGTCCGTAGCAGTCCTGACACGCAAATCGATCATCTGACTTAGGTATAGGGGCGAAAGACTAATCAAAACATCTTGTAGCTGGTTCCCTTCAAAGTTTTCTGGCTGGCACTCAGAAACCCCACTTTTATCTGGTAAAGCAAATGATTAGAGGTAAATGGGTAAGAAGCCCAGCTTGCTGGCATCGACCGGGCATCGAATGCAAGTGCCTGGTGGGCCATTTTTGGTAAGTAGAACCGGTGTTGTGAGATGAACTGAACGTTGGGTTAAGGTACCCGATGTCGGCGCTCATCAGTCCCCAGAAAAGATGTTGGTTGATATAGATTGCGGGACAGTGGCCATAGGGGATCAGAATCTGGTCATGAGTGTGTAACAACTCACCTGCGAATCAACTAACCCTGAAAATGGATGGCGTGGGAGCGTCGGGCCTATACCCCGCCCTCACCGATTCTAAGAGCTAATGAGGGCTAAGTGTGATGAGTAGGAGGGCTGCTTCACCAAAAAAGTCACGTATTGGAATTATCCCACTGAATAATACAATTGAGATCTGTGTGAAGACATAATGGGACTCTTTAAAGAACTTAAAAAACATGTCTCCAACAAACACAAAAGATTCTACCCAAAATTGTATAGCTCGACATGTGACAAAGAAGCAGAGTTTCATAATGTTGCATGTCACTATGCCAAGTGCTAAGGTAGAAAAAAGAAAGGAGAGATACAATTCCTATGTAGATTTTGGGATTTGAGATTTGCAACAAAAATGGGAGTGTTGCTGCATGAAAGACATGCCTACCCAAAAGTACAAACTGATGCTAGAATATTGGCACTAGCAAGCAGCAAAAACCTTCACAACTGTTGTCAAAATACAAATTATTGTTGCTAATTTAATTGGAAAATGTGAAAACAAAAGAAATATAAATGTACTTATGGTTCTGCACTGCTTCGATAATAAAAACAGCAATCCTGAAAATTCATTACAGAAGAATTCTTTAAAAATCTGAATGTTTGGCCCTCTTTGATAGACAAACGCGGCTCACACATGTGGTCTGTATTACACAGCTGTGTTGCACAAAGGGGGTGGCGGTATTAGCAAGGCGGAAGTCGGGAGTGGAAGTATTAGACTCAAGGGCAGGAGATGGTGGTAGGTGGGTAATAGTGAAGATCAGAGTACAAATTAGAGATTTTGTTTGTGTGGGCTATTATGGTACCAACATTGATGAACCAGGCCCCTTGAGGGATGTTCTTTCTAATCTCTTGGTTTGTAGGGAGTCAGTCATTATGGGAGGGGATTTTAATATTCTACTAAATAGTGTTCTGGATAGATCAACTTTGCGTAAGCAGGTACGTCATACTAAATCACTCTCACATTTATCTTTTTAAAGAAAAGAGCTTGGGCTTAGTGATGTTTGGAGGTTAAGTAGTTTGGAAGTTAAGAGCTGGGAGGGCAAGAGAATATGCCCACCATTGCAGGAAGTACAGGAATTATTCCCATTCAGATTACTTCCTTATAGATAAGAGAGAAGTGGAGAATATGAGTCATATAGAACATCACCTTATACACATTTCTGATCATGCTGTGGTATATATGTAGCTGGATATTAGACATTTGTCGGCAGAGCCAAGATGGACCCTGGATAGAAGAGTTCGGTTAGAAGAGGACATTATTCAAGAATTGGGGAGCAGTACAGATTTGTTTTTATTTAAATTTGAGCACAGCCAGAATACATATAGTATGGGATACTTATAAGGCTTTTCTTAGAAGGAAAGTAATGGGTATAGCCGCTCACTTTTATAAGAGAAGGTAAGTGGAAATGCAGAAAGTAGAGGAGAGTATCATTGATATCCAACATAAGTTGGTTGGTTGTTGCAAATCTGGAGGGGTCTGTGAGGCCACAACTGTTAAGGGATCTACAAAATGCTTAAGATACCTTAAAAGATCATGTGGAAGTACATATTAAGAAAAGGTGGAAGGCTAGTAAGCTTTCTCACTACGAATACGGTGAGAACTGTGGGAAACTACTGGCCTGGAAAACAAGGGCAGATCAGAATCGAAATCATATAAAAGAAGTTATAGATATCAGTACGCAGTCTACAGTTAATGCTACTCAAGAGATAGGAAAGGCTTTTTCACCTTTGTGAACTTGTTTAGGGAGGAATGTGCACCGGATATTTCTGAATTGAAGATGTGGCTAGAAGGGAAGCACATGCGAAAACTAGATTACAAACAACAGATGGAACTAGGCCAAGACATTAGTAAAACTGAGACTTATGACAAATTAAAGAAGAGTACGAGAGGGAAATGTCCAGCTCCAGATGACATTCCTACAGGACTGTATGTTAAGTTAGTGGAAAGAATAATTCCAGTGATGAAGATGTTGTTTAATAAAATTCTGGAAGGGGACTCCCAGCTACCAGCATCCTGGCAGGAGGCAGTGAATTTGTTTATTCTAAAACCAAATAAGTCACTATTTAGGTGTGAATTATAAAGCCCTATATATTTATTGAATTGGGACTACAAAATCTTTCCTGCCATTTTAGCGAAGAGGCTAGTCTGACAAATAAAATCTTTAGTCCATGAGGACCAGAAAGGTTTTATTCCTAGGAGGTATTTACATGAGTTTACTCACACCCTGATAGGTTCCATTGATCTGGCTATTACCCACTGTGCTCCCCTATTGTTTGTGCTGATGGATGCAGCTAACGGCTTTGATCATGTTAATTGGGCATAACCAGGAGAAGTATTGAAACATCGGGGGCTGGGCAGGGCCTTCTGCAATGTCATCTAGTTAATTTATAGTGTGCCAAGTGCTAGGATACTGGTAAATGAGCAAGTGAGCAAATGAGCAAGTAAGAGTAATGAGAGGAACAAGACAGGGGTGTCCTCTTTTCCCACTTCTCTTCAATTTGAACATGGAGCCCTTTGCACAGAGCCTCATGTTAAATTATAGTTCCTTTCCAGTGTAAGGGCTTCAGGAAGAAGTTGCCATTATACGCAGACAATATTGTTATCTATTCTGCAGATGCCAGTCAAACACTCTTATATCTAGACCAGGAAATAACAACTTTAGTTTGATATCCAGGATTTCAAGTGAACTGTAACAAGACAGAAGTAGTATCCTGGCATAGTAATTGGAAGCGACGAGAAAAGAAAGGGGCAATTATGTACTTAAGGATTAAAGCAGTCAATGCCTTAGGGAAAATACCAGCGATTAATCTAAACAGGATGGTGAGGGAAATTAACCTACTAGTTAATAAATAGAATAATTTGCCTCTGATGATACATGGGTAAATGTGATTAAAATGATGGTCTTATTTAAATATTCTGACCTTTGACAAGAAGGTAATAAAAAATACAGGGAGATATTAGCACTTTTGTTTGGGCTTTAAGAGGAGTTAGGATAGCCTGGAAGAAATTGAGAAGGAAACTAACCAAGGGGGATTTAGGTCTACCCGATATGCAGCTTTACTGCAGGGCTTTTCAGCTAAAAATTTGTAGATTGCTAATTGGGTCACCGGACTCTAGTATAATTGGCAGAATACTGCAGTGTATGACAGAGGACATCTCCAGACCAAGGTTTCTGTACAAGTTTGGATCGCCCACATTTATCAAAAAAGTTAAACTAAAGATCTTACTAGACAGTGGTTTGAGATTAGGAACATTTTAAGCATCCCATACCACAGTATGTTTGCACTAGTCTGGGACTCCCCTGTGACTCCAGAGTGCTTTAGCAATAAGCTATGTAAACAAATAAAGAAGGACTTGATTGTGAAATGGGGTGATCTATGCTATGGTGTGAAGGTAAACCGCTCACCTAGGAGCAATGGACAGAGTGGACAGAGGGCTCAATTTCAGCTTTTAAATAGCTGCAATCACTTCTTGGCTAAACAGTCAAGGCGGGCAAGAGTTGTAAACTTGTCAGATGGAAAGGGACCTATACAAGGTCACTTCTAAGAAAAGAGAAATTTCAGCCTGGTACTGGCCATCGGCGTCCGCAGAAATTGTTTCAGGGGAGGCGTAATTTTCAAGTCATCCATCCTCCAGCACATTTTGAGCCTTTTTACCGGCAGCCTGATCTTGTTAAAGGGCAAGTGAAAAATCCAGGGGGTGGGGGCAAGCAACCCCCTTTGCAGCGCCCCACCTCCAGTGGAAGCCCATGGTATTGGCATCTAGTCTCAGCCGCGAATGAGAAGTCGAAGCTGCCATATGTAGTTTGGGTGACAGACTTACTGAGTGCAGAGAACAAGGAGCTATGGCAGGTATCCTTGAAATTTTTGTAAAGCACAGTGAAATCTGCTGCACTTAAAAGGAAACACTTTTTTTTTACTATCCACTGGTGCTATTGGACCCCCTTAAAGATGGCTGTGATTATGAGGAACAACATAGGCAGGTGTAGGAGATGTGGCTCAAGTGATGCTAACAACATACAGATGTTACTGGATTGTCCTGCTTTGGGGCCCTTCTGGCAAGATGTGGATAAGGTGTTGTTAATTATGTTAAACCTTGATATAAAGGTAAGTCCCACTCTGGTCCTTTTTGGTATTGAAGTTAATGAATCAGAGAAGAGTGGGTCCAATGTGAACCTCAGCACGTTGCTCTTCTTTATTATTTTGCTGGCAAGGAGGGAAATCTGTAGGACATGGCTACAAGCCAACCCCCAACTATGAAGGAGTGGCTTAGAGCGGTCAAGCAGGTGTATGTCCTGGAAAAGAAAGGAGGGACTGGTTGTTCCGATAAATTGTGTGTGCTCTTTGAGAGATGGTTACATGCAATGCCACCAGATAACATTGTCCAATGATTGTACGTGACCCCCATGAAGTGGATATCGGTGGAGATGGGAATATCCACATTGATATTGTGGAGTGATACCAGGGGATGGAGCTCCATGGTAGTTCCTGAATGGGTGGTTCCACATACCTTTGGTGTTGGTGGCACTTTCAATGTAATATAAGGACCTTAAAAACCAAAAAAAAGAAAAACAGCAAATAGAGTGCAGACAAAAGACGGGATATAAGACAGAAAAGCAAAAAACGTTAAAACTATATGTATCAAGCATCCGCTATTAATGAAAGCAACTCTAATGATGAACCAGAAATATTAGAGGGAACAATAAAAGAAAGGCGTAAAAACGTTATAAACAAATGAAGAGCATTTAATGTCACAAACTTTTGAGATTTAGGTGACAGATTATCAGGTGTACAAATATTTTCCAAAAATCTGCAGCGTCACAAAGCTGGTAAGAACTTGATGGAAGTTACAGGTACAACTTGATGGAAGACATTTTGATTTATATTAAAGAAAAAACAGCAAAATCCATCCAAAACCGAACAACCAAAATCAAAGTGAAACACCTATCGATAATGGTGCTGAGCCTATGAGAACTGTTCAAGACGAGAACCAAACTTTCACTCAAGGTGACGTACCCAGGAAAGATAAGAAAAATCACAGTTCTTGAATTAACAGATGCATTTGAGAGAGCCAACTTAAATAAAGCAGGAGGGCCTGACAATGTTGGCTTAAATGATCTGTACAGTGTTCACAAGAAAGAACAAAGGTTGCCGCCAGAATACAATCACCTTGGTTAGAAATGAGAAGAGTCCCAAAATGTATCAAAAAGAACTGAACGATATTAATTCCCAAGAATATATATCCATAAACGAGATGAACAAAATAAGCAATTGAAGACCGATTATTACTGGTACAACATTCATGAAGTTACTAACAAAAATCCTGACCAAAAGACTTATTAAATTTGTGAACTTGAATAAAAGATTGAAAAGCTTCATAAAAGTGAGAGGATGTCTTGAAAACCTGACACTTCTTAGAATATCATAAAAGGGGCGCGTAAGAATAAACGCCTGCAGTGGTGTGCATAGACATTCAAAAGCATTTGACTGTGTTAGTCCCCATCACATCATACAGAGTCTCAAAACACAAAGAGTTCCGTCATGTAACTGAGATCTAATAAGAGACTTATACACAGATTCATCTAAATATTCCAAGGGAAAAAAATGTAATCTACATCCGAAATAATAATGAAGTCTGAGGTCAAACTTGGTGACGCACTATCCCCACTGTTGTTTAATAGTTCCAAGGCTCCTCTAATATGTGATCTTCAGAAAAACGGCAAGGGCTTTGCATTTGGCTCAGATGGACTTATTGAACAAATTCCCGCTTTAGCCTTTGCAGATGACATAGTAGAACTCAGCAACACACAGGAAAGCATGACTACTAGCTTAAAGATCTTTCGAAAAAATCAGCAAAACAATGGGCCTAAAACTAAATGTCAAATACACATGGGTTTTTCATAAATCATCACAAAGTCAAAATTATTCTGATGACTAATTGAAACCATGCCAATCTGAAAAACAAAACATCAATAAAATACATCCAGGTGACAGTGAGAGGTACGTCAGATTGAACTTTGATCCCCACATAGGTCATTCTAAAAACAGCAGAATAAATGAGGCACTAACAGATTGGGCTAAAATACTCAACAGTCTACCACTCAAGCCCACACAAAAGGTTGAAATACTATATCAGTACCTTTTTTCCTAAAATGTCATTCAAACTGGAAATGGTAGGCACATAAGTGAAGCCTCTCACTGAACTAGACCAGAGAATAAAGAAATATGTCAGGAATTATCTCCATCTACCTGCTTACCATTGCAATGATCTGTCGTACTCTAAAAGATCAAAGAGTGTCTTAGGTAGGCAAAAGCTGTGTGCAACTACGGGAATTAACAAAGTGAACAATCTTTTTGTATCACAGAGAAACTCCAGACTTGGACATTGCTCACTCTTACATGTATACAGGAGATATAATAAACAATAGAATTGATCACATTATCAAAAGTCAGAACCTAAAGCTATCAGACAGCAGATTCTCAGACTACTCTTTGCAATTATTAGCATCTTATGACTGGAGAAAATAATTTAAAAAATTTAAAAATCTCCCTGTACAAGGAGATGGTATAAAATACTTAACAAATATTCCGAACCTCAAACTTTTGGATTATGAAGCGCATGAAAATAAAGGAAAATCAAAACATAGCTGCACTAATGCTGAGAGCAAATGTCATAAACGCTAGAAAAATTATATTCAGAGGAAGCGATTGATCATTCACTACATGTAGATATTGCAAAGATGTATGTGAAACAATTCCACATGTCAGGTGCATGCCCTAGAAAAATAGGACATAAGAATAAAAAGACACAACAAGATTCTGGAGCTACTCATTGAGATGTGGTTGGCTAACATACAGAGAATCTCATTTAGAGAATAGTCAAGGTGAATTAAGAAAAACTGACGTAGCGTTCACCAAAGTTGGCCCTGCTGTGGTGATTAATGTTTCAATCTGTTATGAAAACTCAGAATTCCCTTAAATAAGCATATGAAAGTAAAGTCAACTATTACAGTGAACTAGTTCAAGAAATCCAAACTCTCACAAATTGTTTCACTGTGAAATCCATGGTTTCATCATAGACTGTTGGGGAATGTGGCCTCAATGTAACAATAGTGCTCTAACTGATCTAAGACTGCGAATGGCATTCTCCTTCAAGAAAGATATATGCCTTACTACCATGACAGGCACTTTAAAAGTGCACCAAGTCTTAATGGACAACTAATACATTAGCAAAGCTCAATAAATATATCCTGAATTGTGTTGTTATGTTTCAACAGAGATGTTCTGTTAGGAAAGTTGAAACATATTACTTTAATATTGAAATTTATTGTTAATTTAGATAATGTTACTTGGGATTAGGGTTTGATAATATATAACTGTGAAGTTGAAATATAGTATTAGACATTGAAGACGTTTCATTTTACCGTTGATACCTCACTGCATGAAAGAGTATTCGTTAGAATCATTTGTAAACTACATACTCATAAGTTCAGGTTACATTATTTTATGTTAATCAAAACGTAATCTGCACAGGACAGTCATACTCAGAGGATCCAGAAGCGCTGTAAGAAATACTAATTGCCAGAAAGGTACTGGAGGGTGTCCTATCTCTAGCCAATATGTGATTCATTTTCCATGAGGGCAACTTGAAGTGTAGTTCCACTCCAAAACAATCTTTGTGTTGTAAGCAAGACTGATTTGGTGCTGATGGGCAGCAAAAATAACCCAGAATGGGCCACCACACCCTGGTACAAGAATAGCCAAATGCCTCGTCATATAATTAGTGACGGGCATGAATGGATGAACAAGATTCCCATTGCCCCAACCTACCAACTAGCGAAACCACAGCCAAGGGAACAGGCTTGGCGTAATCCGTGGGGAAAGAAGGACCATTGAGCTTGCCTAGTGTGGCACTTTGAAGAGACATGAGAGGTGTAGGATAAGATGGAGGCCCTCTGAGCGCCTGTGAAATACCACTACACCTACTGTTTTTTTCACTTACCAAATGAGATGGGGGATGAGCCACTTGGGCTCTCACTTCTCGCTCCAAGTGCCTTCCGCCCCGGGATTAGGTGGGGAGTTTGACTGAGGTGGCACACCTGAAAACAATAACGCAGGCGTCCTAAGGCAAGCTCAGGGAGGACAGAAACCTCCCACAGAGCTGAAAGGCAAAAACTCATTTGATTTACAGTATGGATACAAACCATGAATTTGGGACCTCATGATCCTCCTAATTTTGGGGTTTCATGCAAGAGGTCTCAGAGAAGTTACTACAGGGATAACTGGCTTGTAGCTGCCAAGCGTTCATAGCGACGCCGTTATATGGTCCTTTATTGTCAGTTCTTACTATCATCGCCCTTAGTGCACTGCATGTTCATAGGGCACCTGGTGCTAAATCATGCGTAGACGACCTGATTCTCAGTCAGGGTTTCCTAAGCAGTAGAGCAGCTACCTCGCCGCAATCTTTTTAATGTCATCCTCTGAGCCAAACTTTTCCCTCCGTCTGTAGGTGCCTGTGTCCCCCTTTGAGTCGCCAGCCAGGAGAGAGGGGCAGTATGTGGGCCCATGAGAGGCTGCCTCCACGACGTGGTGAACGACACGTGGGCTTTCCCCTCCCCCTGTGCCACCGGGTGCAGGGATGAGGGCACGATCCCTGGCAGGTCAGCTGGATGACAAGATCAAGCTCCATGGGAGGCACCTGGAGGCAAGAACCTGGTGAGTAATTCTAGAAAGGAGCCTCCTGAGTGCTGCTCTTGTCGTCCACTTCCACTTGGGCTTTCTGATCACCAGGTCGGTCCGGGCCATCTGGTCACTGGGCTGGCCAACCAGAGGTCCAGTCGGTGGCTGGCCGAACTAATGACCAGCGCAGCTAACTTTGACTTGTGTTTCCCCCGGAGTTCGGTAAGCCCTCACTTTGTGGGGGCTTCATAGTCAAGGAAAAACGGATTCCCAGGCAGGACTGATGGAGAGGGTTTGGCTGGGGCAGAACACTCCATAGCTCCCCAGGCTTGGGCACCAGGAAGGTGGAAGGCACTTACCTCGGGCAGCCTTAGCGAATGGACTAGGGTGACAGTCCCCACCCAGGATATGGTGGCTGCGGACTGGGGAGGACTCTTGTGTCCCTCGGGGTGTGGAGAGGAGACGGGAACCCAGTGAAGGCCCTGCCTCTGGGCAGACCCCGGGTTACAATGGCATCGGGCTAAGAAGGAATCTGGGGCTCAGCGCCAGGACTCCTGTTTAGGCATTTGTGCACTTTTTCAAATGAAATAATAATGCGGGCTGCACAGCTCTAGTATTCCTCGATGAAAGATCAACAAAGCTGTGGCTTCCATCTGGGGGGCCGAAAGACTAGAGGTCCAGGCACCGGGAAGGGCCACCTCCCCTAACTGGGGCAGGGTGGCTTCGGACCAATGAGGAGACTGGGCTTCTGGGGGTTGAACAGCTCCTGTAATCCCCCATGAGAGATGGCCAAACCCATGGCTTTCACCTGGAAGGCCAGGTCTCTGCAGACTGGTGGTGTCAGCCAGAAGGGCCTGCCTGGGGCAGAATGGAGCCCTTTCTGCAAGGGTTTACCAGGTTTTAAGATGTCTACTAGTTTGCTTGTAAGCTTCCTGTTTGCAAAAACGCCACCAATTACATTTAATTTCAAGGCTGATCCGTCCAGTGGAGAAGTATCAGTGTGCCAACTCAGTGAACCATGTCACCAGCTAATTTGAATTATGCCCATGCCTAACAAAGATCTGCTATTTGACATTGAATTGCTACTTGGGTTTTCTTGCGTAAAAGGAAGTGGAGGAGGGAGTAGCTGTTAAAGTTACAGGAAGATATCTATGTGGATATGTATCATGTACACTAAGCAAACATGGCAGGATGTATTGTGTAATTTCTTCTTTTTAAGGTTACCGTTTCGACTGTACATATATTTAAATGAAGACATTGTTAAAGTGTTGTGTTGCCACACAACTCTGGATGGACATTGATATCTGTATTGCAGCTAAACTAATTGTAGATAATTGGGAAGAACACTTGCACAATTTCCAGCCACCAGCATTCGCTCAGGCCACTTTCTAGTCCTTCTTTTTTTGTCCACGGTGCCACTCACTGAAAGGATCAGCCAAGGCAAATCAGTCTCATGCTCACTGCGCCAGTGTCCAAGCTGCACCTCTCTGATGTCTCCCAACAAGGCTGAAACTAGCCTGGGGTTGTTTTTGTTACCATTTACAGAGGGCAGGGTCTGGCAGTTCGGGCTAGACTGTACTTATTGAAGCAGGACCAAGACTGATTTGAATGTGGTTGCTCCCGATCTGGAGTGCATGATGAGCAAAATACAATGGGTTTGAATGCAGCCAAATCGATAGCCAGTGGCTGAGATTTTTGCAGGCACTCTCCCTTTAACTTTTCGATGTTTTAATGAGCTAGGCAGATTTCTAAAGCCCCACCAGCGCCAGATTCCACCTACCAGAACCCAACCCTAGCAGCAGAAACGTTTTACTTTCATTGTAGTGGAATAATCCTTGTAACATTCCTGATCTCCAAAAAGAGTTCACAGGCAGCACAGACAACAATCAGCAGGTCTGCTGAATGCTTCCCCACATACATCACCATAATGCTTACAACAACAGAGAAAAGGGCTCAAACGAGAACACTCGCTGCAGCATAGAACTGGAGCAGGATTCAAGGGCCTTTAGAATGATCACCTCTGCTACTTGCACTTGGTGTCGGAGTGGAAAGTTCTCAGATTGATTCCGTATGAATCCTATACGTCAGCACTCACCGAGCTGAAGATAGATAAGCTTGCAAAAATATGTCAATGTCCATAGGTACCCAACAAACGGCTTTCAGGGTTTTTAACTTGGAAATAGACCCAATCTGCATTTTCACCATGGGCTTGGTTGCTGATCTTGAAGTCAGATTGCTTCATTGCCCCCTTGTAATAAATATTCAGTTGAAATGGTGCTACCACATTGATCCTCCGGTATATCTCTGTGTGTTGCAATCTTTAATGTATTTTGATCTAGAGGCTCAAGGTAAAGCATTGCTTACATACCCATGTTAAGCAATTATATTGGATCTGCGAGCTCCACTGTATGAACCCTGTTACCTTGTGCCACATCGCTCTGTGTCATCTGAACCCTACAACAGTTTCATTAAACCTCCAGAGTCGGGGAAATGTTATTGATAATTAGGCCATTCTGTGGCGAGGGCTGATTGGAGCCTAGAAAGGGGCTGCAGTGTGCGCCTTTGATCCCGGACACTCGAGTTTCTGACTCATCTCTTAATCTTCTGCCCACGCAAAGTGCTTGGAAGAAACCACCGACTTCGCCCTCTCCCGGGCAGAGTTCAGAGTCGGAAGGAGGAGGTGGGTTATCCTATAATTAATGTTACCAATGTGGATGAAAAGGCCTGCCGTGCAATCACAGACCACGCACCATCCACGTCACGGGCATACTTAGAAACTGCACCACCTCTGGGGTTTCATTCACAACCTCACTGTTTATATTTCTGTTACGAAGAAATGTTCTTGAATGACAGCTGTTTTAATTGGAAGTTGTCTAGAAGTTACCCATGCGCTGATGTTTATTGTAATCTGTAATTTCTTGATGTCAAGAAGTAAGTGCAGATACTTTTGTGCTAAAGGGAGCAATGAAAGTCTGCACATATACACCTCCCTCTAGTTATAGTATCAGGCTTAGAAACTCAGCATGTGGACACACTGGGCCGAATTCACAAAGGGAAATCTATGTAGGGAAATGTCCGCACATGAAGATTTATGCCTACACCTAGAGGTAAATATCTGCCTAAATGCATTTCACGCACTCTGGGTGGGTATTTACACCATGGAGAAGTACATGGCTACTACAACAGGAGGGGTTGGGAACAAATACAACTAAAAGATACAGTTGTATGGTTGGTGTAAATCCGCCATGTATAGTTTGAAATAGCATAGATGGAGATCTCGCCTATGCTAATTAGAACTACAAAATGAAAAGAATAGAGAAACGGGAATCCGCCTAAAGAAAGTAATACACAGCACACAAATATTACTCCTAGGAGCACATGCACGGAGCCCACACACTGGGCCTTGACCTCTTCCGCTAAAAGACGTTGCGAAACCAGACAACAGCTACTTTTGTATCTTTTGTCTTTCTGTGTGTGTATGTGTGCTTGTGTTTTTGGGGCACCGCAGTTTATTAACGATGTGTGTTTGAGAGTGTGTAGAATACGGTAAGATTATGAAGTGAGTCATTTTTTTTTATAATGCATTAACAATTTACCTATTTGTAATTTTCTATGTATGTTATGTTTACATTTGGTAATGCAATTCTTAAACAGCTTATAGAGCTATAAAACTATTTCCCATTAATTTTCAATTTATTGTATTTTATTTTTTACGTATTTATAAAATGATTTGTATAGGTGTCTGCAATGTATAGTTTACAGTTATTATAATAATTTCATTTTATTTGTTTACATTTGTATAGTGTGATGTATACGAGTGTGTCCAATGTCTAAAGTTATCTCACACTTTTTCTTTTCTTTTTTTCTTTTTTCTTGGTACTGTGCTTTGTGATGCTAGTGTTATTCCCTGCCTCCATTGATTTCTATGCGGCTCCCTTGCTGTACCTTTGCGTAGCCATGTGCAGTGTCTGTCCTACTCCAAGGTTGGCTGGAGCAGATTTGAGCCTGTTTCGACTGCAGTACTAGTGGAAAAGAGGCTGGTGTAAGTTTGGTGAATAGGAATTGACTTTAGTAGGGGTGTTTTTGTATGTGCATGGTCTTCCCTGTGTCCCTCCTTAATCTTCCCACTACTCCTTCCACTTTGTAGTAGATACTCACTATTTTGCAGCCACTCCCCCTTCACATTCCTACATTTACACCTAAAATGTAGTACTACATGTAGAGTTCTGTCCACTCTTGGCAGAGTACTACGCACACAAGAGGTGGGACAGGTTTAGATCTATGCTTGTACTTTTGTGAATAACACTCAAGAATAGGTGAAGTAGTACTACAGAAATAAAACACCACATACTGATAAATGCCTTTGTGAATTGGGCCCAATGAGTGCTTCTCTTCCACACCAATCATCACAAGCAATAAATGCAAACCACCTGTAAGAATGGTTTCAATCAGGAAGACAGGTGATGCTAAGAAAATGATGAAGGAGAGTGACAGAGTGAATTAGGATGGGGTAACAACTTCCCACTGCTACTGACTGCTAAGTTTATGAAACAGGACATTTCAGGTGAAAACTGAGAAAGGCGTATTGTGGCCAGCTTCACGCTCCGAAGATCCTGTGAGCCTGTTTGCGGAAATGCCATTTGGGTATTTGCACATGTCCTGAATTGCTTTGGTGAAAATTCCAGTTAATCACAGTTTTCATCAATTGTCTTTATTAGTGTTACCAGAGTTAGTTGGCTTTTCATTTGATCTCTATGTTAAATGTTTCTGCTTAGGGACATAGTTCAATGTACAAAATCTATAAGCAGCAACTAAACCAGAAGAAACCATTTCTAACTGGTCGACTCAAATGGCTTTCAGCGATGGGATAACCTCTGTGAAGGAATGATAAAAAATTGGCTTAATAACTTCAAAATAGAACACACTTCACAGGTTGAGAAGGGGCAGCTGGGTTGCTTGGTCTTCAGCAAACAAGAGAGAAATAAAATTAAGCTGATCCCATGTGAATAGGATCTTCTGCTGCATGACAGCAGACAGCTGCCCTGCACCTCTAATGGTCCTACGGATGGAAGCACAACCCCCTCCATCTTCATGTGAGCAGATCACGCCACGCATGGAAATGCTCCACTGTCAATTCACTTACTGTCACTAGATCAACTTCCATTAACTGTCAGCTGGTCAAAGGATACAAAGCAGGACATCTCCTGCTTGTCAGCATACTACACCTATCAAAGATCAGCGACTGTATGTCAGCAAGTCATGTTCCAATGTATTGACTCATCATACCTCTAAAGTCAGACTACACTCAAACCATTATGGTGGCAGGTTATTCTTCAGCATATCAACAAGTTAATTTCCCAAGAGCTTGGTCACTGACGGCTTAAGGTGCCACTTATACACAAGACTAATCTGTGTAATTATGCAGGGTCAATCAGTCTTACCTGAAGAAGGTACCAGCACTTCAGTGCTTCACATGTGTTCTTTATTCTTTCATTTCCACAATTTCAGAAGTATTATCATGGAACTTTCTAATGTGTCTTCTCATTTGGCTAAGCATACATAACGTTTTTTTTTGCTGGATGCATCAGTTTTATATCATCAATTCTCTTTATACATGAGGTAACTCACCTTCACAAATGCCATCCTCTTTCTTTCATGCCACCATGGCCCATCTACTGTCAGCATGTCCAGTTACTTCATGTCAGACTTTATCCCCTATAATGTAAGACATAACCACTATTAAGCTTGGCAACTTCCTACACATCAATAGGTTACTTTGCTAAAGCTTAAAATATGTCCTTAATGACACTGCAGGCGTGACATCACATGACCATTTGCCTCTGTTATATCACAAAAGGTTGCTATGAGGCTTACAGTCAATTAGCCTCACAGGCAAGACACCGCATTGGATGAGAAAACGGGCACATATGAAGATGAAGGTTTATGAATTCACCATTAGGATCGCATCAGAGACTCACGTCTAGATATAAAGAGAAGCACCTCTATTAGGAATCACCTCTTCAAGGGGGAGGATAACCCAACCTTCAGAAATGGAGAATTCAAGGTGTGTTGAAATGTGAAGGCAAGCAATACAGCTTGGACAATATGACATACTCAAATAAACAAAAAGAGCCGCTCCGGAAGGTAAAACAGGAGAAAGATTAAAACAAAACTCTGATACTGCAAACTCAAATGTGAGCAACCAGCATGGAGCAAGAAGGCAGATAGGATAACCCCTAAAAATGTGACAGTTACAGACACTGAATAGTGATGTTTCAAATATCTAGAGACATGAGCATCCTACTCACAGAACAGCAGTCTATAACACAGGGTTAGTGATGTTAAAACTTGCTTCCCAAACTACTACTTCAGGGAAAGGAAAAATCCCCTAAAGCAGTCTAGTTGGGCACCCAAATGAGAATCCTATAGACAAATTGTAAACAAAATCCAGAGCACTACATAAGTGATATGGTTTTTGGTCTGATAATATAGCAGATCCCACAGACACGTATTTCGTCGAAGAGATGACTTTTTCAAGGCTGACAATTTGAAAAACAATCGTTACTCATTAATGTCAAATCTTCAAAGAATTCTTTTCATATTCACATATTTATGCAAAAGCGTAAAAAACAGGCTTAGACCCAAAAAGAGAGCTAGGAGAAACATATTAAGACATGCTTAGGAGACTTCCTTCTACTATAAAGACATACATATCATATCCAAGTTTCACAATGGATGGATTTCCAAAAGAAATGAAGTGCACAAGTGAAATCACCGAGAAAATAGCTAAAAAGTAAAGAAGGATAAGTAGAAGCAAAGAGAAAGAACCACAAACCAAGCAAGAAAAGATGACCCTTTCGAACATGGTATGGGGATTGTCCCACATGATGATAATGATTGTTTTTCAAATTGTCAGCTTTGAAAAAATCGTCTTTTCGATGAAACACGTGTCTGTCGGATCTGCTATTTTATCAGACCAAAAACATAACACTTATGTAGTGCTCTGGATTTTGTTTATAATTTGTTAATATATGGTATGCTTTCTGCCTTATATTTATCTACACTACTGGGGTGGCGTAATGTTTATCCATTGGAGCACAAGTTATTACTGCGTTTTGTGTACCTGCCATAAATTGTTAGTGGATGTGCTAGCAACCTGTTATTACCACTGCCATCTTCTATCTGCAATTCCTATAGACACAGTTGGTAATACAGAGTAGCGAAGAAGGGGTGGCTATGTATCATAGAAATACAACAAGATGAGAAAGACTAAGCTTCTAATTAACCCATTTATTGTTAAATGCATCAATGAGGCACTGCAGTTGCTAGAAGTAGAAGCCCATGAGATAGACAATTCCTATAGAACACTTGGTAAG
Organism: Calotriton arnoldi; assembly: GCA_963921515.1. Classification (NCBI taxonomy): domain Eukaryota; kingdom Metazoa; phylum Chordata; class Amphibia; order Caudata; family Salamandridae; genus Calotriton; species Calotriton arnoldi. The sequence continues at coordinate 101,068 of CAWUFW010004331.1, forward strand.
AGACCATAATAAGGACTGACTAAAGATGGTACTAATACCATTTGCAAACTTAACATGCTACTGCATAGAGGAAGAGGTTATATAGGAAGTCAACGAATTAGACACATTGGAATGGAGTAACAAAGAAATCATTTTTTTAAAGAATTATCGGTGGTTGTGTGATAGAGGATCCAAACCATTAAAGTGGCCTTAGGGGCCCGATGGCCGAAAATGTATGATACTCCTTGAGATGTTGTCCAGTCTTCAATACAAGAGCAACAATCAAAAAGTACTTTAAATCTCATTCTAAGTGAGAAATATGAGGATATTTGCCAAGGTCATTATAAAATACATGCATGGGACCTAGTGTTTTTTTAACTTAGCCTTTGCTCTAGGCTGCAACATCGTGCAAATGAGATCTATGCACAGGTTGGGTGGGTGAGGATAGAGGAACAAAATGGATATGTACTAGACGACCATAGATCGTAAAGATTCTTGAAAAAAATACTGTGGAGCAATGAGCCAGAAACAATCAAGGGAATAGTGCCCAACCATGACAGACACACTGATGGTGGATGTGCTGTTAGGCCAACTCTGGCCAGTAGAGGTAAAGGTGTTGTATAACTCTATATCCCTGCAGTGAAGATAGCCTCTTCGAATATCAGTGGGAGGAACAGCCCTTTAAACAGGAAAAGAGGTGCAAGTGGCATTAAGATATAGTGTTTCTTCAAAACATGCCTCTCATGGACAAATGTGATACACTGTCAGTGGGGAGAGAACATTTACTAGAGAATTGATGGTTCTAGTGACATTTTAAGGTTTAAATGGATAACAGCCCGTGGTATTAAATACCAGGCCCTTCATGTTAACACATTTTTTCAAGGTATTGCTTGTCAAAATACAATAAAGGAATAGAAATAATTTAAAAAAGGGAGAGAACTGAAAAAGGGACAAATATAAGCAGAACATCCATCATAACTGTAAAAGGTGTACTTATCATTTCAACAGTATAAGGCATACACGTGGGTGGTATTTTTGCACAACGACAGGGTAAAGCTTGTTCACGCCAATAAACATAATATTATATAGAACCACACTGAAGGATATATATGGACAAAGTTAAGGTTTATCATGTGTACTGTATGACCGACCAAGACGCTCTCAGTGGGGCGAGTATTCCGAGAGCAGCTGAACCAGACCCAGTAGAAGGTATAGCGGGATAGCACACGATTCTTAGGGACCTCGCACATGACCACCCATTACCACGTCATTACCACAATCTACCTATTAGCATACAACTCAAGGGGGGAGGGGGGATTTTTCTGTTGTTAAGGGGGTATTGATGATGGCATACCAGAGAATGTTACAGACAAGGTGTGTACATCAGAAACCAGATCAGAACGTACAAACAACTGTATGTATTGACGATATTCAAATGCCAATAAAATATGGTTTAAAAAAAAAAAATCATGTGTACTTTAACCACTTTTGGTTAATATTGCTCAGCTTTTCTTCCACATAGCTCCCTGTTAACAAAGGCTTTGAATGGAGCCGATATCTTTACATATTTGGGCACTTTGTTGTGGATGATTGCAGGAAGGTTCTTGATTTTAGTCCACCTTAAGGGCTTTGAACGAGTCTCTGGGGATTTCCACCACTGTGCAAGAAAAAGTTACTCCGTCAGTACCATAAATGTCATAAGGCGACTCACCAGTTATAACTAAGGCTATTCCCCTTCATCAGACGCGGCCGTGCAGGTAAGAGCGGTGGGGCAGGGTGGAGGGTGGGGAGTCGACTGACGACGGGATAGGTAAAATGAAATAAAAAATTAATAAACCACTTGCTTTGCGCTCGCCGCATTGCCGAGTCGGCGATGCGGCGAGCGCAAGGTAAGTGGTTTTATTTATTTATTTAATTTTACCTATCCCGTCATCTGTCGACTTACCCCCCCCCCGCCTCACCGCTCTTACCTATGCCAGCTGCGCCTGCCCTTCATCACCTATATATCTGAAAGCCATCGCTAGGGAGGTTAATTGGAAATGCAAGATAGTTTTATTTTGAATAAGTAGTAAGACTCTCCCAGGAGATTTGGACCTAGGAGCAGGACCACCACATGCGTGCAAGAGTTTCCACCACAATTTTAGATCCACAATTTCGACCTATCATTATATCAGATCATGGAATTCAGATTACCCACAATTTCTGAGATTCCTGACAGGTCTGTACACTAGCAATTTACATACATTCCTGAGATCAAAGACTTCTAAGCCAATGTCATCTAACCTTGCAATGCCAGAGGCCTCTTTTGGACAGAATCTAATATAGTTATGGTCAATTTTCCATAGCAGTCTGTTGTCTTCTTTAGTGAAAAGGCACTCTGTGACCAATTCACAAAACGATTTATGTTACAGGAAGTAGTACTGTAGGAGTATTCTTTTACATACACTTGCATGCTTTGTGATTCGACCGTGAAACTTCCAACTCCATATCGGTAAAAATGCAAAGAGGGCACAATCCTTTCTATTTGTACTAATTGTATATGAATATTCCCAGAGTATTCCCATTTTATATGTTTTGGAACCAATTCACAAAGGCATGTCAGAGTACATAACAGAGTACTACGGAGGCCCTACTTTACATACTTAATGCCTTTTTGAATTGGAAGGACCCTCTTTGTCAATCATGAATTTCTAACTGCTGCATTTCGTTTATTAGAGAATTTACGGTACAAGTTTTCAACACACAAAGTAGGTTTACGAATGTCGGTTACTATTGTATGTTGTGATATCCTTAAAGACACCGCCCATATATGGAGAGGGGAATGAAAGACCTAATCAAGTGTTAACTTTCTTCACCTCTACCGTGCTAATTATTTATCCGTTTAATTTTGCATTGTAGGTGAAAGAAGTCGAGCTGGGAGCCTAGAAATTGGAGTACTACATGAGTCCAAGTATCAGGTCAGACATGGGCAGGGTGGCACAAGTTTCCTGCTCTGCATACCCCAGTGATCAAAAACTGCTGTGATAGGAACATTTGTAGAAAATGAGGGGGCAGTTGAGGGACAATGCCCACTTAAATCAAATTCAAATGCCTTGGTAAGTTTGTAAAATTCAAAATCTATGGTAAGTATCCATTCCATCTCAAGCTTTTCTGGTGAGGTGGCATCTCTATCAGTTGTGGCTGGATGTTTGTGATCAAGACTTGTGCCTTCAAGACAGTATTCTGAGACTACCAACTCATTTTATATACACTTCAGAATAGCCAAAACTCTTAGGACCCAATGTTCTAAACTAGTCATGAGTTATGACTGTCATACGTTATGTCTTTGTTGGGTGAGGCAAAGCAACCCCAACAGACAGTAACGTATGCTGCTTTAATGTTAATTAGTCCACGCTAACAATAATAAACACTACTAATGGTTTCAGCCACATAGCATCCTTCCTCAATAAATCAATGCCAATACAATACAGCCAAACCATGATAATCATAACCTCCCAACCCCACAAACTATTTAAGTACCTCACTGACCCTCTGGCTCCAACTGTTGCCAATGTACCGTGGTTTAATGTCACCTTGCCTTTATTCTTTATCCACCCCCCCCCTTGCCAGGTCCATTAAATACTTCTCTGCCTGCCTCTCAGTTCCTTACCAGAGTATTACAGCTCAACTCCGTTCCCACTTCATGGCCTGGCTCATGCTTTCAGGCTCTGAGCTAACCCTACTGCCACCACCAGCTTCTCCCTATCTCACAGGCCACCGTTAGTCCTTACTTTGCAAACCTGTCCCACCAGCAGCAAAATCACTTATAAAACCCCTACCATCTATCCCAAATCCTGTCTCCATTGGCGTCCTCAAGGGTGGGTGGGCGAAAACCTCAATTAGCCCACAGATGCTAATTGGACCTGGAAAATGTGAAAGAGGATGCCTTCTCCTGCTCGCATGTCTTTTACAGGCTTTAGACCCTATAGTCACCCATTCTTATGTTATGCCTGTTTGGACTATTCACTAAACTTCTCCCCCCAACAAGCGTAACTTATGACTGTCATAAGGAAAAGTTTTAAGTTTATAGGACTCCTTACAAAAATAAATGTGCAACAGTTTACACACAGCTAGGTTTGTATATTTCTTGCTCGGAACACAATACGCCAGTAAGAGTTAGGAAATTTGACACATTGTGAAATTAACCTGCGATCCATGGGTATTGGGTTGCAAAACATTAATGGATACTACTGCAAATCGGTAATTAGAAGGGATTCTCTAAACACGCCTCTTTCAAATACCGATTTGGACTTTGGTCGCAATCCCAAATTGTGATTTGGTAAAGTGCTACTGAATCCCAATTTGTTGCTTGTACATACCAAAATGTCCTTCTGTTGTCGCAAACGGCACAATTCTGCAAATCTTTCTATTTGCGTCTGAATAAGGCTTCGTACATCTGGCCCTAAGAAGTTAAACCGGAGTAGTTGTGCACCACATCTTTGGGGATTTTTCCCAACAACTCTTGTGACACAATCTTGGAGACCCCCACAAGTGACACTAAAGAGAAAACTTAAAAGTCCATATGTTAGGCACATGCAGGTAAGGTATGTACTCTTATTTCACTGCCTTATGCAATTTTTTTTTTATCTTTTGAAACTAAGGCAATAGTAAGATACTCATATTTACAGGTATGTGCCATTTGTAATCTCTAGTGGTTTTCACCATGCCTTTGATGGGAATCTCGAGGTTGAAAGGGCTTGATTGATGCAACAAGCTGACAAACTGCTTAGCTGTTTTGGAACTTAATTTAGCCTTTATTTATTATTATTCTTAGTGCCGAATTTTGATCCTGACTGGTGCCGAGGAGCTTTGCAGTTCATCTCTATTACAACTTTTTCATTCAATGCGTATTACATTATTGGTTAAAAAGAAACGCTAAAATAGGTCAATATTTGAAGTTTATTCCAGCTATTAAAGATATTGGCCAGCCATGATCATGCTCAGGAAAGCACAGTCAGCTGCTTTGGCTCATCGACTAGACCCTTGATACTCAAAGTACGGCCCGGGGGCCGCATGTGGCCCTCCTGACCTCTACATGCGGCCCCCTGGTGTACAGAAGCATTCAGCTGCTGTTTACTAGAGAGATGCTAGCAATAAAAAATTATGTTGAATAAACAGGCATGCATCTATTTAAAGGTTAATTGGTGTCAAAGAAAGGATGTAACTATTACATCCTGCACCACTTAACTTTAGGAGCACTTTCATTTTTAAAGCCATCTTGCAGCAAAAGTGTGAAAATATGATGAAGTCTCAAATTCAAAAAGTGTATTTAATTAATATAGAGAACTTTTTCACTTTAGAGTTAACAGAGATACTTTGAAGGCGGACTGCTGTTTCTGCACCTCACGTTAGTTTCATTTACATCAAATGTCCTTGCGCAACAAGCCCTGGCATCAGCCGTCAATTGATGCCTCTGTAAATCAGATCCTAAGCAGTAGAGGGGTTGGGCGTGCGCCAAGTGATGAAGTCCAGGAAATCAGTATTTCGTTTTCAAGTAAGTCTTTATTTGCAATCAGTTAATTCACTCGAAATTGGTGATTTTACGGTCAGCCAACGCGTTTCGTTCTCAAGATGAGAACTTCATCAGGGCTCAATGGATGTGTCTCCTTATGGTAAAGTAAGATTTATTGGAAATTATTGCCACTCCTAAGGTACAGTGGAAGCAGTACAGCCTAGCTCCAACTAGACCTCTTGCTCAGAACGTGAATAAGTGATCCATCAGTCCAGTCGGTGTTCCAGGCAGTAACTCTGGAGACACTAAGGGCATCACAAGGCATCACGTTTCTACGAGCAGACGTTAAGAGGAACAACCAGATACTGAGATCATTCATTGATTACTGATTTGGATCCCTGTGACCTACAGTTTGATACTGCTCATCATGTACGTGCACGGAAGGCCGTACTAAATCCATTCGATTCCGGAAAGAGCTCTGATGAGCCCAACCTTCAGCCAATCATCCCAGCCCTCACGTTAGCGCTGGATGAAATATCAGTTGCCCTATCTTTTCACTGTCCTGATGAAGACCCCATTCTAAGGCTTGAATCACCTAGCTGTCATCCAAGGGGTCGAAACGTAGACTATGACAAAAATACACAAGTCCTGACAACTGTGAAGTACTAACAGGGTCACTGTAGGGCTATGTGCTAATATAGGAACATTTGACCTATGTCAGGCTGGAATTGTATCTTTTAAATGTGATGGATACATGTCACACTTCTTTTCCTTGTCCACCCCCCTCACGGTTTCACAATGACCAACTACACTCCATCTTTCCTATTTCACACCCGAGCACCTCTTTTTGAAATTTTCAGAACTGTGGAGTATTGAAAGAGCAACTGTGTTGCCACATTTAAATTGCGTATTCAATTTTGTTAATAAATTTGTATTGATGAATAATATCTCTGTGAATGTTGGCTAAATCTTAATTCGCACTATTTGTTCTCCGTTACTGTGACCATTTTTACTGTACCGTGACAGAGGTGACTTCAGCAGCCTCATATTTTTCAAATGTAGAGTCCCTCACACAGCAGAAAGATACAGTAAAAAGGCTTGTGCTGCTCCTGCTGCACCCTCTTTTGCAAAAATGGGCCCAAACTTTAACACCTCCACGTAGCGTCGCTGAAGTGGCATAATTGCCATTGTGCGTTATTATTCTTTGGATGTTTTGACAAGTGCGCTCTGCTTGTATATTTCCCATCTCATGTTGCAGTGAACACCAGCTGCAACGCCTGGGTGAAACCCTGCCTTACAATAGCGGCCTGTGATTACAAAATGAGGTTGCTGTTAGAAAGTAGTTTCTCTAGGCGTCCAGCGGTAGGTGGCACAATATACAAGTGCATCCTCTGCAGGGATCCGTATTATACTTCATAATCAAAGGTGCGAATACTGGCAGGTTAGCTTTGCTTTTCATCCTTCTACAGTCTAAAGAATCAGCAACATTGATATTGTTTACAATAAATATGTTATTTGTCAGTAACTAACAGAATCCCTAAGGGTGAAAATGAGCTTTACAATACAAGGGTTTTTAAGTTCTTTGCAACCACTGCATCACAACCTTAATCTTATAGGCCTGGAGAGGCTCCTGGGGTAAGCAACAAGTCAGACAGCAAAACGCAAGTGCTAACAATAAAAAGGTATCCACAATGACGAGTCAAACAATTGATGTAGTCTGGCACAGCAGCGACTCCCTTGAAAGACGCTCTCTTTCACATGTGCTTTCACACGATCATGGTCATCTTTACCTGTCTCCACGTCTTAGCACATCCATTTTGTGAGCAAATTCTGGCTCCTTTTTCAGGTACCAAGGGCACTTTTTCCAATTTCAACACATTGCCACTGTCCGGAACAATAGTCTGATTTCTTACTTAGGCGACACACACCAAGGCAGAGAACTTCAGTTCACACTTCCTAGTAAAGCTAGCATTCTTTATTCTCACTCAATCTCAAATTTCACACACACAGATCTTTGACTCTTAATTTAGAAACGGGAACTACCCCCCCCCCCACAACAAGAAGAAATGGCATCACACCCATGCTCATGTGGGGGTGGTTCTCATAGCCCACAGCATGTATTTTAGTGTTTTCTTCCATGACATTTTGTTGCTCAAGGCTAGTTCTAGTTGATCCATGAGAATTCTTTTGACATATTCAACCAAGCAGTTGTTCCTGGGATGGCATAGGGATGTTCTCACATGCCTGATACCTGTAGAGTTCAAATATATCTTCATCTGTTTAGACACCACTGGATAACATTGTCAGTCACCACCTCACATGGATAGCCTTCTCTTCCAAACATGTCTTGCAATAAAGTAGTCACGCTGTGGGATTCAGTCACACACAAAATAGTATTTTTAACCATATACCTTTCTTCTGGATCCCTGCTTATCCAGTTTGATTTAATTTAAGAACTCCCATTCTAACTTCGGTTGAGTCCGCCCCGGTGGTATCAGCCTACCAGGGTGTGGTTGGGCGCCGATGATGAAGCATGTCACGATAAGTGAGTGTGGTATCTAATCCAATATCTTTGGATATCCAAGAGGTTTGAGGAGGGACCATCTTCTCTCATGGAAGGATCCAATTTCTTTCTTTCCCCTATCTCTTTGAACATTCCAGTTACTTTTGTGTGTGACTATTGACTGTGGGAGAGTGCAACTGTTCTTACTGCCTCTTGCTCTCTCCTACATTGTGATAACATGTTGTGTGTATTGCCATTTTCTACAAACTTCTCTTCTGGCCACTTGGATCTATAGGCCCAGTTGTACAAAGCATTTTTGTGGTCGCAAATGTTCAGATTCGGAAATTGCGACTGCCAAATGCTTTTTTTCAATGTACAAAACCCATTTTCCAATTCAGTAACAGGTTACTGAATTGCGAAATAGGTTTAGAGGGAACAGCAAATCACTATTTGGAAGGAGTATTTTTAGGGCATCTCTTCCACATAGGGATTTGTTATAGCATGTTTCGAAGTTTGGCGACCGAAATTATGTCACAAAACAGTAAACTTTTACTGACTGCCAACATGAGGTGGTAAGCCACTTGCAAAAGGGAAACGGCCGCCTTTCCTGTTTTGTATTGTAAAAGTAGGTTTGCTGGGCAGTAGGCAGTGGTCCAGAGATCCAGCCTGTTTTCCTTTATGGAAAACGGGTTGCAATTAAAAAAATTAAATTATTTAAAATGTGATCAAGGGCATGGTGGTTTGCTGACCCCAGCATGATGATGAACCCCAATCTTAGTGAGTCACAATTTGTGACCTGCCTCGACCAATTTGAGACCAGTATTTTACTACCAGTATTTCATACGTATGACCCATACTCATCAAGTATCAGGGCATACTTAGTTGTGTTCTCTGCCACATCAAAGGGTCCTGTAATATACAGAGATCATTTGTATTGGCGCCTCAACGGGGTTAACTGGTGTTAAACTGCTCACTAGAGTATTGTAACTGAACACAAACTGGTTTCAATCTCTGACTTACCCCCCACAGCCTTGTCCACACCTGTACACCAAAAATGTTAACTCTTTTTTTATTGCCCTCACCCCAAAATGGCCCTTGTGGAGAAATGTTGAAAACACTTAGAATGCCAACAAGCTACACAGTCCAAGAAACTGGCCGAATAATGTGCACCCTTCATTTATGTTTCTCTCTAAATCTGATGCTACAAGCACATAGATATTTCCTCTCTTGAAAGTCCTTCTATGTTTTTCTTAGATTTTTTGGCCAAAAAGTCGTACCACCTTAGAGGTTGCAGAGGGATCCTGCAGCCTGGGCAAATGTGATGACTTCATGTAAGAAACCCACAGTGCAAGATTATCACTGAAGCATCTCCAAGGCTGCATGTTAGATGCACATTTGCCTGGAGTTAAAATGATTCTCAAAGAACAGACCATCAGATGCAGGCATAAGTGCACGGGCACACTGCAATGGGTAGACTGACGTCAGTATCGACAGGGTAGTCAGTGCCTATTCCAGGCCTGAATTCAGCCATCTCCCAATCAGGAGAAAACACCAGTTACTTGCAGGAGGCAGCGAAAGCAGTTGGCTACAGGATGCTGCAGGACAGGGAAGCTGGTGAAATGGGAGGTTGATGAGCCTTTCGAGCCTTGGAGGCCAGTTGGAGGTTGTCTTCGCAGGTGGGTGTAAAACTGGTGTTGTTGAGAGCGGGGAGCCTGAGAGATGCTCTTAAAAGTATATATGGTGTATTCAGGGAGAGCTTTGCAAAGTGCATGGCCAGCACCTCGCCCGAGCAGTAACTGCTGTGGTGTAGAAAAGCCACACTTAAAATGTCCCAACATTCCAGAGTAACAAACATCCATATTAACAATCCTAAAACAAGATCCCGCAGATATCCTTTGATGGTGATCCTACACTACGACAGTCCTGCCTATCATGTGCCTTACACTATAGAAATTCCTCCAAGGTTCGTGGTTCTTCTTTTTCAGTCCTATATCTTAAACCACCTCCTACCGTCCCCCCAAAAAGGTGCGTCTGTCTTAACAGCTGTGTTCTTTTCTTTACACATTTACTAACACAGATGGGGAAGGGCAGGGAGAATTGCTGTCTGATTTGTTTTCATAAAGGCTCACCTTGAAAACAGTTGGTCCATGCTAATTATGCACCATGGTACATCAATGCAAGTCTTGCAATATGCTGGTGTAGTGATAACAAGCATTGTGCTAGATGCGACTGAAATTCCAGACTCAAAGCATGGACTAGTTACAGATTCCTCAAAAGAGGTGGTAAATGATTTGTACACTGGAAGGGGGTCACCTTAGGACCCCATCTGCCTTTGGGAACTACTTTGGCAGCCTCAGTGGGAATAAACAATGGTCCAGGGACCACTGACTGTATTACCTGCTGTTTTCCCAAACAGGAAGCTTTTATTTTTTTAAAATAGCTTCAATTCCTTTAAGAAACTCGGGCTGCTTTTAAATAAGTTCCCCATTTGGGAATGCAAAGATAATGTTGGTGGCCTGTAGGCCACCATCCCTGTGTTTGTAGTCAATAGTAGCGAGCCACAAAATGCAACCTACATAATTAACCTTAATTAGGCGGGTCATTTTATGACCCCCTACGTATGGTGATTTTGCAAACCAACCTATTAGTTCATAGATTAGTTCGCAAAAAAAGACTTCATTCGAAAAAGTCCATGCACAATTTACAAGTACTTTTTCGAATGAACTCTTAGTACATGGGCCCATTGAGCTGAAAATAAGGTAAAATGTTATTAATGCACAGTCATAAATATATTTATAATATTGCTACGTAGTGCCTGCCTCTGTAGACTTGTTCCTAGCCCTGCAAATATCCATGGTTAGTTTCACACAACTGAATTATATAAATTGGATCATGCACTGTAGAAGGGTAAGCATCTTAATCCATCACACTGCTAAGCGCACATCTCATAACATGATAACCGTACCTCAGTGGTCCTTGGGCACAACATAGAAACACTTCCCACATAGGTTCAAAACAAAGACAACATCCTTACCACCACACATATGACACAGTCTAGCATGCTACTGTCACAAACATGCGGTAGAGATTCATGGACCTGAATGCTCCCTTCTTCTTTGTCAGCCCCACTCGAATTAAACCCAGGGCTTTAAGTGGGCCGGGTCTGTCTGGGTCTGAGCACCGGCAGTTATTTTCAGGGGACTCGAAACGGGTCTCTATCGGGCTCTATTTTCGGGCCTCGCAGAGGTAGTCCGTTTTCTTTTTTTTTTCTTGGACTGCAGTGAGAGCATGCACATAGATGTGCACATGCTCACTTTGCTCACTACCGAGTAGTGGAGGTCAAGGCATGACGTCATGCCAGGTGAGCCGGGTTGTAGGAGGACTCTGTGGCATGTTTTGACCGGGGTGGTGGCTTCGTTAAAACTCACCCCTGTGAAGCCGCGCTGCCTTCTGGGAGCAGTGCTCCTAGTACACTCAGCCTCACGTGAAGCCACCCTATACGGGAGGTGTCTGCCTGGGCATTTCCCGGGATGACGACACCGGTCTTGGGGTACTGGGGAGGGTGTATGGCGTTATCCATACATAGCCTTGCTGTAATAAGGAGGAGTCCTAGAGCTGACAGCTTGTCAGAGCAGGGGGTACTGCTACACTAGTTATCTTCATTTAGACCACGCCCCTACTTGGATAGGCCACACCCCTTTAAGAGGTTTGCCCCGCCCCTTTTAGAGCACCCCCAGGTTTTTTTTCCCACTTAAAGCCCTGATTAAACCGGAAGTCAGGCAGCCGGGAAGGGACAGGAACTTCTGCGGAACGCCAGCACATCAAAAGGAGGAGACGAGCGGACCACGAGGGGAGAGGAAGATGGAGAAGCAGATTGCGTGAGACCGAGGAGTGTAGCGAGGAGAGAGAGCCCAGCTCGCGTCGGGGAATCAGACCTCGAGGAGCCAGAGGAGAGGAAGCATCCGATAGGCGTCCTGAAAGAGTATCGATGGGAACCGGAGGAAGAGCAGCCTGAGGAACCGGAGTCAGGGAGAAACCTGAGGATGCCCGGAGAGGAGAGGAGGTATCCTGTCAGCTGGTCAGCTTCTGCTCTTACCCACGTCCCTGGTAGGCAAAGTGCATGGCCAGCACCTCGCCCGAGCAGTAACTGCTGTGGTGTAGAAAAGCCACACTTAAAATGTCCCAACATTGCAGAGTAACACACATCCATATTAACAATCCTAAAACAAGATCCCGCAGATATCCTTTGATGGTGATCCTACACTACGACAGTCCTGCCTATCATGTGCCTTACACTATAGAAATTCCTCCAAGGTTCGTGGTTCTTCTTTTTCAGTCCTATATCTTAAACCACCTCCTACCGTCCCCCCAAAAGGTGCGTCTGTCTTAACAGCTGTGTTCTTTTCTTTACACATTTACTAACACAGATGGGGAAGGGCAGGGAGAATTGCTGTCTGATTTGTTTTCATAAAGGCTCACCTTGAAAACAGTTGGTCCATGCTAATTATGCACCATGGTACATCAATGCAAGTCTTGCAATATGCTGGTGTAGTGATAACAAGCATTGTGCTAGATGCGACTGAAATTCCAGACTCAAAGCATGGACTAGTTACAGATTCCTCAAAAGAGGTGGTAAATGATTTGTACACTGGAAGGGGGTCACCTTAGGACCCCATCTGCCTTTGGGAACTACTTTGGCAGCCTCAGTGGGAATAAACAATGGTCCAGGGACCACTGACTGTATTACCTGCTGTTTTCCCAAACAGGAAGCTTTTATCTTTTTTTAAGCAGCTTCAATTCCTTTAAGAAACTCGGGCTGCTTTTAAATAAGTTCCCCATTTGGGAATGCAAAGATAATGTTGGTGGCCTGTAGGCCACCATCCCTGTGTTTGTAGTCAATCGTAGCGAGCCACAAAATGCGACCTACATAATTAACCTTAATTAGGCGGGTCATTTTATGACCCCCTACGTATGGTGATTTTGCAAACCAACCTATTAGTTCATAGATTAGTTCGCAAAAAAAGACTTCATTCGAAAAAGTCCATGCACAATTTACAAGTACTTTTTCGAATGAACTCTTAGTACATGGGCCCATTGAGCTGAAAATAAGGTAAAATGTTATTAATGAACAGACATAAATATATTTATAATATTGCTACGTAGTGCTTGCCTCTGTAGACTTGTTCCTAGCCCTGCAAATATCCATGGTTAGTTTCACACAACTGAATTATATAAATTGGATCATGCACTGTAGAAGGGTAAGCATCTTAATCCATCACACTGCTAAGCGCACATTCCATAACATGATAACCGTACCTCAGTGGTCCTTGGGCACAACATAGAAACACTTCCCACATAGGTTCAAAACAAAGACAACATCCTTACCACCACACATATGACACAGTCTAGCATGCTACTGTCACAAACATGCGGTAGAGATTCATGGACCCGAATGCTCCCTTCTTCTTTGTCAGCCCCACTCGAATTAAACCCAGGGCTTTAAGTGGGCCGGGTCTGTCCGGGTCTGAGCACCGGCAGTTATTTTCAGGGGGCCTCGAAACGGGTCTCTATCGGGCTCTATTTTCGGGTCTCGCAGAGGTAGTCCGTTTTCTTTTTTTTTTTCTTGGACTGCAGTGAGAGCATGCACATAGATGTGCGCATCCTCACTTTGCTCACTACCGAGTAGTGGAGGTCAAGGCATGACGTCATGCCAGGTGAGCCGGGTTGTAGGAGGACTCTGTGGCATGTTTTGACCGGGGTGGTGGCTTCGTTAAAACTCACCCCTGTGAAGCCGCACTGCCTTCTGGGAGCAGTGCTCCTAGTACACTCAGCCTCACGTGAAGCCACCCTATACGGGAGGTGTCTGCCTGGGCATTTCCCGGGATGACGACACCGGTCTTGGGGTACTGGGGAGGGTGTATGGCGTTATCCATACATAGCCTTGCTGTAATAAGGAGGAGTCCTAGAGCTGATGGCTTGTCAGAGCAGGGGGTACTGCTACACTAGTTATCTTCATTTAGACCACGCCCCTACTTGGATAGGCCACACCCCTTTAAGAGGTTTGCCCCGCCCCTTTTAGAGCACCCCCAGTTTTTTTTTTCCACTTAAAGCCCTGATTAAACCGGAAGTCAGGCAGCCGGGAAGGGACAGGAACTTCTGCGGAACGCCAGCACATCAAAAGGAGGAGGCGAGCGGACCGCGGGGGGAGAGGAAGATGGAGAAGCAGATTGCGTGAGACCGAGGAGTGTAGCGAGGAGAGAGAGCCCAGCTCGCGTCGGGGAATCAGACCTCGAGGAGCCAGAAGAGAGGAAGCATCCGATCGGCGTCCTGAAAGAGTATCGATGGGAACCGGAGGAAGAGCAGCCTGAGGAACCGGAGTCAGGGAGAAACCTGAGGATGCCCGGAGAGGAGGTATCCTGTCAGCTGGTCAGCTTCTGCTCCTACCACGTCCCTGGAAGGACGTGGCTTCACCAGGTGTGTGAGAGGCTCCTGAGCAGAGACTATACACGGGAAAGGGAGAAAGAAAGACCCCAGTTGGGAAGGACAGGGGGTGGGTAGAGGTGAAGGGAACCTGGGTTAAAGATAGAAAGGGGGGGAACAGAGTGCATTGTAACAAGAGTAAAGCCAGGGCACTTATTGTGACTCAAGAGTTTATTTTTCTTTTCTTTCTTTCTTTTAAAATCACCATAACTCACGGACTATTTGCCACCACCCTATTAACCTCACAAAAAAAAGAGGGGAAAAACCAAGAGGGAGAGAGAGCACTAGATTCACCCACTCATCACTAGAGATAAAACAAGAATAAACAGTGACTTATCTGAATTCTTCTTTCTATCGAGGGTACTGGCATACAGGAGTTCCAAGGGCCCTTTAGAAGAAAAGAAGATGTGCGGTTAAAAGTGGACTTCCATTCCTTGTTGCATTGTATATTTTTTTGAAAACTACACAAGAAAAGGACATGTATATTATAATCCTATAATGCATTGTTTATAGAATGCTATGTCCTCTGTGGTACACCTGTATTGTATTGTATTTTCTCTTATGAAAATTGTGTTTGATAGACCACCTGTTTTTCTTTTCAACTTCACTGCGACTTCCACGGTAACGCACTTAAGTAACTTGCTGTTTTTTACTTCCTTTGTATTTCTCATGTTTTTTTATTATTTGTCAGTATTCTTGTGCTCATTATCATTTTACCATTGTGTTATTACTTATTTGTTTCTTTGTTCTTTGAAAAATTCAATAAAAACGATTTGAGATTTAAAAAAAAGTGGACTTCCATTCCTTGTTTGCATTGTATATTCTTCTGGAAACTACACAATAAAAGGACATGTATATTAATTTCAGAAACTATAAAATAAAAGGATAGCGAGTTAAGCCTAAAAAACCGACTCGTTCCATGTTAACCGCTCTAGACCAGTTCACAGCTACCCATGTAGGCAAACACTTCAGTGCCCCACATAGGTGTAGTAAGCTCTATATAAATATTGCAATGCAATCCGATGAGTCAATTTCTGCCATGATGGATTAACCGAACATGTTCTCTTATTGTAGTACTGTATTAATGATACTATGCTCTATCAGCCTCTGTGAGCTTGGGGGTGAGCATAGGGGGATAGAGTGGCAGATTTTCAGGGTTGCACACACACCCTTCAGCTCATCGTGCAGCTCTGAGTGGACCCCATCCACCAGTATAACGCCAGGGATAAAGAGATGCAGCTGTGCAAGAGGGCATTCTAATCCTGATGGACTTAAACAACATAACAAACCTGGTGTGTTTAGAAAATTCCCTAATCGTTTGTGCTCTCCATGCCACTGGAGTCAAGCTATCCTGGCTGATGAGGGCTGAAAGCCCGAAATCGGTCCTAGGATGCTTGTTTCTAGTCCAGGGAGGACCTGGCCTGGCAGTTCGGGCTGGACTGTTCCCATTGGGCGCAGGGTCAAGACTGATTTGCATATGGCTGGGTCCAAACTGGAATGGCATGGTGAGCAAAATACTGATGGATTTAGGCCCAGATCTCTGTACTGGGGTGAATGTATGACATTGTTCTGCATTCTGTCCATCAATTGTTCTTTTTGCATTTGTCACCCCGAGTGGAACGGGTATGCCCAGACGTGGGTCCCGTGCTCTCCATGCCACTGGAGTCAAGCTATCCTGGCTGATGAGGGCTGAAAGCCCGAAACCGGTCCTAGGATGCTTGTTTCCAGTCCAGGGAGGACCTGGCCTGGCAGTTCGGGCTGGACTGTTCCCAGTGGGCGCAGGGTCAAGACTGATTTGCATATGGCTGGGTCCAAACTGGAATGGCATGGTGAGCAAAAAAACGATGGATTTAGGCCCAGATCTCTGTACTGGGGTGAATGTATGACATTGTTCTGCATTCTGTCCATCAATTGTTCTTTTTGCAGTTTACAAGTGTGGGCACATCCCTTCCATTGATATATAATGGATGCTTTCATTCAACACCTAGTGCAATGACAACGCAAACTAGAATGGGCTCTGGAACGCCAAATGTTTTCAGCTAAGGCTGATCGGGAAATATTTCGTGAGGCGTTGAAGACCCAAACAGAGCAACTTAATTAGTTGGCACAGGAACAACTGCAAGTGACTTCCAGAATAATCAGCCATAGAGGACCAGTAGTTAGCGCCCCTATGATAACTTTACAAAAACTCCTGCCAGGATATGACAAGATGCTTTTTTGATCAATTTTGAATGGACTGCAAGAGCAAGTGCTTGGCCCATAGAGAGATGGCCCTTTTATCTAGCTCCTTTATTAACAGGCGATGCACAAGCTGCATATTAAACAGCTAATCCCCAAGGGGAGGCTACATATGAAGAAGTGAAGAGAATAATATTGGACCGAGCTGGTTTAGATGAGGAAGCCTACCGCTTGAGATTCAGACAAGAAAGGGAAAACTGGGTGATACCCCGAAAGTACTCTATTTTAAACTGAAAGCAGCCGCTGAGAAGTGGTTAAAACCTCACGACCATACTAAGGTGGAAATAATGGCCAAAATATGTTTAGAGCAGTTTATAGAGGCTTTACCCCTCAAACACAAAGATGGCTACGACAACATTCGTGGCTTAACAGCGAACAAGCCGTCTAGATGGCTACCACTTTCAACTTCGCCCTTTTACCCTAGAGTCTGGCAAGAATGTAAAGAACCCCTCTAAGCTATTATCTTCTCATAGCGACAGAAAACATCAGAAGACCACTAGTGAAACAAAGAGAACATATCAGACGAAACTAGAGCTTCAGGTTCCTTCCGAACCCCACTGTTTTGAGTGTGGTGAATGGGGACACATAGCCCGTTTTTATAAAACAAAAAGTCCACAGAAGAACCAATGGAAGTCAATTACGCCCCGAGCTCTATTTATTTCACTCAAGAAATGGGTCCTGGTTTTTTTTGTAAGTGTTCAAATTAATCAAAAATGGAAGGCCGCTTTGCTAGACTCTGGTTGTAAGCAATCGATCATACAAGCTGAATTAGTCTTCCCCTCACAAATTATATCTGGGAAATTTGTACAGATCAGGTGTGTACATGGGTACATTAAAACCTATCCTGTAGCAACTTTGTTGGTTTCTACAAATGAAAGAAAGGAAGAGGTGGAAGTCGGTTTCCTTCCTGATTTACCTGAAGATGTTATCTTAGGGACTGATAATCCACATTTTTTAGACTTGTTCTATGAGTCTGCGCTTAACCGGGTGAAGGGACCCAAAGATCAAGTCAAGGTCCCAACACCAAAAAACACCTTATTAACTCCCGAACCTTGGATGATAGACCGCAATTTCCGCTTCACACAGATGAATGATGTCCTTCTCCACCCTATTTGGGAAAAGGCCCGACAGGATAATACCCAAGCTTTTCCCCATTTCCAAATTTGTAATGGACTCTTATACCGGATACCAGGGCCCACCGACCCACCTCCGTTGTTAGTACTTAAAGACTTTCAGGATCAAATTATGTTTTACGCATATTCCCATTTACTAGCAGGGCACTCAGGACCAGAGAAAACAACTAAGGAAATTCTTCGAAACTTTTACTGGCCGGGTATTTTTGCACATATAAAAAAATATTGCCAAGAGTGTGAGGTTTGCCAAAAAAAAATCTGTACCTACCCTCAAAGGCGCCTCTCCAACCTCTACCCATAGTAGGCACCCCATTTGAGAGTATTGGGATGGATTAGATAGGCCCCTTACCAAAGTCCACGAAGGGGTACCAATATGCTCGTGTTTTAGTACACTATGCTACCTGCTTCCCAGGAGCCGTTTCTAACCGCAGTCCTGATACCAAGACTATTGCTCAGAATCTGATTGATTTTTTTTCTCGGGTCGGGTTCCCTACAGAAATCCTCACAGATCAGGGTACTCCCTTTGTATTGCGACTTATGGCCCAGATATGCAAACAACTAAACATCAAACATATCAAACATCAAACATATCAAAACTTCGGTGCATCACCCTCAAACCGATAGAGATACAACAGATCCCTCAAACTCATTCTAAAGAAAATGCTTGCAGGAGAAGGAAAAAACTGGGACCAATTACTCCCCTTAGCTCTCTTTGTACTAAGAAGTCAGGTGCAGAGCAGCTTAGGATGTTCTTCCTTCAAATTACTTTATGGGCGGAAACCCCGAACACTCTTAGAGATAACTCGGGAGATGTGAGAGAAAGATATGAAATCTGAAGCAGATAACCTTCTACAATATACGCAACAGTTAAAAGCCCGTATAGGGAAACTCCGAGAACTGGCGTATAGAGAACTATAGAACAGCCAAAGAAATCAAAAACAAACCTATGATAGGGGGAAGAAGTTAAGGATATACCAACCAGGTGACTGGGTTCTGGTCTTACTACCTGATTCCACTCATAAAATGAAATCCGAATGGAGAGGCCCCTTTAAGATCATAGAAATAATCGGAAACCTCTCATATAAATTAAAGCTGGGAGCCCATAGAGAACAGAATTTTCATATAAATCTCTTAAAGAAATGGTTAGGACCCCTATTAAAAAACATGCATATGGTGCATCCTGGAAGTAATACCAACTCCACCCTAGATCAGTTACACATAAACAACTAATTGTCTAGAGAACAAAGGGAAGGGTTGGAAAAGACGTTGCAGCCCTTCTCTTTGGTTTTCTCAGATATACCAGGAAAAACCAGTCTAACCGAACACTCTATTCCTACTCCAGAGGAAAAGGTTGAAACCTTATCGAATCCCCGCAGCAAAGTGCCTAGCCGTTTACAATGAGATAGAACAGATGCTAAATATGAAGGTTATAGAACCTTCACAAAGTAGCTGGTCCACTCCCATACTATTAGTTCCGAAACCTGATGGGATTATACGATTTTGTATAGACTTCCGAGCAGTTAATAGTATCTCTAAACTAGACGCTTACCCTCTTCCCAGGGTTGATGAACTAATTGAGAGGTTAGGAGACGCCAAATATATAACCACTATAGATCTTACTAAGGGTTATTGGCAAGTTCTCTTAAGGGCAGAAGATAAGAAAAAACTGCTTTCTCCACTCCTTTTGGCCTCTTCCAATTCACTGTACTTCCCTTGCGGCTTCATGGAGCCCCTGCAACTTTCCAACTATTAATTAATCTAATCCTTGAAAACCACTGTGAGTACTCCTCTGCCTATCTCGACGATATTATTATATTCAGTCGTATTTGGGAAGATCATCAAGAGCACCTAACAAAGGTCTTGAGCGAATTGGCAAAGGCTAACCTACATATAAACGCAAACAAATCAAGAGTATGTTTTAACAAAGTAAAATACCTGGGTTACCTCTTAGGGAACGGACTCATAGAACCCCAAACTGAGAAGATCAAAGCCATCACTGAGGTTCCTTTCCCAACCAATAGAAAGGCAGTGAGGGCTTTTTTAGGGCTAATCGGATATTATCAAAGATTTATTCCAGGGTACTCCACCATAGTTGCATCTTTAACTAACCTGTTAAAAAAAGGAATTCCTAATACGAGATTACAATACCCGTCAGACAAAGTAATGGAAGCATTCCAAACCCTAAAGAAGGCCATCACCTCGGCCCCAATCCTGATCTCAAAAATATATTTATTCTATAAACAGATGCCTCTGATGTGGGCATAGGAGCGGTTTCTCTCAAAAAGACAGCGAGGAAAGAGAAAAACCTGTTCTTTATATTAGTAGAAAACTATTGCCCCGAGAAACAGCGAATTCCACTATAGAGAAAGAGTGTTTAGCCTTCAAGTGGGTAGTTGATAAGCTTCGTTATTATCTTGAGGGCAAACTATTTTTACTTTATACTGATCATGCTCCCTTGACCTGGTTAAGCCGGAATAAAGGATATAATCCCAGAGTCCTTAGATGGTTCCTTTCACTTCAATCTTTTCAGTTTGAAGTTCGACATAAATCTGAGAAAGACTTAGCAGGGCCAGACTTCCTGTCACGGTTTCCCCTTTTTTCCGATCAGGAAAATCCAGGGATGGGGATATGTCACGAACCTGCGGGAGAGATTCATGGAGCCGAATGCTCCCTTCTTCTTTTTCAGGCCCACTCGAATGAAACCGGAAGTCAGGCAGCCGGGAAGCGACGGGAACTTCTGCGGAACGCCAGCACGTCAAAAGGAGGAGACGAGGCGACCATGGAGAGAAAGGAAGACGGAGAAGCGGATTGCGTGAGGCCAAGGAGTGTAGTGAGGAGAGAGTGCCCGGCTCGCGTTGGGGGAATCGGACGTCGAGGAGCCAGAGGAGAGGAAGAGTCTGGTCAGCGTCCTGAAAGAGGATTGCGGAGAACCGGAAGAAGAGCAGCCATAGCAACCAGAGTCAGGGAGAAACCTGAGGACGCCTGGAGAGGAGAGGAGGTATCCTGTCTGCTGGTCAGCTCCTGCTCCTAGCCACGTCCCCGGAAGGACGTGCTTCACCAGGTGTGTGAGAGGCTCCTGAGCAGAGCCTATACACGGGTAGGGGGAGAGAAAGACCCCAGTTGGGAAGGACAGGGGGTGGGGAGAAGTGTAGGGAACCTGGGTTAAAGAGAGAAAAAGGGGGGAACACGGAGTGCGTTGTAACAACTCTACTTAGAATAAAGCCAGGGCACTTATTGTGACTCAAGAGGTTTTTTTCTTTTCTTTCTTTTAAAATCACCATAACTCACGGACTATTTGCCACAACCCTATTAACCTCAGAAAAAGAAAGAGGGGAAAAACCAAAAGAGAGAGAGAGAGCACTAGATTAACCCACTCATCACCAGAGATAAAACAAGAATAAACAGTGACTTACCTGGTTTCTTCTTACTATCGAGGGTACTGTCGGACAGGAGTTCCAATGACCCTGAAAAAGAAAAGAAGACGTTTGGTTAAAAGCTGACTTCCATTCCTTGTTGCATTGTATATTTTTTGGGAAACTACACAAGAAAAGGACATGTATATTAATTTCAGAGACTACAAAATAAAAGGATAGCGAGTTAAGCCTAAAAAACCGTCTCGTTCCATGTTAACCGCTCTAGACCCGTTTACAGCTACCCATGTAGGCAAACACTTCAGTGCCCCACATAGGTGTAGTAAGCTCTATATAAATATTGCAATGCAATCCGATGAGTCCATTTCTGCCATGATGGATTAACCGAACACGTTCTCTTATTGTAGTACTGTATTAATGATACTATGCTCTATCAGCCTCTGTGATCTTGGGGGTGAGCATAGTGGGATAGAGTGGCAGATTTTCAGGGTTGCACATGCACCCTTCAGCTCATCGTGCAGCTCTGAGTGGACCCCATCCACCAGTATAACGCCAGGGATCAAGAGAAGCAGCTGTGCAAGAGGGCATTCTAATCCTGATGGACTTAAACAACATAACAAACCTGGTGTGTTTAGAAAATTCCCTAATCGTTTTTGTTACCCAAAATAAGAATGGAGTTTTGTTTCCTGCTGCCCTCTTCCAGAGGCTGGTAAAGTTTTGTGGCACTACAGGCTACCCCTGTGATAAACTCTCTTGTCTGCTTTGTGTCCTTTGACAGACCAACCATTCCTCTGGACTCCTATTCTAGAAGAGGGCGAGCCACTTAAAGCTCAAGTCAGGTGCCCGTCTCTAGCTTAGCTTGAGGTTCTCTTGGAACCTCGAGCCCAAAACAAGCCAAGCTTTCATGTGGTGCCTGCCTGTCACCTTCACTCTACCTTCAAGCACAAAGTTAAAAACAAAGCAATAATATTTGAGGTAAAAAGGAGTGATAAACACATACCCATTTAACGGCTGATTTGTACAAACTGAAATCAGAAAACCTGGGATTAATCCCGACTTCCGCACCGTCTTAAATAAACTGTGTGATCTTAGCCAAATATTTTGCTTCACCAGTCCCCTTTTTTCTGCAATACCTCACAATGAACCTATAATGTGACTTATTAATGTCAAAGTTGTCGCTTGTTGAAGAAATGTTTTGTTTTTTTAAGTTTTGAAGAGACTTTATCATATTTTACGTGCTGTTTATGGCATGATTTACATGGCAAAAAGTTCCTGGGCTCCTCTCATGCAAGGGCTATTACAGCCGAGAAAGCCCCTCGGCTCTCCCTGTTAACTTGTTGGTACAGCACATCCATTTTTATCCTCTACAAAGTCAAATCGGTGTCTGGTTAGGGTGAGACAGAAGCTTCCACAGACTTTGCCCTATAACACTTGCCAAGATGCTTGCTCACTGCCACCAGCAAAAGACAAAAGGCCATGGGGCTGGTTGCCAGCCACGCACTCAGCCTGCCCCTCTAGGATACCACAATGTTGCAAACGTCAGGAGTCAGCTGGCATTCTGTAACACTAGAGTGTAATATTTGTTTACAGGTCCACTAAAGGGCCCAAATTGTGTGTGCATACATTGTTGCGTCCTTACTTTCTCCTAGGTCCAGGATGTTCATATTTTAATGGCAATAGAATTGTAGATCCTCTGGAGCTTCCGGACGCACTAATTTTGAGAGCAATCAAGCAAGATTATGTCAGGAGCACAATCCTGGATTTAGCACTATTTGCTGGGCCAAAATGCACCCTCGCATCCAAAAAGGGCACAAGGATGTATTTTGCACTAATAAAATAGCTCTAAATGCAACAGAACATGAACAGTTGCAGCCAGCAGCCACTCGCGCGCTGTTACTTTGCTCTTCTGGTAGGCATTTTCCTGTAATTTACTGAAGCGTGTATAATAGCGCAATTTTCAGCAAAAACACCAGCACTTTGGATGTCTGTGAAGGCGAGGTGCAGCTATGAAAAGCTCTGCGCTTATGAAAGACATGCCGCAGTGATGGAAAGCCTATTCAGCCAGTGCCCAAACGGTGCTGACCCAAACTATCCAGTGATTGATTGAAGAGGGCAGACCCACAGCCCCTTCCTGTGTCTTATGTGTTGTGTGTTGATATGAGGTCTTTCCAGACAGCTAAAAATATCTGAAGTCAGATCTAAAACAGGGTTCAGTGGGAGTTGAATTTTTGCTGTGGCCTTGCCAGGACCCTGGCCGGCAATTTGACCACAGGGTACAACTCAAGCGTAATCGAAAATTGTCTGCTGCTTTCACCCACTCGTGCACAACTCCACGCACTGTATAGCATCACACTGCCAACACAGCTTATTTTATTCCTCGCCTTTGCAGTTTTCAGCTGACAGTCTGTCAGGGCTTATGATTTACCACTTAATTTGCTTTCTGCACTGAGTGTTGGTTATTCCAAGAAGCAGCAGCAGCCCCCAGGTGGGCCTATCTCACCACCAAGGATGGCGCAGTCTGAAGGTTTACTGCGAAAAAGCAGCTGCTCTTTCTTGTGGGAGTTGTCGTTTCAGCCAATCAGCAAAGAGAGTTCGCTCTAAAGGGTAACCTGTGGGGGAACAGAGAATTCTGCAGAGACTCAGCATGGCTTGGGGACAAAGCTATATTTGTTGAGACGCCTAAGGCCAGATTTCAAATTAGAGGCTAATTATTTTCGTTTACAGGCGATAGCACAAGGGATCAATTCCCTCCAAAAAATCAATTGCTCTGGTGTCAAATGTTTTTTAAACAATACTGTGTCAATTTGAGTGAAATTACTTCGCACCTTTTTATTCTTATTTTAACCCATCAAATTTTCTCCTAACGTAGTCCAGGTGCTAAGAATATTTTTGAGCTATGATGATGCAAAGCAATAGTTTCTGACACATCTCTTTCAATAATCTTGTTGGTCTTGTTTGTCAGGCTGACAGGATTAAGCCACAAATCCGCCCACCCAACTCAGTTCGCACCAGCATAGCATCTGCCTTTCACCATTCATCTTCAAATACTGATCTTCCAATTTTAGCCAAGAATTGGTGTTCGATCTTAAGCCTGGCACAAGGGACTTGCTGATACGCGCATAATAAAACTGATCAATCAGCTATTGCTGTCCTCCATAATGGCAATTGAGTGATGGTGGAATAAGGTGGCCTGCCGAACCGCAGGATCAGGTTATTTAAACTAAAGAAGTGCTGGCTATGGAATGTTGTGAAGGCTATAGAATGTTGTTACTACAGCATGGTGGGCAGAAAGGGCAAGTTCCTTCCTTCCAGTTCAGTGTTGTTGAATTACACAGCTAAGAATTGTTAGGGAGGTTGCCTGACTGCAGCGTCTTAGGGACATTGCCCTGTTCGGCTGATCAAAAATCTATCATCTTAGGAGGCATGTCAGATTGACCTTTTAGGCCACTCATGGCTGAGATGGTAACCACTAGAATGCCACAGGAAGTAGAAATGTGCCCCGGTGTGTGCCAGAGGAGGGAGGTTTGAGTGGAGGGAATGGTTTGAGGATAAAATTGGAGTGTTGGCTTATTGATATATAATGTTAAATGAATGCTGTTGTGACGCCAATGGATATTGTATGACCTTACGATGGTAATTTTCAGCTCCCAATAAAATAAAAATACCTCTGGATTGTAGTTATAGGCATTGAGAAGTATAGTGGGCCCTATTTTAGGGTGTTTTATTCTCCTATCTTTATTTTATGTGAGCACAATTCCCAATTTACAACTGAAAATTCCCAATCCAGAATCACAAAATTCGAATAGGTGGGCCCCTTGCAGAGTGTGCATCTGCAAATGTCCGAGAGAGGCTTGTGGAGATTGTCATGTCCCTCAAGCAGTATGCATAGTGGGCACAACTGTTGGCTTCTGGCTACTCTTGTCAATCAGCAGTCTCTTGGTGGCCTTGATATTTGTGACCTCACAGACCATACCTACAGTTGAACTGTATGAGAATGTGGTGCATGGGGGCCCCATATAACACTCTGACGAAGTAACTGGAAACCATCTTAGATACGCTGAGATATTGTTAGAAATGGGGGTCTCTAGTTGGCAATGGTTTGCACCTGTGTCCAAATTGGGACCCTTCTTCCTAATCAGGGTAAGGGGGATACACTTCTAAAATCACCCCTGCTCACCCCCTTGGTAGCTTGGCATGAGCAGACGGGCTTATCTGAGAGGCAGTGTGTAAAGCATTTGTGCACACATACAGTAATACAGTGAAAACATTACAAATGGACTCCACACCAGTTTAGAAAAATACGTAATCTTTATCTAAAACAAACAAGACGAAAACGACAAAAATCCACAATACAGTAATCAAAATGTACTTCTTAGAAGGTAAAAACAGTTCTGGCCATACCAAACTATAGATGCGACACTTTCAACATAAAGTACCTTGGATGCGTCAAAATCATAAACAAAAACAGCCGCAGGGAAGGTGGTGCGTCGGTTCCATACACGCAGGGAAGGTGGTGCGTTGGTTCCTTACTCCAGGGGAGGTGATGCGTTGGTTCCTTACTGCCACGAAGGGGAGGTGATGCGTCGGGTCCTTACTGAAGGGGAGGTAATGCGCCAGTGTCGTACTGTGCGGGGAGGTGATGCATCAGTTTTTTACTGCAGCCCCAGTGTCCTTGTAGACTTGGTGCCCCCGTGCGATGCGTGGGGATTGGGGATGCATCGGTTCTCGATGCAGCTGCTGCGGCGGCAACGACGCTGCGTTGGTCTCTCCAGCCACAGTCCCAAAATGCGCTGGTTCTTGCAGCTGCACAGCAGGGCCTGCGTCGGAATCAGTGCGGTGATCTAGGACTTCGTAGATTTGTGCACTCAATGTGGCGTGCGGCGATTTCTCCAGCCGCTGGCAGGCGCTGCGCTGGTTTCTTCAGCGATGCGTCGGAAACAGGTGCGGATGCATTGCGCTTCTCGTAGTTGCGTCTCTTTTCCAGCTCCCGACAGCAGGAAAAACTTCCAGAGGCCCAATTCAGCTACAGACACCTCCTGGCAGGTCAGAACTCCCAGCAAGGAAGTTCAGGGGAGCTGGTGCTGAAGTCTTTGTATACCTGAAATTTCAAAACAGGAGGCAAGCTCTACTTCAAGCCCTTGGAGATCTTCCTCAAGCAGGGGACACAGCACACAGCAAAGTCTTTATCCTCTCCTTGGTAGAAACAGCCACTGCAGGCCAACCCCAAACAGCACACAGCAAAGGGGCAGTACTTCTCTTTCAGTTTCTCCAGCTCTTCTCCTTGGCAAAGGTTCCTCTTGAATTCCAGAAGTAATCTAAAGTTCAGGGGTCTGGGACTCAACATTTATAGTCCATTTCTCTTGTGTCAGAGAGGCTCTGTGCTCAGTCCAAACCAGTTCTGTCCTCTTTGGTGCCAGTTTCCGGCAGGAGGTGGAGACAGCATTGTGTAAGTCAGACCAGGCCTATTCAGGTGAAAGGAAATCTCCTCCCCCTACTCTAAATGCAGCCTAGGTCTATGCAGCCCAGCCCTGACGCATACAGGAAAGGCAGGACACACCTCACCCCCCCCGTGGCTGTCTACGGTGAATGCACATCCCCAGCCTCTGTCACTCGAAAGCCAGACAGTCATTACACAAACCAGCATAGGCACACAGGATGGCTAAGCAAGAAAATACCTACTTTCTAAAAGTGGTATTTTCAAACTCAGAATGTAAAAATCATCCTTCCTAAAAGATGCATCTTTATATTCTGGCATAATAAACGTTCTCTTCCTATCTTGTCCCAATGGGAAGTTATATTTATAAGATGTTATAAATAAACTCCTATTCTATCCTATAGGACAGATAGCCTTTCAATAGTGAAAAACTTAATTCACTGTAGTTCACTATCAGGACATGTCACACACATCAGGACATGTCCTACCTTTCACATACACCGCACCTTGCCCACAGAGGTACCTTGGGCCTACCTTAGGGGTGACTCACATGTAAGAAAAGGGAAGGTTAAGGCTGACATGGCAGTACCAGACTGCGCTCAGACACTGCAATGGCAGGTCTGAGAACCTTTTGCAAGGCTGCTTGTGTGGGTGGCACAATCAGTGCTGCAGGCCCACTAGCAGCATTTGACTTACAGGCCCTGGGCTGTCAGTGCACTGTACTAGGGACTTAGTAGTAAGTCAAACAAGCCAATCATAGAAACACCAATCCATAGTCACAATTTACAGAGGGAGCACTTGCACTTTGGACTGATCAGCAGTGGCAAAGTGCCCAAAGCATCTAGACCAGCAAAAAAGGAGTCCAACACAGAACAAAACACAGGAGGCAGAGACAAAAATACAGGACAAAACCACACCAAGGATGCCAGGTCTAACATATATTTAATACATTCCCTTAGTTTCCAAAATAATTGACACTGCAATGGCCAAACCCCCAGCAGCACATATTAGTTTTAAATGAGAGGAAAGATGGCACACAGCAAAATATTTCTCCCCAACTCAAATGTAATTACATAAACCAGTAAAGGTTCACAACCGTCAAATACTTCCCAGTACAGTCCAGCTTCTGACCCCCAGGTTTTCTGAGTGCTCCAATAGGGTTGGTACAACCTTCAGGCGGTCAGTGTTTGAACTTAAGCCCACCGTTAGGCAGACGGACAGGCAACTCGCCCATTCAGACTGTTTGGCCAGACGTGCAAGACAGTGGAAGAAGCTCAATGCAGAAAAAGAAAAGAGAAGTTGCACTAAATTCTAGAGAGTAGGACAGTATTGCATTTCCCTTCGACACGTCCAGGCAAAGAGTCCCCAAAGGTACCTCCAAAGAAGCCCCAGAAAGAAAGGCCAGAGATATGCCCTTATCCCTTAAAATGCAATCACTCTTAGAAGAGGGTACCCAACCTGCTCCCTGTATGGAAGTTCTGAGGCCTGTCCTCCATGGTCACACAGCACTTCCCTCACCAACGCTGTCATACGAAGACCTAGCAGTAAGGGTAAAAGCCTGGGAAAATGGAGATTACCAGACTGCCGGAAGAGTTTCAAATGGTAAAGACGTCAGAACATCCTTTTTGTGCCCTAGTTCAGCAAAGGGGGCAAGTTGAGAAAAAACCCACTTGTCTCAGACAATCCCCACCCAGTCCTTGTCAGACAAAAGATCAAATAATTCTGAAAGAGGTATGGACTCTACTTTGTCAGTGTCCACTTTTTATATGCTATCTCGACAAACATAGATGGAATCTGTTCTTGCTCACAAGATAAAATAAGACACTAAGCAAAATCTTGCATCAGACAAACTCTCAGTTTTGTCAATGACTAGACTTTGAGAAGGTCCATGACGTTTCCTTCTTGATTGCCGGAGGAGGAAAGGGTGGATACCACCTTGTAGCCACGGTGTCACCCTGCACTTAGATATACACATGAAAGCAGTCAAGTGTTTCCTTAAGAGTCTCAGTTAGGTGTAAAGAACCACAAGTATAAAAAGCCTGCTTTAACAATCTTATGGTTCTTTTTCAAAGATGCAGAGGAATGCAGAAGTAAATAAGCTTGGTGCCTGACATCATGGAAGATGAAAGAGTCCTGTAAGAAATCCACTAGAAAAAAATCGAAAGGGAAATCCAGCTGCAAAGGAACAAAAATTAAGGACAAAAATAGAAGCAAACTGGTGGAGAATAAGGAAACGTGTGTGTTGCAACGCACCCTTCACTTGTGAATAACTCCTTCATATATATTATACAAACTGAAGCTAACATCATTGGAAATGACTCAGCTTCATCTTGGATTGGGAGACTCAGACTGAAGTCTCTAATTAGACCACTATCTTGGAAAAGGAAACTCTTAAGGCCTTCCCATGCCCCTTTCAACTAACTCCTGGCATGGGTTTAGAAGGCGAATAAAGTTTGAAATCCTTTGCCAAATATAGAACTCCACTGTCTGACCACTGCCGCCCATGATCTGTGTTCCTTGTCAGTCCCAGAGCCCCCGTCTGGGTGATCTCATCAATGGAAGCACCAGCACGGGCCAGGCCATAAGAACGCCCAGCCACTGGCTCTGCGCTTCACCCTTCTACATGTCTCCTTACTGCGCAGTAAGAGCAATGTCCTCCTGTTAGCCCTCACAGCCGCTTGTAAAGTCTTGGCATGGATGCGAGAAGACTAAGGGAATTCTACCTAAAACAAATGTACTGAATATGATGGCTTCAGCCTTTACCACAAAGAAAACCAGGGGCAGAGTCAACACAGAGAAATCTAAAAGGCTTATACCCAAAGGGAGAGATTTGAATTCAAGAGTAATGTAGACAGAGGAAAGAAGAGAATCTGCCTTGGCGTAGAAGGAATACAGAAAACAATATGGGGCATATTTTCAAGCCCCTATCGCCACAGGATCGGCACTTTTTGCGACATTCCTGGGGCGATAGGGGCTTCACCTTATTTACAAGATGGCGTTAAGTCACTAAACGTGGCTTAACACCTCTGTAAATAAGGCCCCCTTTCATGGGTGGGCAATGGGTGTTGCGGTGGGTGTTCTGCTGCAACACCCATTGATTTTGACTCTGCCCCCTTTTTACAAGGGTGGCGTAAAGAGGCGGCAGCGCCAAAATTAAGACCATGAAAAACCTGATCTTAACATGACGAAACAAGGAGAAATCCTTTATTTCTCCTTGTATTTGCTCCATTGTGCTGCACACATAAAAACAGCAAATTGCCATTAATGATTGTTTATGTGCAGGAAGGTGTCTCTTCCTGCACATAAACAATTATTTAAAAGTCATAAAAAAATGACAAATTGCAACTTCTATGTGTGCTGCACAATGCAGCACACATAGGAGTTGCAAATCGCCATTCTGGATTGTTTATGTGCAGGAAGGGACACCTTTCTGCACATAAACAATCATTCCCTCAACGCAGACATTGGTGCTAGGCAGCTAAATTTAGCACCAGCGCAGGGAGAAAAGCAATGAAGTGCCGTATTATTGTAAATACGGCACATCCCTGCGTTTCTAAAGTGACGTAGCGGTGTGTTAGCAATCCTGGAGCTAACATTCTGGTAAAAATGCCCCTTTGAATCCCAAAGTATCGGCCATTGAGGGTGACGAGGTCCTCATTCAAACTAAATCTTGTATGCTGACTGTAAGAGATTACATTGAGAAACAGATAATTCAGTGCAAAGAAACATTTGTAATCAGAAATCTGCAACCATGCTCATGAAGTGAGCCCTGAAGCGCTCTGAAGAACAAAGTAATGGCATGGTTACACAATAACGTCAGTCAGGGCATAATTGGGCCCCAAACTAACTTAAACATACTAAGGGCTAGAATGCATTATTGTAGGTTAAAAATTATTCTAGATGCCCTTTAGCGGGTTTCGTGGCTGGTTCGCTGCTTTTTAGTTCAAGCCCTGCGTGTGAGTAGTTCTCGACAAGAGACATGACGAGTCCTTTTGAAATCTGAACATCAGCTGTAGTACTTCTTTGTGCCCCATTAAGCAAGTCTATATATTGAGTTCTCTCCAGGATGGGAAGCGGTCGAAGAACGGTGTAGGTGGGCATGTCAGTGTTTGGATTAAAACTGTAAAAACTCCAGAAATAAAGTTAGCAGGCTTCCAGAAGCACCCTTGCTTCCTAAACCCAACACTGCAGCACCATTGCTTTCCTTATGCAGCTGCTACCTGCACTCTTTTAAGGAACCAGAGCTTGTACATGACGACCCCAAAGGATCTGAAATGTGAACTCAATGAAACCTACTAAAGAAATATTTGGATAACAATATGGACTTGACTTGTAGGGTTTCCTCTGCTTAAGTTTTAGTCATATTGTTTTTCCTCGTTTGTCTTCAGCAATGTTTGCATTCAATGGCCATAGTTTGCAGAATACTAATAAAATCTTGACCTCACTAAGTTGTTCTGCTGCAGGCATTTTGGCATAGGTGCACATAGTATGTGCTCACATATATCCGAGCTTCTAATGGTTTTGGAGCAGAGTGTGCATCCATTGTCTGTGTATGGCAGTGGTTCCCAAACTTTTTTGACCTGCGGCTCCCTTGACCCATTGGCCGTGGCTCCCCACTGTTATTTTTTGGGAGGGTGGGTGGTGTAAGCCCGGCCTCGGGAGTACTTGCATTTTTCTCCCTGAAAATGATTGGGATGAAGCTGATGAAGGTATTATAATCATATACGCAGGGTGTTTCGTATTACTAAGTCGGCGCCTCTAATAAAATATTCCTAGTTACACTTCTTTGCCCATGCCTTTTTTAGAGTACCCTCTCAAACTTTGTTATCCCACTTACAGTGCTAGATAGCACCCCTATGCATGAAGGCCCCATTGCCAAAGTGTTTCTGCGCTTGAAGAATATTTGCATACATTTCCATTTTTACCCATGTCATACGTACCAACACACCTGTCTCAGCAGGGTGACTCACGATTTTGTAAACCACATACAGCTTTATTTTTGCTGTCTCCTCCCTAAAATTGCCTCCAAATCAATGCAAGTAAAATAAATTCCTCTTTTTTTTTTTTTAAACGTCCCTCTTTCTTGCTTCCAAATGTTGGCATTATGCCATACATGGTGTTTTACTTCCCTGTGCTCAAGGAGAGAGCAGGCCTGTCTGGAAATGTGTGTGTACTGAAAGAAATGTGTACTGGAAGTACCTATGATTCAAGTACAAATGTCAATACTTGATAATACTTAGTGTGTTTAATTGACAGGGCAACTGTACTTTCCTGATAACTTGCATTGGTGTAAAATGCATTTGGAAAAAAACGAAACTATTAACAAGTCTAACAAAATTAATCAGGCATTTTCCGCTTACTTTGGGAGCGTTGGAACGTGGGGATCCAGTGAAATATGGAGGTCATCTCCCTTGACATGCCATCAATTAAGCACTACGTTTACAGCTTTAGGAATGTCACTTACAAATCATCGACATCATGCTTTTAAGTCTAATTAGTTTAACTAAAGCCAACAGACCCTTCAACATTAAATGCATTAAAGTGCTTGGTGCACAGCTCCCCTGGCTAGGTTTGGCGGCTCCCCAGGGAGCCACGGCACACAGTTTGGGAACCACTGGTGTATGGTGTTCCACAGCTCGTTTTACGGTTAAGCGTCACCTTTTATCTGTGTCCCTTTTGGAGTTCCAGCTCTGGTTGTGTCTTGTCTCTAGGCCCGCTGCTACCAGTTACACAGTTCAACGCCTGTGGACCGAGTTCTCCTGGGCTTTTCCTATTGTTCCCATGGCTATCGGTCCTGCATTGCCAATGTCCTCCCTCCTGGTCCTTCCCAGCTGAATGCCATGGTTCCAGTATAAGGGCAGCGCATTCATTCTAATATGGTGCACTGTCCTTGTTTGCGCAGGGCACACCTTTTGAAATGTGCGCCGTGGCACAAACAATGTAAAGTGCGCCATATTCATAATACGGCCCCTGGTCTCTTGCACATGAGCCCTTGACCTAGACTGCTCATAGAGCCGGCACAGCCAATAAAAGTGATACTAACAAGGCACAAAAAATAGTCCACTGTGGCCCCAAGAACAAAAATACTTTTCACGGAGCAAAAGATAGAATAATCTAACTTTCTTTATTCTCATTTTGGCTCTACAAATATTCGTAAAGCAAATACATTTAAAAAATTTCAAATTTGTTGCACATTTGTTATGCAAGATTGCATGATTTATTAGGCATCAAAGCAATGTAGAATACATTTGTTGCATCTCTACCTGGGATTAAAATCGATAAATCAAGGATGGTAAAGTCCAGAAATCATTGCATCAAAATTTCTTTTGCATATTTTGCAGCTTACAAAATAATATTTTCTTTTTATTTTAAATGGCGAGAATACGCTTTAGTTCTGTTTTCCACTGCAAAACGGCATTGCTCCCTTTCTGTCATGTTACAAAGCGTCCATTTTAGCACAGGCCAAATTAATTTCTTATAAATTATGTACGTGTGCAATGATGGATGGTCGATCTAATTGGGTAACCTACATTTCTGTTTTCTCCCTCGCTTTCAGTACTTTACTTGGCAAAGGCATTATTTTTCTCCACACCTGCTTCCTTCTTATCATTGCCTTACAAAATCCAAATTCTGTGCTAGAAAGGTCTGACATGTTTCTCATCTCAGGCACTGTTTACCTTAAGTTTAACCATAAGCAATTGTAGCCTAGGAATATTGAGTCCTGAATATCGACGTGGCAGAATATGAAAAGGTAAGCTTCTATACATTTTCTATACCTAAATCCACATAGACATACTTTGGTGATATATATATATATATATATATCTTGATGGTTTGTAGATGTGAAGTTAAGAATAGTAAGTCCATATCTCCCTCTGTACACCTACCTTTTGATATTGCTGTACCAATATTCTGTCCCGTCGATATTCGGCACTTGATATTCCCTTCTAAAATCACAGCGTAAGTGGGGGGGTGGGAGGGGCACTAGAGAGCCTGTACCAAGATGGCCACACCTTAGTGCAGCTCTGCTGGTCAGGGCTCTAAATCCAATCACAATCCTGCATAAGGACTACCATCGCCTCTTCTACTGGGATGTGAGTGGTCACATAATGCCTGGCAAGGGCTACGGAGGTGACAATAATACAAAAGTGCCACATCACACCAAAAAACCGCTCACGGTGCGCACTGTGGTGCAGCTGAGACAGAGGAAACATGGCGGCCGCTGTGCACCATTAACCGACAAATAAGTGAGCACGCGCCCTCGCCGACTGGGGAGTAAGGTGGCGCGGAGAGAGCTGCTTGATCGCTGCGGGCAGGATCGGTGGTTGCATAGCTGCCAAGGTTTCAGATTGCCATGTGTGACATTTTCATAATTTCAGCGAAATTATGAGTGACATTTCAGCGACTATGAGTGACACTTTATCGCGAGCAAAAATCATGCAATGAAGACGAGGGAAACTTCTAAATATCAGAAATTACAGCCATTTGAGCAACCAGAAACTCCAAGAAGTTTTTGAAACTGCTGCAGAGCACTGAGTGGCAGCAGGCTGCCTCACAGTGAGATAATACGACGAAGTAAGTAGTAGTACTTACGTTTACAGCTTCAACTTTTTCTGCTAGTAAAGCTGAGTGGAGCGTCGAGTGGTGCAGGCTCTGTGTGCTCTCCCCACACTGTACGCAGTGCCCGCCCGATGCAGCCACTGACCAGGCAGCCAGGACTGGAGGCCTCATGATCATCATGCCGCGCCGGCGCTGCCATCTGCATGATTCATTGTGAGACTTACTCACTCACTCACTGAGTCTCACTGGCGGCGTCGCGTGACGCGGTCGACGACGCGATGCAGCTCACTGACTGCAGAGTGTCACTGACTCTGATGTCTGCCGCCCCCGTGAGTCAGTGTGAGACTGACCTCGCGCCGTTGTCCAATGCAACGCACCGGCCGGGGTAATTTTACCGCGCACCACAGTACCAAGTGAGGCTGGCTGCGGCCACACTGTGGCAGTGCGCCTGACTCTGCTGCTGGGATGGCCATCATCGGCGGCGGACGGGGACGACATCATTGCTGTGAGGCACAAGTCTGCAGCACAAGTCGCCGGTCCATGTCCCTGCCTGCCGCTTCTACACTCTGGACGACCGCGACTCGAGCCTCACTTCCTGCTTGCTTCCTGTGTGTAAAGGGCGTGAGGTCATGGGCGCCAGGCGCCGCTGTGCACAATCCAGTTAAGGCACGACTTGAGGGCAGGCCCGCCGCCCCGCCGGGTCTAATTGGGCAGGTCACGAGTCAGTCGACACATCATGAGGGGATCAATTATGTCATCAGCGCGAAGCGGGCGCTGGGAATCTGCATTCAGAGCCAGCAGCTGCAGCCTGCCCGGCGCCCATTTAATTTTGCAACATTGTAGCAGCAGGAGCACCTAATCATATCTGAGAGCAGCAACGAACACAGATTATGTCAATTACTTAGTCTCTGTCTCCTGGAGGGGCAGCCTGGCAAGTGTCTGCGGGGAGCCATGCACTCTCAGAGCAGCCGGCGCACACTAGGTCAGAGGCACCAGGCAGCGCGCGCCGCTCGCTAGCACCCTGGCGTTATGGTTTTTAGCCAGTTTCAGCGCTGTCAGCAGCGTGGGCAAAAATGCGTGACAATGCATTTCAGTGCGGTGATGCGGAACACCACACTGAAATGCGATAGAGTCACGCCTGATGCGTGATACTTGGCAGGACTGTGGTTGTGCTGCGGGCACCAGATACTAAAATAATCGCTCCTGTAGGCCGCGACCACAGAAGATTGGCAGAAGCCGGTCGGCGGTCTGCTGGACAGCGGTGGATTTGTGGGCCTGGGTGCGGCCCTCCGGTGCATAGCTCAAAGCGTACCTGGGACTGAAGGCACGTCTTAAAGCTGGCACAAACGCCCACCGAACAGACTGCGGACGCTGCTGTCAGGACGAGCGGTCCGTGCAACCAGACCCTGCTGAGAGGGAATATTGAGTAAAGGGATACTGCCTGGAGGTTACATGATTGGGAACGGAGGAGCCCTGCAGCATACGATCTGCACTGTCTGCATGACGTATACTGACTTGATGCCTGGTAGGCCTCGCGAGTGACTGACTGATACAACAGGAGGCAATTGAATCCAACATTGCAGTGGCGGGGAGAGGAAGCAGTTAATTGTGTGGCTTGAAGGAGCGGATATTAATTCTGCTGGTAGACAAGGCCTATGGGAGGGCACTGCAGACTTAGGTGAAGAATGGGTGGTCCCCCATCATTATTGAGGCTTGTGCATACAGGACTCGAACACAGGAAGTGTGCTCTGAGGTGTTGACTAGCTAGAAGTGTTGCAATTGATACTACTGCATGGTGGGTTCTCCATCCCTGGTGAGGTGATGCTGAAGAATCTGCGTGGTTCCCTGGGGAAAACAGTGCCCATGGGCGCCTTTAGTAGGTGCGCTGCCAAAAGGGAAACAGCTTTTTCCACTACAGGCGAACCTCCTGCGATTGTTACCTACCTTTAGGCAGAGGGATCGCGGTTGAGCAAAATAGCCATGGGGAAATCCGATAAACGACATTCGAGGCTGATGTGTGAAGCTTGACGATCCATGAGGTCCCAACATCAGGCGCTATCGGACTCGGAGCAGGAGTTATCAGCGGGTAGTAGTGCCACTTTGGAAGTGCCACTTTGGAAAATACATTGCTGGCAATGCAGCAAAGCTCGCAATCCATCAATGGCAAAATTGATGCATTAAACCTGTGGATAGATCACATGGCAGCAAAATTGGGCAAGCAGCAAGCAGTGCACTCGCATCACGGAAGCTGAGCAACGCATTTCCACAACTGAGGATGGCTTAAGCTCCATTAGCGCTAAGTGTGTGAATATGGAAAACGTTTTAGCAGTCATAGAAGCAAAAATGAGGGCTTGGAGGTGGGGTCGCGGCGGAATAATCTCTGCATCATGGGCATTCCGGTGTTCACAAATACTGGCAGGCTGGAACAATACATTGAAAACATGGTCAGGGGGATGTTTGGTGTGGAGTATTTTTCTACAGTGCTGATTGTTGAATGCAGGCATAGGTCTCTCGCCCCCAGACCAATCCCTGGGGCCCCTCCGAGGCCCATAATCGCCAAGCTGATGAACTATCGAGATTGAGATATGGCACTTTGGCTGGCGCGAAAGGTGGGCGCCATGTCATATCAAGGGAATAAGGTGGCGCTGTACCCTGACTTCACAGTAGCGGTTCGAGCGGTGCAGCAAGAGTTCTGCCAGTGAAGAAAAAGCTGCAAACTATGAACATACAATATGCAATGTTGTACCCAGCCTGATTGAGAATTCAACACAAGGGCAAGCAGTACATTTTCACAACGCCTGAAGAAGCAATGTCCTTCATCAAAAAGTTGGACCTCTCAGACAAGAGCCACCAAGACACTGATAATGATGATAGTGCAATCTAAAAGTATAGTCGGTGAGCTCTGTTGCTTTTGGGAGACTCAACACATGCCCTCAGTGGGGTACAGAGGATGAGAGGTGCGGCTGTTGATTACGAATAACTGCTGGGATTGTGGTATCCATGAATGTCACAGGAAATTAGCTGTGTGGCACCTAATGCCAGAGAACCGCTACATCTGATTGTTATGAACTGTTAATTATGTGTGATAGTATATGATGACGCAATAGTTGGCATTATGATTGCATAGAATTTGCACCACTCAGCCATTGGGCCATACTGGAGTCCTTGAGCTATTGTCCTGACCGCCTCCACCCTGTGGGGGAGCACTGGCCACTAGCGGCCCCCAGAGGGGGCAACCTGAATGTGCATGATTTATGTTTTAAGTGCTTGCGTGCAAGCCTGTAGACATGCTAGTCAGGTTATTCATGAGATTATACTTTCACACGGGGACGTCTTTGGCATGATTGGGATGCTGAAGTGGATGGGATGGGAGTTTGGTTTACAAAACTGTTATGCCATGATTCAAAATGATTGCCAAGAATACTCCATTGTCACAAACACATTGATGCAGTACTTGCTACTTGATGTTGATTGAACGTGAAAGAAGCTCCACATTAGAGTCACATTCAGGCTGCATGTCTTGTGTCACGTGGAATGTCAGGGGCCTAAACAATCCAAAGAAATCGAGACAAGTGCTAGCGTATTTTTACCAACACAAAATTCAAGTTGTGCTGCTATAAGAAACGCACCATACACGACACATGGAGCATGCAATTGCAAATAGATGGGCTGGGAGGAAGGTGGCCTCGTCCTATTCCTCGTACTCGCTGGGAGTAATGGTTCTAATCAAAAAATATGTGCCATTCACTTTAACCCACTCGGAGTCGGATGATCAGGGAAGGTATATAATAATGCAGGGACAGCTATATGGCAGCTTGATTGCTACTGTTAATGTGTATGGGACAAATATAGAAGACCCAGAATTTTATATGAAATTTGGAATCGACTGCACACACTGCCATCATCCATGGTTGTCTGGGGCGAAGATTTAAACACTTCTCCAGATTCATATAAGGATCGCTCAACCGCGACAGGTGGGGCTGGTAGACAGGCAGCGGGGGTAATAAGTGAAGGCATGCAGGAGCGTAGAGAGGGTGCCTACCATTCAACTGTTCATAACTCCTGGTTCCGATTAGACTTTTGGCTGGTAACAAGAGAAGTGAACACATGGATGACCTCCATTAGGCACCTACCTAAAACATTGTCTGATCATGCATGAGTTCTTGTAGTGATCAGTATTCCTACACATACCCTGCTGCAATTTAAATGGAGATTGCAAGCGACATCCCTATTAGACTGGGCTTTCAAAGAAGGGGTGAGAACGGCAATTGTTGAATACTTCAAAAACAATGTGGGCTCCGTGCAGGGCGCCGATACTATATGGGAGGCATTTAAGGTGACAATATGGGGTGTATGTAAAGGTCTTCAGGCCGGGATTTTAAAATCCATATGCACCCCTCTCAAGAACATAGAATCCATACTAATGGAACAGGAGAGGAAATAGGAAATCGGCCACATTGGCGGGAGAAGGTAACTGGATACAATGACACAGCAGAGCAGGTAGTCCAACATATGTCAAGGCGGTGGATAGTCAGAGTTTATGGCGAGAGAGGCAGCCACCAAAATGAAAGATCCCTGGGCGCGGTCACATATAGTTGAGGTTGCGACAGAGGACAGCACAGCATGCCATGATACGCCGAGCATCCTTGAAGCCTTTGTAAATTTCTATGAGCGCATGTACGCTGATTGCAGGTCTGCAGAAGAGGCGGAAACAGCAAACTACCTCGAGGACATTGCTTTTGCGTGGCTTTCTCAGGGTCACAGGGAATCCCTGGTGCAGCTGATTACAATAGAAGAAATAAAGGAGGCTATCAGTACACTACCGAATGGTAAAGCAATGGGAACGATGGATTGCCTGGGGAGTTTTATAAAGAATAAGTCAATTTTTTGACGCCATACCTACATGCAATGTATTTAGAAGCCTATCAAAAACAGATTCT
The DNA here is from genome assembly GCA_963921515.1 of Calotriton arnoldi. Taxonomy (NCBI): domain Eukaryota; kingdom Metazoa; phylum Chordata; class Amphibia; order Caudata; family Salamandridae; genus Calotriton; species Calotriton arnoldi. Next base: position 140,197 of record CAWUFW010004331.1, read on the forward strand.
CCCATCGACACTCCAGCAAGCCCTTATGGTCACTTTATTAAAACCTGATAAACCCCCGCAGAAGTGTGAGTCATATAGACCGCTGTCCCTCATAAACAAGGTTGCCAAGATACTCGCAAAAATACTAGCTACTCGGCTCCGACTCCAGCTACCAAACATGGTCCTCCCAGATCAATCCGGCTTTATGCCGGCACGGTCCACGTCACATAATTTGCGTTCCTTATTGTTGGTGCCCATCAATTGGAACCCATGCTCCCAGCTGCAGTGGTATTGTTGGAAGCTGCAAAGGCTTTCGACTCTATCCTATGGCATTGCATATTTGGGATACTACATTGAATGGGAGTTTAACAAGCCTTTTCGTGCTGGATAAAATTATTGTATGCTGCACCTGTGGCTAGAGTAAGGGTGAATGGGCACACATCCAGGACCTTCTGATTTTTAGAGGCATGCATCAGGGGTGTCCACTGTCGCCTCTTCTATTTGTGATAGCATTGGAGCCACTGGCGTGTATACTGCGACAGCGTCATGAAAATGCAGCCCTGTGCTTTCGCCAGTGACCATTTGTCCATATCGTTGTTCGCAGACGACATGGTGCTGTATGTGAGTGACCCTGGATCCAACTTGGAGCCCCTTATACGAGAATATCTATGATATGAATGGCACTGAGGACTGGGTATAAATTGGTCAAAGACAACAATATTTCCCTTGAAACGGGTCACCATGCCGCATGCGCTGGACTACCCTCTAGAGTTGTGTGATGATCCTGTCAAGTATCTGGGGATATGGGTACATAGAGATCCAAATTTGGTCATAAGCTATAATTATGGAAGGGTTATCTCATGACTTGAAGATCATGTATCAAGGTGGTCCAGGCTCCCGTTGTCTTTTGCAGACAGAATAGCACTTATGAAAATGGTAGTGTTGCCGAAATTTCTGTATTTGTTTATGAATATCCCTATACTCCTGACACAGATGTTCTTTCTTACGTTACGCCCCCTATCAATTAGGTTAGCATGGGCAAGTAAGCAGTCTAGGATAAACTGGAACACAGTGACACTGCCATATAGTCAGGGAGGCTTTGAAGCCCCGGACCTGCAACTATATTATCGATGCCCACTTTGCCTATTGCTGGCACTACCCACAAAAATACACCCTACACATGGCAAAAGAAAGCAACCATGCCTATCCTGTTCCTCTCAAAGCCATGATTCCAAACATGCGTACTAGTGCCCCACAGAGAGAAATCAATACAATACACCACGCAAGCGTGGTGGATGCTGGGACAAAGAGCGCAGATAGAGCCCTTTTATGCACCAGCCTTACCGCTTGAGCACCACCCTGCAATCTCAGTGACAAAGGAACCTGGGTCATTGGCCATTTTGGGGGCAGCGGTACTGAAAATACTAGGAGATGCATATCCGGGAGGGACTTTCATACTTCTTGCTGACATACTCCGCATCAGTAATGCATCCCCAATGCTAATTTTTGTTTACAGTAGACTTGGGGCAACTCTCTGCAGTTTATACCCCCAGAACCACAAATGTTGGGGGCACTCCAGCTGTTGCTTACGAGCGATACGTGTGGGCATTTAATCACACAATTGTACAATGCATCCCAGGTGGAAAGACGACCGATCCTAACGGGACCACTCGACAAATGGAATGTCCACTTGCTACTCCGCTCGGTGCAGAGGACTGGGACTTCTGCTGTACATTGACAGGCACATTAACTTCAAACTGTAACCTTAGAATCATCCACTTTAGATATCTACATCAAATTTACTATACCCCAGTTCAGCTATGTAATTTTGGTCTCCGGGAGGTTGCAAACAGTGTTCGATGTGGGGCACCGGACGTTGATTTTTTGCACCTGGCATGGGGCTGCCCACTAGTCCACCTGTATTGGGAACAAGTGACGCATACACTCTCAGAGGTAGTGATGGAGAGAGGAGAGTGCACTTCTTAGACCTGTCTGCTGGGTCTGGTTAGATCTCTACAACCTCCTAATCACAAACTGGCGGCTATAGCGCTGCTGTTGGCAAAGAGGAGGTTCTCTATACACTGGGGTAAAAAAAAATCTCCAAAACACCAACACTGACTAAAAGACATGGCATACTGCCATGATCAATGTATGAATGTTATGTTGAGGAACTCCCCGAGAATGTCAGGCAAAGGATATAGGGAGCCCTTTCACCACATGCCTACTAACACTACAGGACAACATGTAAAACATGTTGTGTCTCTAAATGATCCTTGAACAGAAATTAAACGCTGTACTACTTGATTTGCACAATGTGGTCTAATGTTGCTAATGTACTGTGATGATATATTAATGGCAATGTTTGTTGTGATGTTATGAACTGAAAAACATAAATAAACTAATTTTAAAAAATCCTAGCGTAAGTGGAAATTGAATATCTAGATGAGACTTTTTATCTGAAAATGGATTTCTGCTATTTTTATAGGTTTTTTGTAGTTGATGATCAAATCGAACCTTTTTCATCACTTGTTTGTTTCAATACCTTGAAAGTGCTGCTATACCTAGGGGTCGATTCCGATTCGGGCCGGAAAAAGCACCGACCGACTCGGAGCCGGAAATTATACCGACCGACACGTACCTGTGGCGCCCGACACGCCAAGTACGATGCAAGGCGTGCAAAATCCGACCGACACGTACCGAACCCAAGCCGAACGACCGAGCCGCACGGAAAACAGCAATCCGGCCGGAAAAACACGCGAATCGAACCGACCGACACGCACCCGGAACAAATCCGACCGAAACGTACACGCGAACTCCAAACCGCAAAGTACGATGCAAGGCGCGAAAACCACGACCGAGTCGGACGGAGGACAAGCCGTACGACCGACACGCATACAAAACCGAGCCGAAGCAACACAAAACACCGCGACCGACGCGTACGCAGCATAGAAAACTGCACAAACACAGCGTGAACGAAACGGAGAACACCGTACGAGACAAATGCAGGGTCCGACTCGGTCACAAGAACGTTTCCAACATGCACAGACAGTACAAAGGAAAAATCACACAAAAAAAGGCCAAACAAGCAATTACAAAGCCAATAAATACTGGGGGGGTGGGGACAGAGAACAAAGACACACCCACAACTCCACCCATATAAAGGACACAAATCACAACCATGATCCTTTGCAAATGCCATTCCACTGCCAGCACCCAAGAGACAGCAACCACACACCCACAGCTCATCCCTCACACAAGCCACACACCATCAGCACACCAACAAATACCTACCTCACATACACCCAGCAAAACACACACTCACACACCCTCACCTGCACACCAACACACACATCACTCACCATCACCACCCATCACCATGCCTCCCAAGAAGAATCACAAGTTCCTAGATTGTGAATTGGAAGTCATGGTAGGCGAGATCCTCAGGGTAGAGCCACAGCTGTTTGGCACACTGGTCCAACAGACCCCCATCTCCCAGAAAACCAAGATGTGGGAGAGGAGCATCAACAGGGTGAACGCACAATCACCATGTCTGCGCACAAAGACCGACATCCAGAACAGGTGGTATGACGTGCGCAGGAGGGTACGGGACCTGCTCAAGAAAGACTACATCATCAGCCAATACACCGGCAGTGGCCCTCCTGCCAAGCCAATATACCTCAGGCCCTGGGAGGAGAAGGTGCGGGCCATCCTTCCGCCAGTGAGCGTATATGGACTAGAGAACTTCCCAGAGCCTGGTGAGTACACAACAAATGTACACAATATTCTGCCACAAAACACACACACATCACTGTCAAGGGAAGAGTCAAACCATGCACTCATAGCAATTACACAGCAACCAGAACAGAATCATCCCAAAATGTGTATGTCAGTCAGATAAACACAACACATGCCATCAAAAAAGTTACATCCAACCGTGCCATCACATGTACAAACACAACTACAACTACAGCTAGGCAGTGGCACAAATAGAACTAACAAACACATCCAGACATGTAGCCACCACAACAACACCAACACACAGTGAAGACCACTCAAAGGAAGGAATTCTGTATATGCTGGCCAAGTCAGTGTAGCCAATAGCATCATGGGAGTAGCAGTCACACATATTGCCCCCCACAACTGTCCCATCAACACCACCATGAACCATGCGCACATCACAGGGAGTGGAGAAGGACTCACAAGATGGCTGACACTGGCAACTGCTGTGGGGAGCACAAGGCCCTGCTGGGAACTGTGCACCAACAAACAGCAGGACACCACTGACTGACATCCTAAGAGACAACTTCCACTCCCTGCAATGCAAGCACGTTCCATGGTGGGATATCTGGCTGGCTGGGTGGGAAGGAGGACTTGCAGCACTGACCATAGTCACAAGCACCTCCCCTCACACCCCCCTCAACACAAACTCCACAGAACCCACCTGGTAGAATGCAATGCCTCCCATCCTAACTCAATATCCCACAAAGAACCACCACCCTGGGTTATGTTGTGTGAAGCACAGGGACACTCTTGGGACTTTTAGCCAAACAACTGCCAGGACAACACTCCCAGCCATCCTGTCAGCACAGCCAGCCCACCCCACAGGGAAGCAGAGTCAAAAGGAAGGAAGCATGGGCATGCTGGGAAGGGGGTGGAGGCAATAGCATGATGGGAGTCGTAGTCACAGCTCTACATCCCCCACCACATGGCCCAGCAAGCTCACACTCACGCATGCACATCCCACAGAGAGTGGAAAGGCCCATCAAAGATGTCTGACACTGTTGCTGTGTCGTGGGGAGCACAAGGGCATGCTGGGAACTGCACACCAACCAACAGCAGGACACCACTGTCAGCCATCTTGCCATTGCTCACACACCCACACATACTGAACTCCCCACAAAAGCAAGTAAGTATGGGAATGCTGGCAAGTGGGGTGGAGGCAATAGCATGATGGGAGTGGCAGTCACAGATATTGGTCACCCTCACAACTGGCCCATCAACACCACCCTGAACCATGCTCACATCACAGGGAGTGGAGAAGGACTCACAAGATGGCTGACACTGGCTACTGCTGTGGGGAGCACAAGGCCCTGCTGGCAACTGTGCACCAACAAACAGCAGGACACCACTGACTGACATCCTGAGAGACAACTTCCACTCCCTGCAATGCAAGCACATTCCATGGTGGGACATCTGGCTGGCTGGGTGGGAAGGAGGACTTGCAGCACTGACCATAGTCACAAACACCTCCCCTCACACCCCCCCTCAACACAAACTCCACAGAACCCACCTGGTAGAATGCAATGCCTCCCATCCTAACTCAAGATCCCACAAAGAACCACCACCCTGGGTTATGTTGTGTGAAGCACAGGGACACTCTTGGGACTTTTAGCCAAACAACTGCCAGGACATCACTCCCAGCCATCCTGTCAGCACAGCCAGCCCACCCCACAGGGAAGCAGAGTCAAAAGGAAGGAAGCATGGGCATGCTGGGAAGGGGGTGGAGGCAATAGCATGATGGGAGTAGTAGGCACAGATATTGCTCAGCCTCACAACTGGCCCATCAACACCACCCTGAACCATGCTCACATCACAGGGAGTGGAGAAGGACTCACAAGATGGCTGACACTGGCTACTGCTGTGGGGAGCACAAGGCCCTGCTGGGAACTGCACACCAACCAACAGCAGGACACCACTGTCAGCCATCTTGCCATTGCCCTCACACCCACACACACTGAACTCCCCATAAAAGCAAGTAAGTATGGGAATGCTGGCAAGTGGGGTGGAGGCAATCGCATGATGGGAGTGGCAGTCACAGATATTGGTCACCCTCACAACTGGCCCATCAACACCACCCTGAACCATGCTCACATCACAGGGAGTGGAGAAGGACTCACAAGATGGCTGACACTGGCTACTGCTGTGGGGAGCACAAGGCCCTGCTGGCAACTGTGCACCAACAAACAGCAGGACACCACTGACTGACATCCTGAGAGACAACTTCCACTCCCTGCAATGCAAGCACGTTCCATGGTGGGATATCTGGCTGGCTGGGTGGGAAGGAGGACTTGCAGCACTGACCATAGTCACAAGCACCTCCCCTCACACCCCCCTCAACACAAACTCCACAGAACCCACCTGGTAGAATGCAATGCCTCCCATCCTAACTCAAGATCCCACAAAGAACCACCACCCTGGGTTATGTTGTGTGAAGCACAGGGACACTCTTGGGACTTTTAGCCAAACAACTGCCAGGACAACACTCCCAGCCATCCTGTCAGCACAGCCAGCCCACCCCACAGGGAAGCAGAGTCAAAAGGAAGGAAGCATGGGCATGCTGGGAAGGGGGTGGAGGCAATAGCATGATGGGAGTCGTAGTCACAGCTCTACATCCCCCACCACATGGCCCAGCAAGCTCACACTCACGCATGCACATCCCACAGAGAGTGGAAAGGCCCATCAAAGATGTCTGACACTGTTGCTGTGTCGTGGGGAGCACAAGGGCATGCTGGAAACTGCACACCAACCAACAGCAGGACACCACTGTCAGCCATCTTGCCATTGCTCACACACCCACACATACTGAACTCCCCACAAAAGCAAGTAAGTATGGGAATGCTGGCAAGTGGGGTGGAGGCAATAGCATGATGGGAGTGGCAGTCACAGATATTGGTCACCCTCACAACTGGCCCATCAACACCACCCTGAACCATGCTCACATCACAGGGAGTGGAGAAGGACTCACAAGATGGCTGACACTGGCTACTGCTGTGGGGAGCACAAGGCCCTGCTGGCAACTGTGCACCAACAAACAGCAGGACACCACTGACTGACATCCTGAGAGACAACTTCCACTCCCTGCAATGCAAGCACAGTCCATGGTGGGATAACTGACTGGCTGGGTGGGTGGGAAGGAGGGCCGGCTGTCAACCAAACACAACCAATGCAGACCATGTTCACACCCCAACAAATACATAGAAATGCCCAAATAATGCAGGACAATGTGCCACACCAATATCAACCCCTGACTGTGACGACTTAGGACAATGCAATGTACAGGCCCGCACCCAGAGGCACAGTCACAACTGTCAGGTGTGTCAACCATTGATGCCTGCAGAAACATAACATACATTGTGTGTGTCTCCCAAAAACAGGTGATGATGGGGACACAGCAGCAGACGCTGAGGAGTCCCAGTCCCAGGCTCAAGAGGATGCGGAGCTCACTGGTGTCGTACAGCCTCTGCCCTCCTCGGACGAAGAAGACCAACCTGGCACATCCGGTGCAAGTCTACATGCAGCACCAGCAGGACCACCAGCTGCAGCACCAGCAGGACCACCAGCTGCACCCCCTGCACCCACCCCTCCAACGACTGTCAACACAAATACCATCCCTGCCGACATGGACAGAACAAGGAGCAACACCAGCACAGGGACCCTGGACCAACCTGGGGCCATGGACACCACCACCACCACCAACCTCCAAGGTGGACCAGGGTCATCTGTGTGTGCCACTGCACGCACTGCACATGTCAGCAGGGGTGGTGGGAGGGGTGGGAGACAGAGGTCGCTGCTTGCAGAGGTTGCTGGTGTGCATGATGACCCACAATTGGTACGCATAGCTGATGCGTACCAGTCCAGCACCGGAGACCTCAGCCAGGTAGTGGGGCTCCTCAGAGACATGAAACAGCAGCAGGCTGCCCATCATGCCCGCTTGGACTCTCACATGTCCCACGTGGAGTCACACATGTCCCGCGTGGACTCACACATGTCCCGCGTGGAGTCCAAGTGGGATGCACTGCATGAGATGACGGCGGTGCACAGGGACATTTTACAATGCCTCCGCCAGATGAACAGCAACGAGTCCACACCTCCCTGTGTGCCAACAACATCTGGTGCTGCCCAAACTGCAACTGCCACAGGGAGGGAGGATGACTCTGGCGGAGAGTCCCCTGCACCGCAGCAGCCTGTACTTGAGGGGCCCCCCCAAGAAGAGGGGTCGTCCGAAGAGGGGCAAGTGAGAGGCCGATGGCCAAGCGCAACTCCCAGGAAGCCTGAACCTGTTCTGGATGTTCACCTTTGTGCACAGACTGTTCACCCTGTTGACGGCAACACTACTCCCACACATTGCATGGGGAGTACAAGTTGGACCAATGTCTCAGACAACTGTGGCCCCGATACTGGGGATTCTGTCTACCAGGACTTTCAATTCACCTAGGAACTTCTGATTGCAAGATTTATGTACAGCACTACCCATCCTATGCACTATTCACACAAATGTATCACAATAAACACACTAATACACCATACTTGCCTCTGTTGTGATTCCAACGTGGGTGCTGTTATGGGGATGATGAACTGCAAAATTATACTGTGTATGCGAACTGCAACAGCAAGTACAACACAGGCATGTGAGTAAAGGCAACGTGACACATATGAGGGAGACACACCACCAGGGCTACACAACACATACACACCTAGGCCATCTGACTCATTGCCTACACTGATGTTGCCAGGGAAGACGGTGCAATGCACAGACACCACACCCATTCCCAGTTGTAGTCAAGTAGCCCACAGGTGCAGTAAGCAAATGGCAGTCAAATGTGTGACCACAGACAACGCACATCACAAAGTGAAGCACAGGTTTATTACACAGTTGCAACATGTCGTAACCACTACAGATGCAAGGTAATCCCACCTGGCAGTGGGCACACAGTCAACAACTGTAGACGGAAGGAAGTCCATGGGTGTGGCGCACATCACCTGTAGGGACCCAACAGCTACCACCCTGGAAGTGCAATCACGTCGTCGGTGGACACAGTTGACCAAACGAATCTGAAAGTACCCTGTGAAGGACAGAAATGACACACAGTCAAAAGCAATGGAGTACAGGACAGAACAGCAAAACTCATGCACAATACATGTTACAAGATACCCACCCAGAACCAAGTTAGCATGTCAACACTGTTGGGGAGTACAGCCCACCTGTAAGCACACATCGCAACACACATCCAGTCAAGTAGCCCATGGACACACTCCAACAGCACCAGAGCACCACCTACACATATCATGCCAACTCACATCATTGACATGACACCTCAGGATACTCACATTCAGCTAAAGAAGTTGGTGATGAGCTGTGTGCGGACATCACCCTCATCATCATCATCATCGTCGTCACTGGCATCGTGGTCCAGGCCAGGATCCTCCACAGGTGGCGGATGTTGGTCATTGTCATCCTGGATGAGAGGCAACTCCTTCCGCACTGCCAGGTTGTGGAGCATGCAGCAGACGATGATAATCTTGCACACTTTCGCAGGGGCATATGGGAGGGACCCTCCGGTCTTGTCCAGGCAGCGGAAGCGGCTCTTCAGGAGACCAAATGTCCGCTCAATCACTCTCCTGGTCCGACCATGTGCCTCATTGTAGCGCATCTGGGCTGGTGTCACAGGGTTCCTGAGGGGTGTCAGCACCCACGGCATGTTGGGGTATCCCGAGTCACCTACGGACAAACAAGTGCACATTAGCTGACTTGGAAAAGTGGGCGGAATACTACAGATCAGATCACACACAATGGCACAAAGTCAGTACACACCGACAAGTCAGGCACGCTGGTTCTGCATCTGTGCCATCATCCTGGGGATGCGACTACTCCTCATCACAAAGGCATCGTGTGCTGAACCAGGGAAACGGGCACACACGTGTGTGATGGTCATGTCTGCAAGACACACCACCAGTGCATTGACCGAGTGGTAGTGCTTGCGGTTCCTGTAGGCCTGCTCCTGGGCCTGTGGTGGTACCAAAGCCACATGTGTCCCATCAATGGAGCCAATGACATGCGGCATCCTCCCCAGGGCATAAAAGTCACTCTTCACGTCAGTGAGTCGTCGCAGTCTAGGGAAATAGATGTACCGGTTCAGGAATAGCAACATTGCCGCCAAAACATCGCGGAGCACACGGCTCAACATGGTCTGTGACATCCCACCAGCAGTCGCCACAGTATGTTGGAAGGTACCGGTGGCAAAGAAGTGTAGGGCTGCCATCACCTTCACCTTGGGGGTCAGCGCTGTAGGATACGGCCGGCCAGGCTGGAAATGTGGGGACAACTGCACTGCCAAATCCTCAATCAGCTGCCTGGTGAAGCGGTACCGTCGGATGCTGTCCCGTTCCACCATCGTTGCCAGGTCTGGGAATGGTCGCTGGACAGCAGGAGCCCTGCAGTGCAGAGGAGAAGTAAGCAGGATTGTCAGTCACCCCACATATGCGGCATTGAACACACTCAATATCCCAACATACATCATTATGAGGCACAACTACATGAAGTGTGCAGTTCCGTAAGGACATGTATGGTACATACATGGCCAACATCTGTCAACACGGTCCAACAAGTGGCATCAATTAGTCCCAGGTTGGCCCATTGGATATCATGAGGCCGTGTCACAGTTCCCATCCTGCTGCCGTGTCACAATCACCCCCCACAGTGACATGTGAGGACAGATGTGCCCCAGGCACCACAGCTCAACGACAGGTACATTCCCAGGGACCCTGTATTGCCACATGGACACTGGCATTACATGGAGTATCATGTATACACCACAGCAAAACAACCATGACCCCCACAGGTAGTGGTCCCACTTGCCACGGCAGGACAGACATGGACGTCTGTGAGACACACACGCACAACATCAAAGTCCATGCACACACAACGTGGATGTGGAGACTGTCTCCCATTGTGCACATGAAATCAGAGACATTGTAAACACTACATGCACACAGACTGTGGAGGACCATCACTATTGTGTCACTGGGACACCCTGGCTCAAACATACCGTCCCACATGGGACTCACGGGGTATGTGACATGACATACACATACACCACCGTGAAATGTGACCATGGCACATGCACAGATATGAACAGTTGCACATCACAGTGGTCATGTACACGTAACACCCAGGATCCTGTCCCCATGAACACGTGCACAGCCTGGGGGTGGCTGCCTGGGGGTGGCTGCCCACAGGTGACACCCACAGGACAACATGTACACCAACATACACACAATAGGAAATGCAGCCTTACATGCCTTATGATAAAGTTTGGACAGGCTGTCGTGATGTAGGTGTGCCCCTCACTCCCTGGGAGCTATCTGTGGCTGGCATATGTCCATCTGAGACAGGCATGGTGACATATGCCAGTCACTTGTACAGTGATGCGTTGAACAGCAATGGACCGATCGGTGCCCCCGGCCGGCCCATTGCATTCAATGTGTGCGGGTACGCGTTGTACCCCTGTACGCGTTGATCAGCAATGGACCGATCGGTGCCCCCGGCCGGCCCATTGCATTCAATGTGTGCGGGTACGCGTTGTACCCCTGTACGCGTTGTACTGCAATGGACCGATCGGTGCCCCGGCCGGCCCATTGCATTCAATGTGTGCGGGTACGCGTTGTACCCCTGTACGCGTTGTACTGCAATGGACCGATCGGTGCCCCCGGCCGGCCCATTGCATTCAATGTGTGCGGGTACGCGTTGTACCCCTGTACGCGTTGTACTGCAATGGACCGATCGGTGGCCCCGGCCGGCCCATTGCATTCAATGTGTGCGGGTACGCGTTGTACCCCTGTGCGCGTTGATCAGCAATGGACCGATCGGTGCCCCGGCCGGCCCATTGCATTCAATGTGTGCGGGTGCGCGTTGTACCCCTGTACGCGTTGTACTGCAATGGACCGATCGGTGCCCCGGCCGGCCCATTGCATTCAATGTGTGCGGATGCAGCGTTGTACCCCTGTGCGCGTTGTACTGCAATGGACCGATCGGTGCCCCGGCCGGCCCATTGCATTCAATGTGTGCGGGTACAGCGTTGTACCCCTGTGCAGCGTTGTACTGCAATGGACCGATCGGTGCCCCGGCCGGCCCATTGCATTCAATGTGTGCGGGTACGCGTTGTACCCCTGTACGCGTTGATCAGCAATGGACCGATCGGTGCCCCGGCCGGCCCATTGCATTCAATGTGTCGCGGTACGCGTTGTACCCCTGTACGCGTTGTACTGCAATGGACCGATCGGTGCCCCGGCCGGCCCATTGCATTCAATGTGTCGCGAGTGCAGCGTTGTACCCCTATGCAGCGTTGATCAGCAATGGACCGATCGGTGCCCCGGCCGGCCCATTGCATTCAATGTGTGCGAGTGCAGCGTTGTACCCCTGTACGCGTTGATCAGCAATGGACCGATCGGTGCCCCGGCCGGCCCATTGCATTCAATGTGTGCGAGTGCAGCGTTGTACCCCTGTGCAGCGTTGTACTGCAATGGACCGATCGGTGCCCCGGCCGGCCCATTGCATTCAATGTGTGCAGGTGCAGCGTTGTACCCCTGTGCGTGTTGTACTGCAATGGACCGATCGGTGCCCCGGCCGGCCCATTGCATTCAATGTGTCGGTGCACGCGTTGTACCTCTGTACGCGTTGATCAGCAATGGACCGATCGGTGCCCCGGCCGGCCCATTGCATTCAATGTGTGCGGGTGCGCGTTGTACCCCTGTACGCGTTGTACTGCAATGGACCGATCGGTGCCCCGGCCGGCCCATTGCATTCAATGTGTGTGGGTACGCGTTGTACCCCTGTACGCGTTGTACTGCAATGGACCGATCGGTGCCCCCGGCCGGCCCATTGCATTCAATGTGTGCGGGTACGCGTTGTACCCCTATGCGCGTTGTACTGCAATGGACCGATCGGTGCCCCCGGCCGGCCCATTGCATTCAATGTGTGTGGGTACGCGTTGTACCCCTGTACACGTTGATCAGCAATGGACCGATCGGTGCCCCGGCCGGCCCATTGCATTCAATGTGTGCGGGTGCGCGTTGTACCCCTGTACGTGTTGTACTGCAATGGACCGATCGGTGCCCCGGCCGGCCCATTGCATTCAATGTGTGCAGGTACGCGTTGTACCCCTGTACGCGTTGATCAGCAATGGACCGATCGGTGCCCCGGCCAGCCCATTGCATTCAATGTGTGCGGGTACGCGTTGTACCCCTGTACGCGTTGTACCGCAATGGACCGATCGGTGCGCACCCATTAACAATGGCCTTGCCTGGCAACGGACGTGTTTTCGAATTTCGAACGAGTCGGTTGCTGGAAATTCTGTTGGTCACCCACAACAATGTTGCAAAATCATGTATGTCATGAAGTTGAAGATTTGAAGGATGCTGTGGGCGTGTATTGGTGCTGCTATTCCATGGATTGGCCAGATTCAGAAGATGCAAACGACTTGGACCTATCACCTTGGACACAAGGGACAGTATCTGCCTCTCCAGCACATATATATTGCTGGCTGTTCCCCTGAGAGCTCACTTGCCTGCACTACATGCTCCAGGACGACATCTGCCACTGTACTGCTGCTGTCTCTGCCCCTCTGGACCCTGCAATGGCACGTACTGTGGAGAGAGCCCCAGCCTTCAGCCTTGAGGAGAACCAGGCCCTACTGGACAGCCTACTTCCACAGTACAGCAAGCTGTATGGGACACCAGGGGAGCAGGTGAGTGTTCTGTGCACTGCCTTTCTGAATGTGCATATTGTCTGACTAGCAAGGCTGAAAGTCTGCACGCCACTGGCTAGCAGGCTCACTGAGTAGTTGTCACCCCCCATAGTGTGTAGTGACATGCACTGGACAGGTATGGTGCAGTGACAGTGCATTTGAACAAGGTTTTACTTCCCATGCAATGATACCATGTAGTGACGTCTGGCAAACTGTCCATGGGCAGCTTTGCACTGCCTGTGTACATCATGTGCCCCTGTGATTGAGACATGTATATACAACTGTGTCATGCACGGATATGTTGCATGTGTAGTAATGGCCTTTTCACTTTGTCATCCTGACAGGTTAATGCCCATCGGAAGCAGGAGATCTGGAAGGACATCGTCCGGGCTGTCCGGTCCGTGGGGGTCTACAAGCGCCGGATCCGCAACTGCCAGAAGAGGTGGCAGGACCTTCGGGGCTGGACCCGGAGGATTGCACGGGTCCAGCTGAAGCTGTCGCCTCCTCGCAGGAGGGCGGAACACGGACCCTGACCCCCACATGCTCCAGATCCTGGCGGTGGTGTTTCCAGACCTGGATGGGCAGCTGAAGGCCAGACAGCAGCAAGGAGGGGTGAGTCAAAGACTGCACTGTGAACTCTGTATTACATGCTTTGTGCCCTCCTCTGGCCTGGTTCAACTGCCACAGTGCAGCAGTCATGTTGTCCAGGAGCCATGTCCCTCTATTGTGCACTGCCCACTCCTCATCTGATACCCAGGTGTGGCCCTTACATTCAGGGAATTGTGTCACTTGGGACTGTGTCCTTGCAGTTTGCTTCACTAAAGGTGGGGGACAGCATCTGTTTCCCTAACTCTGTTGTGGGCATCATGGGTGGGTCCATTGTTCACACAACGCCTGTGTTCGGACATGTAATCTGCGTGTTGCTTTGATATGCGGTCCACTTGCTGAGCTGAGCCACCACATGTGCCTGGGGTATGTGGCACACGCCCATGCAGTGGGTGGGAACAATGTTTGGGCCCCAGGAGTGTGCAGATTACGTGTGTCACACATACATAGCCAGCTATCCACTGTCCAGGGCTCATCCCTCATTCATGTGGGGCAGGACAGTCATGCCTACTCCAGGCCATGCAATGCACTCTGTACTCCCACTCCCGTGTATCAGCTGACACATTGTGCGCAGTGATTTGACCCCTCAGGTGTCTGCCTCTGTGTCAGTGTGCTGTGGATTAGTTGCCAGGACTGCTGGGGTGTTTCTTGGTAGGGGCTCAGCATGCCACTGGAGATGTGACCATAGGAGACGATACTTGTGTGTCACATAGGTGTTTGATCAGCTGCCCGTGCAGACTGGGGTATGCGAATGTGAAGTTCAGGCAGCTGTTCCCCATTCACAGCAGATTGTGAGGGGCTCAGGTTCAGAGGGTAGTGTCACAGGTCTCCCATATGTCCAATAGGTATGACCTGGACAGATGAGGGTTAAGATGATGTGTTGTGGGGGGATGTACATGTGCACTTGTGCAGCTCCAGGACTTGCATTCCCCAGGACCTACTATTGTGACACAGTGCAGAGTGTTGTTGTCTGGCTGCCAAGTCATACATCACTGAGACAGTGATGTATGACTTAGCAGTCATGCCTCCGCCATGGCATGTGTCTACTTATTGGTGATCCTGCAGGGGAGTGACATGTGCTACATGCACACCATTGTGGCGATGGCTATCAGGACATGGGTGCATCATGGTGTCTGTCGCTGGTATGCATCACATGCATTTCCTATTTGACTCTGGGCATCCCTTTCATCCGGAAACCTGTACTGACTCAGTGGCAAGAGCTGTGATGTGTGCATGTCCACATGCTACACCGTGTCCTCTGCACTGTCCAACTACTGTGTAGTTGGTGCATGTGTCCACACTGGAGTGTAGCAATCCAACAGACACCAGACAGATGGGTGCAAGGCCATGTGGGATGTGAGTGCCATGGTTGGCATCAGACTGACAATTGGCTGCTCCTGTTCAGTTAGGGCACTTTTAGCAATGTACAACTAATGATGCCAGGGCTTGCTCTGTAATGTGCTGTGCTCACAGTGGTGTGTGCGTTTGGTGCAGGTGACTGATGTCTGTCTGTTTCCCCATTGTTTGCAGATACATCCACGGCCACGGAAGGGGACAGCTCCACGGACCAGGAGGAGCCGGAGAGCCAGACTGGGTCAGCAGCCGAGAAGTGGTCGGAGGGACCCAGTGGCACGGAGGGCGAGGGGAGCCACACCGAGGAGTCCTCAGCACCATTCACCTCAGCTGAGGACCAGAGCAACTCGGAGGATGACTCCCTTATGGAGGCGGGTGTCAGCAGCCACCACACCCCAGCTAGTGTTGCTGTCCCCGCCACCACCAGCACCACCACCGCCCTCCCATCGGCTCCCATTCCCCAGGTCCGTGGAGGCTCCCATGTTCGGGAGCGTGTCTCCTTTGGGCCAGGCACCGCACCCCTGCCCCTGTGTCCCCTGCTGCCCTGAGTGAGGAGTCTGTGTACCTCCTTCGCCAGCTCCATGTAGGGCAGACAGCCATGCTGAGTGTCCTCCATGCGCACACCGCTCTGTTGACTCAGCTGGTGTCGTTCATGGAGGGCATCTCATCGGGCATGTCTGACCTACAGAGGGGCAATAGGTCCATGGACTCCTCCCTGACGGCAGCAGTGTCCCTCCTCAGACAGTCCCTCACCCCTCCTGCCTCTGCTCCATCCACACTCCCCAGCACCTTACCCGTCCCAAGCACACACACACCGGCACAGGCACACACCAGCACACACACATCCAGCACACAGACACACACGCCACAAACAAAACGCACATGCACGCACAGTCAGGGGACTGAAACCAGACTCACAGGGGATGGGGCCCTGGTACACACACACACGCATCCACGAGCACTGCGCAGTCCTCAGTTGCCTCTCCCTCCAAAACACCCTCCCTTGCCTCACCTGCAACCCCAAAGACCCAGCGCCTCTTCCTCAGTGACCTCGGCCTCTTCCCCTCCGATCCAGCTGCTCCAGCATCCAGGGGGAAGAGGAAGCCCACCCACACGGAGCAGAGTGCCCCTCGCCCCGGACACCCTCTCCCAGGCGCAGACAGACTGAGGCCCCCACCCGCAAGTCCCCCGGAGTCGTAAGAGCAAGACCCCGCCGCCGCCCTGCAGCTCAGGCACCAGGTCTCCTTCCTCCATCCCTCAGGCCCCCACTCCACAGGTGCCCCCACCACACCCTGCCCCAGGTTCCCCCACCCACAGATATACCATCCCCAAGAGGATCCAGCCTTCTCCCCTGGCACTTGCTCTCCCGGCACCACACCCCCTGCTGCGCTTGTCTGTGCCACTGATGTGGTGAGGGTGTCCTCCCCTCTGTCCAGCCCACCTTGCCTGTTCCCCATTCTCCTCCCCTGGTGGTAGGCACTGCAGTGGAGTCCACTACCACCCTGTCTGACTTGGGCACTGCAGTGGTGGACCTGTCCACTCCATCTGCAGGGTCCACTGCAGTCGTGCCGGCACCCACAACATCTGAGTCATGCCCCCAGTTGTGCCGGCACACACCATGTCAGACACCTCCACTGCAGTTGTCAGTGGCTCTCCAGCACCCACCACCCCTTCCCTGCTTCCTCCTGGTGAGCCCTGATCCTGTCCCTGCGGTGCCTGGCCTGCCCCCGGTTGCCCCTCCTAGTGGATTGTCCCTGGTTTTGTGCAGGCATGCGTAGGGTGACATCTGCCACTGTCACCAAGTTTGGACTTTGACAATGGACTGGCCATTGGCCTTTGTGTTTTTCTGGACTTTGTTTTCATTCCACACATATGCTGAATAAAGCAACTTTCTGTTCTCTAGTGCTTATCCTTCTGATGTACATGTTGTTGATGATGCTAACCATGCCCTTGCTGCAGTGATGGTGATATTTGGTCTCATGATAATGAAGTGTTACTGTGCAGGAACCCATGTGGTCCAGGGGGAATGTGTCCTATCCTGTGGTGTATCCATGTCATCCGTAGCAGCATCTGAGGGTGTCATGTGTTCAGTATTTGGCAATGGGATTTCCTACTTAGATTAGCTATTTCATATCTGTGGCTTCCACCCCTGCACATCTGTTGTGCCTGCCATTGTTCAATTTGTCTACTTCCCTGACCGTGTGGCCATCTCCACTGGACATGCAGGTTTGGGCATCAATGGGGAAGGACTCATCCGTGTAGTCAGTGCAACATTGCTATACAAGTGTGTTGGATCTGTGCTGATGATTCCGTTGGCACTTCCATGACCAGGCTGATGTGACGGGAGCCCTCATTTGGTGCTAATTGTTGATTGTGTGACCAAGTGCTCAGCTGACATGATGGGGCCCTACTGAGGCAACACATGGCACAGCTTTCCTCACACAGGAGTGGAGTCCCCTCATGGCAGTGTGTACACCTGTGACATTGCCTGCGCCCAAGGTGTGTGTTGTATGTGCATGTCTGTGTGTTCACTTCCGTTTAGCTGTGCATGCTGTGATCCCTAGTGTTGTACCTGTTTGTGATGCTTGCTGAGTTGACCTAGGTTCCCCCAAAGTCTTCTCCCTGGGTTCTCTGTGATGTGGGTGCATGGCACATTACTGGTCATCAGGGTGTCACCCATAGGTGTGTTTGCTGTCAGGGCTGAGTTTGTGTGCAGACGCAGATCGGTCACAGTCAGGTTTCCCCTTGGCACTTGTTGTTTGCCCCTGTCATGTGATTTCCAGTTTGTGTTATCTTTCAGTGATTGTGACACGTTGTGTGTGTGACTGCTGGCACTCCTCAGGGTCCGGGCTGCAATGTTGGTTGTTGTCTATGTGTGTTCTTTGTGGGTGACCTTGGCTTCTTCATTGGTGTGTGACTGTGGCTGGGATCCCATTGGTTGGTGTGGTATTGCCGTCATGTCCATGTACAGCGTAGTGTGCAGTGTGTCAGACATTCAGGAGTCTTGTTGAGTGGCCATGTGTCATGTGTTTCTGCACCTTGGTTCCCACCCACCACCCTGGAATAGTCATGGGTGCATGTGCAATGTCACCAGTGCATGTGTACTTCACTGCTGCACATTGTTGGAGGTCGAGGGGTGTGGTGTTGAGTGTGTGCAGATGAGAGTTGTTGCCCGGCTAGGCCCCTGCCTCCATGTTGGCCTTGGCTTACTGGCCATGCTGATTGATTTGTGCTTGTGTAGGTGTGATGGTAGTTTGTTGCTCAGGACACATGACTGTGGTTCACAGTGTGAACCACATTTAGCTTTGTCATCACAGTGGGATTGTAATGCAGCCCAGGGTCACCACATTGTGGGGGCCCTGGGGGTGGTGCTGTGGTGTGTCTGTGTCTTGCTGTGTCAGTTGCTGTTCCTACGTGCCTGTGTGACATGTGTGATTTGTGCTCCCTCTCATCTGACAATGCCTGCTTGCCCACATAGGGGATTTGGATCCATGAGTTACCTTTGTGTGGCACTGTATGCACATCTGTATGATTGGTATTCAGGTCTCCTCATGTGTTGTGTGGTTGCCTGGGGACACTGGCACCCCCCACCTGTTGTGTATGATGTGCAGTGTGGATCTGCCTGTTTGTGCATCTGCACCACTGCATTGGCATATCTTGGGTGTGCCATTGGCTGTATGTAGTTTGGTGGGTTTCCCCTGCTGTCCCTGGGACTCCTAGGTCATCGGTCAGCACAATGATCATGGTTTGTGTGTCCCATTGCTGCCATGGTATGGTATCTGTTCACCTCACATCTGCAGTCTCCACAGGGTATCTGCATTTGTGTGCCCATTGGTGCAAATATGTGGGTCTGCATTCTGATGGTCACTTCTGTCATTGTGTCATTGATGAATGTTGACAGTGTCAGCCCCCATGGGTGTTGTTTGTCTGCACATGGCCAAAGGTATGTCTTATTTGCACTGCAGTATTTGGCTCACCCAATTTATGTTGCAATGGGACACATACACTACTTTGCCACTGATGTGTTTTTTGTTCTGTGACCAGGAATCATCCATGCAGTTTGGCAGTTGCAGCTCTTCCTTTGTCAACACTTACCTTTTGGTCGCTGTGATGATGGGGGTTTAGACCCCATTGCCACAATGTTCAAAATGTGCTTCAGCTATGGACCCCACACTTACATTTTGCTCACTGTGATGATGGGGGTTTAGACCCCATTGCCACAATGTTCAAAATGTGCTTCAGCTATGGACCCCACATTTACATTTTGCTCACTGTGATGATGGGGGTTTAGACCCCATTGCCACAATGTTCAAAATGTGCTTCAGCTATGGACCCCACACTTACATTTTGCTCACTGTGATGATGGGGGTTTGGACCCCATTGCCACAATGGTCATGGCCTGCTTGCATTGTGGGTGCCACACACATATATGTGTGGCACATGTGCTAGGGGTCACATTGTATGTTCAAAGTCATGTTTGGTGTTGTAGGCATTTGACACAGTCTACACACGCTTGTCATGGTGTTGGGGGATGTCTTTTTCTTGCATTCCCTAGGTTGTGGTGTGCTGGTTGTGTCATGCATTGTCCATCCTATGAGTGGGGGTGGTGTTGGTGGTAGGCATCCAGCCCCCCCTGGGTAAGGGTGGTAGTAGTGGTAGGCATAGAGCCCCCCCTGGCTCAGGGTGGTAGTAGTGGTAGGCATCCAGCCCCCCCTGGCTCAGGGTGGTAGTAGTGGTAGGCATCCAGCCCCCCCTGGCTCAGGGTGGTAGTAGTGGTAGGCATCCAGCCCCCCTGGCTCAGGGTGGTAGTAGTGGTAGGCATCCAGCCCCCCTGGCTAAGGGTGGTAGTAGTGGTAGGCATCCAGCCCCCCTGGCTCAGGGTGGTAGTAGTGGTAGGCATCCAGCCCCCCTGGCTCAGGGTGGTAGTAGTGGTGGGCATCCAGCCCCCTGGCTCAGGGTGGT
Organism: Calotriton arnoldi; assembly: GCA_963921515.1. Classification (NCBI taxonomy): domain Eukaryota; kingdom Metazoa; phylum Chordata; class Amphibia; order Caudata; family Salamandridae; genus Calotriton; species Calotriton arnoldi. Next base: position 160,620 of record CAWUFW010004331.1, read on the forward strand.
AGTAGTGGTAGGCATCCAGCCCCCTGGCTAAGGGTGGTGGTGGGCATCCAGCCCCCCTGGCTAAGGGTGGTAGTAGTGGTAGAGCATCCAGCCCCCCTGGCTCAGGGTGGTAGTAGTGGTAGGCATCCAGCCCCCTGGCTCAGGGTGGTGGTGGGCATCCAGCCCCCCTGGCTAAGGGTGGTAGTAGTGGTAGGCATCCAGCCCCCCTGGCTCAGGGTGGTAGTAGTGGTAGGCATCCAGCCCCCCCTGGCTAAGGGTGGTGGTAGGCATCCAGCCCCCCCTGGCTAAGGGTGGTAGTAGTGGTAGGCATCCAGCCCCCCCTGGCTCAGGGTGGTAGTAGTGGTAGGCATCCAGCCCCCCCTGGCTCAGGGTGGTGGTGGGCATCCAGCCCCCCCTGGCTAAGGGTGGTAGTAGTGGTAGGCATCCAGCCCCCCCTGGCTCAGGGTGGTGGTGGGCATCCAGCCCCCCCTGGCTAAGGGTGGTAGTAGTGGTAGGCATCCAGCCCCCCCTGGCTCAGGGTGGTAGTAGTGGTAGGCATCCAGCCCCCCCTGGCTAAGGGTGGTGGTAGGCATCCAGCGCCCCCTGGCTAAGGGTGGTAGTAGTGGTAGGCATCCAGCCCCCCCTGGCTCAGGGTGGTAGTAGTGGTAGGCATCCAGCCCCCCCTGGCTAAGGGTGGTAGTAGTGGTAGGCATCCAGCCCCCCCTGGCTCAGGGTGGTAGTAGTGGTAGGCATCAAGCCCCCCCTGGCTAAGGGTGGTGGTAGGCATCCAGCCCCCCCTGGCTAATGGTGGTAGTAGTGGTAGGCATCCAGCCCCCCCTGGCTAAGGGTGGTAGTAGTGGTAGGCATCCAGCCCCCTGGCTCAGGGTGGTAGTAGTGGTAGGCATCCAGCCCCCTGGCTAAGGGTGGTAGTAGTGGTAGGCATCCAGCCCCCCTGGCTCAGGGTGGTAGTAGTGGTAGGCATCCAGCCCCCTGGCTAAGGGTGGTAGTAGTGGTAGGCATCCAGCCCCCCTGGCTCAGGGTGGTAGTAGTGGTAGGCATCCAGCCCCCTGGCTAAGGGTGGTAGTAGTGGTAGGCATCCAGCCCCCTGGCTAAGGGTGGTGGTAGGCATCCAGCCCCCCTGGCTAAGGGTGGTAGTAGTGGTAGGCATCCAGCCCCCTGGCTAAGGGTGGTAGTAGTGGTAGGCATCCAGCCCCCCTGGCTCAGGGTGGTAGTAGTGGTAGGCATCCAGCCCCCCTGGCTAAGGGTGGTAGTAGTGGTAGGCATCCAGCCCACCCTGGCTCAGGGTGGTAGTAGTGGTAGGCATCCAGCCCCCCTGGCTAAGGGTGGTAGTAGTGGTAGGCATCCAGCCCCCCTGGCTCAGGGTGGTAGTAGTGGTAGGCATCCAGCCCCCTGGCTAAGGGTGGTAGTAGTGGTAGGCATCCAGCCCACCCTGGCTCAGGGTGGTAGTAGTGGTAGGCATCCAGCCCCCTGGCTAAGGGTGGTAGTAGTGGTAGGCATCCAGCCCCCCTGGCTCAGGGTGGTAGTAGTGGTAGGCATCCAGCCCCCCTGGCTAAGGGTGGTGGTGGGCATCCAGCCCCCCTGGCTAAGGGTGGTAGTAGTGGTAGGCATCCAGCCCCCCCTGGCTCAGGGTGGTAGTAGTGGTAGGCATCCAGCCCCCCCTGGCTAAGGGTGGTGGTAGGCATCCAGCCCCCTCTGGCTAAGGGTGGTAGTAGTGGTAGGCATCCAGCCCCCCCTGGCTCAGGGTGGTAGTAGTGGTAGGCATCCAGCCCCCCTGGCTAAGGGTGGTAGTAGTGGTAGGCATCCAGCCCCCTGGCTAAGGGTGGTAGTAGTGGTAGGCATCCAGCCCCCTGGCTCAGGGTGGTAGTAGTGGTAGGCATCCAGCCCCCCGGCTCAGGGTGGTAGTAGTGGTAGGCATCCAGCCCCCTGGCTCAGGGTGGTGGTGGGCATCCAGCCCCCCCTGGCTAAGGGTGGTAGTAGTGGTAGGCATCCAGCCCCCCCTGGCTCAGGGTGGTAGTAGTGGTAGGCATCCAGCCCCCCTGGCTCAGGGTGGTGGTGGGCATCCAGCCCCCTGGCTAAGGGTGGTAGTAGTGGTAGGCATCCAGCCCCCTGGCTCAGGGTGGTAGTAGTGGTAGGCATCCAGCCCCCCTGGCTAAGGGTGGTGGTAGGCATCCAGCGCCCCTGGCTAAGGGTGGTAGTAGTGGTAGGCATCCAGCCCCCCTGGCTCAGGGTGGTAGTAGTGGTAGGCATCCAGCCCCCTGGCTAAGGGTGGTAGTAGTGGTAGGCATCCAGCCCCCCTGGCTCAGGGTGGTAGTAGTGGTAGGCATCCAGCCCCCCTGGCTAAGGGTGGTGGTAGGCATCCAGCCCCCCTGGCTAAGGGTGGTAGTAGTGGTAGGCATCCAGCCCCCTGGCTAAGGGTGGTAGTAGTGGTAGGCATCCAGCCCCCTGGCTCAGGGTGGTAGTAGTGGTAGGCATCCAGCCCCCTGGCTCAGGGTGGTAGTAGTGGTAGGCATACAGCCCCCTGGCTCAGGGTGGTAGTAGTGGTAGGCATCCAGCCCCCTGGCTAAGGGTGGTAGTAGTGGTAGGCATCCAGCCCCCCTGGCTCAGGGTGGTAGTAGTGGTAGGCATCCAGCCCCCCTGGCTAAGGGTGGTAGTAGTGGTAGGCATCCAGCCCCCATGGCTCAGGGTGGTAATAGTGGTAGGCATCCAGCCCCCTGGCTAAGGGTGGTGGTAGGCATCCAGCCCCCTGGCTAAGGGTGGTAGTAGTGGTAGGCATCCAGCCCCCCTGGCTAAGGGTGGTAGTAGTGGTAGGCATCCAGCCCCCCTGGCTCAGGGTGGTAGTAGTGGTAGGCATCAGTGGTAGGCATCCAGCCCCCTGGCTAAGGGTGGTAGTAGTGGTAGGCATCCAGCCCCCTGGCTCAGGGTGGTAGTAGTGGTAGGCATCCAGCCCCCCTGGCTAAGGGTGGTGGTGGGCATCCAGCCCCCTGGCTAAGGGTGGTGGTAGGCATCCAGCCCCCTGGCTAAGGGTGGTAGTAGTGGTAGGCATCCAGCCCCCCTGGCTAAGGGTGGTAGTAGTGGTAGGCATCCAGCCCCCCTGGCTCAGGGTGGTAGTAGTGGTAGGCATCAGTGGTAGGCATCCAGCCCACCCTGGCTCAGGGTGGTAGTAGTGGTAGGCATCCAGCCCCCCTGGCTAAGGGTGGTAGTAGTGGTAGGCATCCAGCCCCCCTGGCTCAGGGTGGTAGTAGTGGTAGGCATCCAGCCCCCCTGGCTAAGGGTGGTGGTAGGCATCCAGCCCCCCTGGCTAAGGGTGGTAGTAGTGGTAGGCATCCAGCCCCCTGGCTAAGGGTGGTAGTAGTGGTAGGCATCCAGCCCCCCTGGCTCAGGGTGGTAGTAGTGGTAGGCATCCAGCCCCCCTGGCTAAGGGTGGTAGTAGTGGTAGGCATCCAGCCCCCCTGGCTCAGGGTGGTAGTAGTGGTAGGCATCCAGCCCCCTGGCTAAGGGTGGTAGTAGTGGTAGGCATCCAGCCCCCCTGGCTCAGGGTGGTAGTAGTGGTAGGCATCCAGCCCCCTGGCTAAGGGTGGTAGTAGTGGTAGGCATCCAGCTCCCCTGGCTCAGGGTGGTAGTAGTGGTAGGCATCCAGCCCCCCCTGGCTAAGGGTGGTGGTAGGAATCCAGCCCCCTGGCTAAGGGTGGTAGTAGTGGTAGGCATCCAGCCCCCCTGGCTAAGGGTGGTAGTAGTGGTAGGCATCCAGCCCCCTGGCTCAGGGTGGTAGTAGTGGTAGGCATCCAGCCCCCCTGGCTAAGGGTGGTAGTAGTGGTAGGCATCCAGCCCACCCTGGCTCAGGGTGGTAGTAGTGGTAGGCATCCAGCCCCCCCTGGCTAAGGGTGGTAGTAGTGGTAGGCATCCAGCCCCCCCTGGCTCAGGGTGGTAGTAGTGGTAGGCATCCAGCCCCCCCTGGCTAAGGGTGGTGGTGGGCATCCAGCACCCCCTGGCTAAGGGTGGTAGTAGTGGTAGGCATCCAGCCCCCCCTGGCTAAGGGTGGTAGTAGTGGTAGGCATCCAGCCCCCCCTGGCTCAGGGTGGTAGTAGTGGTAGGCATCCAGCCCCCTGGCTCAGGGTGGTAGTAGTGGTAGGCATCCAGCCCCCTGGCTAAGGGTGGTAGTAGTGGTAGGCATCCAGCCCCCCTGGCTCAGGGTGGTAGTAGTGGTAGGCATCCAGCCCCCCTGGCTCAGGGTGGTAGTAGTGGTAGGCATCCAGCCCCCCTGGCTAAGGGTGGTAGTAGTGGTAGGCATCCAGCCCCCTGGCTCAGGGTGGTAGTAGTGGTAGGCATCCAGCCCCCCTGGCTAAGGGTGGTAGTAGTGGTAGGCATCCAGCCCCCCCTGGCTCAGGGTGGTAGTAGTGGTAGGCATCCAGCCCCCCCTGGCTAAGGGTGGTAGTAGTGGTAGGCATCCAGCCCCCCCTGGCTCAGGGTGGTAGTAGTGGTAGGCATCCAGCACCCCCTGGCTAAGGGTGGTGGTGGGCATCCAGCCCCCCCTGGCTAAGGGTGGTAGTAGTGGTAGGCATCCAGCCCCCCCTGGCTCAGGGTGGTAGTAGTGGTAGGCATCCAGCCCCCTGGCTAAGGGTGGTGGTAGGCATCCAGCCCCCTCTGGCTAAGGGTGGTAGTAGTGGTAGGCATCCAGCCCCCCTGGCTCAGGGTGGTAGTAGTGGTAGGCATCCAGCCCCCCCTGGCTAAGGGTGGTAGTAGTGGTAGGCATCCAGCCCCCCCTGGCTAAGGGTGGTAGTAGTGGTAGGCATCCAGCCCCCCCTGGCCGCTGCACCACACCTCTCCACTCTCTACTGGTGGTGGTGGTACTGGTGGTGGTGGTGGTACTGGTGGTGGTGGTACTGGTGGTGGTGGTACTGGTGGTGGTGGTACTGGTACTGGTGGCACAGGTACTGTTGGTGGTGGTATTGGTGGTGGTGGTATTGGTGGTATTGGTGGAGGTACTGGTACTGGTGGTGGTACTGGTGGTATTGGTGGTGGTACTAGTACTAATGGTATTGGTGGTAATGGTACTTGTGGTATTGGTAGTGGTGGTATTGGTAGTGGTGGTATTGGTGGTGGTACTGGTGGTGGTGGTACTGGTGGTGGTGGTACTGGTGGTGGTACTGGTGGTGGTACTGGTGGTACTGATGGTGGTACTGGTACTGGTGGTGGTACTGGTACTGGTGGTGGTACTGGTGGTGGTGGTGGTGGTACTGGTGGTAGTACTGATGGTGGTGGTACTGGTGGTGGTGGTACTGGCGGTGGTGGTACTGGTGGTGGTGTTACTGGTGGTGCTGGTTGTGGTGGTGTGATACTGGTGGTGGTGGTACTGGTGGTGCTGGTTGTGGTACTGGTGGTGGTGGTACTGGTGGTGGTGGTACTGGTGGTGGTGGTACTGGTGGTGGTACTGGTGGCACTGGTGGTGGTGGTGGTACTGGTGGTGATGGTGGTACTGGTGGTGGTACTGATGGTGGTGGTACTGGTAGTGGTGGTACTGGTGGTGGTGGTGGTACTGGTGGTGGTGGTACCGGTGATGGTACTGGTGGCACTGGTGGTGGTGGTGGTACTGGTGGTGGTGGTGGTACTGTTGGTGGTGGTGGTGGTGGTGGTACTGGTGGTGATGGTGGTACTGGTGGTGGTGGTACTGGTACTGTTGGTGGTGGTATTGGTGGTGGTATTGGTGGAGGTACTGGTGGTGGTACTGGTGGTATTGGTGGTGGTACTAGTACTAATGGTATTGGTGGTAATGGTACTTTTGGTATTGGTAGTGGTGGTATTGGTGGTGGTACTGGTGGTGATGGTGGTACTGGTGGTGGTGGTACTGGTGGTGGTGGTGGTAGTACTGGTACTGGTGGTGGAACTGGTGGTGTTACTGGTGGTGGTACTGGTGGTGGTACTGGTGGTAGTGGTGGTGGTACTGGTGGTGGTGGTGGTGGTACTGGTGGTACTGGTGGTACTGGTGGTGGTGGTACTGGTGGTGGTGGTACTGGTGGTGGTACTGATGGTGGTAGTACTGGTGGTGGTACTTGTGGTTGTGGTACCTGTGGTGGATGTACTGGTGGTGGTGGTACTGGTGGTGGTACTGGTGGTGGTAATGATACTGGTGGTACTGGTGGTGGTACTGGTGATGGTGGTATGTGTGGTGGTGGTACTGGTGGTGGTACTGGTAGTGGTGGTGGTGGTGGTAGTGGTGGTACTGGTAGTGGTGGTGGTGGTACTGGTAGTAGTAGTGGTGGTAGTGATGGTGGTACTGGTAGTGGTGGTACTGGTAGTGGTGGTGGTACTGGTGGTGGTACTGGTGGTGGTACTGGTGGTGGTGGTACTGGTGGTGGTGGTACTGGTGGTGATGGTGGTACTGGTGGTGGTACTGGTGGTGGTGGTACTGGTGGTGGTGGTGGTGGTACTGGTGGTGGTACTGGTGGTGGTACTGGTGGTTGTGGTGGTGGTACTGGTGGTAATGGTAGTACTGGTGGTGGTGGTACTGGTGGTGGTGGTGGTACTGATGGTGGTGGTACTGGTGGTGGTACTTGTGGTGGACGTACTGGTGGTGGTGGTACTGGTGGTGGTACTGGTGGTGGTAATGATACTGGTGGTACTGGTGATGGTACTGGTGATGGTGGTATGTGTGGTGGTGGTACTGGTGATGGTGGTACTGGTGGTGGTACTGGTGGTGGTGGTGGTACTGGTGGCGGTGGTAGTGGTGGTACTGGTGGTAGTGGTGGTACTGGTAGTGGTGGTGGTACTGGTAGTGGTGGTAGTGATGGTGGTACTGGTAGTGGTGGTACTGGTAGTGGTGGTACTGGTAGTGGTGGTGGTACTGGTAGTGGTGGTACTGGTAGTGGTAGTGGTGGTACTGGTAGTGGTGGTAGTGGTAGTAGTGGTGGTACTGGTGGTGGTGGTACTGGTGGTGGTGGTAGTGGTGGTGGTGGTACTGGTAGTGGTGGTAGTGGTGGTGGTACTGGTAGTGGTGGTACTGGTAGTGGTGGTGGTGGTACTGGTAGTGGTGGTGGTGGTACTGGTAGTGGTGGTGGTACTGGTAGTGGTGGTGGTGGTACTGGTAGTGGTGGTGGTGGTACTGGTAGTGGTGGTGGTGGTAGTAGTGGTGGTACTGGTAGTAGTGGTGGTACTGGTGGTGGTGGTGGTACTGGTGGTGGTGGTAGTGGTGGTACTGGTAGTGGTGGTGGTGGTACTGGTAGTGGTGGTGGTACTGGTAGTGGTGGTACTGGTAGTGGGGGTACTGGTAGTGGTGGTTGTGGTGGTACTGGTAGTGGTGGTGGTGGTACTGGTAGTGGTGGTGGTACTGGTAGTGGTGGTGGTACTGGTAGTGGTGGTACTGGTAGTAGTGGTGGTGGTGGTGGTGGTACTGGTGGTAGTGGTGGTAGTGGTGGTACTGGTAGTACTGATGGTGGTGGTACTGGTGGTGGTGGTACTGGTGGTGGTGGTACTGGTAGTGGTGGTACTGGTGGTGGATGTACTGGTGGTGGTTATGATACTGGTGGTGATGGTGGTGGTACTGGTGGTGGTGGTGGTACTGGTGATGGTGGTACTGGTGGTGGTACTGGTGGCGGTGGTAGTGGTGGTACTGGTGGCGGTGGTAGTACTGGTGGTAGTGGTGGTGGTACTGGTAGTGGTGGTACTGGTAGTGGTGGTGGTGGTAGTGGTGGTGGTACTGGTAGTGGTGGTGGTGGTACTGGTAGTAGTGGTGGTACTGGTGGTGGTACTGGTGGTAGTACTGATGGTGGTGGTACTGATGGTGGTGGTACTGGTGGTGGTGGTACTGGTGGTGGTGGTAGTACTGGTGGTAGTGGTGGTGGTACTGGTAGTGGTGGTACTGGTGGTGGTGGTGGTGGTACTGGTAGTGGTGGTGGTGGTACTGGTAGTGGTGGTACTGGTAGTAGTGGTGGTGGTGGTGGTACTGGTGGTGGTGGTACTGGTGGTAGTACTGATGGTGGTGGTACTGGTGGTGGTGGTACTGGTGGTGGTGGTATGGTGGTGCTGGTTGTGGTGGTGGTGGTACTGGTGGTGGTGGTACTGGTGGCGCTGGTTGTGGCACTGGTGGTGGTACTGGTGGCACTGGTGGTGGTGGTACTGGTGGTGATGGTGGTACTGGTGGTGGTGGTGGTACTGGTGGTGGTGGTGGTGGTACTGGTAGTGGTGGTGGTACTGGTGGTGGTGGTACCGGTGATGGTACTGGAGGCACTCGTGGTGGTGGTACTGGTGGTGGTGGTGGTACTGTTGGTGGTGGTGGTGGTACTGGTGGTGATGGTGGTACTGGTGGTGGTGGTACTGGTGGTACTGGTACTGTTGGTGGTGCTATTGGTGGTGGTGGTATTGGTATTGGTGGAGGTACTGGTGGTGGTACTGGTGGTATTGGTGGTGGTACTAGTACTAATGGTATTGGTGGTAATGGTACTTGTGGTATTGGTAGTGGTGGTATTGGTGGTGGTACTGGTGGTGATGGTGGTACTGGTGGTGGTGGTACTGGTGGTGGTGGTGGTACTGGTGGTGGTGGTGGTACTGATGGTGGTGGTACTGGTGGTGGTACTTGTGGTGGACGTACTGGTGGTGGTGGTACTGGTGGTGGTACTGGTGGTGGTAATGATACTGGTGGTACTGGTGATGGTACTGGTGATGGTGGTATGTGTGGTGGTGGTACTGGTGATGGTGGTACTGGTGGTGGTACTGGTACTGGTGGTGGTGGTGGTACTGGTGGCGGTGGTAGTGGTGGTACTGGTGGTAGTGGTGGTACTGGTAGTGGTGGTGGTACTGGTAGTGGTGGTAGTGATGGTGGTACTGGTAGTGGTGGTACTGGTAGTGGTGGTACTGGTAGTGGTGGTGGTACTGGTAGTGGTGGTACTGGTAGTGGTGGTACTGGTAGTGGTGGTACTGGTAGTAGTGGTGGTACTGGTGGTGGTGGTACTGGTGGTGGTGGTAGTGGTGGTGGTGGTACTGGTAGTGGTGGTAGTGGTGGTGGTACTGGTAGTGGTGGTACTGGTAGTGGTGGTGGTGGTGGTACTGGTAGTGGTGGTGGTGGTACTGGTAGTGGTGGTGGTACTGGTAGTGGTGGTGGTGGTACTGGTAGTGGTGGTGGTGGTACTGGTAGTGGTGGTACTGGTAGTAGTGGTGGTACTGGTAGTAGTGGTGGTACTGGTGGTGGTGGTGGTACTGGTGGCGGTGGTAGTGGTGGTACTGGTAGTGGTGGTGGTGGTACTGGTAGTGGTGGTGGTACTGGTAGTGGTGGTACTGGTAGTGGGGGTACTGGTAGTGGTGGTGGTGGTGGTACTGGTAGTGGTGGTGGTGGTACTGGTAGTGGTGGTGGTACTGGTAGTGGTGGTACTGGTAGTAGTGGTGGTGGTGGTGGTGGTGGTGGTACTGGTGGTAGTGGTGGTACTGGTAGTACTGATGGTGGTGGTACTGGTGGTGGTGGTACTGGTGGTGGTGGTACTGGTAGTGGTGGTACTGGTGGTGGATGTACTGGTGGTGGTTATGATACTGGTGGTGATGGTGGTGGTACTGGTGGTGGTGGTGGTACTGGTGATGGTGGTACTGGTGGTGGTACTGGTGGCGGTGGAAGTGGTGGTACTGGTGGCGGTGGTAGTACTGGTGGTGGTGGTACTGGTAGTGGTGGTACTGGTAGTGGTGGTGGTGGTGGTGGTGGTGGTGGTACTGGTAGTGGTGGTGGTGGTACTGGTAGTAGTGGTGGTACTGGTGGTGGTACTGGTGGTAGTGGTACTGGTGGTAGTACTGATGGTGGTGGTACTGGTGGTGGTGGTACTGGTGGTGGTGGTAGTACTGGTGGTAGTGGTGGTGGTACTGGTAGTGGTGGTACTGGTAGTGGTGGTGGTGGTGGTACTGGTAGTGGTGGTGGTGGTACTGGTAGTGGTGGTACTGGTAGTAGTGGTGGTGGTGGTACTGGTGGTGGTGGTATGGTGGTGCTGGTTGTGGTGGTGGTGGTACTGGTGGTGGTGGTACTGGTGGCGCTGGTTGTGGCACTGGTGGTGGTGGTGGTACTGGTGGTGGTGGTACTGGTGGTGATGGTGGTACTGGTGGTGGTGGTGGTACTGGTGGTGGTGGTACTGGTAGTGGTGGTTCTGGTGGTGGTGGTGGTACTGGTGGTGGTGGTGGTGGTACCGGTGATGGTACTGGTGGCACTGGTGGTGGTGGTGGTGGTACTGGTGGTGGTGGTGGTACTGTTGGTGGTGGTGGTGGTACTGGTGGTGATGGTGGTACTGGTGGTGGTGGTACTGGTGGTGGTGGTGGTACTGGTGGTACTGGTACTGTTGGTGGTGGTATTGGTGGTGGTGGTATTGGTATTGGTGGAGGTACTGGTGGTGGTACTGGTGGTATTGGTGGTGGTACTAGTACTAATGGTATTGGTGGTAATGGTACTTGTGGTATTGGTAGTGGTGGTATTGGTGGTGGTACTGGTGGTGATGGTGGTACTGGTGGTGGTGGTACTGGTGGTGGTGGTGGTGGTGGTGGTGGTACTGGTGGTGGTGTTGGTGGTGGTACTGGTGGTGGTGGTACTGGTGGTGGTGGTACTGGTGGTGGTGTTACTGGTGGTGCTGGTTGTGGTACTGGTGGTGGTGGTGGTGGTACTGGTGGTGGTACTGGTGGTGGTGGTACTGGTGGTCGTGGTACTGGTGGTGGCACTGGAGGTGGTACTGGTGGCACTGGTGGTGGTACTGGTGGCACTGGTGGTGGTACTGGTGGCGGTGGTGGTACTGGTGGTGGTGGTACTGGTGGTGATGGTGGTTCTGGTGGTGATGGTGGTACTGGTGGTGGTGGTACTGGTGGTGGTACTGGTGGTGGTGGTACTGGTGGTGGTGGTGGTACTGGTAGTGGTGGTACTGGTGGTGGTACTGGTCGAGGTACCGGTGATGGTACTGGTGGCACTGGTGGTGGTGGTACTGGTGGTGGTGGTACTGGTGGTGGTACTGGTGGTGGTGGTACGGGTGGTGGTGGTGGTACTGGTGGTGATGGCGGTACTGGTGGTGGTGGTACTGGTGGTGGTACTGGTAGTGGTGGTACTGGTGGTGGTGGTACTGGTGGTGGTAGTGGTGGTGGTGGTGGTAGTGGTGGTGATGGTAGTGGTGCTGGTACTGGTGGTGGCACTGGTGGTGGTACTGGTGGTGGTGGTGGTACTGGTGGCGGTGGTAGTGGTGGTACTGGTAGTGGTGGTGGTGGTACTGGTAGTGGTGGTGGTACTGGTTGTGGGGGTACTGGTAGTGGTGGTGGTGGTGGTACTGGTAGTGGTGGTGGTGGTACTGGTAGTGGTGGTGGTGGTACTGGTAGTGGTCGTGGTACTGGTAGTGGTCGTGGTACTGGTAGTAGTGGTACTGGTAGTAGTGGTGGTGGTGGTGGTGGTACTGGTGGTAGTGGTGGTAGTGGTGGTGGTGGTACTGGTAGTACTGATGGTGGTGGTACTGGTGGTGGTGGTACTGGTGGTGGAGGTACTGGTAGTGGTACTTGTGGTGGTGGTAGTGGTGGTGGATGTACTGGTGGTGGTTATGATACTGGTTGTACAGGTGGTGATGGTGGTGGTACTGGTGGTGGTGGTGGTACTGGTGATGGTGGTACTGGTGGTGGTACTGGTGGCGGTGGTAGTGGTGGTACTGGTGGCGGTGGTAGTACTGGTGGTAGTGGTGGTGGTACTGGTAGTGGTGGTACTGGTAGTGGTGGTGGTGGTAGTGGTGGTGGTACTGGTAGTGGTGGTGGTGGTACTGGTAGTAGTGGTGGTATTGGTGGTGGTACTGGTGGTAGTGGTACTGGTGGTAGTACTGATGGTGGTGGTACTGGTGGTGGTGGTACTGGTGGTGGTGGTAGTTCTGGTGGTAGTGGTGGTGGTACTGGTAGTGGTGGTACTGGTAGTGGTGGTGGTACTGGTAGTGGTGGTGGTGGTACTGGTAGTGGTGGTACTGGTAGTAGTGGTGGTACTGGTGGTGGTGGTACTGGTGGTGGTGGTACTGGTGGTAGTACTGATGGTGGTGGTACTGGTGGTGGTGGTACTGGTGGTGGTGGTACTGGTGGTGGTGGTACTGGTGGTGGTGGTACTGGTGGTGCTGGTTGTGGTGGTGGTGGTACTGGTGGTGGTGGTACTGGTGGCGCTGGTTGTGGCACTGGTGGTGGTGGTGGTACTGGTGGTGGTGGTACTGGTGGTGGTACTGGTGGCACTGGTGGTGGTGGTGGTACTGGTGGTGATGGTGGTACTGGTGGTGGTGGTGGTACTGGTGGTGGTGGTGGTACTGGTGGTGGTGGTGGTGGTACCGGTGATGGTACTGGTGGCACTGGTGGTGGTGGTGGTGGTGGCACTGGTGGTGGTGGTGGTGGTACTGTTGGTGGTGGTGGTGGTACTGGTGGTGGTGGTGGTACTGTTGGTGGTGGTGGTGGTACTGGTGGTGATGGTGGTACTGGTGGTGGTGGTACTGGTGGTGGTGGTGGTACTGGTGGTACTGGTACTGTTGGTGGTGGTATTGGTGGTGGTGGTATTGGTATTGGTGGAGGTACTGGTGGTGGTACTGGTGGTATTGGTGGTGGTACTAGTACTAATGGTATTGGTGGTAATGGTACTTGTGGTATTGGTAGTGGTGGTATTGGTGGTGGTACTGGTGGTGATGGTGGTACTGGTGGTGGTGGTACTGGTGGTGGTGGTGGTACTGGTGGTGGTGGTGGTGGTGGTGGTACTGGTGGTGGTGTTGGTTGTGGTACTGGTGGTGGTGGTACTGGTGGTGGTGGTACTGGTGGTGTTACTGGTGGTGCTGGTTGTGGTACTGGTGGTGGTGGTGGTGGTACTGGTGGTGGTACTGGTGGTGGTGGTACTGGTGGTCGTGGTACTGGTGGTGGCACTGGAGGTGGTACTGGTGGCACTGGTGGTGGTACTGGTGGCACTGGTGGTGGTACTGGTGGCGGTGGTGGTACTGGTGGTGGTGGTACTGGTGGTGATGGTGGTACTGGTGGTGATGGTGGTACTGGTGGTGGTGGTACTGGTGGTGGTACTGGTGGTGGTGGTACTGGTGGTGGTGGTGGTACTGGTAGTGGTGGTACTGGTGGTGGTGGTGGTACTGGTGGTGGTACCGGTGATGGTACTGGTGGCACTGGTGGTGGTGGTACTGGTGGTGGTGGTACTGGTGGTGGTACTGGTGGTGGTGGTACGGGTGGTGGTGGTGGTACTGGTGGTGATGGCGGTACTGGTGGTGGTGGTACTGGTGGTGGTACTGGTAGTGGTGGTACTGGTGGTGGTGGTACTGGTGGTGGTAGTGGTGGTGGTAGTGGTGGTGGTGGTAGTGGTGCTGGTACTGGTGGTGGCACTGGTGGTGGTACTGGTGGTGGTGGTGGTACTGGTGGCGGTGGTAGTGGTGGTACTGGTAGTGGTGGTGGTGGTACTGGTAGTGGTGGTGGTACTGGTTGTGGGGGTACTGGTAGTGGTGGTGGTGGTACTGGTAGTGGTGGTGGTGGTACTGGTAGTGGTGGTGGTACTGGTAGTAGTGGTACTGGTAGTAGTGGTGGTGGCGGTGGTGGTACTGGTGGTAGTGGTGGTAGTGGTGGTGGTGGTACTGGTAGTACTGATGGTGGTGGTACTGGTGGTGGTGGTACTGGTGGTGGAGGTACTGGTAGTGGTACTTGTGGTGGTGGTAGTGGTGGTGGATGTACTGGTGGTGGTTATGATACTGGTGGTACAGGTGGTGATGGTGGTGGTACTGGTGGTGTGGTGGTACTGGTGATGGTGGTACTGGTGGTGGTACTGGTGGCGGTGGTAGTGGTGGTACTGGTGGCGGTGGTAGTACTGGTGGTAGTGGTGGTGGTACTGATAGTGGTGGTACTGGTAGTGGTGGTGGTGGTAGTGGTGGTGGTACTGGTAGTGGTGGTGGTGGTACTGGTAGTAGTGGTGGTATTGGTGGTGGTACTGGTGGTAGTGGTACTGGTGGTAGTACTGATGGTGGTGGTACTGGTGGTGGTGGTACTGGTGGTGTTGGTAGTACTGGTGGTAGTGGTGGTGGTACTGGTAGTGGTGGTACTGGTAGTGGTGGTGGTGGTGGTACTGGTAGTGGTGGTGGTGGTACTGGTAGTGGTGGTACTGGTAGTAGTGGTGGTACTGGTGGTGGTGGTACTGGTGGTGGTGGTACTGGTGGTAGTACTGATGGTGGTGGTACTGGTGGTGGTGGTACTGGTGGTGGTGGTACTGGTGGTGGTGGTACTGGTGGTGCTGGTTGTGGTGGTGGTGGTACTGGTGGTGGTGGTACTGGTGGCGCTGGTTGTGGCACTGGTGGTGGTGGTGGTACTGGTGGTGGTGGTACTGGTGGTGGTACTGGTGGCACTGGTGGTGGTGGTGGTGGTACTGGTGGTGATGGTGGTACTGGTGGTGGTGGTGGTACTGGTGGTGGTGGTGGTACTGGTGGTGGTGGTGGTGGTACCGGTGATGGTACTGGTGGCACTGGTGGTGGTGGTGGTGGTGGTACTGGTGGTGGTGGTGGTACTGTTGGTGGTGGTGGTGGTACTGGTGGTGATGGTGGTACTGGTGGTGGTGGTGGTACTGGTGGTGGTGGTACTGGTGGTGGTGGTGGTACTGGTGGTACTGGTACTGTTGGTGGTGGTATTGGTGGTGGTGGTATTGGTGGAGGTACTGGTGGTGGTACTAGTGGTATTGGTGGTGGTACTAGTACTAATGGTATTGGTGGTAATGGTACTTGTGGTATTGGTAGTGGTGGTATTGGTGGTGGTACTGGTGGTGATGGTGGTACTGGTGGTGGTGGTACTGGTGGTGGTGGTGGTGGTACTGGTGGTGGTGTTGGTGGTGGTACTGGTGGTGGTGGTACTGGTGGTGGTGGTACTGATGGTGGTGTTACTGGTGGTGCTGGTTGTGGTACTGGTGGTGGTGGTGGTACTGGTGGTGGTACTGGTGGTGGTGGTACTGGTGCTGGTGGTACTGGTAGTGGCACTGGTGGTGGTACTGGTGGCACTGGTGGTGGTACTGGTGGTACTGGTGGTGGTACTGGTGGCGGTGGTGGTACTGGTGGTGGTGGTACTGGTGGTGATGGTGGTACTGGTGGTGATGGTGGTACTGGTGGTGGTGGTACTGGTGGTGGTGGTACTGGTGGTGGTGGTACTGGTGGTACTGGTGGTGGTGGTGGTACTGGTGGTGGTACCGGTGATGGTACTGGTGGCACTGGTGGTGGTGGTACTGGTGGTGGTGGTACTGGTGGTGGTACTGGTGGTGGTGGTACGGGTGGTGGTGGTGGTACTGGTGGTGGTGGTACTGGTGGTGGTACTGGTAGTGGTGGTACTGGTGGTGGTGGTACTGGTGGTGGTGGTACTGGTGGTGGTAGTGGTGGTGGTGGTGGTGGTGGTGGTGGTAGTGGTGCTGGTACTGGTGGTGGTGCTGGTGGTGGTACTGGTGGTAGTGGTGGTGGTACTGGTGGTACTGGTGGTGGTGGTACTGGTGGTGGTACTGATGGTGGTAGTACTGGTGGTGGTACTTGTGGTGGTGGTACCTGTGGTGGATGTACTGGTGGTGGTGGTACTGGTGGTGGTACTGGTGGTGGTAATGATACTGGTGGTACTGGTGGTGGTACTGGTGATGGTGGTATGTGTGGTGGTGGTACTGGTGGTGGTACTGGTGGTGGTGGTCGTAATGGTGGTGGTGGTACTGGTAGTGGTGGTGGTGGTACTGGTATTGGTAGTGGTGGTAGTGATGGTGGTACTGGTAGTGGTGGTACTGGTAGTGGTACTGGTGGTGGTACTGGTGGATGTGGTACTGGTGGTGGTGGTACTGGTGGCGGTGGTGGTACTGGTGGTGATGGTGGTGGTACTGGTGGTGGTGGTGGTGGTACTGGTGGTGGTGGTACTGGTGGTGGTACTGGTGGTAGTGGTGGTGGTAGTGGTGGTGGTACTGGTGGTGGTACTGGTGGTAATGGTAGTACTGGTGGTGGTACTGGTGGTGGTGGTACTGATGGTGGTGGTACTGGTGGTGGTACTGGTGGTGGTACTTGTGGTGGACGTACTGGTGGTGGTGGTACTGGTGGTGGTAATGATACTGGTGGTACTGGTGATGGTGGTATGTGTGGTGGTGGTACTGGTGATGGTGGTACTGGTGGTGGTACTGGTACTGGTGGTGGTGGTGGTACTGGTGGCGGTGGTAGTGGTGGTACTGGTGGTAGTGGTGGTACTGGTAGTGGTGGTGGTACTGGTAGTGGTGGTGGTACTGGTAGTGGTACTGGTAGTGGTGGTAGTGATGGTGGTACTGGTAGTGGTGGTACTGGTAGTGGTGGTACTGGTAGTGGTGGTGGTACTGGTAGTGGTGGTGGTGGTACTGGTAGTGGTGGTACTGGTAGTAGTGGTGGTACTGGTGGTGGTGGTACTGGTGGTGGTGGTAGTGGTGGTACTGGTAGTGGTGGTGGTGGTACTGGTAGTGGTGGTAGTGGTGGTGGTACTGGTAGTGGTGGTACTGGTAGTGGTGATAGTGGTGGTGGTGGTACTGGTAGTGGTGGTGGTGGTACTGGTAGTGGTGGTACTGGTAGTGGTGGTGGTACTGGTAGTGGTGGTGGTGGTACTGGTAGTGGTGGTGGTGGTACTGGTAGTGGTGGTACTGGTAGTGGTGGTACTGGTAGTGGTGGTACTGGTAGTAGTGGTGGTACTGGTGGTGGTGGTACTGGTGGCGGTGGTAGTGGTGGTACTGGTAGTGGTGGTGGTACTGGTAGTGGTGGTACTGGTAGTGGTGATACTGGTAGTGGTGGTGGTACTGGTAGTGGTGGTGGTGGTACTGGTAGTGGTGGTGGTACTGGTAGTGGTGGTACTGGTAGTAGTGGTGGTGGTGGTGGTGGTACTGGTGGTAGTGGTGGTGGTGGTACTGGTAGTACTGATGGTGGTGGTACTGGTGGTGGTGGTACTGGTGGTGGTGGTACTGGTAGTGGTACTTGTGGTGGTGGTACTGGTGGTGGATGTACTGGTGGTGGTTATGATACTGGTGGTACTGGTGGTGATGCTGGTGGTGGTGGTGGTACTGGTGATGGTGGTACTGGTGGTGGTACTGGTGGCGGTGGTAGTGGTGGTACTGGTGGTGGTGGTAGTACTGGTGGTAATGGTGGTGGTACTGGTAGTGGTGGTACTGGTAGTGGTGGTGGTGGTACTGGTAGTGGTGGTGGTGGTACTGGTAGTGGTGGTGGTGGTACTGGTAGTGGTGGTACTGGTAGTAGTGGTGGTACTGGTGGTGGTACTGGTGGTGGTGGTACTGGTTGGGCTAGTGGTGGTACTGGTGGTAGTGGTAGTGGTACTGGTCGTGGTGGAGGTATTGGTGGTGGTGGTATTGGTGGTGGTGGTATTGGTAGTGGTGGAGGTATTGGTGGTGGTGGTGTTGTTAATAAAACAGGCTTTTGAAAACAACCCATCAGGTGGCTTTAGTACAGATGACATGTAACACAGATGTGCTGTTGTCAGCTTCAGCCCATTAACACAGGATTTGTCGAGTTAAAGTGATTGAAACAGGCGCCAGTGTTACGGGGCGGCCCTGCTGCTTAAAAAAACACAAGCATTTGCAATGCAATAGGTCTCGTATTTACGCGAGTTTAAGCTATTGGAATTGTAAATGACAATGCCTTTTATTCATGTTTTAGAACCGAAAACAAAAATAAAAGGCAATGTTATTTGCAATGTCAATAGCTTAAACTCGCGTAAATGCGAGACCTATTGCATTGCAAATGCTTGTTAGATTGGTGGGTAGAAACGCTCCCTTTCGGCCCGTGCGGCAAATTAATTAAATAAACAAGCGCGGCTGCTTAAGTGAAAGCGGACCGCGCTGTAAATAAAAAAAAAAATAGTGCTTACTGACTTATGAAGGAGACCGTGTAATGCCACAAGTAAAAGATCCAGTCCTCATGGGAGGTAACATCCGGCAGCCGGCGCTTTCACAGCTGAGCATGTTCCGCTACAGCTGTGCATGATCAGCCTGACCATTTAAACACAGCAGCCCCGAGCCTTCTCTCCCCTGCTCTTCGGACGTGCGCCTCCTGGCCCTGGACACCGCCATTTGCGGTTTTGGCGTACGTACCATATGGCTATTATGCCAGGACAGAAGTGGAGAACCTTGTAACTAAAATTGGTTGTGCGGTGAACATACTGAACAGCTGAATCACTGGTTGAGTATTACACCGTTTCATTTTATTTTTTGCACATGTATTCTCACGTTTTGTACACTCATTTATTGCAGTAGCTGAATTATTGACCCTGAAGAAGGCCACAACACTAGTTTAGGTCCCTTGGCCGAAACATGTTGGTCATGCACTAACACAGATGCCCCTAATGATGGCACCTGCGTTACCAGCTATTTGATTCTGTTTTTAATCCTGACACCAGGTACCTGAATAAAGTTGCTGCATAGCTAACCCCGTAGCCAGTTTTACTCACGCACATTCAAGCACTGCACTTTTTCTCACCACACCAGGCTCACATAGGGTTTTAGAACAACCGCCTCAATCCAACAAAAACATCCCTGAGCTCCTCCCTCGCAGCGAGGGGGTTATAGCCCGCGTAGAGACTAGGTCTCTCACGCGAGGAGGCACCCCTATGATGAAGCATGACACCTGTGGTGTGTGAGGGGAACCGTCCTTAAAAAGGGATTCCCCCCAATGTTTGGTAGAGTACACCTAATCACTTTCCTGACCTCTCTTATTCCTCTGGACCCGTGGCCTTTTTGTGATATGATTAATGAGTGGGGAGGTGGTCCACGCAGGTCCTTAAATCTCCTCTAGCCCCCACCTTATGTGAATAAAAAAAGGTAACAAATGGCGACAGGGCAGTAACAAGGAGGGACTAACAAGCCTCATTATCAATCGGAAGTCAGCATTTACCAAGGACAATGACACCAGCCAATCAAAAATATGGGCAGAGAGAAGGCGAGGCTTCCACAGCATACTCGACTACTGCATGCCTCACGGAACGAGCAGCGCATGCGCGCTGCCGCTAGGCTTGACCTAAAAAAGGAGTAGGATGAACGAGGCCCCCCTCCTGAGGCTCTTTGAGACCTGGGGCCCATCACCTCCTCGGGCTTCCCCCCAGCTCCTTGGCTTCCTTTAAGCCCTGGGGACCACCCTATTCCTGATGCTAAAGAAATAGTTCCAGGGGCCGCGCGGACCCCCGAGCCCCTGGGACCGCCACCTCCCCGGGGCTAAACAACAACTGATGAGGGGTCCCGCAGACCCCCCCCAAGACCACCACCTCCCTGGGGCCAAATATTTTTAAACAATAGGGAAAAGGCCGCACGGCCCCCCTACAGGGCCACATATGGCCCCGGGGACCACCACCTCTCTGGGACCGGCCCTTAAAAGTAAAGGAGGGGGGCCACATGGTCCCCCCCTTCTGGAGCCACTAATGGCCCTGGGGGTTGCCATCATCAAGGGCCAGCTACTGCTATGTCCTGGAGAGTCCACCCTGGGACATAGATGTTTGCTTTTGCTTGCGGAAGCTGTCATAGTGCTCCCGCACACTGAAAGCAGAGGTTTTATCTCCTTCCCTGCCTGCAGACATGCCGGCAGGGAAAGTGATGAAACTATTGCTCCTGCACACAGGGAGCAGCATTTCCAGAAGCTCCCTGTGTGCAGCAGCATTGTCGGCTTCCGCAGGAGGCGGGGAGCTGACTGGGACCGAGGAGGCCTTGAGACTCCCCTGCAGTCCCCATTCTGAACACTGGGTGCCTGGATGGAACCAGGGCACTCAGTGACACAAGGCCAGGCCCTGTGGGATGGGGTCCCCGGGGCCAAAATCAGCCTGGGAAGGAAAAACAGAGGGCAGAAAAACAAGCAGAAAAGGCAAAAGGGAAGGCAGAAAATCGAGCAGAAAGGGCAAAACAGAAGGCAGAAAAAAGCAGGGAAGGCAATATAGGGGTAGAAAATTAGTAGAAAAAGGCAAAACAGAGGGCATAAAAATGAACACAAAAGGCAAAACAGAGGCAGAAAAATGATCAGGAAAGGCAAAACAGAGCAGAAGAGGGCAAAACAGAGAGCACTCAGACACTCACACACCCACTCAGAGAATCACACACCCATTTACAGACCCACTCAGAGAATCATTCACACATTCACAGACCCACTCAGAGGCTCATGCACCCACTCACAGACCCACTCAGACACTCACGCACCCACTCACAGACCAACTCAGAGACTCACGTACCCACTCACAGACCAACTCAGAGACTCACGCACCTACTCACAGAGCCACTCAGACACTCACACACCCACTCACAAACACACTCGGAGACTCATGCACCCACTCACAGACCGACTCAAACACTCATGCACTCACTCACAGACTGACACACTCATGGAGGTACTTGCAAACCCACTCAGACACTCTCACACCCACCCACAGACCCACTCAGACACTCATGCACCCACTCTCAGACCCACTCAGACACTCATGCACCCACTCACACATCCAGTGAGACGCTTATGCACCCACTCACACATCCAATGAGACATTCATGCACTCACTTATAAACTCAAAGGTTGCAGTTTACAGTTAGGAAATAACATTTTAAAAACCTTAGAAATTCACTGGGGAAAAAAAAGGTTACAGGGACGTTATAGTTAGGAAATAGAATTTTTAAAAACCCATAGATATTCACTAAAAAAAACAAAGGTTACAGGGACATTAATATTCGGGTCAGATTTCACACGTACTAAACCATAGAAATTCAACAGTTATAGTTACCTGAGCTAACTATAACTTATGCCCCAGAATGCACTGCTTATGACCTCACATATTACATCACTCATGACATGGTCAGTGACATCTCAAATGACATCACTGATTACATCATACATAGAACCACTCACACTCCTATACAACCTCTCATACACCCACTCACACACCCACACAACTGCTCACTTGCCCATTCACAGACCCATACAAGTACTCACACATCCAGTCACTCATCTATAACATCATTCACACACCCACTCACTCACCTGTATAGCTACTCATACAACCAGTCACTCACCTTACAGCTAGCTACATAACCACACACTCACCCATACATCTATTCACACACCCACTTATTTACTGATACAGCCACTCACACACCCACCCACTCACTCACCCATGCAGCATCTCAACACAGCCATCACTCACCCATACAAGCACTCACACACTCACACAACCACTTACATACCCATTCACACATCCATACAAGCACTCAGACATCTGCTCACTCACCCATACAGCCATTCACACAGACACTCAACCAAACACCCACTCAAATAGCCACTCACTTACCCATACAGCCACTTACACACCCAGTCACTCACTCATACAGCCATTCAGACACCCACTCTCTCACCCATACAGTCACTCACTCACCCATACAGCCACTGACACACCCACTCACCACCAATACAGCCACTCCCTCATCTAAACAGATACTCACACACCTACTTATACATCAGTACAGCCACTTACACACCCTCTTACACACCCATACATCCACTCAGACACCCACTCAAACACAGGTATACATAGTCACACAGGCTCTCACATAATGTATGTTAGAAATAGAATCACTCATTAGTAATATACCAAGTATACTAATTTAACTTTTTGTAGTAGCTTAGTATTTATGTTTAACAATCAAACTCTTAGAAAGTACACTCACTAGATGATATCATCAGTGATGTCATGAGTGATGTCATTTGAGATGTCATTGTGATGTCATGAGTGATGTACCTGACCATGTCATGAGTGATGTAATATGTGAGATCATAAGCAGTGCATTGCGGGGGCATAAGTCATAGTTGGCTCGGGTAACTATAACTGCTGAATGCCTATGGTTTTATACAAGTGAAATCTGAGCCTAACTATAACGTCCCTGTAACCTTTGTTTTTTTTCCAGTGAATAAATTCTTATTAGTAAAGTCAACCCTAACCACGTTTTGAATCCTGAGTTTGTGCTTCGCCAGACCAAGGACTCTTAAAAATGTCTACCAGTATGGATGACGTGTGAATCCTACCCCCTGTAGTCCCCTTTGTCTTATGTAACATTTTCAATGCACAGGTTTACGTATGATTCATTGTCTCTGTTTGTGTGTGCGATGTAAAATGCTCCATCACCCTACACTGGTATGAGAGGCGCTATAAAACAAATAAAATACATGTGAGAGAGGGGCTGTGGCAAGATGAGAGGCAATGTTGGAGGGTGATGGTGAGGTAATCATTGAAGAGCCCCAATTAAGATTGCCATACCCTGGTACACTGTAAGGTCATCATTTGCCATGCTTTAAAAATTAATACAATTGAATGTATAATCAAAAATGTGTTGTATAATGCTTGGACCGCATAGGGGCTGGTTGGACTAAATTTGCCAGGGCTGCTTTGGGTTCCCAGTTTGGCCCTAAGTGTAGAATACTGTGGGTGCTGGGAGTGAGGGGTTCATAAAGCCAGTAATGACTTCTGAGACCTTTGCTAATGGAAACCAGGACTCGCCATTTGATTATGCCCCCTGGCGAGCAGGTCCTGCAGCGAAAGATGCGCATCAGCTCCTGCTGTAAAATCGAACCCGGGGGCGTCGTGTGGCGTAAAATAAAATAATAACTGTGAAAATTAATAATTAAACACCCCCCTTCCCGATGATCTTTTCCCCCTTTGAAAAACACCAGGTTATAAACCTGCTGGGAACGTTCTGGCATTTTAATTGATAATTCTTTGCTGGATGATAAAAATAACTGTCTTGCGATATTTTGGAGCTCCGACCTGCCTGCTTGATACTCGCACTTAGCAAGCAACATCCTACATAATTCATGCTGATCAGATGACAGAGGTGTTATGACGCGCAGCGTTTTCCAAGAAAACCTGTTCCCGATTTGCTGCGACTGCGGGAGGCATCCTCCCCGTTTCTGCCTATTGATTTCAGTCGGAATGAATTCTAATTATAATCCGTCTCTCGGAGGAAGCATCCCACACGTACATCTGCATCAGGATGCAGCAATATTTACACGATTTCATCTGTGCAAATCGATGACGAGGAGAGGACTGAAAGAGGCCCATGGGAGACTGAAAGCGGGAAAGTGAGTGAGATGGGAAGAAAGCGGTAATAGGGAGGGGTTGCGCGAGATGGTGACGACTGAGTATGAGGAGACGGAGAGAGACCACGAGGTGACAACGGAGTGAGAACAGATGGCACCCATGACAGGGCCAAGTAAAGAGAGATACTGATTTGCAATACCGAAAGCGTTAGGAATGGAGTAGCGCGTGCCGCACAACATACGGGCACTCGCGCTCACCTAGAGCACAAACGGGTGGATGCAACTGGAGCAAGAGACATACGCCCTGATCAGCTCACAGATGCACATGCGATTAGAGAGAGGGAGCACAATGGCTTCCCTGTGAGTGCAGGCAAATATATCGAGTGGTGGCAAGGAGCATATATCGAGTGGTGGCAAGGGGCATATATCGAGTGGTGGCAAGGGGCATATATCGAGTGGTGGCAAAGGGCATATATCCAGTGGTGGCAAGGAGCGCATATCGAGTGGTGGCAAGGAGCATATATCCAGTGGTGGCACAGGACAAATATCGAGTGGTGGCAAGGAGCATATATCGAGTGGTGGCAAGGAGCATATATCGAGTAGTGGCAAGGAGCATATATTGAGTAGTGGCAATGTGCATATATCGAGTTGTGGCAAGGAGCATATATCGAGTGCTGGCAAGGGGCATATATCCAGTGGTGGCAAGGAGCATATATTGAATGGTGGCAAGGAGCATATACCCAGTGGTGGCAAGGAGCAGATATCGAGTGGTGGCAAGGAGCATATATCCAGTGGTGGCACAGGGCAAATATCGAGTGGTGGCAAGGAGCATATATCGAGTGGTGGCAAGGGGCATATATCGAGTGGTGACAAGGGGCATATATCGAGTGGTGGAAAGGAGCATATATCGAGTGGTGGCAAGGGGCATATATCGAATGGTGGCAAGGAGCATATATCGAGTGGTGGCAAGGAGCATATATCGAGTGGTGGCAAGGAGCATATATCGAGTGGTGGCAAGGAGCATATATCGAGTGGTGGCAAGGAGCGTATATCGAGTGGTGGCAAGGAGCGTATACTGAGTGGTGGCAAGGAGCATATATCGAGTGGTGGCAAGGAGCATATATCGAGTGGTGGCAAGGTGCATATATCGAATGGTGGCAAGGAGCATATATCGAGTGGTGGCAAGGAGCGTATACTGAGTGGTGGCAAGGAGCATATATCGAGTGGCGGCACGGGCCATATGTCGAGTGGTGGCAAGGAGCATATATCGAGTGGTGGCAAGGAGCATATATCGAGTGGTGGCAAGGAGCGTATACTGAGTGGTGGCAAGGAGCATACATCGAGTAGTGGAAAAGAGCATATATCGAGTAGTGGCAAGAGGCAACAATACCTGCCTGCCCATTTAGGTCTGAAGGGCTCTGATATAACAGCAAGGCAGAGAACAAGCCGTGTCCACAGATAAAAGCAAGAGGCCAGATTTCCACTTGCAACTGACAAGAGCCATTTTTTGTTTAATCATTTCCTTGCTCAGTGCTGACAGCAGAGCTATCTCTCACAGGAAGCAGAACGACGCCCCTCACTTGCCACAGTCATCACAACTATACCTCACCTTTGGAAAAGTAATCAGTCTCTTAGCTGAGTGACCGCTTGCTCTGCACAGACCGCAGAGCTATGCCTTGCTTTTCACAGACAACATAGCCCCCTTCTCCTGACAGCAGAGCTAGCCCACTCTTGGTTACAGACAGCAGAGCTATGTTGTCTTGGTACGTTGCTCTGTCACTGAACAGGCGCATACTTGTCTGATTATCAGTCTGTCTGTCTACTTGCCAGTCTACATCCATTCGTCCATCTATTCCATAATGCTATCAGGCGAGCGCCTACACAACAACATTGGCATCAGTGATACAGGTTAGGCAGATGGCAAAATCACCAGACACCCCTTCACCCCATGCAGATGATCCCGCAGGGATAACTGAAAGCCTGATTTGCAAGGCCCCATAGTGATCATTGCAAACAACTGCTCGGGTTCTTTTGTATTGTACTAAAATCTGTCACCGCCCTGCAAAATATAATTGTAGGAACAGTCTCATTTTACACCCAATCACCCCCATGTACTGGGGGCAAGTTGAAATAATACCCAAACACCTTGCACCATGCATGAAGAACCTCTGTTGGGTAAACCCACAATCGCAGACCTGATTCTGCCCACCTCATGTGCAGGAGGCTATATATTTTGGTGAGTGCTGCACAATAGAAATACTCTGAGCATCAAGAAATTAAGCTAATCAGAAAGCCAACTATAGCTGTTAATAACATAATCAATAAAACTACTTTTAAAGGTGAGCTGCATCTTTTTTTCCCCGGAGTTTTATATAGCGCAAACTTGACCCCGAAGGTAGCGCTCTTTGCTTGCTTATCGCCGTAGTCTTTCTAAGAAAAATTCTAAAGCAGAACCATAATCTAACTACTAATTTTTAAGGTGCAAAATCAAAAATCAGACTTCAGTTCAGTTACTTTGAATGTTCAATTAATAGGCTCAGTTCATATAGTCCAAGAAAGAAACCCTATTATCTTCGACTGGATACCTGAGGTACAAAGCAAACAGATTCTACCTATGAATTATGTGCACGTTTTAAAGAAAAAAAATGTCACTCAAAAAGTTCAGTCTAAAAATTCTGTTCAGAAAGTTATTCAATATTGACCTTCTTCAATTATATTTATCGGAATTCATGGAGGTTCTTCAAAAATGAATTGACAATTGGTTAATTTGCTCTGTGTTAACCAAACAGGGCTATTCGGGCGCTGCATACTTTTTATGTGGCACTCTTACTGATCATTTGACTGCTGTCGGTTCACTTTCACTGTCATTCAACTCATGTTCTACTTGCTCCGGTTCTTCTGTGATTGTTTCTGGTCTGAGGACTTTCTTGAACACTCTTTTTCTTGCTGTTAAAGAGTCAGGCCACTTATCTCTTAGATGCATGTTCCATCTTCAGATCTACTTATGACTACTGTTGCATCTTGATCTTCACTTTCCACTTATGTATTTATTTATTTGAAGGTTTTATATAGTGCGAACAAGACCCTAACGGGTATCAGAGTGCTTTGCACATGTTAAAGAACAGATACATATACAATCAATATTATAATAGTCAAGAAACAGTACAGGATATGGCAGATCCCAATGAGGGTGGGATCACCTCAATGATAGGACAGATAGATCAAAACAATAATATAACAAGCAAGCCGTAATCATGAGTGAAGTTGACAAGTCCTGATAAGCTCAGAGAGAAGCGTTCCAAGAATCTAGGAAAGAAATGTGTTCATGAGTAGTAGTTTAACTTCTTTCTTGAAAGATGCCGTTGAGGGATTCAGTCTGGTTTCAGGGGTGAGGAAGCTCCAAATTATCGGGGCGATGCCAGAGAAGGCTCTCTTGTAGGTTTTCTTTTCAGAGAATATCTGTGGTTTCAGCAGTAAAGTGCTGAAGCTTCTAGAAGATCTGGGGCCCCCAGACAGTTCAAGCTTCTGAGCAAGGTAACTTGGGGAATTGAAGTGTAGGGCTTTGTGGGTCATACATGCAATTTTCTGTTGAATTCTTGCTTCACAGGGGAGCCAGTTGAGGGATTTCAAATCAGGGGTGATGTGGTTGTTTCTTTTTGATCCAGTGATGAGCCTTGCAGCAGAGTTGAGGGAGGCCCTTAAGGGAGCCGTTTTGGATTTGGGCAAGCCGTCTAATGTTGCGCTTCCATAGTCCAGCCTGGGAATCACTAAGGCTTGGATTGCAGAGTTGAAGTCCATGGGGAGTAGGAAGGGTTTTCATTTTCTTAAAAGGTATATTTGGAGGTTCGCTCCTTTGGTGGCAGCACTAATGTGCTTCTGCATGTCAAGGTCCTTGTACAGAGTTATTCCTAGTTATCTCGCTGAATCAATGACCTCAGGCAGGCAGTTGAAGGCTGTTAGCTGCTTCATCCATTTGTTAATGACTGGTGACTGTTTGGGTGGGGCAATTCGGAGGAATTCAGTTTTGAGAGTGTTTAGTTTGAGGCGGTTGCTTGTCAGCCAGTTTTAGATTTTTTGTAGGGTTAAGTTGAGGGCTTTGATGTCTTCAGGGGAGGAGACTTCCAGGTATAATTGGGTGTCATGTGATATTGGATGTTGGATGAGCTCCGAATTAACGTTAGCAGCACAATAAACCGGTTAAAGAGACCGGGTGAGAGGGAGGAACCCTGTGGGACCTCTAAGGTGACAGGCGCAGACTTAGACAGAAACTGATTTACCTTGATTTTTTGAGTTCTGTTTTGGAGAAACTAGGATAACCAGTTTAGGATGGTCCCGGAGAGTCCCATCCTGCGTTCCAATAGGTTCAGTAGGTAGTTGTGCTTAACCGTATCAAGTGCTGAAGATAGGTCAAGGAGGATAAGGAGGCATGATTCATTTTGATCCAACATTTTTAGCACTTCATCCACTATATGTGTAAGTACCCATTCAGTGCAGTGCCCCGGGCGGAAGTCGGATTGGAATTGGTCAAGAAGACGGAATTGATCAATGTGGTTACAGAGTTGGACGTGTACACATTTTTCAATGAGTTTCGCCAGAGCTGAAATGTTGGAGATGGGGCGGAAGTTATTTAGGTCCGTGTGGCCAGCTGCTGGTTTTTTTAGGATAGGGGTGACCTGCCCAAACTTTAAGCAATCAGGGATTGTGCCTTGAAGTAGAGAGGCATTAACAACCTGGGTACAAAGTTGGAGTATCGATAGTTTGATCTCATTGAAGAAGTTGGGCGGTAGCGGGTTGTTGTAGTGGTTTCAGGGTTTCAGTGCTGCTAGAATTTTAAGTATGGCGTTTTCCACAATGGTTTTGAAAGAGTTCCACAAAGCGTTATTTTTGAGGATGTGCTCCGGTAGACATGAGGGTGCAGCAATCCGGGAAGGGCTGGAGTGAGGTGAGAGAGGATGGTGCTCTAGTGCCCTCTGCAAATCAGATCTCATATTTTCTGTCTTTTCAAGGAGGAAGGAGACAAATTCTCCGCAGTTTGGTTGCGGACTGGATGCGGCTGGGGGAGGGTTGAGTAGGACAGTTGATTGAAGTTTAACAAACTTAAATAGTTTTTTGAGTCGGTTTCTAGCTTGATCTAGTTGGTTTCTGAAGAAATTTGCTTTAGAGTGTCTAATGCTTCTGTAATATGAATTCCTAAGTGATCTCAAATGCTTGAGGTGTGCAAGGGAATGTGAGGATCCCCACTTTCTTTCCACTAGTCGCAGGTTACGTCTATAAGTATTAAGGCTACCACTGTACCACGGTTTAGACACGTTTTTGTCTGGAACAGCTTAGTTCTCTCTTTTCACTGCAAACTGATTTCCTCAGGAGGTTTTCAAAAATGCAGGTTTTCAGTTTTACTCCTTGATGTTGATATTTTTGAATTTCTTTCTGTTTTTGTTGATTTTGAACTTGATTTAAGTGTTGATTTTGATCTTCACCAACACCCTCGGGATCCATGCAACAAACTTGTATTTGACGGCGTGATACATTTCTTCTTTTTGGGAGGGTATTGCATAATTCACCTGTACCACATCACCCAGGCATTTGCAGTAGTCCTATACAACATCATCACTTATAGTTATAAGTGCAGCTGAAGGGAAACATGGAATTCTCTGGGCTCTCCCCATTAACACTTTATGAGGTTAGAAACCTGTCTTTTTATTTGGAATATTCATGAGGCTCATCAGCAGTGGAAGGATGTTTGGCCGCTTCAGTAATGTTAATGCAGACAATTTTGCGACCTTGGATTTAAATGTACTGTTGACTCTATCTTTCTACGACTCCTGATGCTTCTGGTCTATGTCAATGGAACATCTGCTCAATTTATA
The DNA here is from genome assembly GCA_963921515.1 of Calotriton arnoldi. Lineage (NCBI taxonomy): Eukaryota > Metazoa > Chordata > Amphibia > Caudata > Salamandridae > Calotriton > Calotriton arnoldi. Next base: position 189,511 of record CAWUFW010004331.1, read on the forward strand.
AGGCTTTGCACAGTAATTTCATTGTTTCACTTTTAAAGTGACTACCTTTGATGGATTTTAAAGATGTTGGCATTCCAAATCTCAGGATTAACTCCCTCAGCAATAGTTTGAGTATTGTTATTGCTGTCACATCGCATTGTTGGGTAGACCTTGACCCACCTTGAGAAAAGGCATACTGGCACTAAACTACATCTCAAATTATTGTTAACAGGCATCTCTACAAAATCTATTTTGATCCTAGTGAATTGTCCCTCAGACTTTCATATATGGCTCGTTGATGCTAACATTTTTTCCCTGCATTGATTTGTTGGCTGGTAACACAACGTTGACACAGACTCTCAGCAACATTTACAAGTGTGGATTAAACCAGTATTTGTTGAAAAGTCTCTCCATGGCATCACGACCAACAAGTGTAGTACCATGTGTTACTTGGACATTGGTGATAACATTGAATTGGATAAGAGGTACTGTTTTTTAGTGGATATCCAAACTGTTTGGGTGAGGCAATTAGGAGGAATTAGTGGATATCCAAACCTCATTTTGATCTTTTGTACAACCTGCTGTTTCCCATTTCTTTTTCTCTTAACATAACATGCGTATTTGTAAAGTGTTCATTCACCCAGAAGGATATCTTGGCACTGAATAACAGATGTTTATTGGTACCCAACTCAATGGTACTCATTTTATCGACCTCAGAAGGTCGAACGGCTGAGGGGACCCACTGGGATTTGAACCTGTGACCAAGAGGTTGAACACAGGCCCCTACCGTGGATGCATTAGTCCACTGAGCCACCAGACCCGGCTTCTGGTGTCTCATCTTGGAGCTCTCAATGCTCCTTCAATATATCTACTGGAGCTGATAAGAAACAATTCACATTATCATTCTCAATTTTATATTGTTCTTTTGAATAAAAGTAACAGATTCAAGAGCACAATGCTTTTCAACTTCATCTGCATACTTGTTGCGTACAGTGACCATGTCAACTCTACTTTTGTGAGCAGCAAACGTAACGACTGAAATCTCTTTAGGTAGCTACAATGCTTCTAATAGGTCAAAAATGTGTGTTGCATTTTCGATTGGGGTACTAGAAGAATTAATCAAATCCTTTCCACCTGGCACCCCAAATGTTCTAAATCATGGACTACTCCAAAACCATTCTGGCTGTTAGCATAAATTGTCACACTCAATTAATTGGCTAAGCAGCATGCTCTTGTTAAAGCAATCACACATATGATGCTTCTACAATATTTGATATGATGCAGGCTGCTTATGCAGAACCATGCCTGGGATCACAGAACATCAGTATGTAGGGACTTGGTCAACATACCACATCAGTACCTATGGGCCCAAATCCAGACTAACTCACAGTGCCTTACCTGCCCTCCTAACCTTCCAGAGCGACAGGTAACTTAGCACCCCAGAACATCCAGAACCCTCTCGGGGATCGCAGTAACAGGTCATCACCTTTCGTTATCTCACTCAAACGTGTCCACAATAAACAGAAAAGAGACACGAAGAAAGCTTACAATATTTATTAAAACTATTGTGCTGTATCATGAAGCAACTGTGCTGCACTTAGAAAACATATGGAAGTTAGCAATGTGATTAGCGTGATTAATAAACTGTACACAATGAAAAGCCCTGTCATAGCGAATGACAAATCTGCCTAAGCCTACCCTCACTATGGGAGCACACTGATATATTAGAGATCTCTGGGATTAGTACCGGACCCCATGCCTGACGGTCATAACCAGTTGGTCTACATCTCAGATGTGCATCTCTTTCATCTCAGGACCTTTTCCCTGCAAGCATCTCTCCTCTCTCTTTTCAGAACCACAAGTCTTGGCTTATATGATAAGAATTGTCTTGTTCAAAAACAGCAGCTGGGTTTCTCTATTATGTCTAGGTGTTAGTGTCCAACCACAGAGAAAAACAGGGCAAAACGTTGTTTGATCCTGTACAAAATGTTCAGACTGAATCCCAGCAGAAAATCTGAACAACAAAACATGTGCAGCCTATTTAAAAAATAACAGTGTGGCACAAAAACAAGCGTATTACTTCGTAACGTGTGCTAAGGAAAAGTGACCTATGTGTGCAGTTACGCGAACATATGGGAGAAACTACATTGGGCACCACAGGGAACTCAAGACATCTTCAATGTTCTAAGATTTTTTCTCAGACAAGAACCATCCACAAATAAAATCAGATCAGCCTATTCAACCAGTTCATCTTGTATGTCTGGTCTTGGTTTGGTGCAAAACCCGGTCACATCAATGCAATCATGATCACATTCTTCAAAATCACTGTCGCAGTCGGTAATTGGCAAAAGCGTTGCAGGATTCAGAATATTGCATCTTTTCATTGAAATATTGTTAGTTGGTAGGATCACCTGTTCCTACTTGTTAGTCCTCTGTTCGTCCAATGCTGAGTTTAAATACGAGTCAGCAAAATCTCAACTGAATGACGGGCTATTGCAATAAGTATATAACCAATAACATCCCTTCACCTTGCTGAACTGCCAGACAAACTGCTGCCACCAATTTTAAACACCCAAGAAGCCCTGCAGGTACTGGATCCAATGAGGCAGAGAAGTTTACCACAGGCTGTTTCATTTCTCCATGATTTTAAGTAAGACCTGCCAATGCACACCCTTCTCTTTTATGGCAGAACAAGTAAAATATGTTTCATAATTTGGCATTCCTAAAGCAAGTGTGCTACAGAGTTTTTTTCTGAGCTCTAAGAAGGCACTCCTGCATTCTCTGTCAAATGGCACTGGATCACTTACATTACTGCGACTAAGCCTCAGTAAAGGCTTTGCAATCAGAGAAAATGTTTGGAATTCATTGTATACAGTAACCAACCTCTTCTCTTAGTGTATTAGATGGATTGCAGAAACACATTCTTTAGACACCTTTCTTGCACCTTTTTCAGTATGGTGTCCTAAATAGACAACTTCTTTCCCACACTCCGGGATTTTGTAGATGACACTTCAAGCCTATTATCTGCAAGAAGGTTCAAGAGTAGAATTCTATCCAATTTGCAATCTTCTTTTGGTTAAGATGCACCATCAAGTCATTGATATATTGCACTGGCACCGAGTCACAAGGCAGCTGCAGATTTTCAAAATCGTTCTTTAAAATCTGGCTAAAGATTGAGGGGCTTTCTGTATATCCTTGTAGGATAAGACACCAAACTAGACTTGTATTAAAAAAATTGAACACAGAGAGATATTGGCTATCGGCCCTGATGAAGAGGAATGGAGAGGAACGTTTGGCCCATTCTGCATCAGCAAAGGACCACAATATAATTAATCTTTAGCAGGTCTTTGACCACCCTCTATTTGTCACTCGTTTATTTAATGCCCATAATTGGAGAGTTGCAGGAGCTTCCTAGCACTTCTCTCAAAATGCCCTGCTCAATTATCTTTTTAATTAATTCCCTTCTGTGCTTCTCGAGTAAGCTTGTACCAAGGTGTTCTAGGATAAACTTCATTTGGTTTCACTGTAATTTTCACTGGCTCTGGGCATTTAATTAATCCCATTTCTTTGCCAATAAAAATCCCACACCTCCTCTTTCACTGTGTCTCTTAAATCAGGAGATAAATCTTCTTTTGTAGAAATGGAAATAAATGAACTTTGACTTGTGATTTTATTTTAAATTTATAGTCCTCGTGCTGCATCTGATTTGCTATACCATCTGGTGTGTAGTAAATTACACAATTCATTTTGCAGAGCAAGTCTCTTCCCTAATAGAGTAACAGAACTTGTATCACATATTATGAATTCATTATTGTTTTCAGTTGGGCCAATTTTTACAGAACCATTTGCTAAAACCTGATTAGTTTCCTTGTTTGATATACTTACAACTTGGACTTCTTTTCCCAAGATGTTTAGTTTGGGAACCTCAAAGAGTCAAACCTTGGAGCGGGCAGCACCTGTATCAATTAAAAGTGATACTGGGTGGCCATTCACCTCATCATCTACATATGGGCTACTCTTGTGTACTTCTAGGACTGCACCAAGCATGCAATCTTCCTCCCCACTCCAGCACCACCATTGAGACTGATTTGGTTCAGTAGGAATTCTGAAAGTCATTGAAATCTGCGGAAATCGTAATGTATCATTAAAGAATTTTGCTGAAAACTGTAATTCTAATGAAAACCAGGCTTTTTATTTAGAATGTGTTGCTGCATCACTTGAGCACCAGGCATATTCACAATGAACTGCCCTTGATTCTGCATCCTTTGTACAAAAGCCAGTTGGGCTGGAACCTCTGACTGTAATATCCCATTCTATGTAATCTCGGTTAACGTCTGCTGTATTTGGGGGACACATGGCTGCTGCCTTGGCGCTTCGAGCCGACTTTCCCCTGACTTTTGTGGCATACCTAAAGACGACACGTCTGCACCTGAACCTGTGCACATTAATGGCTCGTTGCTGAACGGCGATCTCCTTGCCCTCCATCCTCCCTGACCGGTTGGCTGCCTCCCCCTTATTGCCCCGCTCCGTGGAGCCAGCTCCCCTGTTATTTCTCTTGATTGGATTTTTGGTCTCCCGCCATTTTGTTGATATTGCTATCGGCGCCCGTTGTTCGGGGCCCTCCATCTTAGTAGCTTTGACCTTATCCTCTTTGACGCTGGACTGCTCCCTATCCGCCAGCTTGACCTTCCCCCTTAAGTCTCCTACACCCCTCTCTTCTTGTACTGTCTCCCATTCACTGGTTGTTGAGCTTGCCTTTGCCCAACCGGTCTGTAGATCTTTCACTTTGTTCTGCTTTGTCCCCTGAAATACTTTCCCCCTTATTGGTCTGCCTGTTCTGATCTACATTCATTACCCCTTTTTCTCCCCCCTCTTTTTCTATGCTCTAAGGACATGTGTCCTTGTAATTCTATACTCCAGTAACTTATGAAGTATATTTGTTTTACCTTGCTCCTGTAACCCAGGTTTTACTGTGTATCACTGTTTGTTTTTCCTATGTTTCACTATGTTCTAGTAACTGTCATAATTTTTGTAACTTGTAACACGCTAATCCTCATGTAAAGCGCTCTGACACCCAGCGCCTCACAGAAGCGGCTTGTAATCCCTGATCATCGCTGCTCCCTGAGAATGCTACACTGGCTCCCCTCCAGCCATCTCTGAGTCCAGGGTCCTGATGTTCCTTCCAGGATTTTTGGCACTGTGCTTTTTAACCAACTTTAGAACTGGTGGCAACTAGAACTAGCCACTGAGCCATGGAGACTAATAGACTTGACGTGCCTGACTCTAAGATGGCTGCCAAAACCACACTCCTCCTACCTTGCCATCCTCGCCAGCGCCTACCACCCGTCTTTGGTTTCTAGCCTTCTGATCCCCTCCTGATCCTCACTCTTCTCTGGCGGAGCCCTAAACGCATACATGGCCGCTTCCCGGTGGAGCTGCACCGACAGCTATAGGGGAGATTGGCCCTGGCACACCGCTATGGCCGTCACCTACCCAGCCGGATCACGGACATTTGTCTCGTTTTCTTCCCCGCTGCCGTCTCCTTCCTGTGGATTACCTGCTGTCCCTGGTCTTTCCTTTCCTGACTTTTGTGTTCGCTAAGTTACTCCTGTATTGTTTATTTATCCATTATGTAACTACTGTGAAACTTTTGTAACTTGTAACTCGCTGTGTCCTTATGTAAAGCGCTCTGATACCTCCGGGTCTAGCCAGCGCTATATAAAACTCAAGTAAATAAAATAAATAAATAAATCATTTTGAATTGTATCTGGATTATATCTACATTCATGTTTCAAGTGTCCAAGACGCCAGCAATAGGGGCAAGGGGTGCTTTTCTTTAACATGTTAATGTTTGCATTCATTCCATTAGTGTTAATTACAAATCCTCTACCATGAGGAAAAGCATTCCCTACTTGGGCCATCTGCACATTATTTACCTGCACACCCACTCCCTCACATGCTTGAATTTGCACCAGAATTTGTACCATCTTTAAACCAGAATTGAAACCGGAGTCCATCATCTGATACTTATTTGGTAATATTTTCTCTGTGCAATCATCAGCTTTTCATCCAGATTTCTCTGTTTTGAATCAAAGCAGTCACTACAACATTTGACATGCTTAAGTATCTGATCAATACTCTTAGTTTGCCAACACATCACACTGTTTTGTTGATGGGAACTAAACTCCGGGTGCACACTTAGCATAAAGGCTGATACCAAACTTCTAATGCCTTCTTTCATTGGATCATCAATTCCATTATACTTCCTATAAATCTTCGTCAACCTCTCATAATATGTATGCAGTGACTCTTTCAGTTCTTAAGTGGCTCTCATACTCTATGATCAATTCACCTCTCTTTTTGAGACCTTTTGCTTCAAATGTGCTATCACTTCTTTGTGCTTTTCCATGAAAAAAGGAGCCGGATTAGTATGAGGATGCACTCTTGGAAGCTCCTCAGCTTGCCATGTCACAATTGCTTTAGATTCAGCCCATACATTCTTGGGGACAATGATTTCAAACAAGGTATTCAAATCTGCCCAAAGCTCCTTTGAAATCATCACAGTTTCTCCACCTCCACCTACCATTTATCTGGTTCTTCCCTAAGTTTTGGAAAGTTTGTTATAAATACAAAGAGATCAGAACTGTTCCAGGGTACATGTACATATGCCCCTCTATGTATCTCTCACAAAGGAAATACTGCAACAACCGTTGAATGATCCTCGCCGCCGCACTCAATTATCTGCAGTCTGTGAATCAGATAAGCTGGAAGCCCCAAGAATAGGCTGTTGGCATAGTCCAAATGCAAGGTCACAATGCATGAACAATGATCTTGCAGCTCTTATCCGGGAGAAAACGCAATAGCTTCCTGATAGATCTTGACTTCACAAAGCAAGACGAAGAGGTCTGCCGGATTTGCGCCGTAAAGGAAAGATCGCTATCCAGCCTGATTCCGAGGTTTCTAGCTAAGGCGGCTGGAGTTTGCGGCAGATCCAGCTTTACAGGCTACCAAAGATTGGATGCGGGAGGCGACGCCTGACTGAAAAACAGAACCTCAATCTTATCTGTGTTAGGTTTCAAGAAATTGCCATTCATCCAATTAGAAATATCATTCAGGCACTCCTTGAAATTAAGGAAGGCTGCAACGGAGTGTTCTCTAAAATAAAACACTAGATGCGTATCATCACCATAGGAAACCACCATCACGCCCCATGATTCAATAAGAGTGGCAGAAGGAGCAAGATATAGATTAAAGAGCAGCGGGCTCAGGGCCGAGCCCTGTGGCACTCCACATACCAGCGGTTTGGATAAGGATGAGAAAGGTCGAAGGAAGACCCACTGAGAGCGGTCTTCTAAGAAGGACTGCAGCCAAGATAGTACCGTCCCCTGAAAGCTTAGATGACTTAATCTCTTCAGAAGGGTTCGATGAGGTACTGTATTAAATGCTGCCAACAGATCTAAAAGTACTACCATGGCGGACAAGACCGCTGTCCAGCGTCGCTCTGACTGTTTTGGATACTTCCAATAATGCGGGCTCCGTGCTGTATCCAGCTCGGAAGCCTGATTGAGAGTCGTGGAGCAAGCCGTTGGCTTCTACAAAGTCAGCTAACTGTCGCTGAGCCATCTTCTCTAAGATTTTTGCGGGTGCTGATAGCAGTGAAATGGCTCTGAAATTGCTGAGCACTCCTGGATCAGCTTTGGATTTTTTGAGAAGAGGCACCAGGAACGCCTGTTTCGATACTGCTGGAAAAATGCCGGATTTCAAAGAAGATTCCAAATTTGACTCAATATTGGATTTAACCAAGAGGCCATCAATCTAAAAAATTGAGGGGGGACAAGGATCCCCCAGTGAGCCATATTTACACTTCAAGAGTTCCTCAAGTGAGTCCTCTGCAGATATTGGAAGGAATTCCGAAAAGGAGGCATGAGATAGGATAAAAGATGGTTGCTGGTTGACGACAAGTCCAGCATCCGGCGGGAACGTGGTGTAAAGTTTTTGAATTTTTTCCTCAAAGAAATCTGACAGGCTCGTGCAGAGGAGGATTGAAAGGTGCTGTCCATCACTTCTGGAGTGGTAAAAGATTTTGCAAGGTTGAAGATTTCTTTAGAGGAGTTCTCCGAAATCTCAATGCATCTTGCAAAATATTCTCTCATCTTAAGCCGAATCAGTTTGCGAAATTGTTTTGGAGCCTCCTAAACGCCGTCAAGACGAGTGAGGAGTACTCTCTGCCACTCGGGTTAGAGAAAACGAAATTTTGATTTTTGGATATCCTAGATTGAGGCCCTCATAAGACTATTGACTGTATATAAGTCTATGTCAAGCAGTGGATGTCTGGACTAGAGAGATATTGTACAAGCCCTGATGAAGTCAGAGATGCGGATGCATCAGACCTGACGAAACACGTGTTGGCTATTTTTCTACCTGGAATAAACATTGGAGTTACAAGAAGACGGACTGGACTTTGATTTTATAATACATACTGAGTAGTGCTCAGGATAATTTGTTGTTTATTGTAGGACCGGATTTTTCTGGTCCAGTTCTGTGGGTACGAGTGGCTGCCCTCTTCCTTGGAGCACACAATTTGATATTTCTGCATATGACTGTGGGGATTACTGTGAACAAACTTTGCGCATAGAGCCTTGCCACATTCAGTTTTTGTTATCCTCCTTGTAGGCACTTTTTGCTGCAGGATTGTAAGACTTTCTCCAGCAGCGCACCAGCCTCTTACAGAGGCCTTTCTCTGCTCTGAGTTCAGCCGAGAACCAGGGGGGCAATGGTTCAGCTCTATGAGCTGTGGCTGTCTTTAAAGGGGCGATTGTTAGGGCAGTCTGGTGGCCTACAGAGCAGCAAACCAGCAAAAGAAAATGAGGGTGAGAGCTTGATACAAAAGATCAAGCCCTCTATATTGCCAATTTGGCCCAGCCTAGAGGCAGAAACCTCCCACGTGTCTTTCAGGACAATGGCAACGCCGTCCCCCACCCTATCTCCACCCCAGTTGGTGCATACAATCCGGAATCCAAGGGGGGGGGGGGGGTTGAAAGGGCCAGATCAGGGTTGGAGCCTTCCTTCAGCCAAGTTTCTGTAAGAAACATTAGGTCCCAGGTATTATCAGACAAGGAGAGCCAGATGTCAGCTGCGTGTTTGGGAAGAGACGTGCAGTTGATGAGGCAGTCTCTGACATTCACTTTTCCATTGGGGGATTCTGAGGATGGCGCATTTTTCCCCTCGGGCCCTAAAGGCACATCTAGGTTAAAACCACAGACCTTACAGCAGTTGTCAGCGCTCCCTGCACCCGGGTCTAGGCGTGTATTACCAAGGCAAGGGCCGCCTTTCAGAGCCAAGAGTGTCTCGTTGGACCACATAACGACCTGTTCATATAAAATTCGAGCAGCGTGGCTGGCGCTGGCCGCGATCTGGTTGCAGACTGGGGTATACGGGCTTGCCTGCGGCGCGCCTTTGGCGTGTCAACGGCACGCCCGCAGCACGCGTCCACGTCGCAGCTCTCATTAAATAGGAGCTTGGGAGCTGGTCTTAGCCACTAGACCGCTGACCCAGAGCAAGATGGCGCCTGAGAAAGGCCCCGCGAGCAGAGAAAAAATGGCACTCCGCTCTGGACCCGAGCAATTTGAAAGACTAAAAATGATCAAGGAACTCTCTCTACCACACACAGTTAGTGCAATTTGGTCCCAATAATAAAAACAAATGCCCCCTACACTGCACCCTGCAAAACGCAGAAGTGCACCAGTCACATAAAACACAAGCAGTTACAGGCAGTTAGGCAGTTACATCAATTGCAGGAAAATTAAGGCTTACTGATCGAGCGTCCGCTCTCGATCAGTATATCATATATACAGAATTAGCACAAGGCTTAGTCAAATGCAGCAGGAGGTCTGTAATAAAATCAAGCCTCAAAGAAAATATCAAAATTCCTAAGCATGAGACAATCTAGCAAGGGTTTGCTCTCTAAGAGTCAGGAAAGCAACTATGGCTCACCTCCAAAATGATCCCCCCTTTATAGGAAAATACTCAGTAAAAAAAAATCACTCAGTCAGCACGAGTTGAGTAAAATGTTTCTTAGCCATAAAATGCAAAAAATACCTACCGGCAGCCCCTAAATTAACAATATTAAGGCCAATTTTGACCTTTTGTCATTGGATGTGACAGGACAAGTGTAGTTACACATCATGCAATGATAGACTTATGAAATTAAATTGCCCACTGAGTTCAGAAAGAAAGAACGGAAGAAATAGCAACATTTAAGAGGAAAGCTTCCCTCAGAGCATACAAACAGCAACATCTTCATTCATGAACAACAAGCAGGGTTGCAAAACATTGCATTCAATAACGTTTCAGTGCACATTTTACTGTGTGCGGAGTCAGTGAGAAATGAAAACACTGTCATGATTGAAATGTAAGGTGGAGTCTGGGCCTAGTTTAGTCAAGCAAATAAAAACACAGTTTTGTAAGGTTGGAGCAGCGTAATTGTAGCTCTACCCTTACACGTCACAGAAGTGCAAGAGTTACGTGCACTTACAGCCATATATTCTGTGTGCCTTACTTTATTAATGACAAGTGAAGTATTTCAATGTATTTCTGAATTGCATTCACTGTAGAAACTAGAGATTCATAAACATGTGCACATTAATGTTTAGCTTAGCCATGAAGAAATGTAGTTTTCATACATATTTACACCTATGTTTTATGTTATATTGCATTGATTTGAATGTGCTTTATTCAGTGTAAGCATGAACGCATTTACATTTATATTGCTGCATTTAATTTTAAGTTATACGCGCACATACAATCATGTAATCGAAGTGCACATTTTAGTGTTTAACCATGCTAATTTAACTCGGCCTGAATTTGAAATGCATTTGGTTGCCTTGCATGTTCTCTCCTCTACAGATGCAGTTCCAAGACTTCATTAGTTAGAGAAAGAAAACAATGTATTAGTGAAAGCGAGGCCTGAGAAGAAAATCTTGGCAGAGACGTGAAGAGCTAATGAACGGGAAAAATGTGTCTATTCACCGTATATCAGCAACGGTGTTCTATCCAAGGTCGTGTGAATGTCCAGGTTTCATGAGATGAGAAAGTTTGACGATGTTGGCAATGTGCACATGAAGTGAAATTCTATTGGTTCCTGGGAGTTTGGTGTGAAGATTGCACTATGAGAATGTATCTATATGTTTTAAGTAATGTATGCACTTTTAGAGTTTAGGAGCAGATCCCTTTAGGATTTAAGAGGTACAGACCTTTCTGTTTCTCAATCTAAAATTAGAGCCCCAATTAAATGACTTTAAGACTTTTGTCATCTGTACTTCTGTGGCTGCGCTTTTCACATTTTGATGCTATTGAACTGGATTTACTTTGTTGACTAACACCTCCTTCTGAATTCTGTATCTGAGCAATGCTTCATTTGCATTGATTTGAACTTACTACTGATTGTAATAAACACACTTGCCTTTAGTTACCGATTCCTGATCCTTATTGTGTGGCCAAATGATTTACACAAAATTGGATTGTTTTGTCGAATGTCAGCTCTCTTTGCTCCTCAGCCAACCACAAAGTCTGTCGAATGGAAATTGTAACTGCGCACCAACGCACCATAAAGGTGGAGCTAATTTATTTTGGTTGCAATCCATTCATATCACTAAATAGTCTTTAATTATTCATTACAAATCTGCTCTAACAGCTTGGAAAGTTCCCACTGGTAGAAGAGACTGCTGGTCTGCAGTTCCTCTTGTTGATACTGTCTCGGTTGATGGAATTGAGAGCAACCTCATCCTCTTCCCTAGTTTCCTACAAGCATGAAAGTATCTATATTTATATATTTATGAAATAATTCATTTGTTTATTGTTGGTGACTTACCTCTGTTTTCTTTTTATTTTGTTTATCTTGTTGTGATGCAATTTATGACTCATGTCCTTGGTCATCAAAACCAGTGCTTAATAATTAATTAAGTTCCTTTCCCTTTCTCGTCCTCTCTCCCCAGGGAGACCAGTTTGTTTGCTATTGTGATATTGCTCTGGTTCTAAGGGTTATCAGGCTTGCCCCATCTTTTCATATCAGAATGTAAGAATATAAGTGTTGTCTAACAGCAACTTGTCAGTGAAATGAGCATGGTAGAATAACGTCAAAGATTAAGTACTCTAGACACATTGGTGCAACCCATCACATCACATAAACAGCTTCCACCTTCTTTGTACCATTTGTTAACTTGACCATCACCTAACATGCCTTAACCTCAACTCAGCTCTAGACCTCGAATTACCAGGCTAGAGCTATAATAGCAAATTTAGGTCAAGGTTTTTGCTGTCCAAGGTAATGATCTTGTCAAATTAATAGCGTCGCTGATGTGATGGCTGTCAGTATGTTGTCAAACACCCTTTAAAAATGAAATACCTGCACAACATACAGGCACTTTTAAATTAATTACAGGACACCCATCAGAGACTTATTTTGCAAATGTTTTAGGTCATCTCACTGACTAGTTGCTGTTAGACAACACTAACTTGACAAATCTGGAGATTTCAGCACCTGGCTGGATTGCACCAATATACCATATGCCAAATGTTTCCTTCTGAATACCTTCTTCTGAAAAAAACAGAAGCCCAACCAACTATGTGAAACAAAAATTAGGGTTAAAACTATGCCAGAAAAAATTACTTTTACCCACGCATAGCTGAGTTACAAACATAAAAGAGTCCTAGAAAGTAAATGAATGTCTGCTTATGGACATGAGAACATCATTGTATGGCTATTCTGCTATCACAAATCTATCATCTTTCGGTCTGATTAAGAGGTGGCCTTAAACTGCACACCCACCAAAAACATGACACACCGTAAGCCCATATTATGAGCAGGTTGGAATTCTGACTTTTGTGGTAATTAGCAGGTGTGGTAAAGACATCATCCTTCAGTTAATTCCCGCAGGTTAAACATGCTGAAATTCAGAAGCGGAAGAGTGTACAGTATTACTGTGAGATACGAATTTTAGCGCAATAAGCACCAAAATCGGCATGTTATTCTCCAGAAACTTGAACGGGCAATAATGATATTTGATAACTTCCAAACACCTCAGTGTCTGATTTTTATCAGATGTGATAATAATACAGATGCATTTGCATCAGACTCGGGAAATTCGTAATCAGGCCTTATGTCTTCCAGCGGGCCACTTAGAAAGTGGAGAAAGGACATTTCATGATGGTAGAACATCCACTGTCTCCAGCACTGGGAAGGACATTAACTGGATGTGATCCAGCGTGGGTCGGTATAACTTAATATCGTAGCCATAACCCCTTCCGTGCTTCCAACGGCCGTCGCGAGCACTACCTCGCTAGTGCTGCGCACGTCCGTTGGCCGACGCGGCCCCGCCCACTCGCGGTTAAGCAGATAATATTGAGGACCAAAATATTGACATGTAAGTATGGTTATATTTTCTATACCCAACTCACATACATGTACCTGGATGAAATATATATAATCAAGGTAGGTAACTGTGGAGTTAAGAGTAGTAAATCCATTCTTCTCTATATGCACTTACCTTTGAAATGTTGGTCCTTGATTTTTTAGCCACAATATTAAGGCATCAAGATATTCCCCATTCGATCTTCCAGACAACAACCATGGATAGCGCCCTGGAAAAGTGAGTGAATGTGATGCCCAATAGATATAGTACTAGACCAACTGTCCAAAATTCATAGACAAGTCACAGAATTTGTCATCATTGGAACGATCTAAGGTTGGAAGTCAACAACAACAGTCTTTGGTTTTAATCTTTATAGCATCTGTAATTGGTGTTCAAAACATTGATCTTGACATTCAAATAGGCTGGCTTTCTGACCTAGGCCTTAGGGAGACAGTGCTTAACTCTACCAATTACATTTAAGGGTCAAATTGGTATCAAAAGCAGAATTTGATCTTAAGAGTGTTTGGCTGCTTGTTGCCCCTGAACTAACAGATGTTACTTAATTGGATAAAAGAGACGACCGGCCAAACAGACATGCACACTTACAAGTGCCCAAACACTCTTCCTGCAGCGTGACGCTCGGCAGGATGGCCCGCCCTAACCTCAGCTGGGAGTAATGAAAAATAAAATGATAATAAAGTGGTTTTATTATCATTTTATTTTTCAGTGGGGCGGCGCTCCTCCGCCATAACTGAGGAGCCGCCCCTGATTATATGCAAAAAGAGAGAGAGAAAAGTCAGTGGTTAAGAGGAAGGAGAGGAAGTGTGAGATGAGCAGATAGAGGATTTTAGAGAGATGTCATGCAAAAAGTGTCAGGGAGACTGCAGATGAAACAGATGTAAAGGGGAGGGCACGAGTGATTAAGGCATTCTAAAGACCACTGCCCCTTCTACAGACCTAACAATATTCAATTCAGGATCTAATGTTCTCAGAGTTGAAACATTTTCAATTATATTTATTCACAAAAAATAATTGTTTTTACTAATGGATCTCATACTGCTAACAGGCATTGGCAACGGAAATAGTTCTGGCTTGTTTTAGGCGTATATCATTGTTGTGGAATATATCTTGATACAGTAACAGAAAACTCGCAGAGAGACACTGAAATGCTGGTCATTGCTTTGATTAACCTATGAAATAGTGTCCCTCGAAGTGTCACAATTGGCAGTAGAATGTCACTCATATGCCAACTGAAACCATAGAAATGTCACACAAACAATCTACAAACTTGCCAGCTTCTCTGTTGGTGTCTTTTACAACCAGAGCTTACCTGTAATGCTTTGTCACCATTTACGTGGGAATCTTTCTACCTGCACTTTGGCTTGCATGGTCAACTCTGGTGCTGTGCTGACACTTCTGTTCTTAGTCTGTGTCCGACCACAGACAGAAAGCGTTTGTACTCTGTGTGACCAGGACCTGATGCAGCCCCAAGTGAGGCTTGAAGATCTAGTACTCATAACAGCCTAGAAAGACAGAAAGAGGTGTTGAGTCTGCTTAGCACCTGGAAAAGAAGTGAACTTGGGACCTCCCTTGCTAACTAGGGAAAAGTTGTGCACCCTCTGGCAAATCCCATTAATCCCTCTGCAGCCCTCAAATCAATTGAATGTGAAATATTTTATTTTTAAATAGTATTGCTATTTTTTTCTTGGAAGAAGTAATGTGTAATTGCAGAAGTAACACGTGCATGTGGTATCTGGGTGCCATAGCTTCGAACCTGTGTTTATGAAGGAAAGCTGACATTTATCCCAACAGGTCATTATTGCTTGATGAGTCAGAGCTTGTGACATTTTTACTGGGACACTCCATGGATCATTAGTCAAAGGTTTCCAAGTTCCAGCTAGCGGCACAAGAGAGTTACAGCTGAAGCTGGCTGAGATCAGTCATTATCACATTTGACTCAACGCAACACTTTCAAGAAGTGGCAACACAGCGTTGATCAATTTTAATTAGAAATAAAAAAAAAAGATAAATAAAATAAGTTAATAGGGAGACATGAAGCCAGATTAATATGACATTTCAAAGAAATCGATGAAATGCATATAGAATCTGGAATTAAAATATGGTGATGCTGTAGCCAGGAAGAAATACACAGAGATCAATTTGATTAAGCAAAACATGTCCTGTGATAGGGATTGGAATTGAATTTGAAGTATTTTGACACATCTGTAGCATCAGAAAGATGACCACTAAAATCCTAAGTACAATGTTTCAACAGCTTTTTATGAAGCTGTTATGGTTTTTTTCATGCCCCACTATTTACACCATACCATGCTGATTCTTCCAGACTGGTGACATACAACAACATTTTATAATACATTTGTGTTAAACTAGCAAGTAAACATTAATAGAAGGATTCAAACACTGACGAAGATCTCATTCGATTATCACCCCATTAAATGTCTAACTACAATATGTTGCACAAAGTGTCGACAAGTACATCCTGAGGAATATTTCCAAGGACTAACAGTGGTTTAATATCTCACAGGGACATGTATTTTTGATGGACTAGAAAAATGGACTCTGGTTTAAACTGATACTTTCCTTGACCCCCGAAGGATGGACTTTGTCTAAAAATCATTATGTCTTTTAAGTTTGGTGTCATTTAGTTTCTTTCACAATAATGTTTAGTCTATTTGGATTTCACTAACACTTGTTGTGATCTAATGGTATTGTTTCAAATACTTAAGATAAATAGGTCTATCTTGTATGCACAGTTACCAACTCATGCATAATGTACAAAGGTAAATAATAATCTTTGAATAAATGCATGCCAGACACAAATAAAGTGCCTGGTTGACAGGGGATCTCGTTTTTTTTGTGCCAGAAAGAGAGAGATTGCGAGAGTTTATGAAGCATTAACGAAAGGTAATTTAATTGCATTTATAAAGCGCTTAATGCCCCTGATGAGGCGTCAAAGTAGATGGTGACTTTAGAAGAAATCAATTGAGATGACTGAAGAGTCAGGGAAGAAGACTCTGGTATGGATATAAAATTGAGCTTAAAGGTGATGAAATAGATTATGAGTTTCTTGGTCTCATCGCACCAACCATTTTGGACGATAGATGAGGTGTTGCAAAACACTTGTCACCGTCATAAAGATGGCAGCAGGCCAGAATAGTAGATATCCTTGCTTACTCTCATAAAGATGACGAACATGGAGGACTGTGGAAGAATGAAACTTGGACCCCTTTTATTTTCAAAAAGTAAGATTCAAGCAGTAATTTATGAGTCTGGGAGAAAGACACTTTTGAATTGTGAATCAGGGAGAGTTATACTGAGATAGCTATGGAGTGAGTAAACAGAGCAGATGTTGAGATGGATACTTATGCATCAATTACATGTACCTCAGAATGATTGCTGATATTTCCCTGCCCCTCAATTACTGTTAACAGGTGTCCTGATATTTCCATGGGAGCAGAAATAACCAGAATTGCTAGTTTTTAGGGAATAACTTCTAGAAATCGGTGTTACCTTGCTGATTTATGCATGTTTTCTCCAGTCATTAGAGTGAAGTACACAAACTAGGAATATCGATGGACTCCGTAATTTCTGTTACCCGCCCCATCTGAATTTGCAGGCCACTCATAATGAGGGTGTACGTCAGGCAGAATTATGGTGAAAATGTTTCCCTTTTTCTACAGTAACTGCAGCTGTATAATAATTGCCTATGCCTGGGATACTATGGTCTCAGATCTGGGAAATCCACCATGGACCCAGTTGGCTTCACATATAAAATTCATGGACATCTCTTTTCCCAACTAAGCAGTCTATCTACCTATTCTATGAATCCTTAGAAAGGCTGGTCAAGACTTGCAAATTATCTTTTCTCCTTGTCACTAGGATTTCTAGCAGCACCTTTCTTCAGACTCGCATGTGGAAGATACAGACAATTTTCTGTTTTGTAATTTGCACTTGCTAGCTCACTTCTCCTCAATTAGATTGTACGATAATCACCTTAGGTTCACGAAAGGCCTTCAAACTAGGATTGCTGTAAAAGTCTATCTAATCTCCATGTTGTTTAGTAGCTTGTAGCAATAAGGGGCGGTGTCCTTAGCAACAAGCTCTGTATAGATCTTCAATACATTCATTCATGTGTATGAATTCTTAGGAAAGGGATTGAGATCTGCATAAATTAGGTAGTGAAATACATAGATACATTGATAAATATATTGCGAAGAGAGATGCTTAGATGGATACAATGGGTACAAAGTCACTACGTATTGCCGAAATGGATAGTAAGTTACCAACAAAGATCGCAGTGTATTTAGAAAGAAGGCTATAAATTTAGGATGACATAAGTACTGAGATCGAGACAGGTAGCGCAATAGAAGACAGCAATATGAAGTCATGTAATGCTTCGGTGCTGTGATGATACTAACTCTGCCTAACCTGGGATCATGAAAAGAGTCTAATGAAAGAGCAGATGGACACTTTTTGGGCTTATCCCAATAGAAATAAAGCAAGTATTAGCTTCAAGTAGCCAACCAACTTCAGTGAGTAACAAAAGAAACTGCCCCTCTCAAACATAGTGTAGTGATACAGAGTACACTGAAATGACCACCAACTGCAGTTGAGCTCAATCATCTTTGGGTGACATTGAAACATGGTGTTTACCGCCAGCTAATGTCTTTCCAGAAGGGATCAGGCATTAGGGTATGAACACACTAGAAGTGCCACTCAACAAAGTAAGTGCAAATGATAAGCCTTTGCATAGGGTGTAGTAAAATCATTTAGCCCAGAAGTTATTAACCTGGAGTCCATGGACTTAATTTGAGCCGGTGGTTACAAGTGGGGCCCATCGGCACTCATTTTTGGGGACTGGCATTTATTTTTCCCTAACAAACGTTGATTCAGAGCGAGAGAGCAAAAAAAAAAAAAACGAGCGAAAGAAGAAGGAAGAGAAAGACCGAAAACAGGGGCAAAGGGAGAAAGCAAAGTTGAAAAAGATCCATCAAGATTGAG
This sequence comes from Calotriton arnoldi, assembly GCA_963921515.1. Classification (NCBI taxonomy): domain Eukaryota; kingdom Metazoa; phylum Chordata; class Amphibia; order Caudata; family Salamandridae; genus Calotriton; species Calotriton arnoldi. The sequence goes on from CAWUFW010004331.1 coordinate 207,921, forward strand.
TTAAAGAGGTAGGGAGTCTCTTGTGGTGGGTTAAAGAGGCATGAGGTCGAATCAAGACTGTGTAGCCTTGGCATTCACCTCCCCGACCTTTGATAGAGCCACCCACGGGCTTCTGAACAAAATGTTGGGCCTTGGCACTTATTCTTTTATAAACTAAGTAACAGTGGCTCGTCCATAGAGGGTGCCAGGGCATCGACTCACAACCTCGCTCTGCCACCAATTGCTTTACCATTCACAGCTTTTACATGAAAACAAATGATTTCGTAGATCGTCTGCTTGTATGTGAAAGCTGTAATGTCAGGTAGACAGCAGAAGAAGGCTCCCCTGAGCTGTACTGCGCATGTATCAGGGGGAACTGTTACAGCCCAGCCTCACACAGTCACAATACATATCTGACATACTGCACTATCCTCAGGCAGTGCAGCACGATAATGAAGAGGACTGAGTTGTGTAGGGTTTTTCGTACAACAGGGAGTAGGCGCTCAGACTCGTACGCGTTTATGTAACAATAGCCGGAGTATGTGAACGGTGCTGCCAGGTCGGGGGAAATACCCAATAACCCCCGTAATTTGTGTGAGTCAACAACCCACACTAGTAATATGGACACAATCCTGTGCACACGTAATTGGGATAATAGATCAAAGCAAAGTCTCAAAGGTTGCCCAATGTAAGATCGACATCAGTAGAGTATATCAGGAATATTTAATGATGCAATAAAGAAAAAAATGACCAGCCGACACGTGTTTCGTCACATAGGGAATGTTCCCGTGACTCTTCAGGGCTGGGAAAGATACAAAGTATGTACAAATGAGGAGGAGCAATCATACATACAATGTGCATCTGCGTGACTCATAAAAGTGACACGCGCTATCACCAGAAAAAGTGGAGGGAAACCCCAGGGTACGTGAAGTGAAAAGGTGCATGAAGGAACTTTTAAAATAAAAAACATAAGTATGTGACAAGAAACTAAGGCTGTGCATCAGAACACAGTGACAAGGATCCTTAAGGTGTATCTAGTGAAAGAAGGGACCGGTGAAGAAACTACTGAAGCCGGTGCATGAACTGATCTAAAATAATCAACAAAGTGACATGGGTGTCCATTGTAATTGTAGTGCAATGGACAAATACGAATCAAAGTGTAGTGCTATCCACATGGCGTGTGGAAGACATAGTGATAACACAGACATGTGTCGCATACACCAATGTATCATAAAACAAAGGGGGTGTCAAGATGGTATCTAAAGGTGACCAGAATTGCAGAAACATATCAAAAACATCATCAGGGATAGTAGAACGTAGTAAACACCGATAAAATCCATCACGTAGCGAATTAACAAAGAAATTGCAGTGATAACAAAGCATGAGTGAAAATCACCGTGATCATAATGCACAATCAGCTAAAAAACATGAATAGTAAACAGCGAATGTAACCAACCGGGATAAATGAGCTGGACGGAGATAACGGGGTGCGTGTGAATGGTTGACAACACGAATAGTAAGTGAATAATAAAGAAGTGGTGAGAAACAGGGAAGAAAAGAAAGGGAAACACAAGGAAAAGTTAAAACGGAGAAATAGTACGAGTGAAAGGAAGTGAGGTAGCAAGGATAGAAGGGAGAGCAAATTGGACAACCGTGAACGCAGAAAAACAAACGACCAACGAATGACAGAGGTCCGGAGTGAAGTGAGGAAGGTGAGAGGAGAGAGTGGCGTACAGACCGGACTAAGGGTAACGTAAACGGAGAGGAAAACAAAGGAGCTTACCCGAGCGGGTGGTGAAAACCTGGACGTAAGGAAAGTAATGGACGTCTAGCGAGAAGGATTGGAGTCTGGGGAAACTGTCCAGACGCGTATGACCAGGGAAAAGGATCCCGGTGCTGCCAGGGGGCAGGACCCGTAAAAGAAAGCTGTAAAGAAAGGAGAAAGGGTGAACCTGGGGAACAGTGACGTGAGGAGGCACAAGGCAGGACCGAAATAAACTCACCTAGAAGAACGCTAGGGAAAACGGCAAAGCCGGAAGGCAAAATGACAGGCGGGTGCGCCTGGAACCTGCATAGAAATAGTAAGGAAATTGAAATTAGAAGGGGATTAGTGCAAGTGGGCCGGTGGGGACACGTCAACCGCCCGGGGAGAAAAACCGAGGACTTACTTGGAGGATGAAAGACGTCCGTCTCTCGCATGACTGCCGGATACGGAAGTCACGGTCTAGGGGGGAGGAGTGAATTAAAGAGGAAAGTACAGGGGGCGGGGTCTCAGCAGGAGGGTGTGGTCAAGAAGGGTAGAGCTAGATCCAAAGGGTGAAAGGGAGAAAAAGGAAAAGGTAGAAAGACTAAGTGTGTGAGCACAATGCAGCAACAGAAACAGAAGCAGAGTGAAAGCATAGACGTATAGAAGAGGTGAAAATATCAGTTAATAGAAAGACAGCTACACACTGAGTGACATGATAAAAATTATTAGCAAAATGAACATAAGCACAAACGGCAAATAACATGGCACAAGGGAGAAGCTGAAAATAGAGATACTGCACTCTATGTGTGTAGGGCAGCACATTGTAGTGGATGCTGGAAAAATCGCCAGCGGAAACCACAATACCACATGTCAAAATATGTAAGGCCAAACAAAACGTAAAATATCCATACCTAATTAGGTGGGACTAAACAGAAAAATAAAACGTGGAAGGAATAGAAACCGCAGTCAATCTGGGACAGCTGAACTGTGAGTGACATGAATATAATAATAATGAAATGACAAAACAAACATAAGCACCAAAAGGAGCAGCATGGTATAGAGAGTGAAGCTGGAAATAGAAATATCGAACCCTATGTATAAAGGGCAGCGCATAACTATAAAGTCTGGAACAGTGGCTGAAAAAACCACAGTATCACATGTCAAATGATATTGATAAAATCACACCATAGAACATCAGAATCCTAAATATGTGGGAATGAACATTACAACATGACACAGAAATACAGAAAGAGCACAATCGTGGGTCAGTCGCCCAGAAAGTAGTGCAGTTCGTGATCAGTGTTGAGTCCGTGTGTCACAGACTGAAGGCGCATAATCCATGAAGCCTCTTGGCGCCTGAGTTGAAGTTCTCTGTTACCCCCTCTGGGATTAGCGGTGGCAACATCACATCCAAAGAAGGAAAACCGTTTGTTGACGCTCTGGGTTGAACAGTTCGCCGCATGCACGGCCATAGGGTATCTGATATCCTGGTTTTGAAGAGCTCTGATATGTTCGCTGATGCGTTCTCTCAGGGGTCTGATCGTACTGCCCACATACCAGCGCTTGCATGTGCATTCAAGTATATAAACCACAAACTTGGTGTGGCAATTGATGTTGTGCTTGATCCAGTATGTCCTCTTGTTACGTGCCTTGAAAAATCTGATTCCATGCTGGGCTAGTCTGCAGACCCCACACATACCACATTTGTAGAAACCCAAAGAGTGTGTACCTAACCAAGTGTGACTGGTAACGTGTCTAGGAACACTGGGGCTTAACCTGGATCTAAGTGTTCTGCCGCGCCTATAAGTCACTAATGGTCTGGATGTTATGATATTCTTCAGGGAGGTGTCTGCCAGTAAAGTGTCCCAGTGTCTGTTGAGGCTTTTCTTTATAACCAGACCCATGTTGCTGTAGTCTGTCACCAATCTAACTGGTTGATCACTTGCCACACGGGTGTTCTTGGTACGGAGGGTGTCTTGTCTATCTAGCTGATTGACCCTGGTTTCAGCTTTAGATACCGTGTGGGGACTATAGCCTCTGTCTTTGAATCTCTGTTTCATGCTCTTTATACATTGTTGAAACTCGGGTTCTTCACTGCAGTTCCGTCTAGCCCTTACGAATTCACCATAGGGGATGGCCTGTATCTGATGTGGTGGGTGGGAACTTTCTGCATGAAGGATAGCATTGCAGGATGTTTCCTTTCTATAGAGGCGACTATGTAAGGTGTCTGTCTTAATGTAGAGTTCCACATCAAGAAATGTAATGTTGGAGACGCTGCTGTGGCTAGTGAATACCATATTCATGTTATTGGAATTGAGGTGTCGACAGAACTCGTCGAGTTGTGTCTGGGAGCCTGACCATAATAACAGACAATCGTCAATGTACCGTCCCCAATAGATTATAGAATTAACCCATGGGGCCCCTCTGGAACTCCATATCCACTCTGATTCCAGTACACCCATGTAAAGATTGGCAAACGAAGGTGAGAACTTTGAACCCATGGCCACGCCCTTGCATTGTTTGTACCAGACGTTGTTATACATGAAGTAGTTGTCATTAAGAATGATGTTTATCATGGTGGTCAGCATCTTGGTGTGTTGCCAAAGGGAGGCCGGCCTGTTGTGAAGTAGATTAGTAATGACATCCAGTCCCAAGATGGGTTCGATGGAGGTGTAGAGGGAAACCACATCCAAGGTAGCTAGAATCATGTCTGGTTGCCATTGGACATCTGATAAGATGCTCAAGATATGTTTAGTATCCTGAATATGGGATGGGAGATTCTTAACCATGGGACCTAAAAATAAGTCCACATATTGGGCAATTCTTTCAGTCGGTCCACCGATCCCAGAGACAATAGGTCTGCCAGGGGGAAAGGGGCTGGCTTGTGAATTTTGGGCAGAGTGTACAGCCAGGGATAAGCCGGTCTGTGCACTTTGAGAAATAAAAATTCTTGATCATCTATGAGCCCGGCTAAATGCCATTCAGCTAAATGGCCATTGATTTTGTCCGAGAGAGTCCCAGTAGGATTGAACGTGAGACGTTGGTAGCATGAGGTGTCCTGCAATTGGGTAAGGATTTCATTGTGGTAGTCAATTTTGTTCATGACAACAACGTTTCCGCCCTTATCGGCTTCTCTGATTATGATATCTGTGTTAGTGGTAAGGGCCTTGAGGGCTGCGCGCTCATCTCTCCTCAAGTTGTCCTTGATCCTATGTTTGGATCTCATGACTTTTTGTTCGTATTTGTCAATGTCAGCTAGGACAAGATTATGAAATGTGTCAATGGGGTTGCCACCTGGTAACAAGGGCGTCCATTTGGATTTGGGTTTGAGCCCACTACTCTGGGTGAAATCCGTATCTATGTCAAGTGCATGTAACAGACTGTCCATATTAATGGGTGGTTCATCCATATCGGTGATGGATAAAAGTAAATGTGTAACCTGAATATCTTTGATGCTTTGTACTCCTGAAGGGTTATCAGTGCAGATATTTCTGACACTCATAGTCGTGGGTGGCATACCGCTAAAGTGTCTTTTCACTTTCAGACTCCTCATGAATTTAAAGAGATCGATTTTGTGTCTACAAGTGTCCCCTGGTTCATGTGGGTTGAAACTTAAGCCTTTGCTGAGTAAAGAAATCATGCTAGTGTCAAGTGTATGGGAAGATAAGTTGACCACCTGTATGCCCTGATCTGGCGTCTCTATTTGTTCCTCTCGTTCCCTGATCTTAATTTCTTTTTGTAATCCTCTGTTGCCTCCCCTCTTGCCCCTCCGAGTTTTCTGTCTAATGTACCTAGTCTCTGTTGCGTCCTGTTTTCCCTTCTTATGGTTTGGACCTCCCTTAAAAAAGACAACTTGGTGGAGTCAAGTTTGATCAGTGGATCCTTGTCACTGTGTTCTGATGCACAGCCTTAGTTTCTTGTCACATACTTATGTTTTTTATTCTAAAAGTTCCTTCATGCACCTTTTCACTTCATGTACCCTGGGGTTTCCCTCCACTTTTTCTGGTGATAGCGCGTGTCACTTTTATGAGTCACGCAGATGCACATTGTATGTATGATTGCTCCTCCTCATTTGTACATACTTTGTATCTTTCCCAGCCCTGAAGAGTCACGGGAACATTCCCTATGTGACGAAACACGTGTCGGCTGGTCATTTTTTCTTTATTGCATCATTAAATATTCCTGATATACTCTACTGATGTCGATCTTACATTGGGCAACCTTTGAGACTTTGCTTTGATCTATTATCCCAATTACGTGTGCACAGGATTGTGTCCAATGAAGAGGACTGCCCTGGTGAGCTGTGTTTTCTCCAACGTTGTGTGTATGTATTTTGTCTGAGTGCTGGGTACTTCGTGTATTTGACATTTCACACGTTTTGTCAGCTGTTCGTCATTCATCCGTTTGCGTGCTTTGTCTTCTTTTCACGTCTGTAATCCTTACTCTTCCCATTCGAGCCATGCCTTCAAGGCCTGCAGTCTTAATGGCACCAAGGCTATTTTTCACATTCTTGGCTCTGAGTGATCCTTCGATCCTTGTAGGCGTCGACATCACACTCCCTTTCACCTGAATGACATCACAGATGTGACATCATCATGACCTGTGACCCTAAACCTTCCCACAAAGCGCTGTCACATGATGTTGATTAAGTTACAATAATTGACATTGCTGAAGTTCCATAATACCTGCATGACTAATATAACAATACAAATGTCTATTTTAGATACCACCTATATTATTGTGTAGATAAGCTATGCCTTTAAACCTTACTCCTTTCTCTTTTTTTTAAAATAAAATATTATGTGGTTGTTATGTGTTCATCTCAAGTGTCACAAAACACAGAAGTGTACTGGGAGCCTAAATTAGTTTAAGGTTTTATTTATTAAAAAAAAAACCTTTTTCATATATTCACAACAATGAAACACAGCAACAATGTGTTTAAAAATGTACATTTAATCATGGGTGCCCCCTTATGCCACAAATTACATAAAATATGACAGTGCCAGAATTGTGCCATTAAAGTTCTCCGTATATCTTGGGTGGTTCTTATGTTAAACATTACCTTTAGTATGTCAGGGCCAGCATTTTGGTTGCCTTCTCCCCAATAAGCCACAATTGTGCTCCCATGTGCCAAGAATTACTGCCAATATGTCAGGCCTAGCATTGTGCCATGGGTGCCCCCTATGCCAAATAATTTGTTCCAGTATATCATTGCCAGAATTTTTCCATGGTTGTCCCCAAATACCAGGTATTACCTCTAGAATGGCAATGCCAGTATTTTGTCACTTGTGCCTGTCATGCTAAGAATTGTATTTAGTATACCAGGGCTAGCCTTTTGCAGTGGTTGGCTCTATATGCCAAGAATTACCTTCTGTATGCCATGGCCAACTGCAGACTTGAAAGAATAACACCACATTCTCTCTCAAGCTCACTCAAACTCATTCTCACTCAAACTCATTCCTTCTCAATCACTTACATTTACTCATCCTCACGCACTCTTACTCACTCATTCAAACTCACTCTCACTTGGACTCACTCAGACTCTTCCACTCACTCTTATTCTCACTCACGTGTTCTTTCTCACTCAATCTCACTATCACTCACTCGGACTAAATCGTTCTCCCTCATTTGTGTGCGCTCACTCTCTCTTACTCTCACTCACTAATACATTCTCTGTCACAATCACTTGTACTCACTTTTAGTCACTCATTTTCACTTATTCTCATGCATTCAAACACATTCATTCTCACTCATAGTTATGTTCATTCAGTGCCACTCACTCTCACGCATTCTCACTCACAGTCCCTCACTCTAACACGCTTCACACTCATCCTTATTCATTATCACTCACTCACTTTCACTCTCACAAACACGCTCATACATAGAAAGAAACACTCTCATACTTACAAAGGCTCTCTCTCTCTCACACAAACGCACTCTCACCTGCCCCAATGGACATAACATACAATTAAAATACATTTTTATTTAACTTACCTCAGTTGTCAGTAAATGTCCTGTTACAGCTCCTGTGCTCCATTTTCATTCCACTGATAGTGAATAATAAACTATTACTCATTATTGAAATAATAAAAATGGACAGAAAACAAGAAGTGAGGAGCCCTGACGCCCACAAGGGCGACTGCCCTGTGATCTTGCCACTGATGTTACCACTCAGAGGCCAGGGGATAGCAAAAGCAGTGCCAGGAGTTGCAAAGGGCAATGTAGGAGTCGCAATTGTGACCAGTAGCAACCCCTAATCAATGTCCATTTGTCCATTCCCCAACCTCTCAGCTATTCTTTCCATCCTATTTATCTCATTACTCCTCTCTGTGTCTTTCACATGTATCCTCTCTCTGAGTTGTCTCCCACCATTGCTTGTCTTATACCCGTCTCCAACTCTCTTCTCGGGGAGCAGTGATAACCTCTATTAACATCAAATCGAGAACTCAAGGCATGAAGAGCATTGTCAAGAAGGTCTTTTTCCATCTTTTGATTGGTATATTATGCCCCATTACTTCAGACACATGCACTTTTTTAAAACACCTCTTCCTTTTTAGAGTGTATTACAAACCGTCCAGCTGTTGTTATTCATATTAATCAAATTTCCTATTTTTCCCTGCCCTTCCAATTTCTCTCCCTTTTTCGTCTCTCTCCCCTCGCTCTTACTCACTCGCTGACATACTATATAAGTAATGACTTAATTGACAGGTACTGGTTCCCATTTTTAATCTCTGTCCCACCTATGGCCTCACTAGCTTTCTCTTTCTTCAGCCCCTCGTCAGAAGCTTATGAGGCTAGTCAGTTCCTCTCGATTCTTTGGTCTCCTTGATCTGCATCCATCTGGCCATATGCCTACTCATCTTGTTCTAGTCGTTTTGCTCTTATTATCGTATGTTGCTTCCTGGTCATTTTGCTTGTACATTAGGTATTTATATAAAGCAGCTTTCACCATTTCCTTTGATGCTTTGCGTATTTGGAAGCCTAGCTGCCCCTCCACTGGCAAGTCATCACTTGCTTTGTGGCAGTCACGACTTTTGCTAACTATTTCATGGGGTGATTTGTGTTTTTCAACAGCTCCTAAATAGTATAGTTCATGGCAACCTTTGCTATGTCCTCTATTTGTTTCCTTATTGGGGTGCCCTAAAGTACAGCGCATGTAAAAGCCTCGTTCCTGCACAAATTATTTTGAGGACCACTTTCTCCGCGTTTCCCTGCTTCCCACAATGTAACACTTGAACCTGCTCACTAGAAGAATGAAACATAGACCCTCTTGATCTTACTTTAGAAACTTTTAAATTTGAATCTAAATGTGTGTGATGTAATTAAGCGCTGCCTAGCGGGTTCTGTGAGGCCTACTCAGGAAGTCTGCAAAGGTTTGAAAAATTGAATAACTTTAGCAGATTAATAAAGTATATGTACATAATAAAGCAAAATTGAAAATGTTAAAACAATTCAGTATTGGAGGTTAACTGAAGTTGGCATCGTTAATTTGATTTCCGGGAGCAGCGCAAGTACATCATATAGATTCTAAAATGCAGGATTAGTGGCATCAAATGAAGCACTGGTATGCGCTGACAAAGAAAGCATGCATCAGGAACAAAAAAGACAAAGTGATATACTAGAGCCTGCCATATTGTTTAGTGTTTTAGAAGTACAACTACCTTTTTTAAAACCTCCAAGCTTCCCATTTAAATACAAATTTTGATTCTTGTATTTTCTTTTGTTTGTGAATGAAATAAAATATTTAATAATTTGTCTATCTGTTTGACGTAGATTGTTTCTGCATGCTTGTGTATTGTTTTAAGGTTCATGCTACAGAAATTGGGATCTTTGGAATCCAGTAGGGACCACAGAAGTCAAAAGGTTAAGAACCACTGATATGCCTGATTGCAAGTATGCACAATTTTTTTCATAAATGGTAACATACAGTGTTATTTGCCAAGGATCACACCACGTAGTCAATTGTAGGAGGTGGAATTAGAAACCTGACTACCAAACTATATATCTTCCCTACTAGTTTGTCAGTTTGTAAACAAACACTTTTTTATGAAGCATTGTTTACAATGCTGATTACATTAATTCGAATGTTTTTCAGAATGTAGGTGCTATGTGGCTTCTGAGCGGTAGGAACATACGATTTGTCTATATTGGCACCAAACTACTTCTTGTAGTCATGAAGCAGAACATGAGAAGTCAGGCTTGCTGTATGAAGCTGAACCAGGCCCTCCAGAATCAACGTTGGGTGCCCAGGGATATTGGGCGTATATTTAGGAATTAAGAATTATTCCTCAATACCAACAAACATAAGGCAGTTCTCAGGAAGAATGATTCTTGCCTAGGGTTAAATGATTCATTTTACCTATTAAATTCAGTATCCAAGAACATAGGATTAGCCCCTTATAAATGTTTAAGTAGGGGAGCCAGGAATTCAAGGACGTTCATTCTCTGGCTCCTGAAACATTAAAAATGTAGTGTTTGCATCCTGGAACAATGAACAAAGAGTGCACCACGAATACAATTAACTGAGTTTGTAATAAGCACACCATTAAACACTTTAGCGCATCCAAAATGCGTAATTAATCTCAGATGGCCAAATAAATAATCTTAAACATACACAGAATATGTTGACAAGTAAATGGGGGTAATGTGGGATAGGAAGCCTGGCGCCAATTCACAAATTGGTGAAACTGATCTTCGCGTGCAAATTACACAGGGAAGATTGGTGTGCACAGCACCCAATGTGCCGATCCCGATACACAGAGAAGATTCACACATTAGGGGAGAGGATGTGGTCTGACGGCTAGACTGCCGACTTTGGAGCTGGGAAACCAAGGTTCGAGCCTCGGGGTCGCGTCCACATCCTGTGATTCTGGGCAAATCACTTAATCTCCCCGTGCCTACCAAAAAAATGAATGTGTCCTTGTGTAACGTAACCGGTGCTCATGTAAAGCGCTCCAATACCTTCGGGTCGAGCTCGTGCTATATAAATCTGCAGCAAAAAAAAAAATTCCTGGGGGAGTCACTGGTTATGCTTCCCACATTCCTAGCATATTTTAAGTGTGATGGCAACAGGCCACAGCAATTGGTGCCCCATGGTCCTCCTACAGGCGTGAGAGGGAGGGGGCTGGTGGAGGACCTTATAGTGCCACATAGTTGGGGATTGTGCTACCTTTTACTGAAAGTATCTCATACCCAGAAATGAATTAAAATTAAGGGTTCTCGCGGATAAGGGTGGCCCTTTGCAATTTTTCAAACAGGTGACACTGTCAGCTTGAGGACTTGAAAGGAGCTACAGAATAAGGAAAGTGTTCCATGTCAGCCTGCTGCTGTCCTCCTGAGAGACCTGAAGCTCTCTCAAGGGGCCACTTAGCATTAGAGCACACTTAAGAAGTGACCATCACAGTCTAAATGGCACATCCAAAAACATTTTTGAAAAATCAAAGTTAACAGAGGATGCGTGGAGAATGTTCTATGCTGATTCAATCACTAAACGTATGCTGCCTTTAACGTGGTCAAAGCAGCTAAACATATAAAATGAATAATTAAAGGAACATGATCAATTGTAAAAGCAACAAGATTGAAGGAACAAGAAATATGCAGAATAGAGAGAGCGGGCGCCAGAATCCGGCTACGATGAAGCTTGAACACGTTAGTGGTAGGAAAGGGAGAGCTAACACCTGAGGATGAGAAATTTTAATCATGGCAGGTCAAGACAGCAGACTGTGCAGAACCTCGTCTTGGTCCATTTCAGAGAATCCCAGCTTGGAAATAATTGCAGATTCTGGTGCAATAGACAACTGCTGGCTGCACTTACAGACTGAACATGGGAACCTTCAAAAATGTCCGTTCAGTGTGCCATAGAAAGAGTTGGGAGCCACAAATGAGTCCACTCCTTATCGTGTATTCAGTCTTACAAAGCAAACACTTTTCTTTGTTCCAAAGTCAGCAGAAGAAGCTGCTTAAAGTTGTGAAACAGGAGTTGGTTGTACTTATGCTCACTGTTGGATCAAAGATTTATTTTTTCTTTGAAAGACTGAATAAAATGAGATTGCATTAACTAGTATGGTGCCTCCAAACGCTTTTCTGAAGTGAATCCCAACTTGAATAAATAGGGCTTTCTAAGACCTTACACACTTCAGTGTACGTTAAACTTTCAGGCACTTCACATTGTGGGTTTTCTCTCTTTCTCCTTCTGTCTTCTCTATATACAATCCTGTCTCGTCCCTTCCAGTGTCTCCTATTCACCTTCCCCAAACTCACTAAGAGCTGTAGATAGACTCTTAGTGTTCCATTGAGTGATGCTCCCAGAAGCATACCGTTGTTTCTGCGTGACTATTCATACCCAAATGCTGATATCCATTCCCCCACTACTCAACAGAGAATCTCCAGCTAGCAATCGCTTCTTAAGGTATATGTGTGACAATAAATACAACACTGCACCCTTCCCTTTCTACTCGTGGGAAACTGTTATCGTGAGAGAGAAAGGACAGGGTAACTTATCCGCTGTTGAGGTGAAAAAGGCTAAACAAGCAAAGAAGACGGGTTTGTCTAGTGGTTTATTCAAGAATGTATGCTTTTAGGAGCAATACCGATCAATTACGGACATTCCTCTATATTTAACTCATGTTGTACCTTTACTCACAAATGAGTTTTAATAGCAGGATAAACTGCATAGTTTAAAACAAAAATCCATTCCAGATGTTAGAGCAAATGGTTTTTAGAGTCGCAAACTTGTATGTTAAACAAATGTATTAGTATGGTTCTATTGGTATGCAATGGTTTTAACGAACTATGGGGCATATTAGCAAGACCGGCGATAAAATTATCGCCGTTTTAGCGGCAGGAAACTGCCGCTAAAGCGGCGATAATGGGCTTGCTAATATGCGTTATAGAATTCAATAGAAGCCCAGGTTAGATGTCCTGCACATCTAACCTGGGCTTCTATTGGAATTCCATAACGCATATTAGCAAGCCCATTATCGCCGTTTAGCGGCAGTTTCCTGCCGCTAAAACGGCGATAATTTTATCGCCGGTCTTGCTAATATGCCCCTATGTAAATAAACTTGACTTGACTAAATAAACTTGCAAGACCACTGACTCATTGTCAGTGAAATTGCTCTCCCACCCTCGCAGCTCCACCATTAAGTGAGGCCTGCCCCTGCCCCTGCACTCTCGAGTGTTGGTGATCGAGGCCCTCCTCCACCCGCAGGTTTCCCTGCGCCTCATCCCTGGTGGTCCAGTGGACCTCTGTTTCCTTCCTCTAACTCTGCTCTTTCACTCGTTTTTCTACCTTTTATCTTTCACCTTTCTGCACTTTTCTGCATCTCTTCTCTTTTGTGCCTTATTTCTGCTCATTTTCCCTTCCTCTCGCTCTGCCCTTTCACTTGTTTTCACTCGTTTTTCTACCCTCTTTTATCTTTCACCTTTCTGCACTTTTCTGCATCTCTGCTCTTTTGTGCCTTATTTCTGCTCATTTTCCCTTCCTCTCGCTCTGCCCTTTCACTTGTTTTCACTCGTTTTTCTACCCTCTTTTATCTTTCACCTTTCTGCACTTTTCTGCATCTCTGCTCTTTTGTGCCTTATTTCTGCTCATTTTCCCTTCCTCTCGCTCTGCCCTTTCACTTGTTTTCACTTGTTTTTCTACCTTCTTTTATCTTTCTCCTTTCTGCATCTCTGCTCTTTTGTGCCTTATTTCTGCCTATTTTCCCTTTTTTCTTTATCCCTCATTTCCTCCCTTTACCTTTCCCCGCCGCTGCTGCCCCCGCGGCCCCTCCCCCCCAGCGCGACCGGCCCAATCCAGCTCCCCTCCCCGCTCCCGCCTCCCAGCTGTCCAGCCCTCCCCGACCCCTACTTAATGGCGGCCACTGCGGGGACAGGCGAGCAAGACCACTGACTCATTGTCAGTGAAATTGCTCTCCCACCCTCGCAGCTCCACCATTAAGTGAGGCCTGCCCCTGCCCCTGCACTCTCGAGTGTTGGTGATCGAGGCCCTCCTCCACCCTCAAGATACTGGCCAGCCCCAGCGCCACCCTCCGAGGAACCCTCATCTACCGACCCCCTGGACCCCACGGACCCTTCGCCAACTCCATCACGGACATTATCTCCCCGCAGGCCATCGCATCCACCAACTACACCCTGCTGGGAGACCTCAACTTCCACCTCGACAACCAACTGGACCCCAACACCACATCCCTCCTGGACAACCTCCACAACATTGGACTGCGCCAGATCGTGACCGAGCCCACGCACTCAGCAGGACACACCCTCGACCCCCTCTTCACTACAGGAAACTCCATCACCTTCAGCCACACCACCGAACTCCCATGGACCGACCATCGTTGCGTCCACTTCACCTTCAGAACACCCACCATCCACAGACACCAGCACCTGCTTCCACGAAGAAACTGGACCAAAATCACCGACGACCAGCTCACCTCCTCACTCACCAACTCCAACCCAACCATCGCGGAAAACAGACGACCCCAACACCGCAGCCCGAACCCTGCATAGATGGATCTCGGACAGCACCAACACCATAGCCCCCTCAAGAAAAACAACAATACCCGCGCCAAGAAAGCCAGATGGTTTACCACCGAACTTCGAGAGTCCAGAAGCACATGCCGCTGCCTCGAAAAGGCCTGGAGGAACACCAAATCCACAGAAGCCCACGACAACTTCAGAGCCGCCACCAACGCCCACCATCAACTCATCAGAGAAACAAGGAAAAAAAAGCGATTGAAGACAGAATCTCCACCCACGCGCACAACAGCAAGGAACTCTTCAGCATCATCAAGGAGTTCGCCCAACCCACTAGCGAGTCTACCGACATCCCTCCCTCACAAGACCTCTGCGACAAACTCAGCACCTTTTTCCACCACAAAATCAAGAGCATCTACGACAACTTCGACGAAGACAACCAACACACTGAACCCTCACCAACCACCCCCGACACCCGGAAACCAGCGATTGACGACTGGACAGCCCTCACCACCGAAGACACACTGAAGACAATGAAGTCAATCCACTCTGGGGCCCCCACGGACCCCTGCCCCCACCACATCTTCAACAGAGCCGCAGACACCATCGCACCCATGCTCCGCCACACCATCAACCGCTCCCTGGCGACCGCCTGCGTTCCCCGACTGGAAACACGCCGAGGTCAACCCCCTCCTAAAGAAACCCTCAGCGGACCCCACCGACCTCAAAAACTACAGACCCATCTCCCTGCTCCCGTTCCCAGCGAAAGTCATCGAGAAAGCCATCAACATCCAACTCGCCACATTCATTGAAGAACACAACATCCTCGACTCCTCCCAATCCGGCTTCAGAAAAAACCACAGTACGGAAACCGCCCTCCTCGCCGCAACAGACGACATCCGCACCCTACTGGACAAAGGAGAAACAGTAGCCCTCATCCTCCTCGACCTATCAGCGGCGTTCGACACAGTCTCCCACCGCACCCTAATACGCAGACTCTACGACGCAGGAATCCAGGACAAGGCCCTCGACTGGATCCGCTCCTTCCTCTCCGGCAGGGCGCAGCGGGTCTGACTCCCCCTTTCCTCTCGGACCCCACACCTACCACCTGCGGAGTCCCCCAGGGCTCCTCCCTCAGCCCGACGCTCTTCAACGTCTACATGGCTCCACTCGCCCCCATCGTCAGAACCTACGGACTCAACATCGTGTCAAACGCAGACGACACCCAGCTCATCCTCTCCCTATCCAACGAGCCCAACACCGCCAGACGCAACTTTCGAGAAGGCATGGAAGCCGTCGCCAAATGGATGAAAAACAGCTGCCTACAACTAAACACCAACAAAACAGAAGTACTCATCATGGGCCCAAACCCTGATGCCTGGAGCGACACCTGGTGGCCCCCCGCCCTCGGAAACCCGCCAACCCCCACGGACCACGCACGCAACCTGGGAATCATCCTGGACTCCGAGCTCAAAATGGACCGCCAGATCAACTCTGTCTCGTCTTCCTGCTTCCACACCCTCCGCCTCCTTCGTAAGACCTTCAAATGGATCCCCCTCGAACACCGAAAGACCGTCACTCACGCCCTGGTCACCAGCAGACTCGACTACGGCAACGCACTCTACGCCGGAATAAACAAAAACCTCACCCGCAAGCTACAGAACATCCAGAACGCCGCCGCAAGACTGGTCCTCAACCTGCCAAAACACTGCCACATCTCCCAGCACCTGCGCACACTCCACTGGCTCCCTGTCGAGCGAGAATCACCTTCAAGATGCTCACCCACGCACACAAGGCCCTCCACGGCACCGGACCAGCATACCTGAACAGCCGACTCAAATTCCACGCACCCCAAAGGACCCTACGATCAGCCCAGCTCTCCTACGCCGTGGTCCCCCGCACCAGAAAGACCAGATCCGGAGGCCGCTCCTTCTCCTTCCTCGCGGCCAAAGCATGGAACGCCCTTCCGCTCCACCTCAGACAGACAACATCGCTCCCCATCTTCGCAAGAAACCTCAAAACCTGGCTCTTCGACAGACCCTCTCCTTGATGGATGGAACCTGCACCCCCCCCCCCTAGCGCCTTGAGACCCTTACGGGTGAGTAGTCGCGCTTTAACAAACCCCTGATTGATTGATTGATTGACTTTAACTTTGACATTCTTCAAACTGTTAGCATGCACACGCATTTATCAGGGTCAATTGAATTTTTACATTAATAATGTGAAGGCTAGAAGAATAAACTGCAGCCACACATCCCCGTATGTGGCGTAACAGTAGGTCCTCTAGCCCAGCTCGCCCGGTCGCACTCCAAAACTGCTTCTTCCCTCAGCCGCCTGTTGCCTTCTGCCGACCACTGTTTCCCGCTGCCTTTCCTGCTCCTCTCGCCTATTGCTCTGTCTGTCTCTCTCTCCCTCTCCATCTCCCTCTCCCTCTCCCTCTCTCTTCTCTCTCGCTCTCTCTGCTCTCTCTGCTCTCTGTCCTCTGTCCTCTGTGTTGCCTCTTTGGCTTGTTGATGCGGTCCTGGTGTGCTATCTTGTAGTCGTTGGGCATGACTGTGGTGATGGTGGGCATGGATGCTGGGTTCAGGCAGGTCTCGGGGGTAATGGAGGTGATGGTGTCTCCAGATCTCGGTGGCGTGTTTGCAGAGCGATCAGGCATTGAGCAGGAGGCAGTGAAGTTGTCCAGGCTCCTTCTCCTACATCACCGTAAAGACCTGGAGCGCATCCCCATGCAGCTCCGGATACTCACCTCACTTCCAGAATTCCAAAGGGCCCTCAAGACCTGGCTGTTCAAATGAGCCGTCCGGTATACCCTTTCGGGTGATGCATCAGTGCTTTATAAATCCTGATTGATTGAACAAAGCACTGTATAATCTTCTCAATGAAGACAGGTGCTTCTAGAGGGATGGAGTGGCCACCAAACTCCCCATGGATGGAAATGTTCCAAATTAAACAACAGAAACCCTTGTGCACCAAAAACAGCAGTCCAAGACTTCGTCGATGTTGACACTTGTTTATTTTTTAATTCCACCAGTCTAACTGATACATGTTTCATCTTGCACATTTTTTGGCCACAAACCATCGCCTATCAAGAACTACTCACAAGATGCAAGCAAGAGAGCATGGAGACCATTATTATGTGAAGAAGATGGATAGGATACTTCATAAGAAGAGCAAAGAACTCCATCACAAGAACAGCTCTCCAATGGACCCCAGAAGGCCAACGAAAGAACACCTGGAGGTGAACTGTGGAAACAGAAATGAAGACTCTGAATGGCACCGTACAGAAACTTGTCCAAAATAGACAGAAGTGGAGGCCCGTCGTTGCCACCCTACATGGAAGCAGGCTTAAAGGGCAGTAAATATGTATTACTCTCGGTCAACTATTAAAGAATGTCCAGTGACCACCTTGCCAACCAACCTCCATGTTGACCAAACAAAGGGAAACCATAACCGCAGAAACACTATTTTCATTCCTTTCTTTTTTCCTCAAAGAAGTTTTTTGCTGCTTCAACCTGCTTCAATACATGGCATTTGTCTTTATAAGACACCTTCAGCTCAGCGGGGTCTATACTGATTCTCCCAGTTTCATCGGTTGCTTCAGACGGTGAATCTGTATAGGGCTGCTGTAACCAGGAAATATAAAATTGTGCTTGCCGTCAATAGTCACTTTGTGCCAGTTGGCTGCTTCTGAGAATCTTTTCCCTGTCTTGTGAACTTTCCAGTTCTGCAGTGATGGTACCCCCAGATTTAGCTGTGGATCTCACAGGTAGGGGATCGGCTTTCCTCACTATGGACTTCATAGCTTTGTCCGCACCTAATATCTCCATTTCTAGAAACCCCTGGATTCTGACCATCAGCGGCCGCTCAGTCTCCAGCTGTCTTGGTATTCCCAAAATTCAGATGTTACTCACATGTCTCTGGTCCTCTAGTTGTTCCAGGTGTGTCGTCATGTGGATCATGACTGGGACCGCACAATCCTTAAAGCCTTGGATTGCTTTGCTTTCATCTTACAACACATCCATTGAGGTCTCCAACCACATAATAGTTTCCAGTACTGCATCCTCTCTCCTCCATTTTGATCAGCAGCTGGTCAAGGGTAGCCATTGCTGCCATTGCTGCCTCAATCTAGGTTACTGTCTCTTTGATCTCCGTGGTGGTGAGCCAAAATCAAAGATTCTGTCCTGGAATTACCTTCCCTCTTAGGGTTAGCAAACCCAAAGCATTCCACTTCAGTATATCTCCGTCATGGTTACAGCCTTGTAACAAAAAAGACATGCATTGTCCCATTGTTTTAAAGTTCTTGTCTTTGGGAGGAATTTTGACATTTTATCTGTTCTACTTTCTTTTTTTTTATAAAGGAGTAAAATTAAAGTAAACAGTTAACATCACAGTGGCATTACAACTTTCCATATACAGTGTAGTCATAAGGAGTCTGTACAGCATTTTCGTACGGTGTTGTGAGAAAGCACACAAGGACAATCAGGGCAAGACATATACAATAACTATACATCGCTCAGCCTAAGCTCTGCCGCCGGCCTTGTCAATCTTTCATAGAGTATCAATCTGTAACCATATCATCAGGATGATCTTCGGTGCTTATCATGCAGTGCAACCTTTAGCCCTCTTTGCTCCCTCAGGGTAGTTCCTCACTGTCAGTCACTTTAGCTGCTAAGTAACTCTTATATAGGCCCCAGAAACTTTAGGGACGGTTCCGGGGGGCAGCAATTCGCTATATAATTCTGATTGCGTATTGCA
Organism: Calotriton arnoldi; assembly: GCA_963921515.1. Classification (NCBI taxonomy): domain Eukaryota; kingdom Metazoa; phylum Chordata; class Amphibia; order Caudata; family Salamandridae; genus Calotriton; species Calotriton arnoldi. The sequence goes on from CAWUFW010004331.1 coordinate 226,882, forward strand.
GGAAATCATGTCTGCAGACCATTCAGCGACAGTGGGCGTAGGCCCTTGAGCCCACCTCATTGCCACTCTACGTTTTGCTAGTAGGAGGCCCATGTCTATCAATCGCCGCACATCTTTACCCAGCTGTTTCGTCCATCCTAACAGTGCCACCAGAGGGTTACATGCCAGCGGTGTTCCCACTATATCGCTCAGTGTATGTAACACTGATTCCCAGAATCTAGCTATCCCCGGACATGACCAAGTGACATGCATGAACCTGGCCGGACTGAGTTTGCAGCGTTCACATTCTGCGGAATCACGCAGTCCGTATCTGCATAGTCGCTCAGGAGTATAATATATTCTATTAAGATACTTGAAGTGTACCAAGCGATGCCTCCCATGTAGGGAAACTTGTTGTGTGACCTCGCAGCAATATCGCCAGGTGGCGTCATCAATCGCCACTCTCAAGTCATTCTGCCAATCTAGTCTAGCTCTAGTGTAGTGGGACCCACAGTCCTTCTTCGTTATGCTGTATTTAGTAGAAACCATCTTACTAGATGTGTCAGATTTTAATAGCAATGAGAGGGCAGCTACTTCTGAAGGTTCCAGCATATCCTCTCCTAGCATCTCCCGGAATGCATGTCTTACTCTATGGTAGTGGAATCGCACAAGCTGCGTGCAGTTGTGACCCTCTGCTTCGATTTCAGCCCACTCTCGCACCTTGCCGTCAGTGAAAAAGTGTCCTATTGTAGTGATATTAACTGTTGCCAATGCCCAGATCACCTCTCTCTCACGGCATATCGGTAACCAGTAGCACCACTCTACCGTTGTCAGTGGGGAGTATAAAACAGCGCCCGCCTGTCGCTTAAGTAGATTCTGCCATGCGTGTGCGACAGAGATGACGGAGTCTAAGACTCCCGGTCACCTAGACTGGGCGTTGAACAACATTCCTGGCAGGGGACAAGGAGCCGCCGCTAATTTTTCTACCTGCAGGTGTGGGAGACCAATTTGCTCATGGGCCCAGGAATAAGCGTGAGAATCTTCCGCCACGCTGTAGTATAATTCCAGATTCGGAGCGTCGAGTCCTCCCATAGTGCAAGGCAGGGTAAGGATATCTCACTTAACCCGCGCGTGTTTTCCTGCCCAAGCCAATTTCAGCAGCAGTGAGCGGATAATCTTAAATATGTGGGCAGGAAGCACCATTGGTATATTTATAAACAGAAACAGCAATCTAGGGAGCACCACCATCTTCATGAGGGATAAGCGTCCCATCAGAGACAATGGAAGGCGGATCCATTTATCTACATCAGTTTCTAATTTTGCAATTGCTCTGCCGTAGTTTTCGCTTAAGACCAGCTCAGGGTCCGTGTGCACCTGTATCCCTATATATCGGACAGGATCAGTTGTCCATATTAGGGGAAACTCCAATTCTATGGGCGTCATAGCCGCAGTGAATGGGAAAATAGTGGACTTGGCCCAATTAATTTTGAGGCCGGAGATGGCCCCATATCTCACCATTTCGCGCAGGACAGGGGAAAAGTTAACCTGCGGATCCCTAACATACAGAAGAGTGTCATCTGCGTACGCCGACATCTGTTCTACTTTCTTACTATGGAATACACATCTTTCTCCCAATGAGGGCTAATGGCCAAGTGGTCAGTCAAGAAACTATCATAGTTAGTCATTTAGCATTTTGCCCTTTCTCTGGCTACTCCCAGTCGAGGCTGCTGCAGCTCCCAGGACATTTGGTTTCCACTCCCCTTCGCCACAGCCATCTTCAAAGGGTGGAAGCACAACTATGCGGGTCTGGTGTAACTGCTGGGATCTCTGGTTGTTCTGTGCTTCACCCCACAGGTTTCAGCAGGTTCTAGGAGGCCTGGATGCAGGCAGCTAGCATTGAGTAACCCTCTCACTGCAGCCCTGGCTACTCACTGCTGCCATGTTGTATATTGATGTACCAGGGAGAAGGTGCGTCAGTTCCTTAGGGACGGGGCGGCACAAAAGAGAGCCCCCCCCACCCATCCCCACCTCCCTGCGGCATCTGTAGAATCACCGTATTCTCCACTTTGTTTCTGGTCAATGTCAACTGGCTTTCATGCTCCAGCTCACCTCAGAGACTCCAGAGAAGAGGAACCTTGCCGGAGCTCCAAGCACACATGTCCACCAAGCAGCCAGGCTTGCACCTCCCCTGCCTTGTTCCTTTTAAACCTGTCCACACCCTTTGATATAATGTCTCCTGCCAGGTTTCTAAGGCACTGCTTCGGTTGTCCTCCTTCTTGTCTGACTGTTTACATGCCCTTTTGTTTCCTCTATTTTAGTGTAACTTGCTTTGTCCAGCAGGACTCTTATTCGAACCCTACCCTTTTCAATCTCTATGTCTTTATTGCCCTCCCATATCAGAACTTTGGGCCTCTCTTTAATGGCATACGAGGATGACACAAGGGTCATTTTAAGATTGGGCATCCCTTTTCAAACTGTTTAAAACACAGTTCATGACTGCATGCTAGCACTGGCTAATGGATCAATCCGTTTTCTCTCAAATTTAACACCTAAAAGACCAAGCTGCTAAGCATCACCAGCAGTCTTCCATCACTCTGTTTTTGTAACTGATGGCCCCGCAATCTCAGCCCCTCTCCTACAACGTCGAAGCTGTAAATAATTTGGAATTTTTGCTTGATCTGGATTTTCACTTTTTGCAAAGAGATAATCCGCTACTTGTATCCGCTACTTGTATCCTCTATCTAAATATGCAGAGGGAGGCTCTGCATCTTCTCCCATTAGACTGGCACTTCACAGTGATCCAGAATGTGATTGGTTCACGTCTGCATTACTCCAAAGCACTCTATTTTGGGCTTCTTGTTTTTGTTTACTTAAGCAACAGCCTTTAGTTATTCCAAAATGCAGCAGCACATCTGCTGCTGGGCCTTCCCCCATTCGCTTCTACTTCTGGCCATTTGGGTAGAAAACTCTGGCTCCATGTTGCAAAATGTTCTACATTTAAAAATATTTGTATCTGCTTTGAAGCCATGAATGCCAAAGGCCCCAAATTTAAGGATAACACTGCATGCGCTCTCGCGAGACACTATTGTTTACATAAAAGGACTTGGTGCCAGCCCATTATTTACCATTTTTTGGTTCCAGGGTCACTCTACTTTGCAGCCTCCTAATTGGCCAGTGCAGGCTAAGCGCCACGTCCATTCCTTTACGTGGAGCACGGACCAAGCACAGATTCATTCAACTTAATTAGTGCCCGTCCGCTGCTCACACTGTGATTGAGGTACTATTTCTTCTTCCCCCTTACTACTCCTCCTGCCCCTGTCTGGTACCGCCCCCCGCCTCCTGCTGCCCTGCACCTCCTTTGTTTTACTTTCCCCATTCCCCCTCCTTCTACTGTCCGCTATTGCTCCTCTCTTCCACCTCGTGTTGCCTCTACCACCTCCCGCTTTTTATTTACACATTGAACAGTAGTGCAGGCTGCTGTGCAACATGGTTTGAAAAAAAAGCGCCATGACGCACTCAAAGCTAGCAGCATCATAGCACTTTTTTTCTTGACTTTAAACTGCTGTACAACATGTCTTAAAAACACTGACAAAACAAATAGATCTCGCAAAGGCAAGACCTATATCCTTTGTAAATGCTGGCTCTTCACAATCTTTTTACAGCCTACGTACAGACTAGAGCTCTGTGGACTGCAAATGACAAGCTCTTGCTAATACATTAGTAAGGTCTGTCAAGCTTCGTTCTTTTTTCTATTTGATAAACCCTGGAATTCTTTTCGACAGAGCCATAGAGAACAAGCAACCATCTTGTCTTCCCTAAGCTCCTAAAAAATTCAGCTCATTGCCTAGTTACTTTCTTTGCTCTTGCTGTCATCAGATCTCTGTGCGCGAGGACGCCTTAAGAAAAGTCATGCACTTTACAAATAGCATAAATAAATAAAGTGATCATTTAATGTTCGCTTACTAAAACTCAAAATTACAGATTAACGCTGTGTGGGTTCATCTACTAATGGTCGTCCAAAGTGAGATACCTTACAGGCAGAAAGAAGGGCTGCATCCAGGTGCCCCTACTGTTCTTTGTACCGCTCCGATTTTCCATGGATGTTTAAGGGTGTTAGGCTGCACCCTCATCAATAAAAGGAGGACATTTTCACACTTTCTCATATGCTGATGGTGGCATTGTTATTTATTTGATCTGTAAGGGGGTTACAGGTGGGACTGAATCCTTGTTTGGGTATCCTAGACAGTGGTGGCTCCACCGCGAAGGCGGAGGAGCATCGCCCCACAGGAAAAATTTAATGATAATAATTTCACATTATCATTTTATTTTTCAGAAGGCTCTGAAGGTGCGGGGCAGGGCTGCCCACAGAGCAGGGGGAGGAGTGGTGAGCACATTCTAAGTATGCATGACGGTTTGGCTGGCCGTCTTGGGACGGCCAAACAGTCATGCGCACTTAGCATGTTCTCCACCAGGCTGTATTGCACAGCCAGGGTGGAGAATATGCACAGGCTCATAGTGCCCGTCTGAGCACCGAACCACAGTGCTCAGACCAATCACCATGCTGCTGTCATGGTGACAGCAGCGTCGTGATTGGCTAGGGGAGTCTGCTTCCTGCTAGATCGAAGAGGACAGATGAGAAACAGTGGCCGGCAGCGCAGGTAAGTGAAGTTTTTTTTTTCTTAACCCCCGTGCCTCCCCCACGCCTCACCACTACTGCCCCGTAGCAGCCGCTACTGATCCTAGAAAGCACTTTCTGAAAATCAGAAGAACAAAAATTAAAACCCATAACACTTAATAAACACAAAAGAAATTAAAATGTTCTTAGTGAATGGGGGCTCGGACACATTAGAAAACGTAAAAGTTACTTTTATCTTGGTGGGTTTTGTCACAACATATGCAGGTTCCATATGGAACTGTAGTCTAGTAAGTGTTAGTGCATGGCAATGGTATTCATATAGTTTATAGGTCCATTGTATTGTACTGTATTGCAGCATTTACATAGTGCTAATTACCCCTATCTGGGGCACTGAAGCCCTTGCCTACATGACTAGTTTGTGTACATCACGCAGCGCCTGCATACCCCCAGGGTGATTAGCGCTCTCTACAAATACTGATTGATTGATAGCACACTACACCATGTTGGGTGTGTAGTTGGAAGGATGCTGTCTTTATTTTGATCCTATGTCGGAAGTGTTTCCATGTCGTGTGTGATGACCTCCTAGGTGCGGTTGTTGTGTTAAGGGACGCAGTGCGTAGCAGTGTGTTGGATGATGAAGTGTGAGAGGCAGATGAGCAGTTTTATGGTTTTCAGTATGCTGGTTGCTTTGAACAGCTCTGCAGCTGCCTTTATGGTAATTCATATGATATAGTCGGCTTACTACACTGGGTTGTCCAGTTTGAGATTTAGTGTATAGTTGTGGTACTGAGCTGGCATGCTTGGATGGACAGAGAAGTGGAGAGATCTGTTGGGATGGGCATTTTAATATCACCCGATATCGGAGTGTCTTTGTGAGATGTAAAGAAGCGGTCAGATTGCATGGAAATCTGGGACCTGCAGTGGTGGATTATATTAACCCCTTCGGTGCTCGGGACTGCCCCCGGCCGTCCGACGTCACAGTGGGCGTGTGCGGAGGACGGCCGGGGGCCGTCCTAAACACGCCCACTCAATAAATCACCTGCACCGCGGCGGAATTCGCGCCGTGGTCAACGGGTTAAAGCCCTCCAAATTGTCCTGCAATGTGTGACAGATCTCCAAAGTTATTCCTGGCCTGCTCATTTGGTGATGGCTATTTTTGGCTGTACAGTGCTGGACAACCCTCAAAGCACATATCTCTCTTGTGAATTTAAGCAGTACAAGTACAGTTTGTTGCTGACCACTGTGTATTATGGTTTTAGTATTACTGTGGGCCATAACTGTTATATATGGAAGTACATAACCATAAAATGCTACAGCCAACCATAGGTCAGCCATTCTTAGCTTACCTGCATATCAAAAGCAGTTTGCTGGTTGAGTTGCTTGCAATATCTGGGTTATAAGCCGAGGATTGCACTTGAGGTTGTGACTGTTTTCTGGGCTCTGTTGGTGGGATGTGGGTGGTGTAGATATCTAGAAAATAGTCATGTTTTCAACTGTCTTCGAAAGTGCATATGCTCCTGGGTGCTTTTAATGCTGGCTGTTAGTACATTCCGGAGCTTGGCGGCTTGTACTGAGAAAGCAGTGCTTCCTACAGATTTCTTATGGTAAGGTGGTAGGATGATGAGAGGGGGTGCAAGCATGAACACAGCTTTCTGTTTGGTTTGGTTTGTTTTGCTTGAATTTATTTGTAGGTAGCTTGGGAAGCTCTGTGGACAATGCAGAGTATCTTGAACATTGCCCTTCTAGCTATAAGTAGCAAGTGGAGTGATTGCAGGACTGGAGTCATGCATTCTCTTCGGTGAAGGCAGAGAAGAAGCCTTGCTATATTTGCAAATGATCTATTAGGAAACGGTTAAAAAAATGTGGACCTATGCTGTGTAATGACAGAATGTGACCAGAAAGATAGTTATTATTCCAAAATATAATTTTTTATTATTTTAAGTAATCTGATATACTTTCTTTATATTGTTCATATTTTCTCACATCATTCTTCATGAATAAATACAAAAATATACATATATATTATGACATACAAAACTACAATACACATTTTAACAGATGACAGTTTTGATACAAATGTTCTACCCACAACATCATTATGGATGAAAAATTCAGGATCGAAAATTAATAGACCATATCATATTTCTTAACAAATTATGAAGAAAAACAACAGATGGCTAATAATATTTAAATCTACGCGCGTTTCGGCAAGACGCCTTCTTCAGGTAGCCATGAATCTGAAGAAAAAAGGATATAATATAAAATACCACATATACACACAAAAAATATATCAATCTGGGCACATATCAAGGTCCTACTATAACTTTCTATTTAATCTTAAAAGGTTTACTATAATATATAGTAAACAATTAAAAGCATGTCACAGTGAAAATTAGATGGAAACGAAAATAGAGATGTTCTTCATATCCCATCAAAAATGAATAATAGCTACCACACCCCTTGCAAGACGTATTAACCGATAAATGATGATGGCACCAACCCCGACAACTGCTAACGTCCATTTATAAGCCCCACTTGATGATTATCAGATGATTAGTACCTCCGGTTCGTGTCAAAAAACACCATCCCATGTTCCAGACTACTTCCGGTTCAAAAGGAAGCGTCATCGCAATCCACGGTCAAGAAAAGAGAGAAAGAGGAACCTGAAGCGAGTGAGTCATTATAAGAACCAAAAGGCGCGCCATGATGGATGTGTAAAATCAAGCAAAGTTCTTATGAGTGAAACTGGAAAGATCTACATGGTAAAATGTGGCTCAAGATATAAACGATCACTAACAGAACCAATATGTATAACCTGACTCAGGTCTACGAATATATCTGTGAACCAAACAAGATGGGATGTTTTTGTCAAACAAGAAAAACTTTATTCATGTGTATTCATGAATGTCACTCCGGACTACAAATGAGTCATTAAACAAACAAGAAAATGCACTATGATAGATGGGAAAAATCAAACGAAATTCTTGTAGATGGGACTGGAAAGATCTTCATGGTAAAATGTGACTCAAAATGTAATTAATCACTGACAGGAACGATGTATAAGATTCAGCTAAGGTCTACGAATATATCTGAAAAGCCAGACGAGACAAGATGTTTTTTCTTTTTTTCAAACAGGAAAACTTTATTCACATGTATTCTGAATGTCACTCTGGGCTGCAAGATAATGAAGGCAGTTGTATATAATGAATAAAAGATGATGGAACCTGCATGATGTTCCACCAAATTACCCATTATTATATTTAATCACCTGGTCCCAGGGGAATTTCATTATTTAACCCGTTCTTATAGGTATCCAAAAAATAGATCCAGAAAACCTCCCTCCGTTTACGTATATCAATACTTTGTTGGCCAGAATTTATTCGTATTTTTCAAGAATGAACCATTTAAGGTCCTGTGTAGTGTGCTGTGCCTCCAAATAGTGCTTAACTAAAGGGGCAGCTATTTTTCTAGTTCTTATAGCTGACCGATGTTCCGTTAAACGGGTAGTCATAGTGCGTGAGGTCTCACCAACATAACCTTGGTGGCACGGACATACAATGAGATAAATAATGTTAGTCGTTTTACAGTTGGTTAATGTGGTTGTCTCTATCTTTCTGTCATTAATCACACAACTCGAACCCTCAATAGCAAATGGACAGGCAACACATGACAAACATCTGAAATTCCCAATAGGGGGTTCCTGACTGATTAGAGATGTCTGGATCATTTGCTTTTTAAGAGATGTCATCCGAGAATGTACTATTAGATCTTTCAAATTTTTATTTTTATTATGGGCAAAAAGAGGTTTAGGTAATATACTTTCCCGTTCTCTGGTCGCATTTAAAATATGCCAGTTGTTATTAATGATGTAACGAATTTTGTCGTTCATCATTGAATGGCGTGTGACAAACACTAATCTAGAATTAGGTTTCTTACTCTGAGGTGTCAATAAGTGTTGTCTGTCGTAAATACGGGCCCGTTTATACGAATCACGCACCAGGCGTTTAGGGTAACCTGTCTTCATAAATTTAGCCTTCAGATCCAAGGCACTCAAATCAAAATCTCGTAAAGTGGTACAATTCCTGCGCAAGCGCAAGAATTGACCAAAGGGGATGCTGGCTCTTTGGGAAGACGGATGATAGCTTTGAAAATGCAATAGGGTGTTACGGGCAGTGGGCTTAATATATAAGTCTACCTCTAGATGATCTTCACTGTTTTGAATTTTAATGTCTAAAAACTCCACCTTAGTATTACTGGCATTTGCTGTAAATCTGATGTTATTGTCACAAATATTAATCCAGGACAAGAATTCTGGAAGTATATCAGGGTCCCCTATCCAAATGAAGAACACATCATCGATAAATCTGGACCACAGATTTATCGACTCGCTGAACGGGGCAATCTCATTATCAATGAATTTGGAGTCAAAAAAGGGCATGTAGATGTTCGCTACTGTGGGGGCACACGAGGCCCCCATGCTGACCCCCTTTGTCTGTTTATATAGAGATCCGTTGAAGTCAAAAGTGTTTTCTCGGAGTACCAAGGTGAGACACTCGATAATGAATGATCTGGGGCATGTAATATCAAAGATCTCCATGAACCATTCTACAGCATGAATGGCTCCATCTTGGGGTATGTTGCTGTATAAAGCTTCAATATCCATAGTGACCAGGGTATGGATAGAAGCATTAAATTGAAGATGTTCCACTTTATTTATTATGTCCCTTGTATCTTTCACATATGAAAGTATTTTGGGGACATGAGGTCTTAAAAGAGTGTCCACATATTTGGAAAGGGGCTCTGTGACCGAGCCAATGGTCGTGACAATAGGCCTATATGGTGGGTCCATGCTGTTTTTGTGTATTTTGGGGACACCATAAATTGCCGCCATTTTGGGTTTGTCTATATTGAGATATTCCCATTCTTTTTCGCAGATGAAATTCTGCCTTAAAGCTTGAGTGGTGATATTCAACACTAATTTTTGGACTCTTTTAGTAGGGTCTATCTTTATGGGAATATAATGCTCTGTATCATGGAGCATTGCTTCCATTTTGATGACATATTGTTGGGTATCCATAAGGACTATCCCACCACCTTTGTCACAACCCTTGACTGTCAAGTTGTTATTCTGAGCCAATTGTCGAAGTGAACAGTTCTCTTCCCTAGAGATGTTATAATTGGGGACTGGAATATATTTCATTGGTGCAGTCAGTTTTTTATAGACTACGTGTTCAAATGTTGCTATTTCGGGAGCAACCTGTTCTAAAGTTGGTAAAAAAGTTGAAACAGGTGCTAATCCCGATGTATTAGAACTAGATGACATATTAGTATCTTGACCTTCAAAGAAGGAATGGAGTCTGATTTTACGAAAGAATGTCATTAGATCACATAAGATTTCAAAAGTATTGGCTTTAGTGTGTGGTACAAAGGACAGACCTTTAGTTAAAAGGGATTCAGTGGCGGAATCTAATGTATGTCCACTTAAATTGAAAATGGGGATGTCATTCAATCCCGCCAGTATTGGCCGTGTCTTGTCACTAAATATTGATTCTCGTCTTGGTGTGGATATTGATTCACACTTTGATGGTAATGACCTTGAGGTACTGGGTATTGCTGGTTCTGAACTGGTTGATATTGTTGGGTCGGCGGAGGTGGATACTGTTGATTCTGGCCTGGTGCTTGATTGCCCCTGAATCTGGATTGGTATCTGGGCCGCCACCGAGTGCGTTGACTCCCTCGTCTGGCTAAAAAAGGGCGTGTGCCTCTTACTCTACCTGTAGCACCAGTTGTTAAACCATTATCTGAGAAGTAATGATACTCTTCCCCATCTGAATCAGATGTATCAGAGAAGGTTGTGGTTTTCCTGAGGGGCTTATTATATGCAGCCTGATACTGTTGTTGCCCTGTTTCCTCTTGCTGGTAGAAATGCTCCGCAAGATAAGGATAAACATGTGCTTGATTAAAGAACCTGATGTCTTTCTTTAATTTATCAGTCTTTCTCTTTAACAAATAGTCATTGTATGAATTCATATCTTTTTCTACTTCTTCTAATAGCTTAATGGCTTCCTCTAAAGCCTGGCTATTTTTAATTTTTGTCTCTAGAGACTGTACTTCCTCATATAGTGTTTGTACTATTTCCTTTGCCGTTTCGATGATGAGGATCATAAAGTCTCGCGAACACCTGTTGGCTATAAATGACCAACGCTCTAAGAATTTTCGAATTTGAACAAAAAGCCCAAGAATGTTTTTAACTCTGAGCCCTTGTGGAATGACGCCCGCCTTGAGATATTCGAGCATGAACTGCCCATGCAGTTCAATTCTTCTTATTTTTTTCTTTAATGCTGTAAGCTTTTGTAAATCTTCATTACCTATTAGGGCAGTTCTATTTGAGGCTCCAGTGGTAGAAGTTTCTCCCACTAGAGAAACAAAGTCCTCATCTGAAAACCCAAAGGTTTGTAACTTGTCCATAACTCCAAAGTACACAAAGTGTGATGAGATATATATAAAAATATCAAACCACTAAAACAGCAGAAGGGAGGAGAGACCATAAAATATCCAGTTAATGGAACTAGAAAAATTTCAAGTGTAACTGAATAATTTTTCTCAATGATGAGGAACTAAGGGCCATATGTATGAAGGCAATTTTGCGATCGCAAATGCCGAAATTCGCAGAATATCGGCGTTTGCGATCGCAAATCAGCAGTGTCCAATGTATGACACATAACTCCCCTCGCAAAATAAGGAATCGCAAATTTTGCGATTCCCTATTTTGCGATTGCATTTAAGGAATCGCAAATTGCGATTCCTTAAATGCAATGTAAGAAGCACAGAAAAAGTGCAATTTGGACTTAAGGAATCGCAAATTACCACCAACTTCAAGTTGGTGGTAATTTGCGATTTCTTTGAAAAATGCACTTTTTGCATTTTTCAAAGTCACATGTGGCGCACATACATGCCCTTAGGGCATGTATGTGCGCCACATCTGCACCCATGCTCATTTCAGGGGTGCAACAGGGTGTCCTTTTGACACCTGGCACCCTTGAAATTGCATTCGCAATTTGCGATTCTCTAATTGGGAATCGCAAATTGAGAATGTCTTCCCATTCATTCCTATGGGCCTCTAGGCCCATAGGAATGAATGGGGAGGTATTCCTTAATTGCGAATCGCAATTTGCGATTCGCAATTAAGGAATATGTAGGATTCGCAAAATTTATTGCAAATCCTACATACATAGCGTTTTGCGATTCTCAAATAGCGATTCGCATAAAATCGCTATTTGAGAATCGCAAATGGACTTTTTCATACATATGGCCCTAAATGAAAAAGGGAGTGACGATAGAAGGAGAAAAGGGAATAATGAAGAAACCCACCCTGTGACGTGACAAAAGATAAATTAAAATTAAAAAACTAGAACAACAACCCCGCACAGACAGGCAGTGGAGAACTAAATGTGAAAATAAGGGCACCCCTGAACAGTTTCCTAAATCAGGGTGAAGAAACAATATTTGCAAATGATCTATTAGGAAACGGTTACAAAAATGTGGACCTATGCTGTGTAATGACAGAATGTGACCAGAAAGATAGTTATTATTCCAAAATATAATTTTTTATTATTTTAAGTAATCTGATATACTTTTTTTATATTGTTCATATTTTCTCACATCATTCTTCATGAATAAATACAAAAATATACATATATATTATGACATACAAAACTACAATACACATTTTAACAGATGACAGTTTTGATACAAATGTTCTACCCACAACATCATTATGGATGAAAAATTCAGGATCGAAAATTAATAGACCATATCATATTTCTTAACAAATTATGAAGAAAAACAACAGATGGCTAACAATATTTAAATCTACGCGCGTTTCGGGAAGACGCCTTCTTCAGGTAGCCATGAATCTGAAGAAAAAAGGATATAATATAAAATACCACATATACACACAAAAAATATATCAATCTGGGCACATATCAAGGTCCTACTATAACTTTCTATTTAATCTTAAAAGGTTTACTATAATATATAGTAAACAATTAAAAGCATGTCACAGTGAAAATTAGATGGAAACGAAAATAGAGATGTTCTTCATATCCCATCAAAAATGAATAATAGCTACCACACCCCATGCAAGACCACCTCCATGTGATATAAATAATAAAAGTGATGGTAATTGTCAAAGAACTCCAACAATTAATCAAAAATGCAAAAGGAAGAGAGAACAGGATGTCTTGAGAGATAACGATCCAACAATGAGGCTGGACCTACTGTTAATAAAAGAACAATAAAGAGAATTAACCACTGAGGCAATCCCACTTTTAGAACAGTTCTACATCATGTAAGTTCCTATGATAACCTACATGAATAATACTAATCTATGAATACCAATGACGTGACTCATTAATACAGAAAGTATCATAAGACCACAGATCATCATGGATGAAACGCATATGTGCTGAGTGCAAGTACTACTCAGCACATATATGACCTATATGTTCTACAATAATGTTAATCTATAAGATATTTTGTAGCCAAAAGATGGACTCCGATGTAAACACATCTTACCTTGATTCTGTTCACGAATAATATATCATAACGGTATTAAAAAGATTTTGTATTCCAGATCCCGTAACTTGAGTAGATGCTTCAAAATAAAGAATATGATGTGAATTAATAAAATATAAGAAGAGGTGGACACCAATTATGTCTCTAATATGGCCCCTATTGGGAATTTCAGATGTTTGTCATGTGTTGCCTGTCAATTTGCTATTGAGGGTTCGAGTTGTATGATTAATGACAGAAAGATAGAGACAACCACATTAACCATCTGTAAATCGACTAACATTATTTATCTCATTGTATGTCCGTGCCACCAAGGTTATGTTGGTGAGACCTCACGCACTATGACTACCCGTTTAACGGAACATCGGTCAGCTATAAGAACTAGAAAAATAGCGGCCCCTTTAGTTAAGCACTATTTGGAGGCACAGCACACTACACAGGACCTTAAATGGTTCATTCTTGAAAAAATACGAATAAATTCTGGCCAACAAAGTATTGATATACGTAAACGGAGGGAGGTTTTCTGGATCTATTTTTTGGATACCTATAAGAACGGGTTAAATAATGAAATTCCCTGGGACCAGGTGATTAAATATAATAATGGGTAATTTGGTGGAACATCATGCAGGTTCCATCATCTTTTATTCATTATATACAACTGCCTTCATTATCTTGCAGTCCAGAGTGACATTCAGAATACATGTGAATAAAGTTTTCCTGTTTGAAAAAAAGAAAAAAACATCTTGTCTCGTCTGGCTTTCAGATATATTCGTAGACCTTAGCTGAATCTTATACATCGTTCCTGTCAGTGATTAATTACATTTTGAGTCACATTTTACCATGAAGATCTTTCCAGTCCCATCTACAAGAATTTCGTTTGATTTTTCCCATCTATCATAGTGCATTTTCTTGTTTGTTTAATGACTCATTTGTAGTCCGGAGTGACATTCATGAATACACATGAATAAAGTTTTTCTTATTTGACAAAAACATCCCATCTTGTTTGGTTCACAGATATATTCATAGACCTGAGTCAGGTTATACATATTGGTTCTGTTAGTGATCGTTTATATCTTGAGCCACATTTTACCATGTAGATCTTTCCAGTTTCACTAATAAGAACTTTGCTTGATTTTACTCATCCATCATGGCGCGCTTTTTGGTTCTTATAATGACTCACTCGCTTCAGGTTCCTCTTTCTCTCTTTTCTTGACCGTGGATTGCGATGACGCTTCCTTTTGAACCGGAAGTAGTCTGGAACATGGGATGGTGTTTTTTGACACGAACCGGAGGTACTAATCATCTGATAATCATCAAGTGGGGCTTATAAATGGACGTTAGCAGTTGTCGGGGTTGGTGCCATCATCATTTATCGGTTAATACGGCATTGCTGCAGCGGACATCGAGGGACTGCACACATGGACTAGACGGCAGTCTGACCATTGTATATAAGAGATGTTCCACCTGTTAAGGTATGTCGATTAACGGGACTGTTTACTTATAGGTTGTTGTACCTGCGTAACTTTTTTAAGTTGTCTTGTTCAATAGATCTTGGAGTAAAGTAGTAAAACAATCTGGTTGTTTTTAGGGCACGACCCCTTGTCATCTACGGGAGCATCATTTTATCCCGGGCGTGGTGTCTTAAGAAGGACATAGGGCATGCTGGAACATCACTTATCTTTTCAAATAACGGGCAATATTACATTTGTTATTTGCCAGGTATTTCATTTTACTTATCTTTTGGTGTCAGTTATATCGTATATAATATGGGAGAATGAGGTTTCTCACATATATATAAAAACAATTGTTTCGTCATTACAGGACACTATTTATGATTCACCTTGTGATTGAAGGTTGTCTGGAAACAGAAAGACTTGCGTGTGCAACTTGACAAGCTTTCAATAGGAATATTGCTTATCTTTCAAAATAACGGGCAACATTGCATTTGTTATTTGCCAGGTATTTTATTTTATTTATTTTTTGGCGCCAGTTATATTGTACATAATATGGTAGTATGAGGTTCCTCATATACATAAAAACATTTGTTTCGTTATTGCAGGACACTATTTATGTTTTACCAGTTGATTGAAGGTTGACTGGAAATTCAAAGATTTGCGTGGGCAACCCGACAAGCTTCCAATAGGTAAAATAGTGTGCATTTGGCTAGTGGTACATCTAACCTCACTGTTGAAAATTGAGGGAATACTATGTTGAATCTATAGGTAATAATTGAATGCCATATTAGAGACATAATTGGTGTCCAACTCTTCTTAGATTTTATTAATTCACATCATATTCTTTATTTTGAAGCATCTACTCAAGTTACGGGATCTGGAATACAAAATCTTTTTAATACCGTTATGATATATTATTCGTGAACAGAATCAAGGTAAGATGTGTTTACATCGGAGTCCATCTTTTGGCTACAAAATATCTTATAGATTAACATTATTGTAGAACATATAGGTCATATATGTGCTGAGTAGCACTTGCACTCAGCACATATGCGTTTCATCCATGATTATCTGTGGTCTTATGATACTTTCTGTATTAATGAGTCACGTCATTGGTATTCATAGATTAGTATTATTCATGTAGGTTATCATAGGAACTTACATGATGTAGAACTGTTCTAAAAGTGGGATTGCCTCAGTGGTTAATTCTCTTTATTGTTCTTTTATTAACAGTAGGTCCAGCCTCATTGTTGGATCGTTATCTCTCAAGACATCCTGTTCTCTCTTCCTTTTGCATTTTTGATTAATTGTTGGAGTTCTTTGACAATTACCATCACTTTTATTATTTATATCACATGGAGGTGGTCTTGCATGGGGTGTGGTAGCTATTATTCATTTTTGATGGGATATGAAGAACATCTCTATTTTCGTTTCCATCTAATTTTCACTGTGACATGCTTTTAATTGTTTACTATATATTATAGTAAACCTTTTAAGATTAAATAGAAAGTTATAGTAGGACCTTGATATGTGCCCAGATTGATATATTTTTTGTGTGTATATGTGGTATTTTATATTATATCCTTTTTTCTTCAGATTCATGGCTACCTGAAGAAGGCGTCTTGCCGAAACGCGCGTAGATTTAAATATTGTTAGCCATCTGTTGTTTTTCTTCATAATTTGTTAAGAAATATGATATGGTCTATTAATTTTCGATCCTGAATTTTTCATCCATAATGATGTTGTGGGTAGAACATTTGTATCAAAACTGTCATCTGTTAAAATGTGTATTGTAGTTTTGTATGTCATAATATATATGTATATTTTTGTATTTATTCATGAAGAATGATGTGAGAAAATATGAACAATATAAAGAAAGTATATCAGATTACTTAAAATAATAAAAAATTATATTTTGGAATAATAACTATCTTTCTGGTCACATTCTGTCATTACACAGCATAGGTCCACATTTTGTTAACCGTTTCCTAATAGATCATTTGCAAATAATGTTTCTTCGCCCTGATTTAGGAAACTGTTCAGGGGTGCCCTTATTTTCACATTTAGAGAAGAAGCCTTGCACCAGCATTTTGGATAAGTTGTGTTATGCATATAATGAATGCAGGAGCGCCAAGGTATTTGGCTGTTGCCATAGTCAAGCTTTGAGATTATGAGTGTGAGGATGGCTTGCAGTTTATGTTGATGTGCAAGTTATGGGAAGATGCAACATAGTGTTTTCATTGTGTAGAAGGCATTCTTTGTGGGGTTGTTAGCATGCAGAATTACGGGTGGTTTGAAGCCATACTTACTCCTAGGTGTCTAACTTCTCTTGATGTTGTTGGAGGGGCTTCAAGTTCCGTAGGCCATATGGTGGTAGGTTGGTAATTTTGCTATTGTCTGCAGGTCATAATTTCTTTCTTTGTGGTATTGAACTTTAGATGGTTATTCATCATCCATGTGGTTATGACACAAAGACAGTTATCGAGTTGTGAATTGTGGAGGTCTTTGTGACTTTCCATTTTTAAAATGATTTGGGTGTCATCTGTTGATTTAATCCGATTTGGTATGGGGGTTAGGTAGATATTGAATAACAGACCCCTAAGGAACGACACTGTTTCTTGTGTGAGGAGGTGATGTGGAAGTGGGATTGTTAGACTACACTTTGTCTGTGAGATAAGAAGTAATCCATTTGAAAGCATTTTCACAGATCTGGTTATTGTGAAGTCTTTGCAGTAGTTTGTGGTGGTGGACAGTGTCAAATGTAGCTGATAAATCCAGAAGCAATGAGACAGCGCCTGCATTTTTGTCCACTGTGAATTTTAGATCATCCCAGATAGATATGATGGCTGACTCTGTGCTCTGCCTGGTCTGAAACCAGACTGTTGGTCTGAGAGACACCTTATTCGTCTTTACAATGAAAAGGCAATGTTCCTGACCCTCATCTTGTGATGTTGAGATCGTTTCATTGCCATTTCTAGGGGTTGTGGAAGGCAGAGTATTAAAATGTATCTTGTCAATCAAAAAGATCTTATTAAGAGTAGAGCTTTAGAATGACTCGGCTTAGAAATTGGATTTAGGAGGGTTTATATTTAAACACCTCCTGGACATATTGCTAGACATTGCCAGATGAAGAAATATATGAGGAAAAAAATGCAGTCAGAGGCTGTTGCTACAAATGATCGAGCAAAAAATGTTTAATTATGCATACCAGAGTCTAAAGATATCGTATCCTCAATTATTAAGTTATGCATACAGTATTCAAATACAAACTAGCTAACAAAGAAATAAGGGTTGCTAGATTTATTTAATATAAAATCTGCTGTTTGGAGATGGTGAATGTAGTTTTATAGGTAGAATGACAGTACCACACAAAGTACAGCACCCATAACAATACTTGTGAAAAAGAGAGTGCCAGGGGTGTAGCGTAGTAAATAATATTACGGAGTGTGAGTCTGAAATTTCTCAACAAGCAACATGGTGTAGCCAACTAAAATAGATAGGCGACGCTCGGGCTGCTGGACGGGTTAATGGACAGGCAGGGTTAGGAACATAACTTTTGCATTATTTAGAAAAGTAGGGCTAGTTAGCACAGGGCCACAGTGAGAAAGTTTGGACTTCTCTGTCAAATTCATTCCAGCTCCTCCACACAGCAATGTAGGAGATGGAGGCCAAAAAGTGCAGGCATGGCACCAGCATAGACCTAACATGAGTAGACCAGGCATGGGAAGGGCAGCGAGACCTGGCTTAGTAGCTGCCCAGGCCGAGCAGGTGTCAGGGAGTGCAGTCTATGTGAAAGCTGTGATGTAGGAGAAAAAGCTACAGTATATCTAGCAAGGACATAAGGCACCAAAACCTCCAGTAGAGTAAGGTTGTAAACTACCTGGACCATTAATCTCTTGTACACTGGTGATCTAGATAGTAAGGAACCTGATACTCGTTTTGATCCTCCCTTTTATAAGGAGAATGAGATATAGTAAAGATATCATACATTTAAAGATATGAAGATTGTGGCATTGAGTTGTGTGAAAAAGGAGATTGTTTCATTCCATGTGGGTGTATGGTTGTCCATCACTTGGCTTCAAGAGTTTGCTATGTTTCGTGGTATCTTTACTAATGATGTGATTTGAATGCTATTCTATGTGTGGGTGTACTAGGTTTAATTTTTTTTGAAAACTTTATTTTCCGTTTTTATCCCATAACAAATTATAGAAATGAAGGTGCACTGTCATATACAACATCATGAATACGCATTAGTGGCAACAAACTACAGCATTATATGATCCAGAAGACAGTAGACAGCATAAAAGCAGACATTGCATAACATTATATTCACAGTCTCTCAAGTTAGATCTCCGCGCGACTCGTGTTTACCAATCGGGAATCGCAACAGCCGTGTATCTCCAATAACCCCACATGAATGTGTTCGGGCGGCATGTAGACTATCCATGCAAGTGTAAAGTCCATTATGCAGGCAACCTAGCATCAATGGGTGGGACTCCGTCAACCCACGCCCTCTGGGACTAAGCCCCTTTCCAGCTAGGAGTTTGCGGTCTGCCGCAAATTCTCAACATAGGATCTGAACGGGCCCCATATATCTTTAGGGCGGGATGAGCTGGTCACAGTGCTTGCATAAACCTCGCTGTTAGTGTTACAGTAGGCAAGGCTACGTATCCAACTCTGCAGCGTGGGAGCCGACTTACGGCCTCATAGTATAGCGATCTCTCTTTTGGCCAGCAGCAGTCCGAGGGCCGCAAATCGTCTAATATTTTTGGGGAAGTTAACTGTGTAGCCTAGTAGTGCCACCTCCGGTGTAGGGATAAGAGACAGTCCAATCATGGATCCTAGAGTGTTATGTACTTGCTCCCAATAATCCTGCAGCTTAGGACATGTCCATGTGAGGTGAGCAAAATCAGCATGCGGGGCTGAGCATTTCTGACAGTTGTGAGGTCTGGACGGATCTAGTCTGCGCTCCATGGCGGGGGTAAAATAAATGCGGTGGAGGAATTTGAAATGGAGAAGTTTGTGCCTACTATTAAGGGAGACTACCTTCGTCACTTCGCAACATTTTGTCCACTGCTCGTCAGTGATGGGGCGGCCCAAGTCCAGCTCCCATGCTTTGCGGACCTCAGCGTCTTCTATTGGTCGTGTGCGCGCACATGTTTTATATAATTTAGAAATTAAATGTGCCCCCGTCTCGCTTTTTATAAGCAATGTGAGTGGCGTGAATGGGTCAGGTTCAATGGGATAGGTAGGCAGTGCGGCGCGGAGAGCCGATCGAATCCGGCGTAGGACGAAACTGTCCATGAAGGAGATCTCTTGGAAACGGGTGTCATCTGTGACTGAAAAGACATGTCCCTCTGGGTATAAATCCCCCATTTTGGCAATGTCGAATTTAGCTAAGGTGCACTGCACCAGTTTTTCTCCCGTTATTGGTAGCCAGGGTGCGTTAGGAAGGGGGAGGGAGCATAGTGTAGTGGCGCCGATGAGGCGCTTTAGCCGGTTCCAGGCCCAACATGTAGTGGAGACTGGCTGTATGTCCTTAGGGTCTCTGGGAATGCCCTTGGGCAGGACTGCGGACAGTCGTTCTGGTAATACAAAATCCGCTTCCGGGCGGAGAAATCGGATCCGGGCGTCGGGATGGTACCATGCATAAGCATAGCAGCACTGGGCAACCAAATAGTACAATTGGAGGTCAGGGACACCATATCCCCCCCTCTCATATGGGAGTGTGAGCACCTGCCACCGGATGCGCGCTCGTTTGCCTCCCCATACCAGTCGTATGAGGTGTGTGCGCAATGTTGAAAAGAAACCGTTCGTGAGGGGTATGGGAATATTATTAAAAAGATATAAAAATTTAGGGAGCACAATCATTTTAAGTATTGCGACTCTGCCGGCTATGGACAGTGGCAAACGCAACCACCTATCTACTTCTAGGGAGCAGACTGCTTGTCCGTAGTTCAAACGGAGGATCTGAGCAGTGTCCAGGTGTATGTGGATGCCTAGATATTTGACCGAATCAGTGCACCAGTCAAGCGGGAACTCGCATTCCCATGGGACAGTACTTGAGGTCAAAGGGAAGATCACCGACTTGTGCCAATTGATGCCGAGAATCAACCGAATCTGAGTATTTCTCTGATGAGTGGATCCAAATTGACCTGTGGGTCCCTGACATACAGAATGGTGTCATCTGCATAGAGCAAGACTAGTAGGGGGCCAGTGTTAAATTGCAAGCCTCTATGTAAATGTTTTTCTTGGCAATGGCGAATAAAGGATCCATAGCCAGAATGAACAGTAGGGGGGACAAGGGGCAGCCCTGTCGTGTGCCCCGTGAAAGTGAAAATGATCGGGATAGTGTGCCGTTTAAGCGAAGTCTCGCCATGGGTTTGCTGTATAGTAATGCAGTGGTGGCGATAAAACCCACCGGCATGCCCATGCGGCGCATAACCGAGATAAAAAAGGGTCATTCTAAGGAATCAAAAGCCTTTTCCGCGTCTAAAAGGATCGCGGCAGCGGGGACCTCTGGGTTTATTCTGTGGATAACAGAGAAGAGCGTTCGAAGATTTAGAGAAGTGGAGCAGTGGGGAACAAAGCCGGATTGCGCCGGTGCAATAATGAACTCCATTAACTGTGATAGGCAGTTGGCTATAATCTTTTCTAAAATGTTATAGTCTAGGTTTAATAGGGATAGAGGTCTGTAAAAACCACATAAGGAAGGGTCTTTGCCCGGCTTGGGAAGGAGAATGATGACCGCTTCACGAAGCGTGGGGGGTAGTATCTGTTTCTCAAGGGCCTCTGCATAAACCTCAATCAGCTGCGGGGCCAGGAGGTCCTTATATGCCTTGTAAAAGTCCCCTGTAAAGCCGTCGAGTCCAGGGGCTGAGGAGCAGCGGAGGGTGTCAATGGCGCCCAGAACGTCAGCTACTGAAATGGGTTCTGCTAAAAAATCTTGCATGTGTTTTTCGAGATATACCAGTGCTATCTCGGACAGATAGTCTTCCTGGGCCGAAAGGTCGCTTTCTGCCCCTGTGGTGTAAAGGGACGCGAAATAGTCCATGAATTCGGTACACATCTCCGACGTGGCGGTCAATAACTGATTTGCCGAAGAGCGCAGTTCAGTGATGTATGCTCTACTGTATGGGGGCCGGAGCATCTGGGCGAGTACCCTACCCGGTCGCTCGCTCTCACCGTACCGCCGGGCGGTCTGATACTTGCCCAGATATAAGATCTCACGGTCCCCAGTGTCCCGATATTCAACCAAAAGGGCCATGCGGCGACCGGCCGCGTCCGGTGATTGGAGTGGTACGGAGTCCATGTCCGTGAGTTCGCGTTCGATACGTGCAAGTGTGCTACGCAAATCCCTAAGCACTCCCGCATGCTTTGCGAAACAGACGCCCCTGATATAAGCTTTGAAACCCTCCCATAAGACTGCCCACCTGTCCACTGACCCCGTATTTATGGAAAAGTAGTCTTCGATGGCTTCGCGTACCTCCACATTAAAAAGATCATTGTAGAGGGCGCGGCTCGGGAATCGCCATTGCCGCTCAAATCCCTCAGGACGGGGAACTTGCAGGCTAAGCAGTACCAGAGAGTGGTCCGAGTAGGTTCTCTGTAGAGTCACTGGCGACTGGGCCCAGCCAGCGATGCCAGGTGATACCAGCCAGAGGTCAATCCTAGTCCAGGTATTGTGTTGGCCTGAGTAATGTGTGTAGCTTGTGGAAGTAGGATTGTGCTGACGCCAAACATCTAGCAGCGATAGCTGTTCACAAAGATCTGCTAGCGCGCGGCGCGCTCTAGGCTTGGAATCAGGGGAGGTGGAGGTGCTGTCTAAGCTGGGGTTCAGGAGTAAATTGAAGTCGCCCCAACCAGAAGGAAGCAAGGCTCTAACCGTGCCAACTGGGCATGCAGAGAATGGAAGAAATCGGGGGAAGCAGTGTTTGGGCCATATACACATACCAGAGCCGTGTTGTGTCCCATGAGTGAGCCTGTGACTATTGTGTACCTGCCATCATCGTCCCCTATCTCTGACCTGAAACTGAAGGGAACCCTTTTATGGATAAGGATGGCTGTGCCCCTGGCGTAACTGCTGTAATTGGCAAAATACCTGTGCGCCCCCCAGCTAGCCGCAAATCTGGCTGAGTCCGATTTTGGCAGGTGAGTTTCCTGCAGGTAAGCAATGTCTACGTTATGCCTGAGTAAGTAGTGGATCACCTGCCTTCTCTTGCGATTGTCGTTTAGGCCACGGACATTCCAGGACATCAAGGATAAGCCAGAGGGACCATCAATGTTACCTAGTCGAGCCATCAGGTGTACATTTCAAGCCTATCACATTCAAGCAGCAGTATATAAAGAAAAACATTGACAGTGACCAATGCTGTAGACAGAGAGAAATATCGAAGTCATGAGTAAACCCCCCCACCCCCCAGCCAACCTCACTACCTTCAAAGCGAGGCAGAACCATAACCAATAGTAGAGTGGTAAGTACCAATCAACGTTACGCAGAAATGAAACCACCTTATAACGGTACATACGGAATAACAAAAACATATCCAAAGTCATACACCGTGAGGGGTGGCAACGCCACGTCAGTCGACCAGCAATATATAACAATACAGAAGGATGCAAAACATTAACCCCGTGTTACTTATACAATGTAGCAGAATTGGCCCAGCCGTAGATTCAGCCAGTGCTGGAGCTGGAGAAGAGTTCAGCACTTGCGTCCGATCCTCTATGCGGGGGAGAGGGGCCCCCACCCCCCGCCCCTGCCCTTGTGTTGTTTAGTTTGTATGTGTGGCAAAACTCCTGCACCTCGGTGGGAGTGTCAAAGATGCGAGCCCGGCCGCCCACATCTACCCTCAGTCTGGCGGGATATAACATGCCATATTTCAAGCCTAGATTTCTGAGGGTGGCCTTGACCCCAGTATATTTACGTTGAGCGTCCTGTACCATGACCGTGAAATCCGGGTATAGGGAGAGTTTAGAGCCCTGCCAGATGGTGTCCCCACGCTCTCTTGCGAAGCGCAGTGCGGTGTCTCTGTCTCGAAAATTCATAATCCGTGCAATAATGGGTCTAGGGGGGCAACCTGGATTAGGCCGTGGCCCCAAGGAACGATGGGCACGCTCAACAACAAACCCGGGGGTGAAGGAGTCTCTTCCAAACAGATCAGACAACAAGTTCTCAACAAACGTATCCATACGGCCTGTAGATGTGGATTCTGGCACCCCTAGGATGCAAATGTTATTGCGCCTGTTGCGCGCCACAAGGTCTTCATTCTTGATTGCTACCTCCTTGAGGATGCGCTCAACGCGGTCTAAACGTTTTAGGGACTGAGCAGTGCTTTCCTCCACATCCGAGATGCGGGCCTCCGCCACATCCAGGCACCTGTCGTGTACTTGGATTTTAGCCCCCATATCCGCTAAGTTTTTGTCAAGTGCGTCAAATCGTCCATCTAGGGAGTTAAAGCCTGCTCTCATCTCCTGAAGGATGGATGTGGCAAAAGCGGAATGGTCGGTCGGTCGCCGGGCTCTCGCCCTGCACACCGTCCGCCATGTCGGAGTTGTCTTCGGGTGCCTTGTCTGCGAGCTTTTCAAATGTCAGGGTCTTCTGTTTGGGGTCTTTACCTACCATGCCTCGAAGACACTTCGCAATTGTGGCCAAGGTGAAGCAAAGCGCGGTAGGGGGTTATGGTGGTGCCTGAGCAGATCAATGTGGTAGCCCTGCGGAGCGGGGTGCGATGCAGGGGCTCAGAGCGCAAACAAAGCGATCTATGGACAGTCCCAAGAGTGAGAGCCGATGCGTTGCAAGCACGAAGGTGAGGGTCTGGGATGGCTGATGGTCAGAGTGAGGTAGCAGGAGTGTCGCAGCCCTCTCCCCAGGCCTCTCGATTTCTGGCACCCTCCTGGGGGGGGTATTGATGTGCAATACGAACCGGTGCCAAAGCCCCCGTCACCTAACTGACTGGTGATTGGGCCAGAGGCCCGCGTGAATGGTGGCGTCTCAGCTCAGGTACTATCGCCGCATGGGATGGGTACAGGCAGTAAGGCGGCCACAGCCACCGAGCCCAGCAGTTAAGTTCCGGCCCGGGTCCCGAGTCGCCCCGGGGTAGGGCTCTCTCAGTAGATGTGCTGGAGGTAGGCCGCTCCACGAATGGCTGGAAACGAGGGAGCAGGCACCCCGCCGCTAGGCGGCTGCTCGTGCCGTGGGATGGGCCGACACGGCTCACCTCCCCCCCTGTCCACCGCGCCCGCTCGCGTCCGGATGGGCGCTTCCCTAGCACGCTGCGGGCCCTGTCCCCGCCGCAGCCTCAGGGAAATGGTGGGCGCGGATATCTGGGGTCGGCGCCACCAAGCTAGGCCGCACCTCGGGCAAATCGATTGCCGGCGGGGGTAGGGTCTCGCCGCTGCCGCCGCACGCTCGGCTGTCACGGCCCGGCGGCAGGACACCCGCTCACCTCAGCTCCTGGACCCTCTCGCTCACTCCCTCCGGTCCTCGCGTATACTGTAGGCCCAGGACACCTCCGGCAATTGCTCCGCCGCTCCCACCGTCGGGCCCTGTATCTCATAAACGGAGGCTCCGTTGCGTCTCGGAGGCATACCGCCGCACTCAGGATGTGTCCAGCTCATCCGCACTGGCCACCACAGGCAGGTTGTCTGTGTTCACATCGGGAAAAATATCGGATATGCTGGACGTCCGCCGGAGCGTCAGCGACAAGCGGCCATCTTAGCCGCTTGTGTGGCCACGCCCTACTAGGTTTAATTTAACCTCTTTTTGATGGCTATTAAGATAGGTGGTGGATATAATTTGTCAGATTATCTTGAAAGGATGACCTTTGAGAGAGCAAACGCTTAGATAAATGTATGGTTTGTAGCTAAATGTGCGGTTGTACTATTGTGTAGGGTCATGTACAAGTGGCGCTTGGTCTGTTTGTGGTGTTGAAATAGCCAAAGCTTAGCCAAACCTGTGACTTGGAGAAGTTTTATTCTCATGATGATAGGAGTTGTGTCTTATGTCTATTGATACTGTAGGGTGAAGTGTAAATATGGTTTGACCTGTATTTGCAATTGAGCTAGGAAACACTGAGCCAGCTGGATGGCTTGCAGCTGATTTATGTGCACAATTGTCCCCAAAATAGCATCTCCTCCCCTGTTGGCATTGAAGTGGGCATGAAACAGAACACCACATTGCTCTATTGATAAGAGCATGTCTTTAAAACATATAATGATAGGAAGGGAAGATGAGATGGGAAGAAGAGTGGTGACACTGAGTACATGTCAAAACAAAGCACCGCCACAGCACAGTAGATGATAAGGACCTCCTGGGTAAAGGCAAAATGGAGGGTGCAAGTTGGACAAAGGTCAGAAATCAGGAAAGGTGCTCTGATCTGATCTATGGTACATGGTGGGTAAACAAACCAGTTGCCTCAATCCAATCATAATGTGTTGGAAAATAATTTGACCATCCCCAGCCCTGCCCAGACCTGACCTTGAGGACACAACAATCCAATCAGATATTCCCATCTTCTCCTCCACTATACAGAGATGAGTCTGAACAGAGGAAACCACATAAATGGCACTGGTAGGCCAGGCAAAGACCCCCCAGGTGGCACAGGAGAAACATGTCTGTGTGTAATTCAAACTCATGCTGACCATTTATATTGCACTATACTAACTGATTTCTTTCAGCGGTTGATGGTGTTTATAACTACTCAACTGAACCAATTTTGTACATTTTAGAAGAATGAGTGATAGAGGGAAAACCTGCAGTATCCAGCTTATATCTTAATTCTTCGATGCAACCTGTTTGCAATGGGTGTATAACTCTGTAAGCCATTTTACTATCATTATAACTTACGACCGACATGTCATGCAAGGATCTCTGTAACAAAAGCATTAACCAACTGGACGATCTTACTAACAATACCAATATGACATTTAACTTTACATGTGCTCTGGTGCAGGTACTTTAACCCTTCAAGCTGGTTTAGGAGCATTGGAACTGTGACTACAGACTGACATGGCCAGTATTTTCATGCTTGGTCAGGAATAAATATTGAAATATAAACTTGAAACTGAAACTACAAAATAAAAACATGTCAAAAGTATTTTAGAGCTGATGATTTAAAATTATTTTAATGTGAATAAAGGGGCATTGGTATGTTAAAAACTAATACTGCGTTTTATAAACTCACTGGAGTTAATATTGAAAAGTCAATGTTAATAATGATACATTCATATGTAAGAATGAACTTGCATCTCTATTATTGAATTCACACGTCATGAACCCTCCATCAACTGCTACTCAGAAATACTTGGTCAGGCAGGTGCTGAGATCTAAGCCTGAGGTTCCTAATTGACAGGTTTCAGGAGGGGTGGCACGTAGCTGCCAGACAAATACTCGAACAGGAAACTCAGCTCAATCCCACAGATAGGCGCAGTGACACCACAATGGTCCAGGGAGATTGCCCCAATAAAGCACACATGGCCGGAGGGGTGCGCTCATTCACAGAAACATCATAAAGTCAGATGCCACATGAAGTTAGGAACACACAGCCAATCATGACACAGCACACACAGTACATGCAGTGTTTACATACCCCTCATGCCAGACATCTGGACATGTTACCCACTGGCCCTCATTGTGTCCGCACAAGGTCGAGGACCTCCTGCATTTGTTATCAGGGGCCTTATTTATGACTCCAGAGACATGGCCCGCATTCTTTACCAAAAAAGGATCGACTGAAGAATTTTATGATACCCAAAGAAATGCATAAAACCTTTCTCAGATCGATTGTACTTTGAGACAGTCCTCAGACCTGCTTCTGTAACTGTACTCCTGGACTAAGCGTTTAATTAAACCACTGGTATTTATTTAAGCACTATCTCATTGCCCTTCCAGAACCCTAAAACAATCACAAATGCCTGGTACTCTTCTCTAAGAAAGGAGTCATGAGTCTAGTCCTGCAGACCTTCAAAGAAGATGGGGGACACACACTGAATGCTCATAGTCAAGGCCACCTGCTTAGAGCCCATACCCAGATGTTCACAACTTGGCACCAGCAGGAGGGTATAGTATGTGTGCCTAATAGTTGCAAGTTTCTCTACCTCAGTTAATAGGTACATATAATTAACCCTGGCGGTGAACTACGCTACGCTCGCGGAGGTTGCGTAGTTTCGGCAACTTTGCGATTCGCGTAGAACGCGAAGTTGCCATGCACTACGCAATTTGCGGCGTAGCGTAGCTGTTTTTCTTCTTCGCGCGCTCAATATACGTTCTCGCGCGCGTGGTAACGACCTACCGTGATTCTGCGATCGCCAACGTGACTTCCTATCCGTTCGCGGGCGCCACGAGATTTGGAATCCGGCCGCACGATCCCGCGAGAGTGTGCGAACGCGAACACGTCATTCGGACGCGCGATCTGACTTCCGGCGGCAGTGTTGGTAAGATCGCGATCCCGAAAACGAAGAAACTACAATCTGGTGAAGAATATCTCTCGAGCATCATAAAACATTCTCGAAAATTATGATTTTGCTCCAAAAAACTCCTCAGATTGTGAGTTGGCTGTAGTTTTTTGTGCAAGGAGTCCTTTTTCTTTTTTTACTTTTTTTTCCAAGAGGAAGGAAGTGCCCCTGATTCTCAAACTTCCTGTTCCTGTCCAGCAGGCTCCTCCCAGTGCTTTGTCCAGGTGCTGTTCACTTTCATTTGGATTTGGAGCTGGAAGGATCACTTTTTGTGTCTGTCTGCTGCATCATATCATTGGATTGGATTTGAGTACTTTTGGATTTGAGATTTTACAAGTAAGTTGGAGAATTGGTGTACTTGTTTGTTTGATTGGGGCTTGTTTGTACCTACAATTTTTTTGGGATTTCCATCGTTTTGAAAATTTATTGTTGTGGCCTACTGGCCTGTAGTTTTGGTAGGGGCCTAGTTGTTTTTCTTTGATTGGAATTTCAGCCAGTAGGCCCAGACTAGAGCCAGAGGTACCCATGGGTGCATGTTTCTGCGGTGTCTGTTGAATTTAAACATCATGTAGGGCATGCATGGATGGCATTGGATTGAATTGCAAAATGTGGGTTTTGGGGTGGTATTTCAGTTTTGGGGTGTGTGTTAAATAAATAGGCCTTTTCAGCCACTAGGTAATCCTTTGCATTCAGCTCGCGGACTGTGGGCAACTCCGCACTGCGCGACAACGCGGACTTACACTTTTTATCTTCTTCGCGCGCTCAATATCCGTTTTCGCGCGCGCGATAACGACTTTTTGTGACGATCGCGATGCCGAACACGCAGAATTTACAATCTGGCGAAGAATATCTCTCGAGCAGCATAAAACCTTCTTGAAAATGATGACTTAGTTCATTTTGCACAAAAAACTCCTCAGGTTGTCATTTAGATGTAGTTTGGTGAGCAAGGAGTCACTTTTTTTTTGTTTTACAATTTTTTTCAAGAGGAAGGAAGTTGCCCAGAGTCTCCAACTGCCTGGTCCTGTCCTTTGTCTTCACTTTCTTGTTATTTTGGGTGGCCTGGCCATGTGGGTGGCGGCCATTTTGTAAAGTTAGGCATTGTGCTTTTGCCATAGGCCTGCATTGTCTGTCTTGTGCTCCTTTTCTTGTTGTTGTGGGTGGCCTGGCCATGTGGTGGCAGCCATTTTGTGGGACCAGCCACTGTGCTTTTGCCATAGGCCTCCAAGCTTGCGGCCTAGTCTGCCAGTAGGCCCGGAGCCGGAGGTAGTCATCCTCATGGGTGCATAAAAACTGTTTCTGTGTTGTCTGTTGAATTGTAACATTGTTTAGGCCATGGATGGCATTGGATTGAATTGCAAAATGTGGGTTTTGGGATGGTATTTCAGTTTTTGGGTGTGTGTTAAATAAATAGGCCTTTTCAGCCACTAGGTAACCCTGGGCATTCAGCTCGCGGACTGTGGGCAACTCCGCACTGCGCGACAACGCGGACTTACACTTTTTATCTTCTTCGCGCGCTCAATATACGTTTTCGCGCGCGCGATAACGACTTTTTGTGACGATCGCGATGCCGAACACGCAGAATTTACAACTTGGCGAAGAATATCTCTCGAGCAGCATAAAACCTTCTCGAAAATGATGATTTAGTTCATTTTGCACAAAAAACTCCTCAGGTTGTCATTTAGATGTAGTTTGGTGAGCAAGGAGTCACTTTTATTTGGTTTTACTATTTTTTTCAAGAGGAAGGAAGTTGTTGGGTGGCCTGGCCTGGCCATGTGGTGGCGGCCATTTTGTGGGACCAGCCACTGTGCTTTTTTTTGCCATAGGCCTCCAAACTTGCGGCCTAGTCTGCCAGTAGGCCCAGAGGTAGTCATCATGGGTGCATAAAAACTGTTTCTGTGTTGTCTGTGGAATTTGGCATCATTTAGGCCATGGATGGCATTGAATTGAATTGCAAAATGTGTTTTTTTTTTGGAGGGTCTATTGCACTTTTTGGGTGTGTTAAATAAATGCCTTTTTTGCTTGTGTAATTATAATTATGTGTTGTTGTAGTGGTTGTCTAACTTACCAAACTGTTTTTAGCCATGTGGATTTTAGTTTTTGCATTAAAGCTGTGTGTTTTATCAGGCATCCTTTGTCTGCCCATATATAGTAGGTCTGCTTGAGTTCATTGTTTGCCGTGCCTTGTGCCTGTGAGTCACCATGTTGCTGGGGGCCATTTTGTGGTGGTAGTTAGTAGTGTGCTGTTTTTGCCACATAGGCCTGCGTGTCTTTCCATTGTTCCTCTTGTCTTACTGCTTCCAAATCCATCCCCATTGCCAGCTGCAGCTCCCTGATGCTGCATACATCCCACGTGATGCACAAATTTAGGCCAAACATGCTCCACTACATTTTAGTTTTTGTTCTTTACTATTCCTTATTCTTCCAGAGTGTACACACTACACAGTAGCCAGGAAAGCCCTGGCCTTGTTGTCAAAGTCTCATAAATGGCTACACTGTGTGTTGTTGTTCACTGAGTTTCTAAAATTTAATAATTGAGGCCACCACACACTAAGTTCTATACTATATATTTGTTTGATTTGTGCTATCGTTTGACTGATGTTATTCTGGCTTTTTTGCTTTTAGGTGCACAAAGACTGAGGAGGAGGTGTGTCATCATTGCCCGTTGCACTGCCAGACAGACATCCTGCTGCTGTACACAACGTGACGTGTGACCTGACCAGACATCTCTGCAACTGAGTGCTGCTGACATCTGAAGAAGATGGGCCCAAAGAAAGCAGGTACCAGGTCCTCGAGTAGCAAGAAAGTTGCTATTGAGAAGAAGGAACAGAAGAAGGAAGTGACACTTAAGTCTGGTGTGCCGGCCAATACCTTTTTTGGGAAAAAAAAATTACGCCTGCAGCAGCGGTGTCCGGGGGCAAGCTGGGGGCAGCACCTCCGCATCAGTGGGCCCCAACCCAGGCCCAAGCACATGAGTGTGGAAGAGGTAGCCAGCCTAATGGTGGAAAGCAGTGATGCTGAGCCTGAGATAAACTTATCGCTATCTCAAAGTAGTACCCAATCAACGCAGGAGGAAACACAGCAGATAAGTGGTCAACAACAACAGCCGCAACCACCGCCCGCAATCGTAGTTGTTGTTCCTCCCGAAGTAGGGGCAATTGAGGAAATTGAGCCTCATGCAGAGGTAGAAGAAGAAGCCACTCATTCAGAAGATCCATTGTCTTCCAAATCTCCAGCAAGGAAAAGGAGGGGTAGTCCATCAAGTTCTTCGCCAAGCCCCCCTTTCTGATGATCTAGATGCCACTTGGAAGCCACAAACTGAGTCTGAGAGGGAGCCACGTCCCAAGACCAAGCTAGGGAAAAGGAAGGTTCCAGAAAGCCTTACACTTATGGAGGTCGATGTAGAACAGCAGGATGATGATGATGAGCCAGTCATCACGAACATCACTCCCGGCCCCGAGGAGATGGAGACCAACATTATAACCCTATCCAAAATCGCTGCGAGTGCGAAGGATGTAGCACGCATACCTCCACAGGTAACACCAACACGACCTACAGCTTCCATATTTGCATTTGCAAAGGCCCGGCAGCGACCTACATCCAGCACAACCACCACCTCAGTAGAAGTAGGTAGTGGTACAGCAGCACAGAGTCAAATTCAACACACACCCTCCAGATCATCTGGCATTGGAAGTGGCACCTCCAGCAGGAGGCAAAAGTTAAGCTCCCCAGTTTGGGACTTCTTTACGGTTAACGAAAAGGAGAACATTGCTATATGCTCCATTTGTAATACCTCTGTTAGTCGTGGTAAGCTTGGTACAAACTATGGTACCGGAGGCCAAATGACCCATCTGAAAAAACATCACTTGATCAGCTGGGAGGACCACCTTCGCGGCATAAAAACTGCAACCATTGGTGTTGGTGGGGATAAAGGAGTAGAAGATCCGATCACGGTGGAAGAGGAAGGACAGGGAGACATTCTCTCTGGTAGTGGTACACAAAGTCTCCCTGTCCCCAGCAGTGCAGTGTTAACGTCGCCCACATCTTCAGCAACATCTCAGTGGCACATGAGTAAGTCATCCTGAGACACCAAGGAGTACCACAATCAAAAAAAGTGCGTTGTTGAGCCTAAGAGAAAGGAAAACCATGCAGCCTACCATTATCAGCATGTTTGGGGGGGAGGGGCAGTACGAACGCAACCACCCAATAGCACGTTTGTACAATGCGAAGCTGGCTAAAATGTTAGCACTGGACCTTCTCCCTTTTTCTTTTGTTGAAGGGGTGGGTTTTCTGGAATTTGTGTCAATTATCTGCCCAAAATGGCATGTTCCCAGCCGCTACTATTTTACCAGAGTTGCTGTTCCAGCACTACATCACGACGTGCTGGAATTGCTTGGAAAAGCCTTGAAGCAGAGTGCTGTTCACAGTATCCACCTGACAACAGACATGTGGACCAGTTGCCAAGCCACAGATTACATGTGCATCACTGCACACTGGATCTCTTTTGCGGGGGTTAGAGAACAGATATCTGCTGGTGTTGACGCTGCTGAGATTTTTCATGCCACTCGCAAACATGCAACTGTAGCCATGTTTGCCATGGAGAAATCTCATACTGCTGCAAACATTTTGGAAGAGTTTAACACCAAGGTCTTTGAGTGGCTGCGCCCAAGAGGGCTTAAGATTGGTTTTGTTGCCACGGACAATGGCAGTAATGTAGTTAAGGCCATGGGCAATGGTGGCTATTTCAGGGTCCCGTGTTTGGCACACTGCATTAACATTGTTGTTCAAGATTTTTGAAAAATGAATCCAAAGTCAGCAACTTACTGGCCACCTGCAGAAGAATATGCACACATTTCAGCCATTCTTTTAAAGCCCGGAAGCAGCTGAGGGTCTTTCAATGTGAGCATAAAATGCCAGTCAAAGCGCTCATCCAGGAGGTGCCAACACGTTGGAACTCAACTTATTACATGCTTGATCGTCTGTTTGAACTGTACATACCACTCAATGCTTATGTCATGCAAAGATTAGGGGAACCTACTGTGAGAGGCATGACCGTTGAGATGGGTCAATGGGACCTCATTAAATGCCTGACTGAGATGCTACTTCCTTTTGAGATCTTCACACGTGAAGTCAGCAGGGAGGACTGTACTATGGGCCAAGCTATCCCATTGTTGCACATGCTAGAGCAACAGCTGAAGGAGGTGTCTGAAACGTACGCAGGTGTGGATGACAAACAAGACGCATATCAGGTGGCGGAGACCTTAGCCGCTCGCTTATCTGAAAATACAAGGATTCAAAATAAAATTTTGTCGCAACAACATTACAATACTGCCACAATTTTGGATCCACGGTACAAAGTATTTCTGAACAGCAAGGCAGTAATTCCATTTTCGGAAGTGGATGTTGCCAACTACAAAACATTGATAGCTAAGGAAGCCACTATTTTCGAAAACGAACGGCTGTTAATTACAGGCCCCCCACCCCAGGCCATAACAAGTACTATAGGGCATCCAGAGTCAAGTTCTACTTCAGAGCCTGAGGGCAGTGCGTTTGCCTCCCAGCAGTCACCTACACCAACAATAACATCAACAGCAGCAAGAACAGGATCATCCACAGTACAATCGGCAACTGATTGGTTTCTACGGCAGGGGTATGGTAAGTCCAGTGCTGATGCAAAGGCAAAAGAGGCCGAGCACATCGGAGCACCCCTGAACATTGAGCGGACGGTCCAGGCCTATCTGGATGACCCAACAGAGGTCTTCATGGATCGAAACCCATTGGTGTACTGGTATGGGAAAAGAAGCCAATGGACAGTGCTCAGCAGGCTGGCGATAAAGTATCTGGCTTCCCCTGTCGCAAGTGTCTCCTCTGAGCGTGTTTTCAGTGCTGCTGGTGCCATTGTAACTTCGAAAAGGACCAGTCTCTCGCCCAAAAGCGTGGAGAGGTTAACCATGATCAAAATGAATCAGCACTTTATACCACCGGATTACAAAATACGTGAATCACAGCAGAAAGAGGAGAGCGACTTGGATGACGTAAGTAGTGCGTTACAGGACCTACTTCTGTCCGAACCACCAGAGTTTGAGGACGAGCTCCTCTTCCCTGACAACTAGGCTGTCAAATTGTTAATTTCTTCCTTCCTTTATTTGTCTGTGTATCTGTCTTTCTGGTTCAAATCAAATCACACCAAATCCATCACCACCGTCTTCTCTTTTTATTTCCCTATTGGAGTTGCACGTCTGTGCATTTAACTGTCCACTCTTCAGAGTCCTGCTTCATCTTCCTGTCTTGCCCTAGTACATTTCCATCAAGCCAGACATTGGAGTACAAGAAATGTTGCCTTTAACAGTCCCTCCATAAGAAGTGAAACGTGACTATAGCTATCCTCCGTTTTGTTTCCGAGCCAAAACTCATCAGTGTCCGAAGGCTACCGCCTCTGCAGGCATCCACAACTCTTCACTGTCAGAACTTGGGCAGGCATCCAAAAGTAAACTCATCACTGTCCGAAGGCTACAGCCTCGGCAGGCATCCAAAGCTCCTCACTGTCAGGACAGAAGGTACTTGGCAGAGAAAGACCAGACTCTTCGAAGAAACTTGCTGACATTTGTGCAAACTCAATTGACCAGCAATGAGCGCTTCCCAGGCCGCGGCCCATCATCACAGTGCTGACCATGTGAAGCAACTTAAACTGTGACAAAGTGCCACAGATGAATAAGACGAAAACCGAAACAGCGACTAACACTCAAAATGAATGTGGACTGGAGTAATGATGAGGCCACTGCCCCGTTAAAAAAAAACACACACCTGTCAGAACTAGGCATCTGATGATCTAACAGCCAAAGAGAAGAGCAAGACAGGTAATGATGGAATGCATTGGATGCTTGCAGACTCTGAGCGATTGCTGTTGTTTGTTGTGTTGATGTTGTGCATGAAGTCGAACTCTACTCTACTAGTTAATCTACAAAGTGACTCAAGTAACAGTCAATGTTTCCCTTCTTGTTGTTTAATAACCAAATTGTACTCCTACTACTGCAAGTGCAGGCCAATATCTGTTGCAATTTTTTAATATGGAATATGGACTTAATCGGAGTCACTACAGACTGAGTTGGAGTTGGACAACACGTACCACACCATGATGATGACCATACTATCTTTGCACGCAGTCAGTCACTTGGATCGGAGATGATTGAAGGAATAACTGCGTTTCATGAAGTGGCATAAGGTAAACATAAACACAACAATTCAACAAGAAAGTAAACACAGCAGACCTACATGTCCATGTAGTGGTGTAGTCGAGTGTAGTCATGACTGACAGCGGCGCATTGATTTTGTCACTTAATTTTGAAAATGCTAAGTTGCTGTATATGCCTTTTGTCTGGCTCTGTCAAAAATTAAGGTAAATGGAGGTTGGGTCACGGGCTGGTGCTGTGGTGGGCCTGTTCTGTCCTGTTGTTGTTGTAGCTTAATGCTGTAAACAGAATATACACAATATATCCAAGCCGCCTCAGTCTGAAAGTGTTCTCTCTTCTCTTCTTGGACTCCACCGTAATTGATGTTTTTTTTTATTCATTTATTTTTCAATACCCCTTTTGTTTTTCCATCTAGACGTTACAGGCCGGCCTTTACCCTGTGCTATACTGGGAGACACAACTCACATTTACCTTACCAATCCGCATCAGGAAGGCCACCAAGATTCATGTGCGGAGCGTCCATGGAAGATAGGACCAAGAGGAAGGACGAGATTCAACTCCACAATTTGACCAGGATAATACAGTAACTTTAGTATCATTCATCATTCATCTTTTAATTAATTGGAATCCTTTTTCTCTTCAATCATTACGACTGTGTGTTGTGTGTTGTTGTTTGTTTGCTAATTGATCCCTACAACTATTTTTTAATTTTCTTTGCTATCTTTAAAAGTAAGCCCAGTACAACATGGAATTTGGGTCTCTGAGGGCATATTACAGGCAAGGCACATTGCATAGAATATACTGCTGCCCTGTACTGTCTAATTGTCTAGTAGGAGTTATTAAGTCCTACTCATTAACCATCAAGTTATCTTCATCTTCATGCATGCATTTCCCTTTTCTCCCTTTATAGATTTTTTGGATAAGATCATGGTCGTCTGCCAAGATTGCGCTTTGCTTTTGTTGTCCATGCGTACTGTTTTTCTTTCTCAAACCTTTCCCCAAACCCCCCTTCCCATCCAGTCATCAAACCCTAACCCTCTTCCTCCGGGCTGTGATTTATATTGAGGTGTGATGTGACTACATAAAATGTACACCAATTGATCACACGCTTGCTGGGGCAGATGTGGTGAAAGCAACACTAATTCAATTGCAAGGCAGGGCGAGGAGCTTCTT
Organism: Calotriton arnoldi; assembly: GCA_963921515.1. Lineage (NCBI taxonomy): Eukaryota > Metazoa > Chordata > Amphibia > Caudata > Salamandridae > Calotriton > Calotriton arnoldi. The sequence goes on from CAWUFW010004331.1 coordinate 263,340, forward strand.
CTGCTTGCCCACCCATGCTCAGTCTATGTGCAAGCCGTCACCGGCTAATAGTAGTACATCATAATTAATTGCCGGCATTGATTGGATTCATCATCAAGCTCCTACCACACAGCAGTAAAGGTTACGAATTACGATTGTGTTAAGTTAAGTGACTCACTCGACAACTACAGTTTGTAACTTCTTGTACTAGGCTGTCCCCGCCACCATTATGTTTTATTTGACTTTAGCAGTTGCAACTGCAATATTGTTTGTTTGGCAGTCTTCTTCTGTACTGTATTTTACTTCATTCTACTACTCCTCCCACAGTCGCTCTCAGACAAGTGACTGTCTCTTTTTTATTTTTTTAGCAAATGCTACTGCTAGTGTCTGCTCTACTACTACCACCACAACCATGGCATCTTCTCCATTCTCTCGGGAAACCATGCAGCCATCGCTGTGCCGAACGTAATCATCATCAATCACAGGTAAGATAAGTTTGGTGGGAGGTATAATGGACTAGGAGGAGACTGACAGTACTAGTAGGACAAATAACTCAGTGAGGGGTACCGCATCTATCTGTTTGTGTTACATCATCGGCAGATTATTTAAATCAAACACTGGCTGCGGCCCTGCAGCAGCAAGGAAACCAATGTGACGTTAATTCATAAAACAGTAACCCCCCACAAAACATTAACATTGTATGTTTAAGTATAAATATAATTTATTACTCTAACAAAAATAAACTATCCCACACCTGACCCACCCCTCTCCCTAACCCCAACCAATGTCCAAAACGAAAAAAGTCCAAAGAATGTCCAGAAACCCCAACGCCCAATTCCCACCCACCAACAAAAGGAATAAAAAAGGGGCAATGCAACAGGGTCCTAGATGTTATATTCGGCGGGCTTTGAGGTGTTTGTCCACCAGTATTTTGACCCGCTCCTCTAGTTGCTCCTCTAGCCGTGACACCCGGAGGAGAATCTTTCGGCGAAATGCCCTGCAGTGGCATCCAGGGTGGGGGACAGCAGTGCTGGCTGCTAGCGAATTGCGGCTGCGGGCGGCTGCCAGACCGCGGCGCCGTACCACTGGAGTTGGGGCCTGGCTAGGGCCCGGGGCATCGGACGAGGCTGCAGCTGCTGCCGCCTCCTCCTCCTCCTCCGCCTGAGCCACCAGCACTCCTCACATATGGCCTCCAGTTTCCGGTGCCGGGCCCTGGCTGCCAACTCCTTCCGGAATGGTTTGTCTTGGGAAGGAGTACTATCTATATCAAGAAAGAAAAAGAATATTGTTGTAACCAGTACTCTTAGCAAAACAGTAACACAAAATTAATTCAACACATAATGGCACAGTACCACTAGCAAGAAGCACAGTACATAACATTTGTGGTAATAATCCATCTATCCTCCCACTTCCTCGGCCTCTAACATTTGTGGGAGTTTCAGGCATTATACTAGCACTATGGACTCCAACCAGTACACAGTACACCAGTCTTCTTCTTATCTCTAGTTTAGCGAAATGACATAACCTGGTTGTAGCCGGCATGCCAGCTCGGTCATCTATGCTTGCACCCAAGACAAACATACGAGTCATGACGCAGACTCACGTTAGTTTGATTTACTACTGTCTGCAGGTGGGGAAGCTCGTATTTTTCTATTACGGGTGGCACTGGCCATACTCTCTCTGTTACATGGAGGGCAATTGGTCAATTTCACAGTGCCCTGGCTACTACAAAAGGCAGATTATATATCTGATCCAATGATCATTGCTTTTATATGGGACGACGACATAAGGTCAGTAGCGGTCGGTGGTGGGACTCGGGGAGTTCTGCCGGGCGGTGACGTGGGGAGGGGCAGGGTGGGGGGTAGTAAACTATGGATTACGGCCAATTACAGGTAAGTAAACATATAAATAAATAAAACTAATTTTGTTGCGCGCACTGCATCGCATTTGGCGGTGCAGTGCGCACAATGAAATTCGCTTTATTTATTTGTATGTTTACAGTAAAGTTACCTGTATTTGGCCGCGTAATACATTGTTTACTACTACCCCCACCCTGCCCCTCCCCACATCGGCTTTGCTACTCTGGCGCGGTTTCTTTTACATTCCCTTAAAACTAAAACTGTGCATCCCGTGACAGTCTCCACCTATGCTGTCTATGATGAATACATACAGGCATCCATCCATTCTAAGTAAATGTCAATCATTCTTCTTAATCTCTCCACAAACCTTACTTTGTTTCACCAACAACAACGCATGCGTCCACTCACTCCGTTGCTTGCCTTGGCTTTGAGTTTCACCCAAACACCGCTGATGATTCTTGCTATCCACAGTATCCACCCATACTGTGTCGCCCACCCACCCAGGCAGGCATCCATTCTTCTTTCACCTTCCACCCATCCTTCAACAACACATGCATCTGATTCCTATCAGCCACCTATCCATGCTTCCAACGTATCCTCTGCCAGTCATCATATTAAATCTCGCCCGCCCTTCCTCCTTCCACCCTTCTTTCCCTTTTTGTTCAACACATCCATCAAGGTCATCTGATCTGACTTTTAGTCTCCTCCATAAAACTTTCACAGCTGAGTTGGAGTGAGATATAAGAGGCCATTGGTTAATCAAGTCACGCTGGTAATGCTATTGCTACTGCATTGCTCATGCTAAGTAAAGGGTGTCTTCTTTAACCGTTGTATAATGTTCACTACAACTTCATACCTAATAAGTCTCAACAACAGTACAGTGAGTGAAGTCAACACACCCTTCCAGCTAGTGCAATGTCAATAAGTCATGAATATAACTTACCACCGCCCGCCACTGCTGCTGGCTCACCCCCTGTAGCTCCTGCAGGTGCCGCATCTTCTCCTGCCCCCTCCGGAATGCTAGAATCGCCGGTGGCCCCGCCAAAACTGGTGGTCGCTAGTACGCCTAGATAAAAACATGACACATTTTTAGATGCCTGTACACCTCCCCCTATTTATTCGTTTTCACTAGCAAGATTGAAAACAAAGTTAATACATTATTAGAAATCACATTCACTAGTCCAAATCGGGTACTCGAGTAGAGTCAGTAGACACTAGTAGTGTTATGGTCCCTAGGGTCATTATTATACTATACTCTACTCTTTGCAAAGTTAGCCTGAGCCATGCAACCATTTTTCGCTTCATGTCTTTTGCGCATGTTACCTCGCAGCTTGTTGTGCAGTAACAGTAAGACGCCTTTTTGAGCCCACATGAGCACATACAGCTACTGTCTGAGCGTTGCGTACAAGAGGTCGAAAAACAAGCCACTTTATTATGGAGTTCAGTTAGTCCGTATTGCTTAGCCATAAGTAACATGTTACACTTTTTGGGCAGGACTGAGAAATGCTTGCATTATACTATCTAACGCGCACCATTTTTCTCAGGCAGAGGATTCCCATCTACGAACCAGAGATTTGCAGAGCTTATGAATGATGCATGTAACCAGTAATTCTACGTTCTACGGTGAGGCGTCTCCCAGAATTCGCACAGATCTTTTGTCTTATATCATCATGCACTTGTTGTAACAATGTTTATTGTTTTAATCTTATGCATTTTGCTGTTGGAGCTGGCTGGAGTACACTGAATTTTATAGAACAACATACAGAGCTTGTTAGTTGAAAATAAACCTTTTGAACTTACACATAGACTCTGTGGTATTTGGTGTGGTGGTGGTGGTGGACTAACACGAGTGAGTGAGCGAAAGGGTGTTATCTGTTATGGGTTGTGTAATCATTGGGTATCTTCGGGTGGGGGTTCGGGGACCTAATGAGACACTATAGCTAGTCGTTCAGGGGATTGTGGGTTCACTTCTGACTGAGGTGTGAGGAAGGTCCAAGTTCCAAACTCCCATCACCAACATCCTATTTTCTTGTGCATAGTTCTGCATGGGGCTGTGCAGAATCCCATTCCCCACATCAGTAGTAGTATGTACTATATCCTATCAAAAATAGTCAAATATCTGGTTGGGCATTTTGTTTGTGGTAATTGTCAAAGCCTCAAGATTTAGAAGCCTAGAAGAGGACAACCGAAAGGACTGGACTCAGTGGCTAGAGCTATTGGTCAATCTGAGTTTTATTCAAAACCGTAAAATAAAGAGTGGCAATGCAAACTGGGAAAGCTTAGCGACAGACTAATAGTAGTAGTACAGACATTCATAGCAGAGGCAGTTAGAACTTAGAGGCAGGGATAACCAGAATTTAGAAACAGATATTCAAGTCAAGATCATTGAATCTTTTGTAAAAAATAGAATTAGGCAGTGGAACCAGAATTAATAGTTCGGAAAAAATAAGGTGCAGTAAAAGTTAGGGCAATATAATTGTTAATATTAACCACTGGAGGACTTACTGGGACCAGCAGCAGGGCCCTCGGTAGAGGAGCGGTCCTCTGGTGGTTGTCCCGCCGACTCGGACCCCGTCTTCTTGCCCCTGGGTGCTGCACATCAGTGATCATGTAAGATATAATAAAGAAAGACACAAACATTAATGATTGCTGTGAAACAAATAAATTATGTAAAAAAACGCTCAAAAAACGTTTTAGGAAACAAAAATTGCAATAAAATTGACCTATCTAATCCGATCGACTACTGGCTTGCGGGATTCACTGACAGTCTACTTATTTAGGAACACTAATTCAGTGTTCCATTCAGATTGATTCAAATAAAATCCTGAACACTAACTAAGCCTAAGTACCACCTGACCTAGCCCACCTATTCCAGGCGGGCCAATTGTTCATTAAGTCGGCATTTTCATTTTTTTAGCCCTCAAAAATGCATAGATGAGAAGGAGAACACATGCATAAAGGTGCATAATGCATACACCAAATTGTTGGTTGGTTGCGTCTGATGTTCTGCAGCTGACTGACACTGCTAAGCCTACCACTCACTAAACAAACTACAAAAGGTTCTTCTAAGGACTGGGGTAAGCAGCACTCAGTGACAGAGGATGCGTCACGCAGACCGCTCAAAAATTATCAACTAATAGTAACTAAACCTAGTATCAAATTCCATCCACCACTATTTGACAGGAGGACAAAGGAAGGACTAGAGTCTCTCTAGCAATAGCATTACCTAACTGAAATTCTCTAAAGTAAACTCTTACATAATAATGACAAGCGAGCGCAAAGTTGCAAACAAGTAAGAGTAGCGCCCAGCACCTTTGTCCTACAATTACAGAAGAATTTGAAACGTAATTTACCTGCAATGTAAGCAGCAGTATTCTTGTTATTTGTAAAAAATGTATACACAAATCACAATATACTACTATATATATTAGCTACTCACCAAGCCCCACGACCTCGACACCTAGCAGGTCCAACAGGTCCTCCTCCCGGTCCAGGATGTCTGACCACCGGTGTGCCAGCTGGTTATGGGTGCGCCGGACCCCTGAGCAGCAAAACACTGCCCGGCGCACCTTCGCCCACCGGCGGTGACGCTCCTGGGTAGGGTACCCGGAGCCTGGCCTGCCGCCTGCTGCCAAGGTCAAGGGGAGGTGGCGCTGAAGGAAAAAAAACAAGGGCGGCCACCTCCGCCTCACTAAAAAGCTGGCGGGCTTGCACCCCTGCAGGGCGCAGTCTGCCGCAAGGCAGGCGGCTCTTGGGTGCACGCGCCTTGCCCTTTGAGCCGTCACAGCTGCTACCCTTCACCATGGTTCTGGGGTGGGAGGACGAGGCGGAAAAGAAAAGTTAGAAGGGAAAAATAAAGTTAGGGGAAGAAGTAGGAGCTTAAAGAAGAAAGTTATATAAAAGTCAAAAAGTAAAAAAACCACAGTAAAAAGTTGAAAAAAATGCAAAATATAGACTTAGGCAGAGAGAGAGATAGATAAGAAATAAAGAAAAATTGAAAAACAGTGTAAAAAACTAAGGATTGCAAAGATTGAGGGAGGATAGAAAAGCAGGCCCAGAACCATAGCATAGAGTGAAAAACAAGATGGCCTTGCCCATCGCGACCGCGTGGGTAAGTTTGCGCGATATTTCTCCCCGAGCACGCAAAAAACGTCGCGAACACGTACGACGCGTTCCCAAACATGAAATGCACATCGCGAGCACGCTATACGCGACCCGGAACAGGAAATAAGGGATCGCGAACGGGCGGGACAAGTGAAAAACAAGATGGCCGCGCCCATAGGCGACTGCATGGGTAAATTCGCGAGATACTATACCCGGAGCACGCAAACAGCGTCCCGAACACGCACAACGCGTTCCCGAAGAAGAAAAACGCATCGCGAACGGGCGCGACAAGCAGCTACGCATGATCGCGTAGCTCGCGTTGCGCCCCGACGTCTTCGCGTAGCTTCGCGTATCGCGACTACGCGAACTACGCCCAGGGTTACATATAATAGGTACAGCACACCATCAGTGATGTAAGCATTCCTTGTGTAACAGGTACAGCCAGGAATAAACAGTGCATGCTTCTTTCCTTCACAGAGCAAGTGCAACACAAGAGCTTGAGTGCAAGCTTCACTCTCTCACAGAAATATTTTAGCACCCTATCAGCAGTTTTAGCATCCAGTAGGTACAGCACAGCAGCAGAAGTGCAAGATTCTCCCTCACAGAACAGGTAAAGTACACAATCATCAGAGCAAGCGGTTTTAGGCAAGCGGTTTTAGGGCTCAGGGTGGGTGGGGGTCGGGTAGTTTTTTGGCAGGGGGCACGGTTTTAGGGATCAGAGCAGGGGCTCAGGGTAGTTTTAAGTACTGGGGTCGGGTTTTAGGGCTCAGGGCGGGGGGAAGGGGCAATTTTCAGGGCTCACGGCAGGGGGGCTGGGGTTGGGGTCGTTTTTTGGCAGGGAGAAGGGTTTTAGGCCTCAGGGTGGGGGGAGGGGAAGGGGCAATTTAAAGGGCTGGTTGTAAGTTTTAGGGCTCAGGGGCTGGAGTCGAGGTTGTTTTTTGGGCAGAGGCCGAGTGTTAGGGCTCAGAGTGAGAAGTTGTGGTAGTTTTAAGGGGTGGGGTGGATTGTAGGCCTGGGGTATTGGGTGTTAGGGTGTTAGGGGGCAGGGCGGGGGGGCTGGAGTGTGCAATTTACCATGTATATCCCTGTAGCAATCATGCCTTTACAATTAAATTTGTTGTAAAGGCATGCGAGGTAAAGCCAAGCATGCTAAAGACGGTGAAGTAGTTCCGACCGTGTTGTTTAGACATGCGTGGTTTAGGCATGCGTGATTGTATCATACAACTATAGGGGGAGTCAAAGGTTTGATGACTCATGAATTTATCTTTGGATGAATGTTGAATTTGCGTGGATGGATAGATGGATGAGTTAGTGCCTGAAGATGGAGAATGTTAGTGAAAAGCTGATCTTTATGGATTGATGGATATTTTTTCTAAGGTGAGCAATGGTCATTTTGTGCATTTATGGGTGGATTAACGGTCACTTTGTGTATGAGGTATATCTGTATGTCCATGGTGTGTGGATGGATATGTGTGTGGACAGATCATGTGTGCATGTGCGCATGCAGATGGATTCATGTACCTTAATGCTGCTGTGCCTGGAGCATTTCTCCTTGGCACGTGGTGAGCTCTAAAAAAGGGCTCCTAGCTTGCAAAGCACTTACATCTGCCTGCTGTGTAACAAAGCACTGTGAATCACTGTGGTGGGACAGCACCATCATCTAATCCCTTTGGGAATTCTGATACTACAAAATGACAGTGGTGCTGGCTTTTGTCTACTTATGTGTCATACTCCAGTGTTAAAAGATTCTGAAAGCAACAAGCATGATGTCTTTCATATGAAGTTGTGACTCAGACACTGTTGGCTGTAAGACAGAGACATTACAGAAAAGCTGATAACTTAAAGAATAGAAGCACACCATCTTAAAATGAGGTACAACATCCAGTAGCACTGAAAATATGAGCCATCTCAGAAGAATGAGATACAGCATGTGGGAGTACTGAAAATAAAGGGGTAAGCACAATCCAAGAAGTGAGCAATCTCAAAATGAGGCCCAACATACGGTGGCGCTCATAATAAAGGGGTTAACATGCACATTCCAAGAAGTGAGTCATCTCAGATGACCTATAACATGGCAGCATTGAAATAAAGAAAAGACACACACACTCCAAGAAGTAATCCATCTCAGAATGAGGTATAACATGCAGTGGCACTGAAAATAAAGTGGTTGACATGCACATTCTACAAAGTGAGCTCTCTTGGAATGAGGTATAACATGCAATAGCACTGAAAATAAAGGGTTGACGTACGTTCCAAGAAGTGAGCCATCTGAGAATGAGGTATAACATGCAGAAGCACTGAAATTAATAGGCTGACGTTCACATTCTAATTCCATAACCAAGGCCTGACAGGCGCACAAAACTCCAACTCTGTGCGTGGATTGGATCATGATACCAGGCAGCACAACAGAAGTGGAGTGGGTGACAGGAATCTGCCTTCTGGACCCTTACCAATTTTAAATCAGATGAGCACCCCAAGACCTGCCTGCACATCTATCTCACTCTCCTGGGCGCACTCAGCCATTCAAGTCAACATTGACTTCATCTCCTATGTGTGATGGCGGGCATCAGGACCCGACTGGCACTGCCAGGCCATGACCCAACTAAGGAAATATTAGGGGGTTGTTCCATCCCATGCCCCCATCCCCACCGAAGCTACGCCTCTTGGGATTGCATAGGTCTTATACTAATATAAGAATAGGAATCCTAATGTTAAAATGTGTCAGTGGGACTTGGGCACATGGAAATGTAACTTTGAGAACAGTGTCTTTGTGCACTTTGTAATTCGTGGATACAAGATTCTGCTCACACTCTGTTATTTTGCCCCATACTATTGCTTGCTCAAAGAAGTCTTCTGAGACGTATTGTTCGTCAAAGGGTTTTAGAACTTTAAATTTGGATTATGTTTCCAGAACTTATAATGGGCTGATACAAAAGGGAACATAAAAAAAGTTGGGGAATAAAAATATGGCACAGACCTAAGAGGTTCTGAAAGAGGCAGGTTCCACAGAGATTCGACACAAATAGTCATGCGCATTGGAGCACGCCTGTGTTTGCACGCTTTATCACATTAGAGACAGACATATTGGCTTTGGCAATGTTTGTTTAGCCAGGAGCAGAAAGGGTCTGAGACAGGGCAACGTGGTCTGCATGTGCAGCAGCGCACCAGAGACAAAAAGTTAATTACAGAGACGAGCAGGGAGGACGACTTGGCTGTCCCATTGTGCACTCCTGGATAGGTCTTTGCTAGAACAAATCATAGCAGTTAATTGCAGAGCCGTGAGGAGTGGCAGGCAGGAGGGCTTTCCCTGCAACCGCCTAATGTCCTATATGACGATAAGAGATGGGAAGAGACTGAAAAATTATACTGGTAGATGCTGATTTGGTGGAGATGTGAATATTATGAACTCCGTCTTGCTTTGGAGTTCAAAGTGGTTCATTGTCGCATAATAATAGTCTGCAAAGTTCTGTGCCAGAGGAATATTCAAAAAATGTTGGTACCACCTGGATGTGGGCGAGACAACAAATTAATCTAACATGAAGAGTCCAGCCGAGGGTCTTGCTTAGCTCTAAGATCCGTGCATTAGCCAGGCTATGAACATTTTTGGCATTTAAATTGCGCAACAAACATCATGTGAAAATAAAAAAGTCTGGTTATTTTAAAGCGGAAGAATTTCAACTTAGTACATCTGATTAAACCACTACTTTGGGAAATATTTATTAAAAGTGTTAGGGCCACATGCATCAACCTTTTTTCCAGTCGCAAACGGGCCGATTCTGCGAATCGGCCCGTTTGCAAATGGAACAAGCATTGGCATAGCTAATAGGTCTCGCTTTTGGGACCATATAATTGTTTAGCCATGCAGCACATTATCCTGGGTGCAGTGCTAGCAGGGATTCAAGTGCTGTACAATTACTACACAGTGGCTCATGCAGTCTGAAATAAAGCAGACATAGAAACTGGTCTCTTTTGTCCCCTATATTGTAGTATTTAAGTTTACTGGCAAAAACGTGAATTGATTTCTCAATAATGACCAACTCTAAAATCCTTTCAGATTTTCTCTAGCAGCAATGCTGCCTTTTCAATTTTTCACTTCATCTTGAATTTACTTAAAAATATTTGTTGTTTTCAGATGCTGGATAGGTGGAAAGAGAGTGTGAGTGTGTGTGAGAGAGAGTGAGAGAAAGAGAGAGAGAGAGAGAGAGAGAGAGAGAGAAGGGCAGGTGACGGAATTAAGTACATGCAGAAGAACCGAGAGAAAATACAGTGATGAAGGTTACTTGTGTGCAATGGCTATTGCTTTTGTCAATGTGTTTTAGCCATGATGTATGGCATCCACCAGTTAGATTAACAAATCAAAAGAAAATAAGCATGAAGGTGTTTTTGGTTTTTTTGGGAAAGGGGGTGGGGGAAGCATCATGGGGGTGGGGGAAGCATCATGGGGGTGGGGGAAGCATCATGAAGGTGGCGGAAGCAACATGGGGGGTGGTGAAATCAACTTGTCAGGAGCAATTGGGCGAAAACAACTGAGGGGTGGAAGCAACTTGACGCAGCAAAAGCAACACAGGAAGGCGCGGGTGGGGAAAGCAACATGGTGGGGGCGGGTGGAGACAAGCAACATGGAGAGCTCGAGTAGGGTACGCAACTCAGTGGGTGTGGGAAGCAAAATGGAGGGCATGGCTGGAGGTATTAATATGGAGGGTGTCGGTGGGAGGAAGCAACATCAAAGGCTTAGGTGAGGTAAACAAACAACACCTAGAGCGAGCCATGTGAAGCACAGTGGGGATGGAAGAGAAAAACAAATGGGTAAGAGAGATGTGGAGCTTGGGGGGGGGGGGAAGCACAAGGGCGAGAAAGCGACTTGGAAGAAGCACACACGCGTGAGGTCATCATGGGGGGACTCGGGAGAAGCACACAGGTGTCTAGAATACACACAGATCAATTCAGCAGGCTTACTAAACTGTTTCAGAAGGAAAGGAACCCGTGTAACAGCTGCACAGCGGACTTTGCAGCTATGTGACCAAGCTGCAACCACGAGGCCTGCATAGGGTGACCAACCGTCCGTAAATTTCACGGACCGTCCGTAATTTGGACCTCACGTCCGTTGTCCGTGAGGATCCCTTTTACGGACGCCTTTTGTCCGTAATTTTGGCCCTTGCAGGGAGCAGAGCTGTTCCCCTGCCAGAGGCCTCAGCTCCCTGATGGGGCCGCCTCGCACTCCTCTGTGCTCAAGAGCAGCCCCACTCTGCCCATTGTCATTCTGTATGCGGCTGATTGCCACATACAGAATGACAATGGGCCGGTCTGACCTGTTACAGCATGTGGTGGCCTCCTCCTGCCAGGGTCTAGGGCAGGGCATTCTTTTAGGGTTAGATGGAAGAAATGTACAAAACAAATGTACAAAAACGCCCATGCAGCTACGTGCCAGTTAATGAAAAGAAGCTAAAAAGAAGAGGTTATAGTTCTTACACAGTCTCGTCATTTCAGAGCTGAAGCATTTTTAATATTATATACAACTAATCCATAGTTGCTGCTTTTTTATTTATTTTATGCAACTAGCATCCATTGACAAAGCCAATAGTCATGGCTTGTTGTAATTCTAATGTTACTGGATGCAATGATAGAAACAGCAAAATATCAATCGGGCGGCACATTATGCTCAGCACATATTTTTAGCTTAAGTGTTTTAAGCCACGCCCTTAGTTGCATCAGACACGCCCCTTGGAGAGACCCCCAGTTTTTTTCATCCCACTTAAAGCCCTGGAAACAACACCATGTCACAGTCACCTCACGTCCTGGCACTGTGCATCATGCATGACTCATGACTTGCAGGTTTTCAGATTGCAGATGTGCAGGGGCATAGTGAACCCTCTCCCACCCCACCCCTTGCTTTAGGAACTACATCGAGGGTGAAGTTCTTTATGGGCCTCTTCTGTCTGCAACTCAGTAGACAGACAAAGGCTCAGCTCAAAATTAATGTGAAAAGGTGGGTGATTGATTAAGTGAAGGAATGAGTAAATGGCTAGATGGATTAGTGAAAGGATGAATGGATGAGTGTAAGGGTGAATGGATGGATAATGAGAGAAAGGATGGATGGATGCGTGAGTGGAAAGATGGATGAGGGTAAATAGATGGATGTATGGGTGGAAGGGTAGATGGATGGGTAAAAGGGTAGATGGATGGGTAAAAGGGTGGATGAATGGGTAAAAGGGTGGATGAATGGGTAAAAGGGTGGATGAATGGGTAAAAGGATGGGTGGATGAGTGAAAGGGTGGATGATGGGCGTGTGAATGGGTGGATGGATGAGAGAAATGGATAGATTGATTAAGTGAAAGGGTGAATGGATGGATGAGTGAAAGGTGGATGGATGAGAGAAAGGATGGATGAGTGAAAGATGGACGAGTGATAGGGTCGATGGATTCATGAGTGGATGAGTAAATGGATGAGTGGGTGGATGGGTGAAGGGTGGATGGAAGGATGGGTGGCTAAGTGAAATTGGAGTGGAGAGAGAAAGGGAGGATGAATGAATGGATGAGTGAAAGCATGTATGAATGATTGGCAGAATGGATGGGCGAATGGGTGCCTGGATGAGTGAAAAGAAGAATGTAAAGATGGATGAGTGAAAGAATGCATACATGAGTGAAAGGGAGGGTGGAGAGCTGGAAGAAAGGATGGATGAGTGAAAAGTTGAATGGGTGGACAGATGAGTGACTAGGTGGATGAGTAAGTGAAAAGATGGCTGGATGGGTGAAAGGGTAAATGGTTGGATGGATGAGTGAATGGCTGGATGGGTGGAAGAGTGGATGGATGAGTGAAAGGATTGCTTGGGCGAAAGGGTAAATGGTGGGATGGATGAGTGAATGGATGGATGGGTGGAAGAGTGGATGGATGAGTGAAAGGATGGATTGGGTGAAAGGGTGGAAGGATGATGGATGAGTGAAAGGGTGGATGGAGGGATGGAAGGAAGGATAGATGATGGATATGTTTGCACATGGTTGAAATGGTTTGGATATGGATGGGCACACAGATGGAAGGACAGAATGAATGGTGAAAGACTGAATGATGGATGAAAGACTTATTAGATGACAGAATGTAAATTTGAAATGGTGGATATCAGGGGCTTGATGGAAGGATGAATGGCTGGATCCTTGGACAAGAGTGCTCTTCTGGGGAGGGTTGTGATGATTTACTTTGCTTACTTGGTGCCATAAGAGCTTTAGTTCAAAGAGGGAGGTATTTAATTTTTTTGGCTACTCGCTTGCCTATGTGTTACTATTCTGTATTTGCTGTGTGCTTATGTGTGGGATCTATACATCATGCATATGACATTTTGAGTGACACCCAACTGCTACTTGAATGTTACACTAGTAATTGAAAATGTTTGCATGTTTTGTTTTAGGTGTAAGGTCTTAGGGAGAGCCTCATAGTGCCATGAGCTGTGCTTGAGATGTATATTGTGTTTGTAGCAATAGGCAAGGCGTCAAAAATAAACTATGTAATAATGTATCCACAGTGCCTTCTTTAAGACAGCTGCAGAGAAAAGCACCTTTGTGACTTCCGCCAGCTAGTGCAACTCTCTGCGAAGCCCCCATAAGCAAAGTCAGATTCCATATTTTAAGTTCCACTTGCTGAAACACCCTTAATGTGTTGCCTATAGTGGGTTCATCACAGCAATCCTCCCTTTAGTTCACCTATGCGTGCCGCTTTACATCTCACAATGGCACTCAGATATGAGATGCTAGTAACAGTCTATCCGAGCAGATCTTTCTGACCACTTCTCTCACCAAACATGCTGTTGAAGTCGGAAAGTGATGAAGACGGACATGAAGAAATTCCATCAAGGTAAGTTTATTTGGCTCTTCGACATGAACGGGGATCCCAGCCTGCTGCCTCCATCAACCGCCTCCTCAAGAATGCCGTGCCTCCCTGGAACTCACAAAGAATTCCACAGACGCCACGGCAACCCCACGAGAAACACCGACAAAAGGAAGCTAGGCTAAGTACACATCACAACATATCCCCTTTCTTTATAAACAAAACAAGAAAAAAATAAAGTAAAGAACATTTAAAGAAAACGCTCTAAACAATATAGAACATTAAAACTTATGCAAAATGAGATCAATACAAAATCAACAAAATTCGCAAGAACATAACAAAACCATGGTTGTTTCCTCACAAAACCATTAAGACATTACAAAATCATTAAATTTCGCAGGAACATAACGCAACCGTGGTTGTTTCCCCACACCGGTAGCACCACAACGCCTTTCCTCGGAAAGAACCTGTGGGAAAGTTTCACCAACCCTATTCCTACACATATCATTTTTCTTGCCATACAGAGCTACTCTCCTCACGTTCCATTTTTGTCCATTCTCCAACACCACATGCCACTTGTGAACCTCCTTCACCTTCATGGGATCAGAAAATCTGTTCACCCTATACTCTCTTCTTCCCAACTTAACCTTGATCAGATCCCCAATCTCTATCTTGCCACCTTTCACAGAATGGTTGACACTAGCAGAATCGCCAACACTCTCTCGCATCCATTTAGGAGTAAGCTTAGTCTTCGGTATTCTGCCCCTCATTTTGATAAATGGTACTTCATTGGTGACCCCATGTAAAGTAGTATTATAAGACCACACCATGTCTTCCACACATCTTTGGACATCTTGATTCCCTTGCACGGCCATTTGAATCGTGCCTTTGATGACTCTATTCATGCATTCCACCATGCCGTTTCCCTGGGGATTGTACAAAGAAGTACGCATGTGTTTAATGCCATTGCCCATGAGAAAACTGTGCATGGCATGGGAAACGAGTTGAGTACCATTATCTGTTACCAATATATTGGGAAAACCTTCCCTCTTGAAGATCAAATCCAAGTTCTTAATCACAGTACTGGTAGTGATGTTTCTTAAAAATTCTACAATAAGCCATCTAGAAAAAACATCCACCAAAACCATGGCAAAGCGGTTATCACCTGAAAGAAACTCCATGGGACCAATGAAATCCAAACACACTTTATCCCATCCTCGTCGCCAAAATGTTGAAGTCGGAAAGTGATGAAGACGGACACGAAGAAATTCCAACAAGGTAAGTTTATTTGGCTCTTTGACATGAACGGGGATCCCAGCCTGCTGCCTCCATCAACTGCCTCCTCAAGAATGCCGTGCCTCCCTGGAACTCACAAAGAGAATTCCACGGACGCCACGGCAACCCCACGAGAGACACCGACAAAAGGAAGCTAGGCCAAGTACACATCACAACACATGCCTTTTCAGGACCATGAGTAGTAAACAAAATAGCAGACTGGACAACCGAGTGCAGTAACCATATAAATAGATTATTATCATATGAAATACCACAAAAAGACATGCACAGTTGCTCAAAGCCACGCGCATACCGAAAAACCGTGAAGTGCACAATTGTCTCAACCTAATATAAACTTATTTTGACCGGTACTTAAGTGGTTGTCTATTTACTTACTTTTATACTATCGCGCAACTTCTTCTGATGTGTCTGAAAAACGTACCTTTTGTCCTGCATTTTGACCTTCTGTCCTGAATTTTGACCCTTTGTCCTAAATCTTTACACTTACCGTCCTGAATTTGCACCCATGCCAGTTGGTCACCCTAGGCCTGCAGGTGACAAAGACGCTCATCTCTGCCTTAGTGAATTAATCTGCCCGCTTATCTTGTTAACAATGGGCTTTTATACCGGCCTGTGTGAAGCGCAGGGAAAAGATGACATGTGCCAGATTGGCAGGGTACACAGGTCACTGTTTCCTAATAGCAACTCACGCCCCCTGACCATGTTTGTCCCAGTTATGTGACTGCAAGAGTTATGGGGCGAGTCATAAGCAGCCGGGCACTGGCTGCCGAGTGAGCAAAGTGCGGCAGTATGGCCACCGGAGAATTCTGGGACAGCTTTAATATGGACTAGAAGAGGGACTTATCAGAGGACAGTGGTTATCTCGGCAACCAATGATACGTTATCTTCTCTCCGAGACTTGAGAAGTAAGCCCCTTGTGATCAGCACCTATAGCTCTGTTCCACAGACTCCCCCTAGGGACCTGGAGCGCTGTGCCCACAGAAAAAGGTATAACTTGTCCCTCCTGAAAGGCACTCGATAATTGTAAAATCAGACAGGAGAAGTCTGTTTTTTGTGACTTAAAGCGATGCGCCTCAGGACTACAGCAGCCGACCCTGGTGACCTGGAAATCTGAGTCTTCTTCCTTAAGGACGACTGGGGCCATAAGTCTCTCGCTCCACCTACAGTTCTAAAACCACACTTATGCTATCTCCACAAGACTTGACTCGCTCTGCCAGGACAGTGTTTCAGACCTGTGCCTTTCTATTGCAAATTATAATCAACACCAGACTATAGCACCCATAATGCACTGGGATGGAAAAGGACAGCGCGGGTCTAGAAACATGGTATATTACATGGAGCGATACCACTTTTATTGAGATTACAGTTGTTTTAGCTGCAACATTTTACAAACTCATTCCTTTTACACTAGCATCGGAGGTCCCCCGGAAGGCTCACTGAGCAGGTTTCAGCTGGAGTGAGACCACAAGTGTGATAAAACAAGCACATTTGACCAACAAAGACTGTCAGAGTTTAACAGCCTGCGGTTCCTTTTAGCTACTAAAATACACAAGCAAAAGCCTTGCTAACCCCCAAAAAGTACAATAAAAATAAATACAAACAAACGATAAGCATGATCTGACCTTGTGTAATGTACTAGGTGCCTATGAGAAACGCCCCAATACACTTAGGGCCACATGCATCAAGGAAAAAAACAGTCGCAAACGGGCAGATTCTCAGAATCTGCCCCTTTGCGACCGGTATTTTTGCATTTGGGATGCATCATCCCAAATGCAAAACTCGCAAATTGCGATTGCATTTAAGGAATCGCAAATTGCGATGCCTTGAATGCAATGCAAGATGCCATTTAAAATAGCGATTTCGCTATTAGGGTCCGTTAATTACCGGAAAATTATACCTGATGATAATTAGCAAAAACTTTGAAAAATGCACTAAAGTGCATTTTTCAAAGTTTCAGGTTACACATACACATGCTCTTGGGGCATGTGTGTGCGCAACATGTGTTCACATATCAATTTCAGGGGTGTCCTTTTGGCACCCTTGCACCCTTGAAATTGCATGCGCAATTTGCGAGTACCTATTGGGTACTCGCAAATTGCGCATGCAATTTCTATTGATTCCTATGAATGGGAAGCCATTTCTTAATTGCAACTCGCAATTTGCGAGTCGCAATTAAGGAATGTTTAGGAATCGCTATTTTTTTTAGGGATTCCTACATGCATAGGCATTTGTGATTCCTTATTAGCGAATCCTTATTTTTCGCTAATTAGGAATCGCAAATGACATTTTTGATGTATGTGCCAGAATGTCACTTCTGCTGTTCAAAACACTGCATCTCACTGATGTCCTCAACTGAGAGGAAATGACCCGTGCCATAGTTTACCCACCACACGAGCAGCAAACATAAACCCAATCAACTGATAAACACTCATGCAACATCATGTTTTCAAAAACTACCAAGTCTGTGCACTTAGCTGGGGTCTGGTACGGGCGATTGTTAGGCAGAAGTCAGTGGCACCGAAGCTTGAGTCTGAAGATAAGAGAGTCAGTCTGTGTTCTGTGTAGGTGCCTCTTTCCTTGAGTTGGGGTAATGGCCTGGGCAACCTCTTGAGTTTTTGTGTTGGCCCCACATGCTCGCAGACTACTCACCTACTAAGAGACGTCCTTAAAACTCTGTTGGCCCCTGAATCAAGAAAAACTAACATTACAGCATGGTCAGCAGCAAAGCAAGTTTGCTTTGCACCCAGAAGAGTTAGCAGCGTACGTTTTTGTAAACACAAACAGACATGATAACCCACACAAAGCATTGTCATTTAATTCATATAGCTCTTTATAGCCCTCACGGTGTGCTGAAGCCCACTCGTTGATAGGTACCACGCTGCACTGTGGAGGGGGGGTCATCATTTGACCGAAATGCATTGGGCGATATGTTATTGGGATATATTTGGAGGATTCAGGGTTCGTTTATTGCCTACGAATAGGCCCGGATGGGCAATTCTGGAGTCATTAAAATGCATAAGATTTATTGAATCCTGCACCTTTGACGTGATGGATTAAAATTGGAGAAAACTTTTTTGAATAAAATGGATTACAAATGAAATACGATGGTTGATGGTTTATTAATTGGAAGACCAGTGTGTATAAAGCTGTGCAACTCGTAGTGACCCGCAAACCGCGAGCCACCATTGACTGATGTTTTCATATTATGCGCATATGGAATGGAGCGCATTCGAGTGCTGCACGCTAAATTGGATAAAAAAGTAACAGGAACTTATATCGTTTAAAATACGGGTGTGCTTCAGGTTTTCGTCAGTTTCAATTGTACTATGCTGTTCCAACCCTGTTAGCACCCCAATGAGAAGAAGCAAAGAAAAAATAGTTCATCACATTACTTTCACGTCAAAGGAAGCTCAGAAAATGTTGCTGATACGGAAGAACTACAGAATACATGACAATCACACGTTTGAATAAGATTTTACAAAGGACATGTTTTTATAATTTGCGTTTACGTTATGTGCACGCAGTTATGACGTTGTTTTGTTAAATACAGCTTTCACTGCATATTGATGATTTCACTTTTAAGTGATTGTGTGCATCGGGTTGAAAGGGGGTGGGGGCACGTAGACACGTGATCTTTAATAATAACGTGTTCACAGGTGGGGTAGAAACGTTAGTTTAAATTCAGTTGGTTGCACAATTCAGATGAAGGAGACGCGGAAGCTTACATTAGGAGGTCTCGTTCGTGAAAATAACATATGAGGTACGCTTGGGGCATCAATATGGTTTCTTTTAAGAGCTAGTGAGCCTGGTGCAAATTGAGGGGTGCTAGTTAATGATTGGGGGATTGGATAAGCACGGCATAGTCTAGATTACTGCTTTTTAATTTGAAATGTTCCGTGAAAAAGTTTCACTCGAAAAAATGTTCACTTAGTTGACACCAATTAAACGCACAGTATTCTGTTCTTTAAAAAAAATTGATGCACATGGAGGAGGGGGAATACGAGTAATGTTTTAGTTGGAGATTATGATCATGTTTTCTTGTTGTTTATTATCACTAGATGTAAGGGAAGGAAACTTGTTAGATAACGCTTCACAATGTCGTTTGGCAAAAGAGTGTGACTGACATATATTTTTGGTAAATTGCAGATACCCCTGACGAAGGTCATCATTTGACCGAAATGCATTGGGCGATATGTTATTGGGATATATTCGGAGAATTCAGGGTTCTTTATTGCCTACGCGTAGGCCCGGATGGGCAATTCTGGAGTCATTAAAATGCATAAGATTTATTGAATCCTGTACCTTTGACGTGATGGATTAAAATTGGAGAAAACTTTTTTGAATAAAATGGATTACAAATTAAATACGATGGTTGATGGTTTATTAATTGGAAGACCAGTGTGTATAAAGCTGTGCAACTCGTAGTGACCCGCAAACCGCGAGCCACCATTGACTGATGTTTTCATATTATGCGCATTTGGAATGGAGCGCATTCGAGTGCTGCACCCTAAATTGGATAAAAAAGTAACAGGAACTTATATCGTTTAAAATACGGGTGTGCTTCAGGTTTTCGTCAGTTTCAATTGTACTATGCCGTTCCAACCCTGTTAGCACCCCAATGAGAAGAAGCAAAGAAAAAATAGTTCATCACATTACTTTCACGTCAAAGGAAGCTCAGAAAATGTTGCCGATATGAAAGAACTACAGAATACATGACAATACCACGTTTGAATAAGATTTTACAAAGGACATGATTTTATAATTTGCGTTTACGTTATGTGCACGCAGTTATGACGTTGTTTTGTTAAATACAGCTTTCACTGCATTTTGATGATTTCACTTTTAAGTGATTGTGTGCATCGGGTTGAAAGGGGGTGGGGGCACGTAGACACGTGATCTTTAATAATAACGTGTTCACAGGTGGGGTGGAAACGTTAGTTTAAATTCAGTTGGTTGCACAATTCAGATGAAGGAGACGCGGAAGCTTACATTAGGAGGTCTCGTTCATGAAAATAACATATGAGGTACGCTTGGGGCATCAATATGGTTTCTTTTAAGAGCTAGTGAGCCTGGTGCAACTTGAGGGGTGATAGTTAATGATTGGGGGATTGGATAAGCACGGCATAGTCTAGATTACTGCTTTTTAATTTGAAATGTTCTGTGAAAAAGTTTCACTCGAAAAAATGTTCACTTAGTTGACACCAATTAAACGCACAGTATTCTGTTCTTTAAAAAAATTGATGCACATGAAGGAGGGGGAATACGAGTAATGTTTTAGTTGGAGATTATGATCATGTTTTCTTATTGTTTATTATCACTAGATGTAAGGGAAGGAAACTTGTTAGATAACGCTTCACAATGTCGTTTGGCAAAAGAGTGTGACTGACATATATTTTTGGTAAATTGCAGATACCCCTGACGAAGGTCATCATTTGACCGAAATGCATTGGGCGATATGTTATTGGGATATATTCGGAGGATTCAGGGTTCGTTTATTGCCTACGAATAGGCCCGGATGGGCAATTCTGGAGTCATTAAAATGCATAAGATTTATTGAATCCTGTACCTTTGACGTGATGGATTAAAATTGGAGAAAACTTTTTTGAATAAAATGGATTACAAATGAAATACGATGGTTGATGGTTTATTAATTGGAAGACCAGTGTGTATAAAGCTGTGCAACTCGTAGTGACCAGCAAACCGCGAGCCACCATTGACTAAAGCTCAGTATTGCCATTTATTTATTTTAATGTTTTTCAGAGTTTTCTTTAGCGCGAACTCGGCCCAGGGACATTGGAGGGCTTTACTTTCACTGCATTTGCTTAATGTTTCCTGGATTGGAGGGATAATTTCGCTGCTGTCCTGTCCCTGTTCGGTGTGTATCAGAGACGTTTCACCTCCTAATGGATGGTACACGAGAGGATGGACGAGTGGACTGATGTATAGGTGGCGTTTGTGTGTATTTGTAAGCCACGCAGAGAACAGGCACAGTATAGTCAGTAACAGTGGTTTGATCTCTCAAATTTTATTTATTTATTTTATTTTATTTATTTATTTATTTAAAAAGTTTTATATAGCGCTGGCTAGACCCAGAGGTATCAGAGCGCTTTACATGCGTAAGATAAAATAAAGCAAACATGGCATACAAGTAGATAAAAGATAATGAAACAACATGTGAAATATACAAATCAAAATAGATAAACAGGTGCAAGAGCTATACACTTCAAGTAATTAGGTAGATGATTTTCGGGAAATGGACAAATATTACTGCACAAATATAACATGGTGATTGGAGATCAAGTGTAGGTCACAGGTTAGGACCCCCAATAATAATTGTTGAGGAGGTGGATTTTGTGGTCTTTTTTGAAGCTGAAATAGGAGGGGTTACAGCGCAGGTTTTTTGGGAGGGCATTCCAGATGATAGGGGCATTACTAGAGATGGAGCATGATTGTGTGGATTTCTTTTTATGAAGTGGTGGGATTAGGAGGAGGGTGTTGGTGCTTCTCAGAGGTCGTGTGGTGCCCGCAATGAGGAGTTTCTTGGCGAGGTACTGCGGAGTGTTTTGGTGGAGGACTTTATGAGTAATGCAGGCAGTTTTGTAGGCAGATCTGCCTTCAATAGGGAGCCATTTAAGAGATTTGAGAGCCGGGGATATATGATCGAAGCGTTTGCAGTCTGTGATGAGCCTGGCTGCAAGGTTGAGCACAGCTTTGATTGGAGCAAGGTGGACCTTGGGGATTCCGTTGAGGATGGCGTTACCATAGTCAATACGTGAAAGAACAAGTGACTGAACTACAAGTTTAAAGTCATCGGTAGGTATAAAAGGTTTGATTTTCTTGAGGTGACGGAGAGTGAAGAGGGCTCCTTTAGCAGAGTTTTTGATGTGGACGTTAAGGGTTAGGGTGTTGTCGATAGAAATACCAAGAGATTTGACGGAGTTGGACAGGGTGAGTGAGCAGTTGAGTGCGTTAAGGTCAGAGATCCAGGATTGAACAGGGAGAGGGTTATTTTTAGGGGAGAAGAGAATGTTTTCGGTTTTATTAGGGTTAAGTTTGAGATGATTGGAATGGAACCAGGTTGGGATCTTGGTGAGGGTGTTGTTCAGGTGTAAGATGTCATCATGAGTTTTAATCTTGTAATAGATTTGGGTGTCAAAGGCGTAGAGGTGGTAGTTGATGCCTGCCTGCTTAAGAATGAGGGTGAGGGGTTCCATAAAGAGGTTAAAGAGGGAGGGAGAGAGAATAGATCCTTGGGGGACTCCAAGGGAGACAGGAGTGGGGTTAGAAAGACAGTTTTGAATTTTGATTTGCTGGGTTCGGTGTTGTAGGTAGGAGACAAACCATTTGTAGGCAGTACCATTTAGGCCGAAACGGGTCCTAAGCACATTAAGTAGGGCTGAATGGTTGACTGTATCGAACGCTGTGGAGAGATCAAGGAGGATAAGAAGGCAAGTCTCGCCATTATCAAGTGAGTGGTGGATGTCATCGACGACATTGAGCATTGCCGTTTCGGTGCTGCAGCCTTTCCTGAAGCCTGATTGAAAGGGGTCGAGTAGGTTGAAGTTTTCGATGTGTTTGTCTAGTTGTAGTAGGACACATTTTTTAAGGACCTTTGAGAGAAGGGGGAGGTTAGTGATGGGGCGGAGATTGTTTAGGTTATTGGGGTCAGCATTGGGGTTCTTGATTATGGGAGAGATTTGTCCAAGTTGAAGTGAGGTGGGGACACAGCCAGTGGAGAGAGAGGTGTTGATGATTGTGGTCAAGTATGGGGTAATGATGTGCTTAAGGGCAGGGACAAGGTTTGAGGGTAAGGGGTCTTTTGTGTGGGAGGACGGTTTAAGATTACCAATTATTTTAAGGACTTCTAGCTCAGTCACGGGGAGGAAGTTGAGCAAGGAGGCATTATTCTTTAATTGTGAGTTAGGGGAGTTGGTTTCCGGAGATTTGGTAGGGGATAGGTGTGAGGAGTGGTTAGGGGGGGTGAGGAAGTAGGCAGGTGAGGAGAGTCGCTGGGGAGCGGTAGAGTAGTGGGCGGAAGAGAGAAGGGGTCAACTGGTCGAGGGGATGTGGAGTGGGAATTAGAGGTGAAGACAGGTTTGCTTTGGGAGTTGGAGGGGAGCTGTGTGGAAAGGAAGGATTGATCAATTTTGGCTATTTTTTCCGAGAAGAAGTGGGAAATTTCTTCACATCTGGCGGAGGAGGCGATCAAATTTGGAGGTGCGGGGGAAGTTTGGTTTTGAATGATTTTGAAGAGTTCCCTAGGTCTGTTTTTGGCACGATCAAGTTGAGTGCGGAAGAAGGATGCCTTTTCCTTGAAGATGTGTTTTTTGTACGTGGATCTAGCACGTCTGAGGAGTGCAAGATGGGAGGGAGAGGGATGGTGTCTCCAGGTTCTTTCCGACAGTCTGAGTGACCGTCTTTCGTTATTAAGCTCGGTATTAAACCAAGAGTTGGAGGAGGTGTTTCTTGGTTTTTGAGTTTAGGCGGGGCCAATTGGTCAAGGATACCGGTGACAGTATTGTTAAAGTGTTCAGTGAGCTCATTAGCATTTTGTGAGGGGGAATGAGAAGAAGTTGAGCTTGGAGTTTAGACTCAAGAACACCCGGGGGATACGTTTTAGATTTCTGGTCAATTTCTTAGGTCTGTTAATTTTGGAGGTGGGGAGATTTGCAGTGGTAGCAATGGTGAACAGTATAAGGTGATGGTCAGACCAGTCAATGGGGACGATATTGGTCACGGAGGCCAGATCTTCGTTGGAAAGAATTGCGTCAAGGATGGCTCCTTTGGTGTGTGTCGTGGACAGGCATAGTTGTTTGAGTTCATTGATCTCAAGTAGATTAGTGAGGAGGGAGATAGTGGGATCATCGGTATCGTTCCAATGGAGGTTAAGATCCCCAAGAAAGAGATTTTTTGAGTTGGATAATGAGGATTGATTCAGGTTAAGTCCTCGATGAAAGGCTGGGGGGCTCCAGGGGGGCGATAGATGTTGTGTAGACGAATTGGGTGGGAATTTTGAGTTGTCAGTTCAGCTTCCAGGTATTCGCAGGAGGAGTAGCCAGAATTATTGACAAGGGATAGCTGAAGTTCATTTTTAAAGATAATGGCTAGACCACCCCCAACTCTGTCAGGTCTATCTTTTCTAAGAATAGAGTATCCCGGGGGGGAGAGTATGTCACGTATGCTCGTTGAGTGGTCATTGAGCCAGGTTTCTGTGAGGAATGCAATGTCAATGGATTCACTCAGGATAGTTTCCGAAATTTCCGTGGCATGCTGGACTGCGGAGCGACAGTTGACAAGCATACATGTAAGTGGTGTGGGGTTGCAAATGGTGGGTGGGCAAGAGTGGATCGATGTGAGTTGGGGCGGTGGTCTGGGGGAAGCGGGGGAGGAGGGGATTCTATTTGTCCCTAGGATAACAGGGATGTGGGAGTAGGGGAGTGGAGGATTGGTGGTTGGTAAACTAGGAAGGTACGAGTTGCATAGGTCGGAGAGGTCGGACGGGGAGAGATGGTTCGAGGTGCGGCGAGGTCTATGTATACGGCAGCGGAGAGGAGTCGATCTCCAATGATTGTGTTTGGTGTTAGGGAATTTTGGGGGAGGGTGGGGGGAGGATTTTATGGTGAGGGAGGGTTCTGGAGCTGAGGAAGATAAAATCTTTCCTGAATTGAGAAAGTTCAGTAATCAAATTAGATAGGTCAAGTTCAATGTTGTGTAGGCTCTGGGCAATTATGGTGAAGGGAGGTACCGAGGGGGTGTGGTCTGGGTTAGTTGCGGAGGGTGGACTGATGTGTGAGGGGGGAGATATGGTAGTGGGTGTGGAGTGAGGGGTGACGGGGCTGTTAGGTGTGAGGGGTTCGGTAATCAAATTGGATAGGTCAAGTTCAGTGTTTTGTAGGCTCGTGGCAATTGGGATGAAGAGAGGTACTGAAGGGGCCTGGGCGGGGGGTAGGGAAAGGTCTGGGTTAGTTGCAGAGGGTGGACTGATGTGTGAGGGGGGAGATATGGTAGTGGGTGTGGAGTGAGGGGTGACAGGGCTGTTAGGTGAGAGGGGTTCAGTAATCAGATTAGATAGGTCGAGTTCAATGTTGTGTAGGCTCAGGGCAATTAGGGTAAAGGGAGGTACTGAAGGGGCATGGGCGGTTGGAAGGGAATGGTCTGGGGGTAGGGAATGGTCTGTGTTAGTTGCGGAGGGTGGACTGATGTGTGAGGGGGGAGATAGGGTATTTATTTTATTTATTTTTTTATTTACGAGGTTTTATATAGCGCTGGCTTCACCCTTAGGTATCAGAGCGCTTTACATTGGGAAGATGATATAACATAGGTTACAAAAACACATGGCAACGAGAAGAAGCGTAGAGATAATAGGCTTAAGCAACAAAGTAAATAACATATCGCAATTTGCGATTCCCTAAAGGCGATGCAACAAGCCTTTCCTAAATGCAAACTGTGCATTTAGGAAATGTTAATTACCATCAACTTCAAGTTGATGGTAATTAGTGCATTCTGTGAAAAATGCACAAAAGTGCTTTTTCAAAGTGACATGTGGCTCACACACATGCCCGTAGGGCATGTGTGTGAGCCACATGTGCACACTTACCTTTTTGGGGGGTGCATCAGGTGGGCCTTAGGCCCCCTGGCACCCTTGGAATTGCATTCGCAATTTGCGATTACCAATTTGGTAATCGCAATTTGCGAATGCATTCCCATTCATTGCTATGGGCCTGTAGGTCCATAGGAATGAATGGAGTCACATTAGCTAATAGCGATTCGCAATTACCGAATCGCTATTAGCTAATGTTTAGGAATCGCAAAATTTATTGCTATTCCAACATGCATAAGGATTTCCAATTACCAAATAGCGATTCCTTGAAAATCGCTATTTGGTAATCGCAAATCCTACTTTTGATGCATGTGGCAGTTTTAAACATAAACTTAGCAACATTCCTGCCCTAACATCAATGCCATTAGTGAACAAAGAGACAAGTCAGCTGTCACGTATACCCTACATGTGGGCTCGAGTCTTAGGATACATGGAGCATTGTTATAGCCAATTAAATCAAATACAAAAGAGTTTTTTATACAGTACACATCCTTAACGCCCATATTTCAAGGTGCTCTAATATTCAATAACGGAGGAAAAGGAAGCCCAGTGGAATAAATTATCTGCTTAAAATTGCACAGTTTGGTCAAGCAGGGAAGCCAGGGTTGATCCCATGTTTTCCGTGCGCAATTCAGCCACTAGATGGGTATCTCTTTCTCTCTCTTGATTCGCAACAAAGGGTCATGATTTGCCTTTAATTCTTGGTGCATGAAGTTAGAGCATGGGTGGCAGACAGAAGCCACATGAAGTGTCCAAAAAGACCTCAAGCTGAGTGAGGCATCTGTCTCGAGCCTTCAGTGGTTCATCCACCTCTAAACCCATCCATATATACCTGGTGCATAGTCACCGTTGTGCTACCCTTGCTGTTGCTGCATTAAATGTAACATAAGGTTACAAAGATCCTCCCTTTGCAACGTACAAACACTAAAAGGAAGGGAAGGACAGGTTTTAGCAATCATCAAAGTCTGTGATTTTCAACAATGGTCATTAAGTGGAAATGAGAAACAGATCATTTTTCTAACAGGGCCTCCAGTAAAAATGTACCATTCCACACCAGGGTCGGACTGGGAGAGCAAATAAGCCAAGGCACCAAAATAAAAGTTGCCCCATTAGAGTATGATATAGCTAGCAAGCATTTGGCAATGCCAATAGGTCTTGCTTTTACTGGATTGTGGTAGGGATATAAGAAGGATTTACTAGTTAATAGCGTGAGAATAGATATGTATTTGTGTCGAAGCAAAGAACTGTTGAATAATATTGGCTCAGGCTTAAAGGTCAAGTGACAGTAACATTGCTAAGCCAGATGTAAAACTCCATGTATGGTAATGACTGCTCTCCTCCCACCTGTCCTGCTGCCAGAGGAAAACAAATTACTTAACTATCTCAGACACTTTAATAGCATTCCAGTGTCATGTGTGTGCCCCAGAAAGTTCATGCTCATGCAGCTGGATAAATAAGGAAAATGATCGCAGTTGTGTGGACGGTAAGCACTTTTTTATGGAAGCGCACAACTTCTGCCCAATCAAAACATGTACTCTTGGCTCCCAACATGTGGGTGGAGCCAAAGCCCCTCTCTAGTGATGCTCACATAATTGTCTGGTGACAGCTGTGCTGTTAAGTCAGACCATAAAGAGTAGCTCAAATTTTCAAATCAGGGCAGTTTTGAACTTGTAAAGAAATGCAGAATAGGTGATTTGCAAGGTATGGGAGACTGCATGCATTTGTGTTTATTGCAGGCAATGACTTTGGTAATAGCAGGGAAATCAACAGTAAAAACTGCCTGCCAGACCATAAAACAGGGCCCAAACACTGACCAGCCCTTCTAGCACTGCTAGATTGCCCTATAAGCTAGATCAACCCTGTTCAACCTTAGACATTTTGTCAATTTCTTGGGTTGAATGGTATGCAGAGCCTAGTATGCAAAGCTTCTTGACACTAATAAACACAACAGAAGTAAAATCAATTAAAATGTTAAAATAAAGCAGGCACCTACGCCCTCCTCATGAATAAAAGGCACAGAAGAAGGGCAGAATTGGAGACTGAGGGAAAACTGAAAGCGAAATAATGACAACACCATAGTCATGTCTTCAGAAGTTTCCTGAAAGTAAGAAGAGAGGATTCAGAGTGAAGAGGCTGGAGCCATTTAGTTCCAAGTGTTTGCCACAATGACTAAAATAACCTAAAGATGACAGTTTTCACTTTGCTACCTGTATCATGGACAGATAAGCAGATCGAAGTGTCCTTCTGTGAGTGTGCCAGCTAAAGATGGTTGCAAGGAACTCGGGAATTTTCTGACAAACAACCGTATGAGCAACAATCAGTAGATTAAAAAGACTCTGCCCAGCACTGGGAGCTAGCGTAGGTCACATAGTATATGACAGACATGATAATGGCCAGACAGACCAATTATCAGAATATAGCTGGGTTCTGCACAACTAGGAGTTTGCGGAATAACTTTTTTGGAGTGGCTGAGCTAAGACGATGGTGCTAATTTAATCAAGCTACGATTGAACTAGGGCGTGTCACCCACCTGAGGGTTTTGATTTACAGAAAGCAGGTGCTCAACACCTTGTTCACTTGTAAGTCGAGGGAAAGATCAGAATCTAAATAGATATCAAGGTTGTGTACACAAAGGGAAAGCACACTTTGTGATGAGAAGCTCTGTCTCAGAAGGATTTGTAAGTTCAAGAAATGCTGTGGCTATCTACCTGTGTGCGAGGGAGAGGTAGTCATGTAATGATTAATAAATAGTAGGCCCAGGCTCTCTTTTAACTGATGGAGATAGTCGAAAGAAAACCTAGGTATTGTCAACATATATTAGATATATATTTAATGAAAAAATAAAGGTTAAAATTAAGTTATGGTTGCCTTTGTTTTAACACCTTGATGTACGTTTAAAAAAACTCTCAGAAATTCACCTAAAAATACAGTCAAAGTGCAACGGTTGCAAATTAAAACCGCAATCCTATCGTGAAGTCTGTCGGCTCCACGGATCATCCCTGGTGTGATATATACATACAATTTGAACCTTAATTACTGAAAAACTAATATATGGAGTTACAACAAATCACAAAAAGCCGCTTTAGACCAAGATCTAGCTTTCTGTCAAATTTGGTGTAATTGCGTTCAGTCGTTTTGGATACAGCTGTATCTAATTTTCCTATGGAAAACTGCATAGAATAAACGTGTTTTGGGACCTGCATCCTTTTTCTCAGGAGGTGGATTTAACCGGGTTTCTCCTGGACACACGTGAAAGGATATATATATACATATACACACACATATATAATTATGTATATCTCCTAGTCAAAAAAGAAGCTAAATATATATATGTATATATGTATTTTGCAACTGGTTTCACCAGCCGGCGCTCCACACGCCGCGGGTGCCACTCTCCGTGAGGGTGAGTCACGATCTTATTCCAATCGTTTGTAGTTAGGTCCCTACTGCCACACAGATAGACCGTACTCTGGAGCTTGAAATTATATTTTAATTTGTTTCACAGCGCATTTAGGTTTGAGAGACGCGTTTCGGCACGGTCGCGTTCCTCAATGTCAAAAGGAGTTTTACAAAGTGGTCTTTTGCAACTATTTTTAGACGCTATACTGATAATCATTCAGAGATCAACAGCAAGACTTACAGCAAACAAAAAACGTGATTTTTTTCCTACAGGTTATAGGTTGTGTAGATTGGACACGTCTTAATTTGCCCTCCTAGTTCTACTGAATTTGTTTAATAAGGAATTGCCTGAGTGGGTCTGTGAATAGGTGTATGAGTGTCTGTGTGGGTCTGTGAGTGAGTCAGCACTCATTAAACATTCAGATAGTTTGCAATGCTGGCTCTTTAATTGCTGACCTTGTGGCCAAATTTCCAGGTTCAACCCAGGACTCCTATATCTTTCGGCACTGTGCACTATGCAACCGGCTTGTAAAAGGAGACTTTGGGCATGATTATCCTTTATGTATTTCTACATTTCAAATTTGTGTTAGGTGACAGTACTTATGCACAATGCATATGGAGTTTGACCACATACCTCAATAAAAGTACAAGGATTAAACACCGTTATTAGACTACCCACAAGCTGACAAGGTCAGTTATAGAGCATATTTTTGGCCTGCTTGAGGCGAGGTTCCGCTACCTTCATAAGAGGGGGTGGGGCCTTCAGCACTCACCTCCAGTGGCATGCAAGGTTGTGGCAATGTGTGCTATGTTGTACAATACAGCCACATGGAAGGGACTTCCAATGCAGCCCGAGTGGAAGCTCTGATGAAGAAGAAGACCACCCCCAAAAACACATCCCGAGAGGACACCTCAGCAGCAGATGGGAGAGACGAACTTACATAACCAATCAATATTTTTGAAGGCAAGTGTATAAAAATGAAACCATGCAATGTATAATAAAGCATTCACACTGAAAATGCAAAAAAGTATTTTTATTTCCAGAATGGGTTTCCGTAGTTTGTAATAATTCTAGACATTATGTAATCTCCCTGAAAATGTTGCTACATATTTGCAACAGTGGCACATTTGGTGCAACGACTGATTAGCTTTATTACAGTTGCCAAATGTTCTATACTTTTTCCAAAATCTTGCATTTTAAATACAAAGTGATAATGTCTTATGTTGTTGCTGTGTCTCCTCAACAACAGAAACATGTAAATACTTCATTGTTTCATTTAAATTGTCAATAATATTAATCATAGCAGACATGCCTTCGTCCATGTTTCTAGAAAACATGTTAATGACTTCAAAGTGTTTAGTTTGAATGTCTAACATAGGTTTTGCAATTTGCACAAATTTGGATCTAGATCGTGTGGCACCTATATTAGCAGATCTGCTTGGAAGCTGTGGCCATAGTGGTAAGATTCTTTGACTCCTGGCTCTCTGGATATATGAAGTTGTTCTATCTGGTGGAATTGCCTGCACATTTCTAGTGGATCTAGGCGTTTGTCTTCAGGGCCGGACTGGGAACTGAAAGCAGCCC
Organism: Calotriton arnoldi; assembly: GCA_963921515.1. Lineage (NCBI taxonomy): Eukaryota > Metazoa > Chordata > Amphibia > Caudata > Salamandridae > Calotriton > Calotriton arnoldi. The sequence continues at coordinate 293,977 of CAWUFW010004331.1, forward strand.
TGGCAAATTTTGCCAGACCAGCCCCCGTCCGGCGCGTAGCGAGCGAGTGCAGCGAGCGAGCCCGACCACTACTAGGGGGGTTTGTGGGGGTTCTCCCCCCCAAGAAAATTTTGGAAAAAGACAGACCAAAATTGTGAATTTTACAGCACATTTTTCATTACATATTCAATTGTATCAACTTTCAAAGCACAGTAAATAGTAGATGATGACCTTAAAGAGCACCAGGTTACCCACCCAGTCATATGTACCCATAGACATTCTTTCAGAGAGCACCAAAAATAGACACGAGTAGTGAATCAGAGAGAACAAAGTAAAAGTGAGACCAGCCCCAACATTGCCAAGGTATTTAAAATGATCATTTGCCCTTAGAAAGGTAGACACTTCCTCTACGTCTATATGGTCACCTGCTATCAGCATATACATCGTTTTCTCCCATTTAACTAAGAATTCAGACGTGTCCCCACATATATCCCATATATGCATATCTGGGCAAAGATCGTTCAGGCTCTTCTATGCATATTAAAATATTATCCGCATTTAGCAAAATCCTGTCTTCCTTCACCGAAACAACTGATCTACACAATAGCACCGGACCCATGCGACTGATTGTTCAATAACCTGTGTAAAGAGAAGGGGGCACCACTGCCTTGTGCCCCTTTGGATGAGGCAGGGGGAAGACAGACAAGGTCCTATTAACCCAGACCGCCGTCCAGGTGTCCTTAGTGAGGACCCTCACATGCCTCTGAAAAAGTTTACCAAAATTCATCCGGGCTGGTAGTTGGAACAAAACCAGTGCATTGAGTCAAAGCCTTCTTAAAATCAATTAAGACAAGGGCCCGCTCTTATTGCAGTACTGGGATCATTCCAGGGTGACAATTAGACGTCTTAGTCTAGAGAGAGTCTCATACTGCGACCGGGTATAAAGGCGACGGTGTTATGGTCACTGTGTATCCGTGACTGAGCAGCTTTGCACAATCTAGTTGCCAGAATTTTGGCCTAGATTTTAGCTTCCAGGTTAATGAAAGTGATGAGGCAACAGGAGCAGCATTGTGCTGGGGGGCGTCCAGGATAACTAAAGTTGTTGCAGCACATGAATCATAAGGCAGTGTCCCTGCCTGCGCGCGCCGGCCCCAGTGAGTGAGTAGCCCTCGAACTGCACGATACTCCCCCCCTCGTGGCTTTAATCATCAGAGGTGCAGCTTGGGTGAAGCCAGAGATAGACTGCTGCACTGTGACAATTCAGAATCACATTGTGTAAGAGTAGGAGCTGTCTCTATGTGACGCCGTTTTGGCTGATTGAAGGGAGTTGGTGTTTCAGGGCGAAGCAGAAGGAAAAGGCATCGAGGCAACACCAGAGTTCACAGATCCACGTCACACTGACACTGCATGTACATCAGTCTGCTTCTGCTGGGACGTCATTCACACCCTGCACTCCATCACTAGCAGCAAGTTATGAAAGTCCCGGATGTGCGCTGCTTTTCTGTGGCGGAGTTTAGTGCTGTTTTCACTGGTATTAAAACTGCAAAAAAAAACACCACATAACAGGTTCAGCATTATTTAAGCGGCCTGTGTGCAGCAGTGACTGTCTGAATGAGGTCAGCCTATGTTTTCAAGCTGCCAATCAGCTCCTAATAGTATTAATTAAAAAAAGGGCTGACAATACCCAGGGTTGCTGGAATTATGCAGTTCTGCCACGGGTGCAAACCACCACATTTGTAACACTACAAAAAGGCAGCGTTACCCGTTCATCCACCAACCTCCATGAGAAACTTAAGACTGCAGGTGGTACTCAACACACACCAAACAAACACCCAATCATACCGGAACTCCAAAATTAAAAAACAAGCAAAACAGAAAACAAAGTCACCAGTGCAAGGGGGCTGCTGTGGTGCTGTCAGAACCTGGACGTTTACCTGGTTTAAGACCCCACCACCATTCCATCTAAATTCAGACACCTCCCTACCTAGACAGTTGCTCACCATTCCTGCCAGCGCCCCCACTTTCTGGTGGCCCTTGTGCTGGTGCGTTCCCTGCTGTATGAGATACAACATTGATTGTAACCTTGAATTGTTCTACGTAAAGCACTCCAATGCCCAGGGGTGAGGTTTGCACTAAAAGCACCAAAGTAAATAAATATAGATATTCTATTGACATTGTCAGTTAACAATTCTTGAGACCGACCATGAAAAAAATATTCCCTCGATCTGCCAGGTTGGCTCGAAACTGTCTTTCGAAGATCAAGAGAGCAGAAAGGTCAAAACAAGGTGAGCAACGAGTCTTTACCCCAAAATAACTCCCTGTCTTCGCTCCTCCAAGGTTTGTGCCATTGTGCAGGCCCTGGTGTACACACTAGCATCTGGGTCACCCAGAATGCTAGTGTACACATCATCGCTGCCGCTCCTCATTGCCTAGAGCCAGGCCAGCCACCACACCCCTGACAGGCCTGACCTCGCTCCGGACCACCCTGCTCACAAGTCCACTGTGCTGCGGAACCGGGCCGGGGCCTAACCTTTTGCTTTTAATCCCGGTCCCGGCCCGGTCGCGACGCCCGCCCAGACAGACAGTGCCATGATCAAACAGGTATTGCATGCAAACGACAGTAGACACTAGAGACTCACCTGCGGGCGGCAGACAGGGGGGCTTTTAATTAAATTATGGGGTGCCTCTCTTTCTCTGTCGTCTCTCTGGCCTCCGGGATGCCTGCCTCCTCGACCTTATCACCCGCACTTTTTATTGCGCGAGCCCCGCAATGCGCATGATCATCACCAGACACCAGCCCCACCCTTAGGGTGAACTGTAAGACCGCGCAGACGCGGCGGCGGAGACATCTGCGCGCGGCATGGTGCAGGTGGATTTCATTTAATAATCAGAGCCTTATTCAGGCCTGGCCTTATTAAATGAAATCGGGTCACGGACGGTGCGTGCAGAACCAGCATTATGCAGATAGTTGTTTGTGCTTGAGCGGAGTGAGGAGACGCGGAGTGTAGACAAATCGGCCCCAGCAACAAAACCAGCCCCCTGTCAAAAAACCGGCCCCCACCCCATCCAGCCTACAGGGGGATTGCCCGGTGCCCGGAATTACCAGTCCGGCCCTGTTTGTCTTCTTGTAGGCAAATATGTTTGAGACAGTATTGGTGATGGTGTGATGTTCTTTGCTTGAAGCATATCATTGTTGTTAGACTCCTGATCCACTACATCATCCACATTGTGATTGTGACCATCACATTCCTCTGTAATGTAGTCTTCTATCGCTGTATATAAACGTAAGGTAAATTTCAGTGATATGCATTTTCTTTATTATGTTACATAATAGCCTATGTTGAAGTGTAAGCCTCTCAAATCTATGAGGCACTAATTTTGTTTTTCTTCCAGGCTCATAGTACTAAATGTTTAGGTTATACTATTTATTAAAATAATTCCTTTATAACACAATAGTAAACGGTGCATTCTGTTTGACTCTTACAATGTCAAAAACGCAATTGGACTGCAAATCTCATAATGCAATTTATTTAACATAGGAAATGCTACTATATTAAAATTTAAAATGAGCTCAAATCAATTGCAATCTGTCTACACAGAATTAATTGACAGTTACAATAAAAGTATTTTAAGATCCAATATTTACATGATTTTAATTATCAAAATTAACACTAACCTGTGTGGTCCTGAGAATGTTCTGAGGTGTCAATATTTGTTAGACCAGCTATAGCCTCAGTAGCGAGGGTGCTCTCAAAGGCCTCATCCATTGCTGTTGTTGCTGTCACTCTAGTGCCAGCAGCTTCCTTGCTCCTATTGGCCAGCTTTTCCTTTGTGCGTAAGCAAAGGTAGTACCACTGCTTCTGAATTTCTGGAATACAGCATGTCGTTACACCCACAGCATTTATCCTTTCTTGGATGTGTGTCCATATTCTTTTCTTGGTGGCTATAAGAGGCTTCCCCAAAGAGTTGGTCATTGTTTGCCCTACACTCCTCCAGGAGTACAGCAATCTCAGTATCTGAGAATTTTTGCTTGTGCTTTCTTGGCGAGTGCTCTTCCTGTCCTTCCCAAGTCTAAATTTTGCCAATTTGATGTAGCTGGGAGTGGAAACAGGTCCTCACTGGAAGCTCCTGCGCTTCAGATTGGCAGTGCAACAATGTATTTCCTGATTGTGATGCCATCAGTGTGTGTTTGGGTGTTGTACCCATTTTGCGAACATGTTCTCCCCTGCATGCTCTCCTGCAAACCCAGACTTGAATCCATCAGAGAATCAAAGAGCTTTTCAGTCTCCAGCTTTTCACCATGGTAGAGCCAAGCAGAAGCCTCTAACCTTCTGACCCTCAAAGAGAGAGGCCCTTTGCTCCAGAAGTAATCCCAGACCACAGGCACTGCCGAACTGTGTTCAGCCCAGCATAATTTGGAGGTTCACACTTCTCACAAAACAAGAACCCTACAAGCCACTCAACACAAACCCCACAGACACACACAGGCAAGAAGGCTGCTCCCAGAGGAATAACCCGAGATTTGAGGGAGTAGTGGAAGACACAGAAGGAAATCATTGTAAACAGTTTTTGAACTATGGTTGAAAGATGTGTTAGGGCCTGAGAAATGATCAAGCAACTTCTGTTTAGGGAGAGCATAAAGATCGCTGGTGCATAAAACACAATCTTGAGCCCATCAAGAGCACTCATTTCATGAATATTGAAGACAGAGCTGTGATACAGAAGGAATTAAGAATGTTAGTAACTTGCAATATAAAGTTTCACCCTCAATAACCCCTCTAATTATTTTTGCCTGTGTCTGGCCGCAGCACGTTTGCGAGTACACTTTTCTAGATCAAGAGTAGAGATGGTCCACTTGCAAGCTATTGTAATGAGGTAGCTATCACATATGAGAGGTTTGCCACAGTGTGTGAAGGGTTTCCAAGGATAAGAGGCTAAAGAGGGCCTGCAAAAGCTTAATTAAAAAACCGTCACAATCCAGAAATAATTAAGCATATTTCTTTTAATGTTTAAAACTCGGTTATTAGTAATAATGAATTCTTCTGAATGTGCTCTTGTTGGAGTATTTCCTACAAATCTGTGAAACAGACAGAGGCTGCATTATCCCCCACTGAGTAGAATCCCAAACATACTGCATTTCTTTTAAGATACCATAGTCTTCCATCTGAAAGTGTTATATTCCCGAGTTAGCCCCATGTAGCAAGGCAGCGGATTCCTTACATTGTCCTAGGAAATAACGTTTCAGCTGTGACCTTTTGCAGACATCTGCATGCACGACAATGTTGGATTAGTTTCTCTGAAACTACAGCGTTTATACATCCAGCTTCGCACAACATTGTCATGATGCCCTGAATATCACGTACTAGGCCTCTCTACGCATTAGGTACAAAAGTCGTCCTATCTTCATGCACAGGGCGACAACACTATCCATCACTGATCTAGCGCGCACATCGCGAAGGCTGCTTTTTATTATAAGTAATAGGCATCCCAATAGATTGGTAGAGGAGGCACTTCTGCTGACACTGAAGGTCTCAGCCTGCTGAGAAATCACCACGCACCAGTCTGACATTTTGTGAGGGGTGTTCAATTCAAGACCAAGATGGGGTCCATCACTCTCTCCCATCAGGTAATGGGGTTGGATCATCCCTAGGGGAGATTCTTGGCTCTACACCTACATACACTCTAGGTACACTTAGAGTAGGGTTCACATCGTAGGAGTACGTTAGATTACTATTTCTGCATATATTCATTGCTGCAGCACCATGGTAGAAATGTATCTACTGTTTACTCTCGTGCTGCTTGCAATCTCCTTTATTTGCTTCTGTCTCCTAATCATTGCAGCCCACGTATTTTATGCAAGAATAACGTTGGTTCAATAAATATTATTGAAAATGTCTCACTGTGTATTCTCTGTATATTTCTCAGAGAACAAGTGAGCACGAATGACTGAGCGAAAGGTTCTGTACTGTTTCCACAATTCCTGTGGAATCAGGCTTGTCATGTTTAGTGGTTGCCAGAAACTGTTCGCTCCTTGGTAAGTTAGGGTGGCTTGCAGTGGCACTGAGCTAGCTGGTCTATAGGCCTTCATGTCCTGCGGGGGTGTCCGGAACCAGTCTAGACTTAGTTTATGTTGTCCAAACAATGCACAGATCCTACAGATTAGTAGAAACTACATGACATGGCACCGCCAATGTTGGTTCCTTGTGTTTGCTTTGTTCGCCCTAAGTTGGCAGGGTATGCCCAGATGTGGGTCCTTTGCTCACTTTGCCACTGGATTCAAGCTAGCCTGGCTGATGAGGGGTGTTACCCGAAACCGGTCCCAGGATGCTTGTTTCCGGTCCAGGGAAGTCCTGGCTTGGCAGTCCGGGCTGGACTGTTCCCATGAGGCACAGGGCCAAGACTGATTTGCAGATAGCTGGGTCTGAACTAGGGTGGCGAAGTCAGCTAAATAACGATGATGGGTTCAACCCAGATCTGTCACTGGGGGTGAGAGTCTGAAAAGTTTCAGCACTCCGTCCATCATCTCCTTGTGTTTGTGTTAACGTTGGTTAGGCACTTATTTAATGGTCAAATCTGAGTAGTTCAGTTGTGCTCTCTCAGAGACCCCTGCTCCCATTTTCTCTGGTGACGTCCATAGTGGCAAGGGAAACAAATCTGCCTCAGCTGAGTAGGCATACCCTATGTAGGTTAAATCAAACTTGGAGGATTAGAAGGTCCCCACATTGTACACACCATATCTCTATGGAATTTTGATATAGCAATACTACTGTGACAATGACAGAGCAAGATGATGACATCGGAGAACAGTTAATAGGACTAAATATTTCAGAAAATTGCAGACAGGCAGTTACTATGAAACTATTACAACATGGCCTCCCGGCAACGGGTGGAGATGTTACCTCCGTGGTTGAGGCACATGAAGCATTCAGAACAGAGGTATTTCATTCTTGGGTTATATTCCCTGCTGCAGACGCACGCACACAAATGTTTCACACTTACATTGAGACACACCAGGTGAATACTTTCCATACGTGAACATAGAAGTCCCGTTAACTTACCAAGAGCACATAAATTGGTTTAAAGGCGCCCTCCCCCACACCGAAGAAAACGTGAGACTCGGTCGGCTCACTAAAGAAGGAGCAACCTGGCCAGTCTTAGCTTCGTATACACTACACCCTGACATTCATAGGTTAGGAGCAGCAGAAATGCACACACTATACGAAGATTTAGTGAAAATTCAAAGAAATCTTACACAATACATAATGCGAACACTTATAGTTTAACCTGTGAAGGCTGCTCAGGCTGCACAACCTCAATTGGCTACCACGGGTATCAGCCCTCGAACGCTGAATGCCATAATGGGAAGAATTCCCACCAGTCGGGAACAAGTACCGTTTTGGATAGCACAAAAATAGCACAGCTTGAAGCGGTTTTTCCCCATACGGGCCCAAAGGACAAACACAAGGAGATGATGGACGGAGTGCTGAAACTTTTCAGACTCTCACCCCCAGTGACAGATCTGGGTTGAACCCATCATCGTTATTTAGCTGACTTCGCCACCCTAGTTCATACCCAGCTATCTGCAAATCAGTCTTGGCCCTGTGCCTCATGGGAACAGTCCAGCCCGGACTGCCAAGCCGGGACTTCCCTGGACCGGAAACAAGCATCCTGGGACCGGTTTCGGGGTAACACCCCTCATCAGCCAGGCTAGCTTGAATCCAGTGGCAAAGTGAGCAAAGGACCCACATCTGGGCATACCCTGCCAACTTAGGGCGAACAAAGCAAACACAAGGAACCAACATTGGCAGTGCAATGTCATGTAGTTTCTACTAATCTGTAGGATCTGTGCATTGTTTGGACAACATAAACTAAGTCTAGACTGGTTCCGGACACCCCCGCAGGATATGCTGGCCTATAGACCAGCTAGCTCAGTGCCACTGCAAGCCACCCTAACTTACCAAGGACCGAACAGTTTCTGGCAACCACTAAACATGACAAGCCTGATTCCACAGGAATTGTGGAAACAGTACAGAACCTTTCGCTCAGTCATTCGTGCTCACTTGTTCTCTGAGAAATATACAGAGAATACACAGTGTATTCTCTGTATATTTCTCAGAGAACAAGTGAGCACGAATGACTGAGCGAAAGGTTCTGTACTGTTTCCACAATTCCTGTGGAATCAGGCTTGTCATGTTTAGTGGTTGCCAGAAACTGTTCGCTCCGGAGAAAATGGGAGCAGGGGTCTCTGAGAGAGCACAACTGAACTACTCAGATTTGACCGTTAAATAAGTGCCTAACCAACGTTAGCACAAACACAAGGAGATGATGGACGGAGTGCTGAAACTTTTCAGACTCTCACCCCCAGTGACAGATCTGGGTTGAACCCATCATCGTTATTTAGCTGACTTCGCCACCCTAGTTCAGACCCAGCTATCTGCAAATCAGTCTTGGCCCTGTGCCTCATGGGAACAGTCCAGCCCGGACTGCCAAGCCAGGACTTCCCTGGACCGGAAACAAAGCATCCTGGGACCGGTTTCGGGGTAACACCCCTCATCAGCCAGCCTAGCTTGAATCCAGTGGCAAAGTGAGCAAAGGACCCACATCTGGGCATACCCTGCCAACTTAGGGCGAACAAAGCAAACACAAGGAACCAACATTGGCGGTGCCATGTCATGTAGTTTCTACTAATCTGTAGGATCTGTGCATTGTTTGGACAACGTAAACTAAGTCTAGACTGGTTCCGGACACCCCCGCAGGATATGTTGGCCTATAGACCAGCTAGCTCAGTGCCACTGCAAGCCACCCTAACTTACCAAGGAGCGAACAGTTTCTGGCAACCACTAAACATGACAAGCCTGATTCCACAGGAATTGTGGAAACAGTACAGAACCTTTCGCTCAGTCATTCGTGCTCACTTGTTCTCTGAGAAATATACAGAGAATACACAGTTGTTCTCTGAGAAATATACAGAGAATACACAGTGTATTCTCTGTATATTTCTCAGAGAACAAGTGAGCACGAATGACTGAGCGAAAGGTTCTGTACTGTTTCCACAATTCCTGTGGAATCAGGCTTGTCATGTTTAGTGGTTGCCAGAAACTGTTCGCTCCGGAGAAAATGGGAGCAGGGGTCTCTGAGAGAGCACAACTGAACTACTCAGATTTGACCGTTAAATAAGTGCCTAACCAACGTTAACACAAACACAAGGAGATGATGGACGGAGTGCTGAAACTTTTCAGACTCTCACCCCCAGTGACAGATCTGGGTTGAACCCATCATCGTTATTTAGCTGACTTCGCCACCCTAGTTCAGACCCAGCTATCTGCAAATCAGTCTTGGCCCTGTGCCTCATGGGAACAGTCCAGCCCGGACTGCCAAGCCAGGACTTCCCTGGACCGGAAACAAAGCATCCTGGGACCGGTTTCGGGGTAACACCCCTCATCAGCCAGCCTAGCTTGAATCCAGTGGCAAAGTGAGCAAAGGACCCACATCTGGGCATACCCTGCCAACTTAGGGCGAACAAAGCAAACACAAGGAACCAACATTGGCGGTGCCATGTCATGTAGTTTCTACTAATCTGTAGGATCTGTGCATTGTTTGGACAACATAAACTAAGTCTAGACTGGTTCCGGACACCCCCGCAGGATATGTTGGCCTATAGACCAGCTAGCTCAGTGCCACTGCAAGCCACCCTAACTTACCAAGGAGCGAACAGTTTCTGGCAACCACTAAACATGACAAGCCTGATTCCACAGGAATTGTGGAAACAGTACAGAACCTTTCGCTCAGTCATTCGTGCTCACTTGTTCTCTGAGAAATATACAGAGAATACACAGTTGTTCTCTGAGAAATATACAGAGAATACACAGTGTATTCTCTGTATATTTCTCAGAGAACAAGTGAGCACGAATGACTGAGCGAAAGGTTCTGTACTGTTTCCACAATTCCTGTGGAATCAGGCTTGTCATGTTTAGTGGTTGCCAGAAACTGTTCGCTCCGGAGAAAATGGGAGCAGGGGTCTCTGAGAGAGCACAACTGAACTACTCAGATTTGACCGTTAAATAAGTGCCTAACCAACGTTAACACAAACACAAGGAGATGATGGACGGAGTGCTGAAACTTTTCAGACTCTCACCCCCAGTGACAGATCTGGGTTGAACCCATCATCGTTATTTAGCTGACTTCGCCACCCTAGTTCAGACCCAGCTATCTGCAAATCAGTCTTGGCCCTGTGCCTCATGGGAACAGTCCAGCCCGGACTGCCAAGCCAGGACTTCCCTGGACCGGAAACAAAGCATCCTGGGACCGGTTTCGGGGTAACACCCCTCATCAGCCAGCCTAGCTTGAATCCAGTGGCAAAGTGAGCAAAGGACCCACATCTGGGCATACCCTGCCAACTTAGGGCGAACAAAGCAAACACAAGGAACCAACATTGGCGGTGCCATGTCATGTAGTTTCTACTAATCTGTAGGATCTGTGCATTGTTTGGACAACATAAACTAAGTCTAGACTGGTTCCGGACACCCCGCAGGATATGTTGGCCTATAGACCAGCTAGCTCAGTGCCACTGCAAGCCACCCTAACTTACCAAGGAGCGAACAGTTTCTGGCAACCACTAAACATGACAAGCCTGATTCCACAGGAATTGTGGAAACAGTACAGAACCTTTCGCTCAGTCATTCGTGCTCACTTGTTCTCTGAGAAATATACAGAGAATACACAGTTGTTCTCTGAGAAATATACAGAGAATACACAGTGTATTCTCTGTATATTTCTCAGAGAACAAGTGAGCACGAATGACTGAGCGAAAGGTTCTGTACTGTTTCCACAATTCCTGTGGAATCAGGCTTGTCATGTTTAGTGGTTGCCAGAAACTGTTCGCTCCGGAGAAAATGGGAGCAGGGGTCTCTGAGAGAGCACAACTGAACTACTCAGATTTGACCGTTAAATAAGTGCCTAACCAACGTTAACACAAACACAAGGAGATGATGGACGGAGTGCTGAAACTTTTCAGACTCTCACCCCCAGTGACAGATCTGGGTTGAACCCATCATCGTTATTTAGCTGACTTCGCCACCCTAGTTCAGACCCAGCTATCTGCAAATCAGTCTTGGCCCTGTGCCTCATGGGAACAGTCCAGCCCGGACTGCCAAGCCAGGACTTCCCTGGACCGGAAACAAAGCATCCTGGGACCGGTTTCGGGGTAACACCCCTCATCAGCCAGCCTAGCTTGAATCCAGTGGCAAAGTGAGCAAAGGACCCACATCTGGGCATACCCTGCCAACTTAGGGCGAACAAAGCAAACACAAGGAACCAACATTGGCGGTGCCATGTCATGTAGTTTCTACTAATCTGTAGGATCTGTGCATTGTTTGGACAACATAAACTAAGTCTAGACTGGTTCCGGACACCCCCGCAGGATATGTTGGCCTATAGACCAGCTAGCTCAGTGCCACTGCAAGCCACCCTAACTTACCAAGGAGCGAACAGTTTCTGGCAACCACTAAACATGACAAGCCTGATTCCACAGGAATTGTGGAAACAGTACAGAACCTTTCGCTCAGTCATTCGTGCTCACTTGTTCTCTGAGAAATATACAGAGAATACACAGTTGTTCTCTGAGAAATATACAGAGAATACACAGTGTATTCTCTGTATATTTCTCAGAGAACAAGTGAGCACGAATGACTGAGCGAAAGGTTCTGTACTGTTTCCACAATTCCTGTGGAATCAGGCTTGTCATGTTTAGTGGTTGCCAGAAACTGTTAGCTCCGGAGAAAATGGGAGCAGGGGTCTCTGAGAGAGCACAACTGAACTACTCAGATTTGACCGTTAAATAAGTGCCTAACCAACGTTAACACAAACACAAGGAGATGATGGACGGAGTGCTGAAACTTTTCAGACTCTCACCCCCAGTGACAGATCTGGGTTGAACCCATCATCGTTATTTAGCTGACTTCGCCACCCTAGTTCAGACCCAGCTATCTGCAAATCAGTCTTGGCCCTGTGCCTCATGGGAACAGTCCAGCCCGGACTGCCAAGCCAGGACTTCCCTGGACCGGAAACAAAGCATCCTGGGACCGGTTTCGGGTAACACCCTCATCAGCCAGCCTAGCTTGAATCCAGTGGCAAAGTGAGCAAAGGACCCACATCTGGGCATACCCTGCCAACTTAGGGCGAACAAAGCAAACACAAGGAACCAACATTGGCGGTGCCATGTCATGTAGTTTCTACTAATCTGTAGGATCTGTGCATTGTTTGGACAACATAAACTAAGTCTAGACTGGTTCCGGACACCCCGCAGGATATGTTGGCCTATAGACCAGCTAGCTCAGTGCCACTGCAAGCCACCCTAACTTACCAAGGAGCGAACAGTTTCTGGCAACCACTAAACATGACAAGCCTGATTCCACAGGAATTGTGGAAACAGTACAGAACCTTTCGCTCAGTCATTCGTGCTCACTTGTTCTCTGAGAAATATACAGAGAATACACAGTTGTTCTCTGAGAAATATACAGAGAATACACAGTGTATTCTCTGTATATTTCTCAGAGAACAAGTGAGCACGAATGACTGAGCGAAAGGTTCTGTACTGTTTCCACAATTCCTGTGGAATCAGGCTTGTCATGTTTAGTGGTTGCCAGAAACTGTTCGCTCCTTGGTAAGTTAGGGTGGCTTGCAGTGGCACTGAGCTAGCTGGTCTATAGGCCAACATATCCTGCGGGGTGTCCGGAACCAGTCTAGACTTAGTTTATGTTGTCCAAACAATGCACAGATCCTACAGATTAGTAGAAACTACATGACAAGGCACCGCCAATGTTGGTTCCTTGTGTTTGCTTTGTTCGCCCTAAGTTGGCAGGGTATGCCCAGATGTGGGTCCTTTGCTCACTTTGCCACTGGATTCAAGCTAGCCTGGCTGATGAGGGGTGTTACCCCGAAACCGGTCCCAGGATGCTTGTTTCCGGTCCAGGGAAGTCCTGGCTTGGCAGTCCGGGCTGGACTGTTCCCATGAGGCACAGGGCCAAGACTGATTTGCAGATAGCTGGGTCTGAACTAGGGTGGCGAAGTCAGCTAAATAACGATGATGGGTTCAACCCAGATCTGTCACTGGGGGTGAGAGTCTGAAAAGTTTCAGCACTCCGTCCATCATCTCCTTGTGTTTGTGTTAACGTTGGTTAGGCACTTATTTAACGGTCAAATCTGAGTAGTTCAGTTGTGCTCTCTCAGAGACCCCTGCTCCCATTTTCTCCGGTGACGTCCATAGTGGCAAGGGAAACAAATCTGCCTCAGCTGAGTAGGCATACCCTATGTAGGTTAAATCAAACTTGGAGGATTAGAAGGTCCCCACATTGTACACACCATATCTCTATGGAATTTTGATATAGCAATACTACTGTGACAATGACAGAGCAAGATGATGACATCGGAGAACAGTTAATAGGACTAAATATTTCAGAAAATTGCAGACAGGCAGTTACTATGAAACTATTACAACATGGCCTCCCGGCAACGGGTGGAGATGTTACCTCCGTGGTTGAGGCACATGAAGCATTCAGAACAGAGGTATTTCATTCTTGGGTTATATTCCTGCTGCAGACGCACGCACACAAATGTTTCACACTTACATTGAGACACACCAGGTGAATACTTTCCATACGTGAACATAGAAGTCCCGTTAACTTACCAAGAGCACATAAATTGGTTTAAAGGCGCCCTCCCCACACCGAAGAAAACGTGAGACTCGGTCGGCTCACTAAAGAAGGAGCAACCTGGCCAGTCTTAGCTTCGTATACACTACACCCTGACATTCATAGGTTAGGAGCAGCAGAAATGCGCACACTATACGAAGATTTAGTGAAAATTCAAAGAAATCTTACACAATACATAATGCGAACACTTATAGTTTAACCTGTGAAGGCTGCTCAGGCTGCACAACCTCAATTGGCTACCACGGGTATCAGCCCTCGAACGCTGAATGCCATAAGGGGAAGAATTCCCACCAGTCGGGAACAAGTACCGTTTTGGATAGCACAAAAATAGCACAGCTTGAAGCGGTTTTTCCCCATACGGGCCCAAAGGACAAACACAGAATTTTAACAATTTGCTTGCCAATGGAGGTGGCTCCCCCGATAGAAGATTGTGCCACTTGGGTTACAGTCTTTGCTGCCATTTACACCAGAACTCATGGTACCCCTTCAATAGCGATAATACCAGATGTATTGAAACAAATACAGAATGAGTATGGGGCAGAACCTGCCCTGGACTTAGGTTTGAAACTAATTTTGCAAGTTTCTGCAATTATGTTAGGCAACAAAAAAGGGGAGGCAGCCACAATGGCTATACGCCAACGCCTAAGGGAACTCTCTCCTATTCAACAGGAGAGGGAGTTACCTAAGATTATCGCAGAAACATACGCTTCCTTGGGCAGGGATAATCTGGGAGCCAGACCTGGGAAACCAGTGGTTAAGTGTAATTCTGAAAAGGATAACTCTAATCAAGCACCCGATTCTTCTAAAAAGAAATGGGATAATAAACAAAATAAACAACAATCATGGAGTGGGTCTCCTCAACAGTAGCACACTGAAAAGAGATATAATCTCATAAACTGTGATAACATTAGAAAGCCTGACAGATATCAGGATATTGATACACGTTCCTCTCGTTCCTTTCAGGATCAATCTGAGAAACGCTCAGAGAGAGGAGGGCGGTCAGAGCAAAGATCAGAAGAGCGAACAAAGCCAAAGGGAGACACATCGCACTTCAGACTATAACATCAAACAAGAAGATAAACAAAATTCTATGAAACTTCAATTTAAAAATAAAAAAGTAGCAGGGATTAAGATCAGAGATGCCCAGGCTACTGAGGACTCTGCTTCTGAACGGGGAATGGGCAGTGATGATGCTGGAAAGCGCAGGAGAAGTCACAATAGCTCGCCAGAACATGATGGATTTTCTGGAAGTAGTTGCGCTGAGTGAGTATATCACGGTGGAAACACCTGATACGAGAGTGACAGTGGCGTAACGAAACTTGAGGGGGCCCCCCTGCAAACTACATGGAGGGGGCCCCCCCTCCCATTCTCCGCGCCAGACAATAGCAATCTTGAGGCATTGCATTGCTTCATACACACTTTGACCCCAATTCCATCAGTCTCTCTCTCTCTCTGTCAGTCAGTCTCTCTCTCTGTCAGTCAGTCTCTCTGTCAGTCTCTCTCAGTCAGTCTCTCTCAGTCAGTCTCTCAGTCAGTCTCTCTCTCTCTGTCAGTCTCTCTCTCTCTGTCAGTCTCTCTCTCTGTCAGTCAGTCAGTGTCTCTCTCTCTCAGTCATTCAGTCTCTCTCAGTCAGTCTCTCTCAGTTAGTCAGTCAGTCTCTCTTTCTGTCAGTCTCTCTCAGACACTCTGTCAGTCTCTCTCTGTCAGTCAGTATCTCTCTCTGAGTCAGTCTCTCTCTCAGTCAGTCTCTCTCTCAGTCAGTCTCTCTCTCAGTCAGTCTCTCTCTCAGTCAGTCAGTCTCTCTCTCAGTCAGTCAGTCTCTCTCTCAGTCAGTCTCTCTCTCTCTCTGTCAGTCTCTCTCTCTGTCAGTATTTCTCTCTGTCAGTATTTCTCTCTGTCAGTATTTCTCTCTGTCAGTATTTCTCTCTGTCAGTCAGTCTCGCTCTGTCAGTTTCTCTCTCTCTCTTTCTCAGTCAGTCTCTCTCTCTCTCTGTCAGTCAGTCTCTCTCTCTGTCAGTCTCTCAGTCAGTCTCTCTCTCTCTCTCTGCCAGTCAGTCTCTCTGTCAGTCAGTCTCTCTGTCAGTCAGTCTCTCTCTCTGTCAGTCAGTCTCTCTCTCTGTCAGTCTCTCAGTCAGTCTCTCTCTCTGCCAGTCAGTCTCTCTCTGTCAGTCTTCTCTCTCTCTCTGTCAGTCTCTCTCAATCAGTCAGTCTCTCTGTCAGTCTATTTCTCTCTCTCTCTCTGTCTGTCTCTCTCTCTCTGTCTGTCAGTCTCTCTCTCTCAGTCAGTCTCTCTCTGTCAGTCAGTCTCTCTCTCTGTCAGTCTCTCTCTCTGTCAGTCTCTCTGTCAGTCAGTCTCTCTGTCAGTCAGTCTCTCAGTCAGTCTCTCAGTCAGTCTCTCTCTTTCTCTGTCAGTCTCTCTCACTCTGTCAGTCAGTCAGTGTCTCTCTCTCTCAGTCATTCAGTCTCTCTCTGTCAGTCAGTCTCTCTGTCAGTTTCTCTCTCAGTCAGTCAGTCTCTCTCAGTCAGTCAGTCTCTCTCAGTTAGTCAGTCTCTCTCAGTTAGTCAGTCTCTCTTTCTGTCAGTCTCTCTCAGACACTCTCTCTGTCAGTCTCTCTCTGTCAGTCAGTCTCTCTCTCAGTCAGTCTCTCTCTGTCAGTCTCTCTCTCTGTCAGTATTTCTCTCTGTCAGTCAGTCTCGCTCTGTCAGTTTCTCTCTTTCTCAGTCAGCTCTCTCTCTTTGTCAGTCAGTCAGTCTCTCTCTGTCAGTCTCTCAGTCAGTCTCTCTCTCTGCCAGTCAGTCTCTCTCTCTGCCAGTCTCTCTCTCTCTGTCAGTCTCTCTCAATCAGTCAGTCTCTCTCAATCAGTCAGTCTCTTTCTCTCTGTCTCTCTCTCTGTCAGTCTCTCTCTCTGTCAGTCAGTCTCTCTGTCAGTCAGTCAGTCAGTCTCTCTCTCTCTCTGTCAGTCTCTCTCTGTCAGTCAGTCTCTCTCTCTGTCAGTCAGTCTCTCTCTCTGTCAGTCAGTCTCTGTCAGTCAGTCTCTGTCAGTCAGTCTCTGTCAGTCAGTCAGTCTCTCTCTCAGTCAGTCAGTCTCTCTGTCAGTCAGTCTCTCTCAGTCAGTCAGTCTCTCTCTCTCTGTCAGTCTCTCTCTCTCTGTCAGTCTCTCAGTCTCTCTCGCAGTCAATCAGTCTCTCTCTGACAGTCTCTCTCTGTCAGTCTCTCTCTGTCAGTCAGTCTCTCTCTCTGTCAGTCAGTCTTTCTCTACCTCAGTCAGTCTCTCTCTCTCTCTCTCTCTCTCTCAATCTGTCTTTCTCTCTCTCTGTCAGTCTCTTTCTCTCTGTCTCTCTCCGTCAGTCTCTCTCTGTCAGACTCTCTCTGTCAGTCAGTCTCTCTCTGTCAGTCAGTCTCTCTCTGTCAGTCAGTCTCTCTCTCTACTTCAGTCAGTCTCTCTCTGTCAGTCAGTCAGTCTCTCTCTCAGTCAGTCTCTCTCTCTCTCTCTCTCTCTGTCAGTCTCTCAGTCAGTCAGTCTCTCTCGCAGTCATTCAGTCTCTCTCTAAGTCTCTCTCAGTCTCTCTCTCTCAGTCAGTCTCTCTCTCTCTGTCAGTCTCTCTCTCTCAGTCAGTCTCTCTCTCTGTCAGTCAGTCTCTCTGTCAGTCTCTCTCAGTCAGTCTCTCTCAGTCAGTCTCTCAGTCAGTCTCTCTCTCTCTGTCAGTCTCTCTCTCTCTGTCAGTCTCTCTCTCTGTCAGTCAGTCAGTGTCTCTCTCTCTCAGTCATTCAGTCTCTCTCAGTCAGTTTCTCTCTCAGTCAGTCTCTCTCAGTTAGTCAGTCAGTCTCTCTTTCTGTCAGTCTCTCTCAGACACTCTGTCAGTCTCTCTCTGTCAGTCAGTATCTCTCTCTGAGTCAGTCTCTCTCTCAGTCAGTCTCTCTCTCAGTCAGTCTCTCTCTCAGTCAGTCTCTCTCTCAGTCAGTCTCTCTCTCTCTCTGTCAGTCTCTCTCTCTGTCAGTATTTCTCTCTGTCAGTCAGTCTCTCTCTGTCAGTTTCTCTCTCTCTCTTTCTCAGTCAGTCTCTCTCTCTCTCTGTCAGTCAGTCTCTCTCTCTGTCAGTCTCTCAGTCAGTCTCTCTCTCTCTCTCTGCCAGTCAGTCTCTCTGTCAGTCAGTCTCTCTGTCAGTCAGTCTCTCTCTCTCTGTCAGTCAGTCAGTCTCTCTCTCTGTCAGTCTCTCAGTCAGTCTCTCTCTCTGCCAGTCAGTCTCTCTCTGTCAGTCTCTCTCTCTCTCTCTGTCAGTCTCTCTCAATCAGTCAGTCTCTCTGTCAGTCTATTTCTCTCTCTCTCTCTGTCTGTCTCTCTCTCTCTGTCTGTCAGTCTCTCTCTCTCAGTCAGTCTCTCTCTGTCAGTCAGTCTCTCTCTCTGTCAGTCTCTCTCTCTGTCAGTCTCTCTCTCTGTCAGTCTCTCTGTCAGTCAGTCTCTCTGTCAGTCAGTCTCTCAGTCAGTCTCTCAGTCAGTCTCTCTCTTTCTCTGTCAGTCTCTCTCACTCTGTCAGTCAGTCAGTGTCTCTCTCTCTCAGTCATTCAGTCTCTCTCTGTCAGTCAGTCTCTCTGTCAGTTTCTCTCTCAGTCAGTCAGTCTCTCTCAGTCAGTCAGTCTCTCTCAGTTAGTCAGTCTCTCTTTCTGTCAGTCTCTCTCAGACACTCTCTCTGTCAGTCTCTCTCTGTCAGTCAGTATCTCTCTCTGAGTCAGTCTCTCACTGTCAGTCTCTCTCTCAGTCAGTCTCTCTCTGTCAGTCTCTCTCTCTGTCAGTATTTCTCTCTGTCAGTCAGTCTCGCTCTGTCAGTTTCTCTCTTTCTCAGTCAGTCTCTCTCTCTTTGTCAGTCAGTCAGTCTCTCTCTGTCAGTCTCTCAGTCAGTCTCTCTCTCTGCCAGTCAGTCTCTCTCTCTGCCAGTCTCTCTCTCTCTGTCAGTCTCTCTCAATCAGTCAGTCTCTCTCAATCAGTCAGTCTCTTTCTCTCTGTCTCTCTCTCTGTCAGTCTCTCTCTCTGTCAGTCAGTCTCTCTGTCAGTCAGTCAGTCAGTCTCTCTCTCTCTCTGTCAGTCTCTCTCTGTCAGTCAGTCTCTCTCTCTGTCAGTCAGTCTCTCTCTCTGTCAGTCAGTCTCTGTCAGTCAGTCTCTGTCAGTCAGTCTCTGTCAGTCAGTCAGTCTCTCTCTCAGTCAGTCAGTCTCTCTGTCAGTCAGTCTCTCTCAGTCAGTCAGTCTCTCTCTCTCTGTCAGTCTCTCTCTCTCTGTCAGTCTCTCAGTCTCTCTCGCAGTCAATCAGTCTCTCTCTGACAGTCTCTCTCTGTCAGTCTCTCTCTGTCAGTCAGTCTCTCTCTCTGTCAGTCAGTCTTTCTCTACCTCAGTCAGTCTCTCTCTCTCTCTCTCTCTCAATCTGTCTTTCTCTCTCTCTGTCAGTCTCTTTCTCTCTGTCTCTCTCCGTCAGTCTCTCTCTGTCAGACTCTCTCTGTCAGTCAGTCTCTCTCTGTCAGTCAGTCTCTCTCTCTACTTCAGTCAGTCTCTCTCTGTCAGTCAGTCAGTATCTCTCTCAGTCAGTCTC
Organism: Calotriton arnoldi; assembly: GCA_963921515.1. Taxonomy (NCBI): domain Eukaryota; kingdom Metazoa; phylum Chordata; class Amphibia; order Caudata; family Salamandridae; genus Calotriton; species Calotriton arnoldi. The sequence goes on from CAWUFW010004331.1 coordinate 313,244, forward strand.
TCTCTCTCTCTCTCTGTCAGTCTCTCTCTCTGTCAGTCTCTCAGTCAGTCTCTCAGTCAGTCAGTCTCTCTCGCAGTCATTCAGTCTCTCTCTAAGTCTCTCTCAGTCTCTCTCTCTCAGTCAGTCTCTCTCTCTGTCAGTCTCTCTCTCTCAGTCAGTCTCTCTCTACCTCAGTCAGTCAGTCTCTCTCTCAATCTGTCTCTCTCTCTGTCAGTCAGTCTCTCAGTCAGTCAGTCTCTCTCTCAGTCTCTCAGTCAGTCTCTTAGTCAGTCAGTATCTCAGTCGCTCAGTCAGTCTCTCTTTCTACTCTCTCTCCACTCGCTCTCTCCTCTCTCTCTCCACTGTCTCTCCACTCTCTCTCTCTACTCTCTCCACTCTGTCTCCACTCTCTTTCTCTCTCCACTCTCTCTCTCTACGCTCTCTCTCTCCACTCTCTCTCTCTCTCTCCACTCGCTCTCTCTCTCTCTCTACGCTCTCTCTCTCTACTCTCTCTCCACTGTCTCTCTCCACTGTCTCTCGCTCTCCACTCTCTCTCTCTCTCCACTCTCTTTCTCTCTCCACTCTCTTTACGCTCTCTCTCTCTATGCTCTCTCTCTCTCTCCACTCTCTCTCTCTCTCCACTCTCTCTCTCTCCCTCCACTCTCTCCACTCTCTCTCACTACGCTCTCTCCACTCTCTCTCTCCACTCTCTCTCCACTCTCTCTCTCTCTCTCCACTCTCTCTCTCTCTCTCCACTCTTTCTCTCTCCACGGTCTCCCTCTCCACGGTCTCACTCTCCACTCTCTCTCTCTCTCTCTCTCCACTCTTTCTCTCTACGCTCTCTCTCTCTCTAAAAGCTCTCTCTCTCTACGCTCTCTCTCTCTCAAAGCTCTCTCTCGCTACGCTCTCTGTCTCCACGCTCTCCCTCTCTCCACTCTCTCTCTCTCCACTCTCTCTCTCCACTCTCTCTCTACTGTCTCTCTCTCTCCGCTGTCTCTCTCTCTCCAGTCTCTCTCTCTCTCCAGTCTCTCTCTCCCTCCAGTCTCTATCTCTCCTCCCCACTCTCTCTCCACTCTCTCTCCACTCTCTCTCTCTCCAGTCTCTCTCTCCACTCTCTCTCTCTCTCCGCTCTCTCTCTCTCTCTCCGCTCTCTCTCCACTCTCTCTCTCTCCACTCTCTCTCTCCACTCCTCTTTCTCTCTCCACTCTCTCTCTCTCCGCTCTCTCTCCGCTCTCTCTCCACTCTCTCTCCACTCTCTCTCTCTCCACTCTCTCTCTCTCTCTCCACTCTCTCTCTCCACACTCTCTCTCCACACTCTCTCTCCACACTCTCTCTCCACACTCTCTCTCCACTCTCTCTCTCCACTCTCTCTCTCCACTCTCTCTCTCCACTCTCTCTCTCCACTCTCTCTCTCTACGCTCTCTCTCTCCACTGTCTCTCTCCACTGTCTCTCTCCACTGTCTCTCTCTCTCCACTCTCTCTCTACGCTCTCTCTCTCTCCACTCTCTCCACTGTCTCTCTCTCTCCACTGTCTCTCTCTACGCTCTCTCTGTACTCTCTCTCTCTCTCCACTCTCTCTCCCCACTGTCTCTCTCTCTCCACTCTCTCTCTACGGTCTCTCTCTCTCCACTCTCTCTCCACTCTCTCTCCTTCTCTACGCTCTCTCTACGCTCTCTCTCTCTCTACGCTCTCTCTCCACTGTCTCTCTCTCTCTCCACTGTCTCTCTCTCTCTCCACTGTCTCTCTCTCCCCACTGTCTCTCTCTATGCTCTCTCTCTACTCTCTCTCCACTCTCTCCACTGTCTCTCTCTTTCCACTGTCTCTCTCTCTCCACTGTCTCTCTCTCTCCACTCTCTCTCTCCACTCTCTCTCTCTCTCTACACTCGCTCTCTCTCCGCTCTCTCTCTCCACTCTCTCTCTCCGCTCTCTCTCTACGCTCTCTCTCTCTCCACTCTCTCTCTCTCCACTGTCTCTCTCTCTCCACTGTCTCTCTCTACGCTCTCTCTACTCTCTCTCTCTCTCCACTCTCTCCACTGTCTCTCTCTCCACTCTCTCTCTCGCCACTCTCTCTCCACTGTGTCTCTCTCCACTCTCTCTCTCCACTCTCTCTCTCTCTCCACTCTCTCTCTCTCTCTCCACTTTCTCTCTCTCTCCACTGTCTCTCTCTATGCTCTCTCTCTACTCTCTCTCTCTCTCCACTCTCTCCACTGTCTCTCTCTCCACTGTCTCTCTGTCTCCACTCTCTCTCCACTCTCTCTCCACTCTCTCTCTCCACTCTCTCTCTCTCTACGCTCTCTCTCTCTCCACTCTCTCTCTCCACTGTCTCTCTCTCTCCACTGTCTCTCTCTCTCCACTGTCTCTCTCTCTCCACTGTCTCTCTCTACGCTCTCTCTCCACTCTCTCTCTCTCCACTGTCTCTCTCTCTCCACTCTCTCTCCACTCTCTCTCCTCTCTCTCCACTCTCTCTCCACTCTCTCTCTCTCTCCGCTCTCTCTCTACGCTCTCTGTCTCTCCACTCTCTCTCTCTCTCCGCTCTCTCTCTACGCTCTCTCTCTCCACTCTCTCTCTATGCTGGATACCTGGACTGCACACCTTGATTATATGTTTTTCGTCTTAATATACAACAACAACAACAAAACAATGAGTTGTTGTTAGCAAACCTGGAGAAACTTCGTTATTCCCCACAAAAATAGATTGGGTTGGCAGGCACCCTTCTCACCTGCTCCTGTCCACTCTTACCTCTTTGCTGCTGGCCCGCACCACCCCTGCCCAGAGCAGCAGCAGGAGGACGGTCCTTTGGCGGGACATCTCTGACAGGCAGGCAGGGTCCGGCCCTGCAGTAGGCAAAGGATGAATGCACAGCCTGCATGTCCCAGTGTCCCCAGCGACACTGAGATTCACACTGCCTCTCTGGGGGCCCCCACCCCCATCCTTTTTCCAGGCCTGGCGCGCTCTGACTGAAGAGAAACCATGTAACTTGTTACATTGTTTCTCTTCAGTCCTAGGTCAGCAGCGCGAGGAGCTCAGAGCAGGCTGCAGACTGCTGCAGCTGCTTTAGAGCAAGAGACAAACAGCTCTCTACCGATGAGCTGAGGGGGCCCCCTTCATGTACTGAAGACTGGGGGCCCCCCCACACCGCAGGGGCTGCGGGGGTGTTTGTTATGCCCCTGGAGAGTGAGTGTCCCACATCGTTTACACAGAATAAGGCTTCAAATAGAAGGGGACATACAAAGAGAAGTGAAGTGTCTCTCTTGGGAGGGCCTGACACATGGTTACGACATTCTTTTGGCCGGAAAAGACTGGCCACCTGAGTTCGTAATAGATTGCCCAATGGGGGAAGAAGTAATTTTACCTGCTTTCTCCAACCTCGTAGTAGAATCAGTTAAAAATGTATATGTGCAGGAGTGGGCGTCCGCTTTAGCGCCTGCTCTATACCGCAATTATGTTGGGTGGGATGATGTGTCTCCTCATCACAAGATCCCATTAAAAACGATCCCTCAACTGCAGAGACAGTACCCAATTAAACATGAAGCTAAGAAACAAGTCAGAGAAATCTTAATTCAACTTGAGTACCAGGGTGTAATTGAGAACTGCACCACATCTATAAATAATCCTATTGTTTGTCGTAATGAAACCCGACAATTCATATTGTTTAGTCTTGGATTACAGACATTTGAATGTATCCACACTCACATTTGCAGTACAGAATGCACACAGTGCTGCACTGATGAATAACATCGTGCAGAAGAAATATAAAACAACCCTAGACATCTCAAATGATTTTTTCTGCAGAATATAGCACATGGAAGTAGATATTGGACCGCATTTTCAGCGCTAGGGTCTCAGCGTCAATTTTGCCGTTTGCCACAAGTTTATAAGAATAGCCCTGTGCTGTTTTCATCTAGATTAACAGAGTTACTTCAAAGTATTGTCCTATGTAGATGATATTTATCTGACGGACGATGAATTAATGGAACATTTGGCGAGAGTAAACGACATAATAGTGGAGTGTGCTTACCTGGGCTACAAATTTAATTTAAAAAAATCTAAAATACCCCACCTCAGTGTCCTGTTTCTGGGATACGAGTTATCAAGTGAAGGCAAAAGTCTGGCGACACATTTTTTAGAAAAATATGCATTGCTCCAACCTCCAACAAATCTGAAGAGACTACAATCCATTTGGGGATTTTTAAATTTTGGCAGAACTTACATTTTGAATTACGCAGAAAGGGTAAAACCATTCTACGATTTAATTAGGCCTGACTTTTCAGTGCAACACTGGACACAGGAACATACTGATATTTTACCTTCCGTACAAGCTGACATGCTAGCTTCAAGGCATTTACACACGTGTCAACACAGCTAACCTGGTGATCCACGTAGTCGCTGGACCAACTGGGCATACCTACATCACTTTCAATGAAGGTTATACGGTACCTATAGCATACAAATCACATCTATACACAAACGATGAAATGAGTTTTGCATCCACTGAGAAAATTCCCACAGCTGTGCAGACTGCTGTAATGAGAGAGAGAGAGCTCTGGCTCAGGGAAAACGCATAATTGTCATTACCCCAGTACTAACTTTAGAGGCGGTTACTAAAGCAAGCATTCCGAATGCTAAAGCTCTACATCCAAGATGGATCCAATGGACTAACTCTCTCACTGCAACAGATGTAGACTACAGATTTGACACTACACTGCAAACACAAATATTCCTGCAGTACAATCAAGAATATCCTCTGCCGAATAAAATTATGCCTCTAGATCGATATGAATGTATCATTTATACCGATGGATCTGCTCAACCTGTTGTAGGATCGAAACAGCAATATTCTGCAGCATGAGCAATTGTAAAAGGGTGCATGCGAGATGCAAAGTTTCTTCCCGGAATAACACATACACAGTCCCTAGGGGACTGCACTGCGCAGCTGGCAGAACTAAAAGCCCTAATACTGGCACTACAAAATACAGATTGCAAATTCCCCACACTTATTGTGTGTGATTCATTTTACTGTGTCCAGTCTTATAATGAATATCTTCGCTATTGGTGACAAAATGGGTTTCGAGATTCAAAGGGTTGTACAATCAAGCACGAGATGCTTTGGGAACAAGTGGCGAAGCTGAAAGAAGGCCTGCCACGGGCTCATGTAATTCATACATTGAGTCATCAGCGTGTTGGCGTTCACGTTGAAAGGAATTCAATGGTGGATGAAGCTGCAAAGGCAACAGTGCGAATTGCTGCCGTTGCTGCAATCACTCTCTCTAGCACAAGAATAGACGGAGCAACTATGCCACGCGCAACAGCTCAGCACTGCCGAAAGGCTTTCCACTCAAGTACTCCTACAAGTTATATGCACAAAATATTCCGTATGCTCAAATTCCAGGAGTGGGGAATAGAGTAATACCAAATACTGATCGCAGATTTGGATTAATACTAGCTGCACATGAGAGTCTGGGTTCAGCACATGCAGGGATTACTGCAAAAGTTTCATTACTGAAGCAGCGCTACTGGTGGCCAGTTCTCACTAAACAGAGCAAGGACTTTGTCCTTAAATGCGACATCTGGCAGCAGATAAAAGGCTCCACGGTAGCACGTCCACCGCAAACACCTTTATTGATCTCAGACGAACCTCTCCCTTGAGTCTATTTGGATCACTGTGGTCCCTTACATTATGACGGGGCTTACAAGTACATCTTGGTAACAGTTGATTCATGCTCCAGATTCCTATGGGTTTGGCCCCAGTGCTCGTCTGACGCCTGAACTGTTTAAAGGATTTGCGAGTCTTTATTGGGACATACGCAATTAGCACATTGCATTCCGACCAGGGCCCGGCGTTTAGCTCTCAGGCTTACAAAGAAGCCATAGGAAGTTTGGGTGTGGCCTTGCGGTACTCCTCCCCCTGCCATCCCGAGGGAAATTTGGTTGTTGAGATGAAGAACCGGGACTTAAAGCAATCCTTAACAGCTAGGGTATTAGGCTCGGGTGGCAGTTGGGTCAATCACCTATACGGGGTCCAGAGGGCACTTAACAACATGCCAAGAAAATCCCTGGGGGGTCATACACCCTATGAGATCCTGTTTGGGGTGAGAATGTGAGTCCCAGACCTTAATAGTGTCAGCACAGTGGCGGCTGAAACTCCATTTGACCTCAATGATCATTGGGATGTTTTATAGGACCTGAAAGAATTTGCAGCGTCAATAAGCAACGTCCAAGTAAAATGCACCGCCACTGGAGAAGTGAAAGCAGTATCGGCAAGACCTGCCTGGGTCCCGAAGATTGGGGACCAGGTCAGAGAAAAAATACAGGACAAGAAAGAATTCGGGCCATCATACAGAGCGCCTGTACCTGTCCTGGCTGTTGAAGGTCCCCGAACTGTACTTCTTCCACCTCTTGTCGGTCGCCGAGACAAAAGGTTTGTCTCCATCAATCTGATCAAACCACACTATGTGGCCGATTCTCAACAGTAGGCCACGTAGAATTTGGGCAGCCGACAATCTCCTCTTGCTACCATACAGGATGTTCAGATAGAAGCTTTAATAATGACTGAAGACTTCACTTTCCAAAGAGAGGCTGTCGACGAAAATGAGATGATGCTTCTCCCCATTGAAACAACTACAACTGTAGAGTCATCCAGTGCAGAAATTTCAATTCGGAAATTTGACGAGGTCTATGTCAACATGCCACAGATCGAGTCATCTCCAAGTTCTACAAAACCTGCTGAGCTGCCAAAAATAGACGGGACGGCGTCTGGCTACTTCGTGCATTATGACGATTTTTCATCGGATCCCAGTGAACCTGAATTGCCAACACCGCCACTCCCTCTCAAGCTACGATTTTATTCTCTCCATCTTTGGCTGAAAAAGACATATCTTGTTGCCCCCTAGATACATCTCTGGGTTACGACTGGATTACTTTTCCTGATACTCTGGATTTTGGTGACTGTCTTTTTTCTACTTCTGAATGGATATTATCTCCCAGAACGCTTTGCAGTCCAACATGTGAACTTGGTTTAAAATCACATGCATCATCGCACCGTTAACTAAGGGACCTGTCCCTGGTGAACATTATAGCGGTTCCAGTTCCGGATGGAATAGTATGGGACAGGGTATCATATGATGTATATGGTCCTACTGAACTTTTGCAAATTCCATATTTGTTTAACATTTCTTTAAATTGTATCATTTCCTGTAGAAAATTATCTGATGATTGGGACATTGAAACTGCATAATTTGCTTTCAGATCTAGAGCAAACAGCAGCTTTTTCCAATGATGAATTGTATGATGGCGCAAGTAATTTTGGAGACATGTTCTGTTATCAACATTATGGTCACCATTTTTTATACAAAGCTACTATCCCACGTGCTGTTTACAAATACAGCCAATGAGAACATTGCCCAACACTGCCGAAAGGTAGTTCAAAAACATTTGCACAGAAGTTTGCTTATTTTTTCTGGTTTTGACACATCAGACCTAGCCTCTTATTACTATAGGCTTACACCTAAACCTGCAAAGAAGAATATGCTCACAAACTTCAAGCTGATTTACTCTGCTTCCTTTATTTACCAACTGTATATACAGGGTTTCGACTTTTTGAAAGACACAAAATCAGTCTGTGGAACAAAAGATTGGCAGGGAAAAGATGCGTTATTGAGGGCATGCCTCATTCCACATCAAATGATTTTCCTGAATAAAACATTGCAACAAACCTCCTGTCTTGGTTTAGCCAAGGTAAAAGATTTGAACATACCTCGCATTCCCACATTTGTACGCTTTGATCATTGGCAACAATACGCAAAGTATAGTGAGGCTACATTAGATATCATACTCCACAATGGATCATACAATACATCAGACCCCGATCATCAGGGTGGGTTGGTTTGGCCTCTAGACAGAGACAAATGTCAGTCTAGGTTCCAGGGTAACACTGAAGGATTTAGAATCAACAGGTCCGACCTACTCCAATGTACAAACAGAGCACACAGGGGAGGTGACATCATATGGTGTTGGGAAGTTATGCCTAGATTGGCTAAAGACCTCAACACTTTCCCAGGTGAAACAACACTTGTCCCTTCTGTCTGATGACCTATATCTCAGGGATTTTTTACTTGGTCTCAGAAACTCATGTCAAAAGTGCTTCTTGTATGGAATATACAACGAGCTATGGAAGATTTTTCAGCAGGAAGCTGCAGAGAGATTGCACGAGATCGACAGGGTAAATATGGAAAAGACTTTGACTGTGGTTGACAACAGTATGACCACTTTATCATCTAGAATTTATTCATTGGGCAGCATTGTGTCTTCTGAAATCGACATAATACAGCAGGACATGTCTATTTTACAACATGGACAGTCACAATTACATCCCATCATAATGCTGAGCTGGACATTGCAAATGCTACATTCTGGCCATGTGCCGTGGCGTTACATCAACACTACCAGTCTGTATTCTGAATATGATCTGACGGAAAGACCGATAACTATGGCACGCAGAGATGCGAAATACACCATGCTTCACATTGAAAAATTAGACCAATTACCTTTTACCGTGGCAGAGACACCTACTCCGACTGGATTATCACCCTACCCCAACAGTGTTGTGTCTGCCACCCGGAGCACATGAAATATTTAGCCTTTTCCATGTGGGAAGAATTCAGCGTGTTTTATAAACTAAATTCAACCAAAACTTTTTGTTTTATTTTTCTTTTCTAGGCACCATGGCTTTTGGAGTGCTTAGGAATTCAAACAGTATAATGACTTTAAGGCCTTTTAGAATATTTTAAAGGGGAAGCTTGCTTTTAGAATATGTTAAGAGCAGTTTTTACCTTTTTATTAAATTTTTTTACTGGCTTTTATAGATAGCTTTTATATATCGACCCTTGGGATGAGGAGTGGGTGTTATATTCCCAAGGTAGGCCCATGTAGCAAGGCAGCCTATTCCTTACATTGTCCTAGGAAATAACGTTTCAGCGGTGACCTTTTGCACACATCTGCATGCACGACAATGTTGGATTAGTTTCTATGAAACTACTTTGTTTATACATCCAGCTTCGCACAACATTGTCACGTTGCCATCATGTACTAGGCCTCTCTACGCACTAGGTACAAAAGTCATCCTATCTTCATTTAGGGGGCAACAGCACTATATACATATCCATAACATCACTAATCTAGCGCACACATCGTGAAGGCTGCTTTTTATTATAAATAATAGGCATCCCAATAGATTAGTAGAGGAAGCACTTCTGCTGACTCTGAAGGTCGCTGCCTGCTGAGAAATCACCACACATCGGTCTGACATTTCATGAGGGGTGTCCAATTCGAGACCAGGACGGAGTCCTTCACTCACTCCCATCAGGTAATGGGGTTGGATCGTCCCTAGGGGGGATTCTTGGCTCTACACCTATATACACTCTAGGTACACTTAGAGTAGGGTTCGCATCGTATGAGTACGTTAGATTACCATTTCTGCGGGGGCGTGGCTAGCAGCCTAAGATGGCGGTCGCATAAGCGACGAGCTCCGGGACCGGGTCGACAATCCGGCATATATCTTAGCGAATGCCTGATCCAGGCAAGACTTCTGTGACCTGGGAGTCCCTTACAACTGGTCTGAGGAGTGAGTGGTTGCAGCCAGTGGCGCAGACTCCTCCCGGCAGGCCGCGAGCCTACATGCTCCATGGCGGCCTGTTGCGCCCCGGACTTACTTGTCGGCTTCTGCGGATCCCCGCTGTCGGGGGCAGGCTCGCCGGGGTGCTCCGATGACCCACTGGAGGGATGATCCGGGGTCCGGTCCGTTGATGCTGGCGTAAAGACCAGGAACTGCTGAGGAGCGGCGCGGACGCCCTGGGCGAGGCCTGGCCTGCAGAGGCAGATGGAGGTGGTGGGGTGTTGAGCAGCCCTGTCGTGGCGACTATGCCGGCGACCGCTGGGGCTTGGACGAGAGCCGGCGGTGGCTGCCTTGCCCTCTCTTGCTAGGAGGACGTCCTAAGGTGAGCCCTCTGTAGTCCTGCCGTCACGAAGAGGGCGTACTTCTGCTGAACTGCACCATCGGCGCTGGGGGAGCGGGACGCAGCGGGAGGACACCCCCCCCCCCACTCAGAGCCTCGGATGCAACCGAAATTGGACCTAATCAGACTTCACTGGCGCCCATCGCTTGCCTATCCGGGAGACGGTTTCCGGGGCGGCTGACTCCGGCCCTACGAAGTGAGGCAGCGGGGCGATCTGTCACGGCCCTGGAGGTACCTGCAGGGGGTAAGGCAGCACTTGCTACGATGATCGCCTGACTTGCTGTTGTTCTTCTCCCCTCCCGCTGGTCTTTCTACCGGTCCCGTGCGCAACCCAGAGGCCGAATTGACTCACAGTGGCTGCGCCCGTTCCCAGAGTGGGGCAGCCTGAATCTTGGGCCTAATTGAGACGCCGCGGGCAGCCCGGACTGGGGAGGCAAAGCGGACCCAGCAGTGTACTGTGAATGGTGGGCTGGAGGGGAGTGCCCCCCATGCTGGCCTACCCCATGGAACTTACTGACAGGGGAGGGACGGGGCTCCCCCTAACTGCGCCCCACAGCAAGATCTATAAGAGGCCCTTGAGAATACCTGGCCCCACCAGGAAACTTAAGTGCTTGCATCAAATTGAGGTGTGCCATTATGCACCTACGAATACCCTGGGACTTCAGTGCCGGCCTGGAATACTTATTGTGGCACAATATATTGAGGGACAAGTTTGTACCACTGTATTTCCTGTGTGGGAGCCTGTCAATTGGTCAATACCTACCCTTTTCCACTTCCCTTGCTGTTCAGAGCCTTACTGACCATGGGGCGCACAAAGGCTAAATCAGAGGTATTAATGGTGAGGGCTCTGTCCCGCTCTTTGCCCTCAGAGGCTCAGGACAAGGGTGGCCCCCACAGGACTATCGGATTTCTTTACTGTGGAACGTGCGCACCGAGTACCCACAGCAAAACCTATGCAGGGCGCAAACCCACGACCGGTGATAGCCAAAATCCTGAACTTTAGAGACCGAGATCGACTCCTGCAAGCAGCTCGCAATAATGGCCCCCAACAGTCTCAATCATTCCAGATTATACACTGGCGGTCCAGCGTAAGCGATCCACATTCTTAGAGGTCAAATCTAGAGTTCGGGCTGCCGGTCTTACATATATGCCCTCTTATTCCCAGACAAATTAAAAATCTTGCATAACCAGCAATCCTTCTTTTTTGACACGCCTGAGAGTGCCTAGGACTGGATGGACAGAAACTTCACAGAGTCTAGCGGTAAGGGCCGCCAAGTTCAATCACAGCCGAGAACACAAAGAATCCAACGAAGGCGCAGGAGAGGTCTAACCACTCAAGACAGCCGGATGAAGGGCCCATCTCCTACAATGGTCATAGAGGGCAGACAAGAGGCTCTCTGGTCAGCATCTGCTTTGAGAACTGTCCGCCCGCCAATTAGTTCCAGCCCTACAGGAGAGGCAACATCAGACTCGGACTCGGGGGGGGGGGGGGAGTGTTGCATTTTTTCCCTCACTCTCTACTCAGCTAAGTGATGACCCGCTGGGTTGAAAGCTACTGTTGCATAGCCTTAATGGGAGGAGGGATTGGGTTCACCCCTCCTCCCCCACTCCCCCCCCTTTTTTAGAGAGCATGGAGATGGATGGTAAGTCCTACTGGTCTAGGAGCCCTCAGTACATGAATTCCATGTATGCTGTAACCAGGATAGTACCTTGGTCCCTATAACACACAATAGTGTTGTCCTAAAAATCCTGAGACACTACGACACGTCATGATATATTACCCGATGCCCCGCTTCGTACTGAGTTGCACTGCCTATTCTATGTTACCCACATACCTGCTACGGTAGTAGCCTACCCCACTTGCAAAGGCACTTGTTGGCTCATAGTTAATAATGTTACCGTTTAAGGTTCTGTTTGGTCGAACGAAGTTGGCTCGATTGACCGAGTATTGGGATGTTATTCAATTGTTAAGCTTGACACTGGTCTGGGTAACACAATCTGGAGTGGAATTCTTTGGGGCCCGGGGACTGGGGATTACAGATTTGCAAACTGCCTCCTAATGGCATCAGTGGTTAAAACATACAATTTTCTTACCTGGAACATACGGGGTATATCCCTGGCTATTAGGGGGAGATTTTAATGCGGTCTTTGATGTGGGGCTAGATCGCTCACACCCCCCACTGTCGGGAGCAATTGCGATACAGCAGGCGAAGATACTGCACCAATGGGTCACAGGGGGGAGTCTAGAGGATGTCTGGTGACTTCAAAATATAAACCTGCAGGAACACTCCTTTTCACACCCCCATGGATTACACTCTCGCCTAGATAGATTTCTATGCACACCAGATCTTCTCCCAACTATACCGCACGCCGCCTACTTAGGTAAGACTATCTCTGACCACAATCCGCTAATACCGACTATAAACTGGGGCCGAATTCCCTCCCTTATTCCAACTTGGCGCTTACAGCTGTCACTCTTGGAAGACCCAGTGTTCATAAACACTATAGCCACGTCAATCACCTCCTACTTCGCCGATAACTAGGGCACAGCTATAACGAGATCAGTAGAATGGGAGGCCTTTAAAGTGACGATTCGAGGGGCCGCAATGGGGCAAGTGGTGGGTGCCAGGCGGGAGATCACGCAGGACATTACGGAATTAGAGGCAACATTACAATCATTGGAAGTGGCGGCCCAGTCAGACGTACAGGCTTAGGAAAAACTACGGGATGCCAGAGTGTGATATGCAGAATACCTAGAGCGCTTGCGAATAATTGACATACACGCATACAAGAAGCCTACACACGCAGAAGCGGATAGATCTAGTACACTACTGGCTCGCATAATAAGACCTCCATCATCCCTGATGCCGATATTAGCGGTACACACTAGGGAACCTAAACTGGTTACCACACAGATGGAAATTAAATGAGGCATTTTGAGACTATTATGTGCACTTATATGCACCCCCACTCCAGCCCTTGTTGGCGACTATAGATGAGTTCCTGTCGTCCGTACCACTTTTAGTCGTCCCGAATGAGGATATTGCAGGCTTAGAAGCTGCAATTACCCAAATTTAAATCCGAGGAGCTATCAAAGCACTTGCTCGCAATAAAATGCCAGGCTCCGACGGGCTCCCTATTGAATTCTATTCTACATATGCATCACTGTTGGTTCCGAGGCTGCTACACTTATAGTACACATCACTAGAAGAGGGAACTTTACCTCCCACGACAAGGGAGCAGATTGTGACCTCCTTACTAAAACCCGGTAAGCCTCCTATGGAACTCTCCTCCTACCGACCTTTATCCATTCTCAACCAAGAATACAAGATTCTTATTAAGATACTGGCGTTGCAGCTGCTTCCCCTCCTCCCCGGGCTGATCCACACGGATCAATGTGGTTTTATACCCCGGCGCAGTACTCTCCTCAACATCTGCCATCTCTTCACCTTAATTAACACGGCTCAGGCACATTTTCCAAATGCGGAATGTCTGTCTTTAGATATCCAACAAGCTTTTGATACATTAAGCTGGCCGTACATGCTTACAACCTTAGAAACGTTTGGGGTCCCTCATGAGTATTGCCGCTGGGTGAATTTACTTTATACTATGCCAACTGCGCAGGCAAAAACAGGCTACATCATCTCCCCCGCATACCACATATTTCTCGGAACACACCCAGGCTGCCCCCTCTCACCATTGTTATTTGTACTAGCGATGGTGCCCCTTGCCCAACATTTGCGCCAAGCAATGCGCCCATATGGCATACCAGTAGGCCTGGTCACACACTCGGTATCTCGTTATGCCAACGATATGTTGTTGTATCTTAAAGACATACAGATGAATCTACACCCACTGGCGGATCTTTTGACCCGATTCGGCTCCATATCAGGGCTACAACTAAACACCTCAAAATCTATATTGCATTACTTTTATGACAAGTGCAACCAGCCAGTGTGGCCCTTTGGCACGGCACAACTCACAGTTGAACCGGTTACCTTTAAATACCTAGGAATCCAGATATATAGGACCACTCATGATATACTGGACGGGAACCTGGTCCGTACAATCAACTCCCTAAAATCACAGATAGCCTTTTGGATCAAATTGCCCCTAACGACAGCAGGACGCATTGCTGTGGCTAAAATGGTGATGTTGCCAAGACTCTTATATCATTTTGTTAATCTCCCGGTGGTAGTACCATCTTGGGCTTTTAGAACTATAGACTCTTTATTGACGAACCTGGTGTGGGGAACGGGACGCCATCGTATAGCCCTCGCTAAATTTCAATTGCCTACATCCCGAGGCGGTATGGGAGCCCCAGACTTTAAGGCATATTGAATAGTGGGACAGTTGCAGTAGTTGGCATACTGGCTTGCGGGCCATAACCTGTTCGAAATTGGGTATACGCCTGCACAACTACAAAGCTGAACGTTACAAGCTCTACTCTGCCCTCACTCCAAAAGAAGGAGGGATACCCCCCACTTCTCCAGACAGTGTTATACTATTGGAGAGTAGCACTGAAATATGCCAAAATGCCTTCCCCATATGCCCCTAACATCCTACTCTGCGGCTTACCAACACTACAGGGGTTTTATCGGCCCACAGGCTGATGCCCTGGGAGGAGGTCGGAGTCACAACAGTGGGGGCCATGTGTACCGACAGGACTCCAATGCCTCATGCCGACTTTGGACGCACTCACGACATACCTACTACACTGTTTATGATGCATGCCAGCATAATACACTATATTCGTAAGCACTGGCTTGTGGAACCGCAAGAACCCATCACATTCCAACTTTTACAAACATTACACATCATGGGACATGGTAGCCCTCTGGTGCGATGGCTATACCAGGGTTTAAGAGCACACTTAGAAATCTCGCTGTTGGCTCTAAGGCAGAAATGGGAAGCGAACCTTGCAAGGTCTCTCACGGACAAAGAATGGGAACTAATCATAGAATATCCCAAACGTGTATCTCGTAATGTTCGATTCAAATTTATCCAACTTTCCATTGTACATAGGGCATACCTAACACCATACAGGGCGCATGCGATGTTCCCTTCTGTTTCTTCAGAATGCCCCCGCTGTCACTTACCTGACGCTGGCCTAATTCATATGTTCTGGTCGTGTCCCTCCCTAAATGGGTACTGGAGTGCAGTTACGTCAGGCCTGTCGCATATTACTGAACGCCCAGCTTGGTCCATTATTGAAGCCTGTATCTTAGGCTTATCCCCGCTCCATAAAAAGGCTGTGGTACTATGCCGCTTCGCAAATCTCTCTTTAATATTGGCCAAACAAATGCTCGCGCAGCGCTGGAAATCTCACTCAGCCCCAGGAGAGGGAGCATGGGAGGAGGACGTCATTAGGTGGGCCATGGCGGAAAGGGAGGTTCTGCAATGGGAAGAATATAGGGGGCTCCGTAAAAAGCCAATTTCCATGGAGTGGGCTCTTTTATTAGAACAATTTAAAGCCTATGTTCATAATGACTAGAAAATAGGTGAAATAACCTACTCAATCACGTCTGATAGTACCCCAATGCGATACACACTCTGGACGCCTGATTGGGTCCGGTGACTGCCCCAATCTTTTTCTCCCTTTCCCTCCTCTACCCCTCCTCCCCTCCCTCCTCTTCCTTCCTCCCCCCTTCCCCTCCCCTCCCTTCACCCTTCCTCCGGCCCCCCCCCATTTTCCCCATAAGTAAAAGGCCTCTCCATAACAGACATACGTATCAATCCACCCTGACCAACCAAGCAAGTTCACAGGGGGGTGGGGGGAGGGGGTTGTATAAAAATCTATTACTATTAGTTGTTTTAAAATGGTCAGGCCTATACAATAACAGTATATGTTGTTGCATACCCCTACCAATTACAAGGCAAGAATACTGGATTACGGTACTGGACAGTTTCAAAAGGACAGGTTCAGTGTAACGGTTGGAATATAGCCATAATTTATCACAAGATACATCAAACTGAGGTATGTGGACATAGCTCCCCAAAAGTTATAACAATTTGTTTACTATTGTATCGTAAGCATGAATGTGACCAACATGCAAGAATTGTATGCTCCTGATTAAGTTTCTGTTGCTCAAACTTAAGAAAACGCATGTAACCCTTGCTTCTATGTCTTTGTAATTTCAATAAAAACTTGTGTTACATTTTTTTAAATTACCATTTCTGCATTTATTCATTGCTGCAGCACCATGGTAGAAATGTATCTACTGTTTACTCTCTTGGTGCTTGTAATCTCCTTTATTTGCTTCTGTCTCCTAATCTTTGCAGCACACATATTTTATGCAAGAAGAACGTTGGTTCAATAAATATTATTGAAAACGTCCCACTGCATATTCTCTGTATATGTCTCTGAGAACAAGTGAGCACGAGTGACTAAGCAAAGGTTCTGTACTGTTTCCACGACTCCTGAGGAATCAGGGTTGTCATGTTCAGTGGTTGCCACAAACTGTTCGCTCCTTGGTAAGTTAGGGGGCTTGCAGTGGCACTGAGCTAGCTGGTCTGCAGGCCAACATATGCTGCGGGGGTGTCCGGAACCAGTCTAGACACCAAGCCCTTAGTTTATATTGTCCAAACAATGCACAGATCCTACGGATTAGTAGGAACTACATGACAAAAGTACCTCATAGTGTGTCACTATGACCAAAAAGGGTACTGATCCTCTTTGGAGAGGCTGACCATAGAGACAGCCAGCATGCCCAGATACACAGATGCTCGAGGGCCAAGGGCCATAGAGCCATGGTAGTTGTCAGCAACCTCATGGTCTGTGGCCCGGGTTTCCACTACCAGTCGATCTCCTGCACTCAATATCCTTCTGATATGATGGTTCACCTTGTCCCTCCGTCTCAGCTAGCACAGCTTTCCAATCTTGAGGCCATATCTACAGGTTTTGTGCTGAGAGGGCATCCAGATCATGCAAGCTTCATCCCTGAGAAAAAGGTACATTGCTGCATCATCAGGTGTCCCTGGTGCCCAAGAACCCTAAGGCCAAACGAGGCACCAAAGGCTGCCAATAAAGGCTGGCTCATGTGAAGTGATGGCTTGGAGCCCTGTCTTTCTAGGGGCCGGATCCATCACCTCATTAAGGCCCCCCAATTACAAGCACAGTGACAAGAACGCTATATCGAGTAAACCTGAAAAAGAGCCACATCACCTTGTTCTGAACGTATTTAAGTTAGTGCAGAATGAGCATACAGACAATCACCTCTAAGTATGGCGGATCTAGGACAGACTCCTGGTCCTGACTATCTAGAGGGATCTGCGGTGATTGTTCCCTCTTTCCGTAGAAGCCTTTCTGCCACTCCTGGTTCGGCAGAACAGGGCTTCTTGGCCCCTGTCCTACTTACAGTACTTGATGAGAAGATTGAGCGCACAGACATGAAGCACAAGGCTTGTCTGATGTCAAGCTGACAAGCAAGGGCTTCATCTGTGACTAAGTCTCTTCAGGAGGCCTGGTCTCTTCATAAAAGCAGAGCTGAGAGGCGAAAACAGCGCTGAGTAGCTGGCGAAAGAACTTTGTGTTCTCCAGGAGGGGAGAATGCAGGGGTCCTTCGTAATGCTTTCTTTGACAGCGCTGTAAAGCAAAGCCATTCTCCATTGCTCCCCCCAGCAGCCGCAGGAGGCATGCCATTATCCTGCGTTCACAATCATAGCTCATTCCCGCCCCGTCGGGGGGCATCATGACTTTCCATTTTCTTGAGAATGTTCTGACAAAATACACCATCAAAGATTTGGCTCCCTGGTAATTCTACTTTTCAATTTTAAAAACCCCATTACATCTGTTATTGCTAAAAAGTCACATTATGTTACATGGAGACTGTACAGAAAAGCACCTGTCTTTGTCTATTCACACATACACCGCTTCCTATCGAAGACCTGCTGTTACATTGCGTTGTAAATACCATGATTCACCTGTCTCCTTACATAGACAATTTTATATTCAAGCTGCTTTAATTCAGTTACACTTTTGATACCGTGTCCACGGGAGGCTTCAGGTGTGTTACATGTAACCTGAAAAGTAGCTTGGGGCCAGATATACTAAGCTGTTTTGCATTTGAATCAGCCCATTTGCGACTGCAAAAAGCATTTTGATATGTATGAAAGTCAAACTGCGATTCTGTAACACTTTACATTATCGCAATTTTGATCTACGACTAAATTCAGATTCAGTATTTGGAAGGGGTGTATTTAGGGCGTCCCCTCCAAAAACTGAATCAGAGTGGTATGTATTAATATTTTGCGACCGAATTCCGGTTGCAAAACATTAATCCTTTACCGACTACAAACATGTGGTGGTAACCCATTGGCAAATGGGAAGAGGTCCCTTTGGGACCCCTTCCCCTTTGTGAATGCAAAAAAAAATTTTGTTTAAGAGGAGGCAGTGATCCACAGAACCACTGAGTCTTCTTAAACAGTAAAAAAACAGAATGAAACTTTTCTTTTTAAATGCAGTCCCTTTTCCTCCAGGGCAAACGTGCTGCATTAAAAATAAAATGTTGCTTCATTAAAAAGCAATCACAGACATGGTGATCTGTTGACCCCAGCGGGCCACCATCCGTGAGATGGCTGCAATTCATAGTGGGTCACAATATATGACCTGCCCCATTAATATTCATGAGGAGGGTCAAATTGTGACCCTCTACGAATTGGTAATTTGCGCACTGACTTATTAGTACATAGGTCAGTTCGCATATGACTAAACTGGTCGCAAAAATACTGGTTGCAAAATGCGACCAGTATTTTGCGACCAGTTGTACGTACATATGGCACCATGGTTCCTTGTTGTTCATTGTTGCTGCTTTACTTAGTGACCGAGAACTTAGGAAAACATTCTGTAGCTGCTCTCACCCTATGTTCTGGTTGTAAATACTTAAGTTGGTAACTTGCAAGAAGATCAAGAAACTGCCATCCTTTTCAGTGGTGTTGATGACTCAATGAGTTTGGACCTCTTCGATAATTCAGGGCTGGGTGGACCTCACGGTGCTGCAGAAGTCAGCATGTCCTTTAGTGCCTGGTCAACTAGCAGAGTTCAAGGGCTGTGGGCATAGCACAAATACACATCACTTTTTAAGTGGTGCTTCATAATGATGCATACTCCCTATAAATATATTTCACAAAGTGCCCTGGGGCGTTTGTGCCCTCTTTGTCAACCCCAGGGCACTTTGGCATTACAGAAAAGGCCACTGACACTTGCACGTTCATTTCTGTAATATAAATTATGCTGGGTGAAAATATGCGGCAGCATGATCTCAATGGGGCGTACCCTCATTTGCATGGGTGTGTGGCCTAAAGGTGATCACAGCCTCCTCCTCCTCCTGAAACGAAGGCTGTGTCCGCTGGCAGAGAAAAGTGAGCCACAGTTTCATGTGGCAGTTGTCTTTCACTGATGCACTCTCTCCTGCGGAGGCGCAAACTGTCAGAGTTTGCACTTGCACTAGTCAGTGCATATCTTCTTTTGAAATCAGGTGCTCGGTCACAATCCACACAACTGAACAGTGTGCTGTGGCACCAACAAGGACAGTGACCCTAGTACACAAAATGGCTATAGGTTTTCTGGCAGAGTTTGTTGTTGTGTGCATAATCTGGCAGTCCTTGCGGTTGTATGTGATAGTAATCATACAGTACCTTGCAATCAGGAAAACGCATGAAGATTCTCTGTGAAATGTCCATCTGCCCACTATGTCTTGCAGTGGTCCACTGGCTACATAAAAACAAGCATTTGCAAGGCAATAGGTCTCGCATTCACGCGGGTCTGAGCTATTGGCATTGTAAATGACAATGCCTTTTAATTATGTTTTGGGTTTTAAGAAATAAATAAAAGGCATTGTCATTTACAATACTAATAGCTTAAACACTCGCAAATGCAAGACATATTGCATATTAATAAAGGGCCTTCTCGACCGCTTGTTAGATTGTAAATATCAGAGGAAGAAACCGGCCTGCGACGTCTTCAAAGTAATGATAAATAGTGCTGTGAAGAAGATGTGTAAGTGTTGTAAATTACACAGACACAAAGTGTGAAGTGAGAGTTACATGTGATCCAAGCTATAAACACTAACAAAGCGCTCCAACACCTTTCGCTCTGTGATTACACTGTCGCGGCTCAGGAGGAAGAGTGGGAGGGGGGGCAAATTCCTGCCCTCTCCATGATTTGAGTGTGCAGTGCGGCATTGCGTAATGTCATTGCTATCTTTGGCCTAATAAAAAACACTCCAGCTGTAGTAGGGCCCTGGCTTCATCTCCTGGTGCAGAGCGGGCTGTGCTTTATGGCAGGCATGGAGGGAGGGAGGGTCTCGGCTGCAGCTCCAGCCTCGTACAGTGCCCCTGCTATTACTAGTGAGCGAGAGGCGCTGAGGTGGTGGTGGTATTGGTGTTGGTGGTATTGGTGGTGGTGGTGGTGGTACTGGTGGTGTTGGTGGTATTGGTGGTGGTGGTATTGGTGGCAGTATTGGTATTGGTGGTATTGGTGGTGGTGGTGGTGGTACTGGTATTGGCGGTGGTGGTATTGGTGGTATTGGTGGTGGTATTGGTGGTAGTGGTATTAGTGGTGGTATTGGTGGTGGTGGTGGTATTGGTGGTGGTGGTATTGGCGGTGGTGGTATTGGTGGTGGTAGCATTGGTGGTATTGGTGGTGGTGGTAATGGTGGTGGTGGTATTGGTGGTGGTGGTATTGCTGGTGATGGTGATAGTGGTATTGGTGGTGGGGGTATTGGTGGCGGGGTATTGGTGGTGGTGGTATTGGTGGTGGTGGTATTGGTGATGGTGGTTTTGGTGGTGGCGGTATAGGTATTGATGGTATTGCTATTGGTGGTGGTGGCATTGGTGGTGGCATTGGTGGTGGTGGCAATGGTGGTGGCAATGGTGGTGGTGGTATTGGTGGTGGTGGTATTGGTGGTGGTATTAGTGGTGGTGGTATTGATGGTATTGGTGATATTTGTGGTGGTATTGGAATTGGTGGTGGTATTGCTGGTGGTATGTGGTATTGGTGGTGGTGGTATTGGTGGCAGTGGTGGTATTGGTGGTGGTAGTGGTGGTGGTGGTATTGATGGTGGTGCTATTGGTGGTGGTGGTGGTATTATTGGTATTGGTAGTATGGGTGGTAGTGGTATTGGTGGTATTAGTGCTGGTGGTGGTGGTATTGGTATTGGCAGTGGTATTGGTATTGGTGGTGGTGGTATTGGTGGTGGTGGTATTGGTGGTGATGGTGGTATTGGAGGTGGCGATGGTATTGGTGGTGGTGATGGTATTGGTGGAGGTGATGGTATTGGTGGTGATGGTATCCGTGGTATTGATATTCATGGTGGTGTTATTGGTGGTGGTGGAATTGGTATTGTTGGTGGTGGTATTGGTGGTGGTATTGATGGTGGTATTGGTATTGGTGGTGGTGGTGGTGGTATTAATGGTGGTGGTATTGATGGTAGTGGTATAGGTGGTGGTATTGGTGGTGGTATTGGTGGTTGTAGTATTGGTGGTAGTGGTAGTGGTATTGGTGGTGGTGGTGGTGTTGGTGGTATTGGTGGTGGTGGTGTTATTGCTGGTGGTGGTATTAGTATTAGTGGTGGTGGTATTGGTGGTTTGGTGGTGGTATTGGCATTGGTGGTGATGGTATTGGATGGTGCTGTTGGATGGTGGTATTGGTGATGGTGGTATTGGTGGTGGTGGTGGTATTGGTATTGGTGGTGGTATTGGTGGTGGTGGTATTGGTGGTGGTGATGACGGTATTGGTGGAGGTGATGGTATTGGTGGTGATGGTATCACTGGTGGTGATATTGGTGGTGGTGGTGGTGTTATTGGTGGTGGTGGTATTGGTATTGGCATTGGTGGTGGTGGTATTAATGGTGGTGGTATTGATGGTAGAAGTATTGGTGGTGGTATTTGTACTGGTATTGGTGGTGGTATTGGTATTGGCACTGGTATTGGTGGTGGTGGTGGTATTTGTGGTGGTATTGGTATTGGTGGTATTGGTGGTGGTGGTATTGGTGGTGGTGGTGGTATTGGTGGTGGTATTAGTATTGGTGGTGATAGTATTGGTGGTATTGGTTTTGGTGGTGGTGATTTTGGTGGTGGTGGTATTGGTGGTTGTGGTATTGGTGGTGGTGGTATTGGTATTGGTGGTGGTGGTATTGGAATTGGTGGTGGTAGTTTTGGTGGTGGTATTGGTATTGGTGGTGGTATTGGTATTGGCAGTGGTATTGGTGGTGGTGGTATTGGTATTGGCAGTGGTATTGGCAGTGGTATTGGCGGCGGTATTGGTGGTGATGGTGGTATTGGTTGTGGTGATGGTATCGGTGGTGGTGATATTGGTGATGGTGCTGGTATTGGTGGTGGTGGTGGTATTGGTGGTGGTGGTATTGGTATTGGTGGTATTTGTGGTGGTATTGATGGTATTCATGGTGGTGGTATTGTTGGTGATATTGGTGGTGGTGGTATTGGTTGTGGTATGTGGTATAGGTGGTGATGGCATTGGTGGTGGTATTGCTGGTGGTGGTATTGGTGGTGGTATTAGTGGTGGTGGTATTGGTGGCGGTTGTGGTATTGATGACGGTGGTGGTGGTATTGGTGGTGGTGGTATTGGTAGTCTTTGTGATGGTATTGGTGGTGGTGGTATTGGTATTGGTGGTGGCATTGGTATTGGTGGTGGTATTGGTATTGATGGTGGTATTGGTGGCAATGGAATTGGTGGTGGTATTGGCCGTGGTGGTGTTGGGAGTGGTGGTGGCAGTACTGGTGGTATTGGTGGGGGTAGTATTGGTAGTATGGGTGGTGGTGGTGGTATTATTGGTATTAGTACTGGTATTGGTGGTGGTGGTGGTATTGGTATTGCTGGTGGTGGTATTGGTGGTGTTATTGGTGGTGGTGGTATTGTTGGTGGTATTGGTGGTATTTGTGATGGTATTCGTGATATTGTGGTGGTGTATTGGTGGTGGTATTGGTGGTGGTGGTATTGGTGGAGCATTGGTGGTGGTGGTGGTATTGGTGGTGGTACTGGTGGTGGTATTGGTGGTGGTGGGGGTATTGGTGCTGGTATAGGTGGTGGTGGTATTGGTGGCGGTATTGGTGACGGTGGTGGTGGTATTGGTGGTGGTGGTATTGGTATTTGTGATGGTTTTGGTGGCATTGGTGGTGGTATTGGTGGAGGTATTGGTATTGGTGATGGTATTGGTGGCAATGGCATTGGTGGTGGTATTGGTGGTGGTGGTGTTGGTGTGGTTATATTGGTGGTGGTGGTATTGGTGGTGGTATTGGTGGGGGTGGTATTGGTATTGGTAGTATGGGTGGTGGTTCGATTATTGGTATTAGTACTGGTATTGGTGGTGGTATTGGTATTGCTGTGGTGGTATTGGTGGCGGTGGTGGTATTGGTGGGTGGTGGTATTGCTGGTGGTATTGGTATTGGTGGTATTTGTGATGGTATTGGTGATATTGTGGTGGTGGTATTGGTGGTTGTGGTGGTATTGGTGAAGCATTGGTGGTGGTGGTATTGGTGGTGGTATTGGTGGTATTGGCGGTGGCATTGGTATTGGTGGTGGTATTATTGGTATTGGTGGTGGTATTGGTGGTTGTATTGGTGGTGGTGGTATTCGTGGGGGTATTGATGGTTGTATTGGTGGTGGTATTGGTATTGGTGGTGGTATTGGTATTGGTGGCGGTAATATTGGTGGTGGTGTTATTGGTGGTATTGATGGTGGTGGTATTGGCGGTGGTATTTGTATTGGTGGTGGTGGTATTGGTGGTGGTGGTATTGGTGGTGTTGGTGGTGTTGGTGGTATTGGTGGTATTGGTGGCATTGGCGGTGGTGATGGTATTGGTGGTGAAGATGGTATCAGTGGTGGTGATATTGGTGGTATTGGTGGTGGTGTTATTGGTGGTGGTGTTATTGGTTGTGGTGCTATTGGTTGTGGTGCTATTGGTGGTGGTGGTATTGGTGGTGGTGGCATTGGTATTGGTGGGGGTATTGGTGGTGGTATTGGTGGTGGTCTGGGTATTGGTTGTGGTGGCATTGGTGGTGGTGGTATTGATGGTGGTGGAATCGGTGGCGGTATTGGTGGTAGTGGTATTAGTATTGGTGGTGGTGGTATTAGTATTGGTGGTGGTGGTATTGGTGGTTGTGGTGGTATTGGTGGTGTTGGTGGTATTGGCGGTGATGGTGGTATTACGGTGATGGTGGTATTGGCGGTGATGGTGGTATTGGCGGTGAAGATGGTATTCGTGGTGATGGTATCGGTGGTGGTGATATTGGTGGTGGTGGTGGTGGTATTGGTGGTGGTGGTATTGGTGGTGATGGTGGTATTGGTAATGGTGGTAGTGGTATTGGTGGTATTGGTGGTGGTATTGGTAGTTGTGGTGGTGGTATTGGTGGTGGTGGTATTGGTATTAGTGGCGGTATTGGTGTTGGTATTGCTATTGGTGGTGGTATTGGTTGTGGTGGTGGTGGCATTGGTATTGGTGGTGGTGGTATTGGTGGTGGAGGTATTGGTGGTGGAGGTATTGGTGGTGTTGGTGGTATTAATGGTGGTATTGTGGTGGTGGTATTAGTATTCGTGGTGGTAGTATTGGTATTAGTGGTGGTGATATTGGTGGTGGTGGTATTGGTGGTGGTATTGGTATTGATGTTGGTGGTATTGGTATTGTTATTGGTGGTGGTGGTATTGGTGGCATTAGTGGTATTAGTATTGGTGGTGGTGGTATTGGTGGTGGGATTGGTATTGGCGGTGGTATTGGTAATGGCGGTGGTATTGGTAATGGTGGTATTGGTGGTGGTGGTATTGGTATTGGCAGTGGTATTGGTGGTGGTGGTGATGGTGGTATTGGTGGTGTTGATGGTATTGGCGGTGATGGTATCGGTGGTGGTGATATTGGTGGTGGTAGTATTGGTGGTGGTGGTATTGGTGGTGGTATTGGTGGTGGCATTGCTGGTGGTTGTATTGGTGGTGGTGGTATTGGAGGTGGTCGTATTGGTATTGGTAGTGGTGGAATTGGTATTGGCGTTGGCGGTTTTGGTGGTGGTATTGGTGATGGTATCGATGGTGGTGTTATTGGTGGTGGTGGTGTTATTGGTGGTGGTGGTGTTATTGGTGGTGGTGTTGGTGGTGGTGGTATTGGTGGTGGTATTGGTGGTGGCATTGCTGGTGGTTGTATTGGTGGTGGTGGTATTGGAGGTGGTCGTATTGGTATTGGTAGTGGTGGAATTGGTATTGGCGTTGGCATTGGTGGTATTGGTGGTGGTATTGGTGATGGTATCGATGGTGGTGTTATTGGTGGTGGTGGTGTTATTGGTGGTGGTGGTATTGGTGGTGGTGTTGGTGGTGGTGGTATTGGTGGTGGCATTGGTGGTGGTGGTATTGATGGTGGTGGAATTGGTGGTGGTGATATTGGTGGTGGTATTGGTGGTATTGGTATTAGTGGCGGTATTGGTGGTAGTGATGGTATTGCTATTGGCGGAGGTATTGGTGGTATTGGTGGTGGCATTGATATTGGTGGTGGAATTGGTGCTGGTGGTATTGGTGGTGGAGGTATTGGTGGTGTTATTGATGGTGGTGGTATTGGTAGTGGTATTGGTGGTGCTGGTATTAGTATTCGTGGTGGTGGTATTGGTGATATTGGTGGTGGTGGTATTGGTGGTGGTGGTGGAAGTGGTATTGGTATTGATGTTGGTGGTATTGGTGGCATTGGTATTGTTATTGGTGGTGGTGGTGGTATTATTGGTATTGGTGGTGGTGGTATTGGTGGTGGTGGTATTGGTGATGGTATTGGTGGTGGTATTGGTATTGGCAGTGGTATTGGTGGTGGTGGTATTGGTTGTGGTATTGGTGGTGGTGGTATTGGTGGTGGTGGTATTGGTGGTGGTGGTATTGGCAGTGGTATTGGTATTGGTATTGGTGGTGGTGGTAATGGTGGTGGTGGTGGTACTGGTGGTGATGGTGGTGATGGTATTGGTGGTGGTGATTAGGGTGACCAACCGTCCGTAAATTTCACGGACCGTAAGTTCTTTATGGGCCTCTTCTGTCTGCAACTCAGTAGACAGACAAAGGCTCAGCTCATAATTAATGTGAAAAGGTGGGTGATTGATTAAGTGAAGGAATGAGTAAATGGCTAGATGGATTAGTGAAAGGATGAGTGTAAGGGTGAATGGATGGATAATGAGAGAAAGGTTGGATGGATGCGTGAGTGGAAAGATGGATGAGGGTAAATAGATGGATGTATGGGTGGAAGGGTAGATGGATGGGTGGAAGGGTAGATGGATGGGTAAAAGGGTAGATGGATGGGTAAAAGGGTGGATGAATGGGTAAAAGGGTGGATGAATGGGTAAAAGGATGGGTGGATGAGTGAAAGGGTGGATGATGGGCGTGTGAATGGGTGGATGGATGAGAGAAATGATGGATAGATTGATTAAGTGAAAGGGTGAATGGATGGATGAGTGAAAGGTGGATGGATGAGAGAAAGGATGGATGAGAGAAAGGATGGATGAGTGAAAGATGGACGAGTGATAGGGTCGATGGATTCATGAGTGGATGAGTAAATGGATGAGTGTGTGGATGGGTGAAGGGTGGATGGAAGGATGGGTGGCTAAGTGAAATTGGAGTGGAGAGAGAAAGGGAGGATGAATGAATGGATGAGTGAAAGCATGTATGAATGATTGGCAGAATGGATGGGCGAATGGGTGCCTGGATGAGTGAAAAGAAGAATGTAAAGATGGATGAGTGAAAGAATGCATACATGAGTGAAAGGGAGGGTGGAGAGCTGGAAGAAAGGATGGATGAGTGAAAAGTTGAATGGGTGGACAGATGAGTGACTATGTGGATGAGTAAGTGAAAAGATGGCTGGATGGGTGAAAGGGTAAATGGTTGGATGGATGAGTGAATGGCTGGATGGGTGGAAGAGTGGATGGATGAGTGAAAGGATTGCTTGGGCGAAAGGGTAAATGGTGGGATGGATGAGTGAATGGATGGATGGGTGGAAGAGTGGATGGATGAGTGAAAGGATGGATTGGGTGAAAGGGTGGAAGGATGATGGATGAGTGAAAGGGTGGATGGAGGGATGGAAGGAAGGATAGATGATGGATATGTTTGCACATGGTTGAAATGGTTTGGATATGGATGGGCACACAGATGGAAGGACAGAATGAATGGTGAAAGACTGAATGATGGATGAAAGACTTATTAGATGACAGAATGTAAATTTGAAATGGTGGATATCAGGGGCTTGATGGAAGGATGAATGGCTGGATCCTTGGACAAGAGTGCTCTTCTGGGGAGGGTTGTGATGACTTACTTTTCTTTCTTGGTGCCTTAAGAGCTTTAGTTCAAAGAGGGAGGTATTTAATTTTTTTGGCTACTCGCTTGCCTATGTGTTACTATTCTGTATTTGCTGTGTGCTTATGTGTGGGATCTATACATCATGCATATGACATTTTGAGTGACACCCAACTGCTACTTGAATGTTACACTAGTAATTGAAAATGTTTGCATGTTTTGTTTTAGGTGTAAGGTCTTAGGAGAGCCTCATAGTGCCATGAGCTGTGCTTGAGTTGTATATTGTGTTTGTAGCAATAGGCAAGGCGTCAAAAATAAACTATGTAATAATGTATCCACAGTGCCTTCTTTAAGACAGCTGCAGAGAAAAGCACCTTTGTGACTTCCGCCAGCTAGTGCAACTCTCTGCGAAGCCCCCATAAGCAAAGTCAGATTCCATATTTTAAGTTCCACTTGCTGAAACACCCTTAATGTGTTGCCTATAGTGGGTTCATCACAGCAATCCTCCCTTTAGTTCACCTATGCGTGCCGCTTTACATCTCACAATGGCACTCAGATATGAGATGCTAGTAACAGTCTATCCGAGCAGATCTTTCTGACCACTTCTCTCACCAAACATGCTGTTGAAGTCGGAAAGTGATGAAGACGGACATGAAGAAATTCCAACAAGGTAAGTTTATTTGGCTCTTCGACATGAACGGGGATCCCAGCCTGCTGCCTCCATCAACCACCTCCTCAAGAATACCATGCCTCCCTAGAACTCACAAAGAATTCCACAGACGCCACGGCAACCCCACGAGAAACACCGACAAAAGGAAGCTAGGCCAAGTACACATCACAACATATCCCCTTTCTTTATAAACAAAACAAGAAAAAAATAAAGTAAAGAACATTTAAAGAAAACGCTCTAAACAATACAGAACGTTAAAACTTATGCAAAATGAGATCAATACAAAATCAACAAAATTCGCAAGAACATAACAAAACCATGGTTGTTTCCTCACAAAACCATTAAGACATTACAAAATCATTAAATTTCGCAGGAACATAACGCAACCGTGGTTGTTTGCCCACACCGGTAGCACCACAACGCCTTTCCTCGGAAAGAACCTGTGGGAAAGTTTCACCAACCCTATTCCTACACATATCATTTTTCTTGCCATACAGAGCTACTCTCCTCACGTTCCATTTTTGTCCATTCTCCAACACCACATGCCACTTGTGAACCTCCTTCACCTTCATGGGATCAGAAAATCTGTTCACCCTATACTCTCTTCTTCCCAACTTAACCTTGATCAGATCCCCAATCTCTATCTTGCCACCTTTCACAGAATGCTTGACACTAGCAGAATCGCCAACACTCTCTCGCATCCATTGAGGAGTAAGCTTAGTCTTCGGTATTCTGCCCCTCATTTTGATAAATGGTACTTCATTGGTGACCCCATGTAAAGTAGTATTATAAGACCACACCATGTCTTCCACACATCTTTGGACATCTTGATTCCCTTGCACGGCCATTTGAATCGTGCCTTTGATGACTCTATTCATGCGTTCCACCATGCCGTTTCCCTGGGGATTGTACAAAGAAGTACGCATGTGTTTAATGCCATTGCCCATGAGAAAACTGTGCATGGCATGGGAAACGAGTTGAGTACCATTATCTGTTACCAATATATTGGGAAAACCTTCCCTCTTGAAGATCAAATCCAAGTTCTTAATCACAGTACTGGTAGTGATGTTTCTTAAAAATTCTACAATAAGCCATCTAGAAAAAACATCCACCAAAACCATGGCAAAGCGGTTATCACCTGAAAGAAACTCCATGGGACCAATGAAATACAAACACACTTTATCCCATCCTCGTCGCCAAAATGTTGAAGTCGGAAAGTGATGAAGACGGACACGAAGAAATTCCAACAAGGTAAGTTTATTTGGCTCTTTGACATGAACGGGGATCCCAGCCTGCTGCCTCCATCAACTGCCTCCTCAAGAATGCCATGCCTCCCTGGAACTCACAAAGAGAATTCCACGGACGCCACGGCAACCCCACGAGAGACACCGACAAAAGGAAGCTAGGCCAAGTACACATCACAACACATGCCTTTTCAGGACCATGAGTAGTAAACAAAATATCAGACTGGACAACCGAGTGCAGTAACCATATAAATAGATTATTATCATATGAAATACCACAAAAAGACATGCACAGTTGCTCAAAGCCGCGCGCATACCGAAAAACCGTTAAGTGCACAATTGTCTCAACCTAATATAAACTTATTTTGACCGGTACTTAAGTGGTTGTCTATTTACTTACGTTTATACTATCGCGCAACTTCTTCTGATGTGTCTGAAAAACGTACCTTTTGTCCTGCATTTTGACCTTCTGTCCTGAATTTTTGTCCTGAATTTTGACCCTTTGCCCTGAATTTTTACACTTACCGTCCTGAATTTGCACCCATGCCAGTTGGTCACCCTAGTGGTGATGGTATTGGTGGTGATGGTATCGGTGGTGGTGATATTGGTGGTGGTGTTATTGGTGGTGGTGTTATTGGTGGTGGTGGTGTAATTGGTGGTGGTGGTATTGGTATTGGTGGTGGTATTGGTGGTTTTGGTGGTATTGGTATTGGTGGTGGTATTGGTATTGGCGGTGGCATTGGTATTGGTGGTGGCATTGGTTTTGGTGGTGGTATTGGTGGTGGTGGTGGTATTAGTTTTGGTGGTGGTGGTATTGGTGGTGGTGAAATTGGTGGTGGTATTGGTGGTGGTGGTATTGTTGGTGGTATTGGTGGTGGTGGTATTGGTGGTGGTGGTGGTGGTATTGGCATTAGTGGTGGTGGTATTGGTGGTGGTATTGGTATTGGTATTGGTGGGGGTATGTGGTATTGGTGGTGATGGTATTGGTGGTGATGGCATTGGTGGTGGTATTGGTGCTGGTATTGGTGGTGGTGGTATTGGTGGTGGTGGTATTGGTGGTGGTGGTATTGTTAGTATTTGTGATGGTATTGGTGGTATTGGTGGTGGTGGTATTGGTGGTGGTATTGGTATTGGTGGTGGAATTGGTGGTGGAATTGGTGGTGGTGGTGTTGGTGGTGTGGTTATATTGGTGGTGGTGGTGACATTGGTGGTATTCGTGGTGGTATTGGTGGGGGTGGTATTGGTAGTATGGGTGGTGGTGGTATTATTGGTAATAGTACTGGTATAGGTGGTATTGGTATTGCTGGTGGTGGTATTGGTGGTGGTATTGGTGGAGCATTGGTGGTGGTGGTATTGGTGGTGGTATTGGTGGTGGTATTGGTGGTATTGGCGGTGGCATTGGTATTGGTGGTGGTATTATTGGTATTGGCGGTGGCATTGATATTGGTGGTGGTATTGGTGGTGGTATTGGTATTGGTGGTGGTATTGGTGGTTGTATTGGTGGTGGTATTCGTGGTTTTGGTATTGGTGGTCATATTGGTATTGGTGGCGGTAATATTGGTGGTGGTGGTGGTATTGGTGGTTGTGGTATTGGTGGTGGTGGTGGTATTGGTGGTGGTGGTATTGGTGGTATTGGTATTGGTGGTGGTATTGGTATTGGCGGTGGCATTGGTATTGGTGGTATTGGTGGTGGCATTGGTTTTGGTGGTGGTATTGGTGGTGGTGGTATTAGTTTTGATGGTGGTGGTATTGGTGGTGGTGAAATTGGTGGTGGTATTGGTGGTGGTGGTATTGTTGGTGGTATTGGTGGTGGTGATATTGTTGGGGGTATTGGTGTTGGTATTGAGAGTTGTGGTGGTAATTGTGGTGGTGGTATTGGTGGTGGTGGTATTGGTGGTGGTGGTGGTATTGGCATTAGTGGTGGTGGTATTGGTGGTGGTATTGGTATTGGTGGCGGTATGTGGTATTGGTGGTGATGGTATTGGTGGTGATGGCATTGGTGGTGGTATTGGTGCTGGTATTGGTGGTGGTGGTATTGGTGGTGGTGGTATTGGTGGTGGTGGTGGTATTGTTAGTATTTGTGATGGTATTGGTGGTATTGGTGGTGGTGGTATTGGTGATGGTATTGGTGGTGGTGGTGTTGGTGTGGTTATATTGGTGGTGGTGGCATTGGTGGTATTCGTGGTGGTATTGGTGGGGGTGGTATTGGTGTATGGGTGGTGGTGGTATTATTGGTAATAGTACTGGTATAGGTGGTATTGGTATTGCTGGTGGTGGTATTGGTGGAGCATTGGTGGTGGTGGTATTGGTGGTGGTATTGGTATTGGTGGTGGTGGTGGTATTGGCGGTGGCATTGGTATTGGTGGTGGTATTATTGGTATTGGCGGTGGCATTGATATTGGTGGTGGTATTGGTGGTGGTATTGGTATTGGTGGTGGTGGTATTGGTGGTTGTATTGGTGGTGGTGGTATTCGTGGGGGTATTGGTGGTTTTGGTATTGGTGGTCATATTGGTATTGGTGGTGGTGGTATTGGTGGTTGTGGTATTGGTGGGGGTGGTATTGGTGGTAGTATTGGTATTGACGGTGGTATTGGTATTGGTGGTGGTGATATTGGTGGTGGTGGTATTGGTGGTGGTGGTGGTATTGGTAGTGTTGGTGGTATTGGTGGTAGTGGTGGTATTGGCGGTGGTGATGGTATTGGTGGTGAAGGTGGTATCGGTGGTGGTGGTGGTGGTATTGGTTGTGGTGGTGGTATTGGTTGTGGTGGTGGTATTGGTAATGGTGGTGGTGGTATTGGTATTGGTGGTGGTATTGGTGGTGGTGGTATTGGTGGTGGTGGCATTGGTGGTGGTGGTATTGATGGTGGTGGAATTGGTGGTGGTAGTGGTGGTGGTGGTGGTATTGGCGGTGGTAGTATTGGTGGTGGTATTGGCGGTGGTAGTATTGGTGGTGATGGTAGTATTGGCGGTGGTGATGGTATTGGTGGTGAAGATGGTATTGGTGGTGATGGTATCGGTGGTGGTGATATTGGTGGTGGTTGTATTGGTGGTGATGTTTGTGGTGGTGGTGGTATTGGTGGTGGTGGTGGTATTGGTGGTGGTGGTGGTATTGGTGGTGGTGATTTTGGTGGTGGTGGTATTGGTGGTTGTGGTATTGGTATTGGTGGTGGTGGTGGTATTGGAATTGGTGGTGGTAGTTTTGGGAGTGGTATTGGTATTGGTGGTGGTATTGGTATTGGCAGTGGTATTGGTATTGGTGGTGGTGGTATTGGTATTGGCAGTGGTATTGGCAGTGGTATTGGCGGCGGTATTGGTGGTGATGGTGGTATTGGTCGTGGTGATGGTATCGGTGGTGGTGTTGTTATTGGTGGTGGTGGTATTGGTGGTGGTGGTGGTGGTATTGGTGGTGGTGGTATTTGTGGTGGTATTGATGGTATTCATGGTGGTGGTATTGTTGGTGATATTGGTGGTGGTGGTATTGGTTGTGGTATGTGGTATTGGTGGTGATGGCATTGGTGGTGGTATTGCTGGTGGTGGTATTGGTGGTGGTATTAGTGGTGGTGGTATTGGTGGCGGTTGTGGTATTGATGACGGTGGTGGTGGTATTGGTGGTGGTGGTATTGGTAGTATTTGTGATGGTATTGGTGGTATTGGTGGTGGTGGTATTGGTGGTGGCATTGGTATTGGTGGTGGTATTGGTATTGATGGTGGTATTGGTGGCAATGGAATTGGTGGTGGTATTGGCCGTGGTGGTGTTGGGAGTGGTGGTGGCAGGACTGGTGGTATTGGTGGGGGTAGTATTGGTAGTATGGGTGGTGGTGGTGGTATTATTGGTATTAGTACTGGTATTGGTGGTGGTGGTGGTATTGGTATTGCTGGTGGTGGTATTGGTGGTGGTATTGGTGGTGTTATTGGTGGTGGTGGTATTGTTGGTGGTATTGGTGGTATTTGTGATGGTATTCGTGATATTGTGGTGGTGTATTGGTGGTGGTATTGGTGGTGGTGGTATTGGTGGAGCATTGGTGGTGGTGGTGGTATTGGTGGTGGTATTGGTGGTGGTATTGGTGGTGGGGGTATTGGTGCTGGTATAGGTGGTGGTGGTATTGGTGGCGGTATTGGTGACGGTGGTGGTGGTATTGGTGGTGGTGGTATTGGTATTTGTGATGGTTTTGGTGGCATTGGTGGTGGTATTGGTGGAGGTATTGGTATTGGTGATGGTATTGGTGGCAATGGCATTGGTGGTGGTATTGGTGGTGGTGGTGTTGGTGTGGTTATATTGGTGGTGGTGGTATTGGTGGTGGTATTGGTGGGGGTGGTATTGGTATTGGTAGTACGGGTGGTGGTTCGATTATTGGTATTAGTACTGGTATTGGTGGTGGTATTGGTATTGCTGTGGTGGTATTGGTGGCGGTGGTGGTATTGGTGGGTGGTGGTATTGCTGGTGGTATTGGTATTGGTGGTATTTGTGATGGTATTGGTGATATTGTGGTGGTGGTATTGGTGGTTGTGGTGGTATTGGTGAAGCATTGGTGGTGGTGGTATTGGTGGTGGTATTGGTGGTATTGGCGGTGGCATTGGTATTGGTGGTGGTATTATTGGTATTGGTGGTGGTATTGGTGGTTGTATTGGTGGTGGTGGTATTCGTGGGGGTATTGATGGTTGTATTGGTGGTGGTATTGGTATTGGTGGTGGTATTGGTATTGGTGGCGGTAATATTGGTGGTGGTGTTATTGGTGGTATTGATGGTGGTGGTATTGGCGGTGGTATTTGTATTGGTGGTGGTGGTGGTATTGGTGGTGGTGGTATTGGTGGTGTTGGTGGTATTGGTGGTATTGGTGGCATTGGCGGTGGTGATGGTATTGGTGGTGAAGATGGTATCAGTGGTGGTGATATTGGTGGTATTGGTGGTGGTGGTGTTATTGGTGGTGGTGGTGTTATTGGTTGTGGTGGTATTGGTGGTGGTGGTATTGGTGGTGGTGGCATTGGTGGTGGTGGCATTGGTATTGGTGGGGGTATTGGTGGTGGTATTGGTGGTGGTCTGGGTATTGGTTGTGGTGGCATTGGTGGTGGTGGTATTGATGGTGGTGGAATCGGTGGCGGTATTGGTGGTAGTGGTATTAGTATTGCTGGTGGTGGTATTAGTATTGGTGGTGGTGGTATTGGTGGTTGTGGTGGTATTGGTGGTGTTGGTGGTATTGGCGGTGATGGTGGTATTGGCGGTGATGGTGGTATTGGCGGTGAAGATGGTATTGGTGGTGATGGTATCAGTGGTGGTGATATTGGTGGTGGTATTGGTGGTGGTATTGGTGGTGATGGTGGTATTGGTAATGGTGGTAGTGGTATTGGTGGTATTGGTATTGGTGGTGGTATTGGTAGTTGTGGTGGTGGTATTGGTGGTGGTGGTATTGGTATTAGTGGCGGTATTGGTGTTGGTATTGCTATTGGTGGTGGTATTGGTTGTGGTGGTGGTGGCATTGGTATTGGTGGTGGTGGTATTGGTGGTGGAGGTATTGGTGGTGGAGGTATTGGTGGTGTTGGTGGTATTAATGGTGGTATTGTGGTGGTGGTATTAGTATTCGTGGTGGTGGTATTGGTATTAGTGGTGGTGATATTGGTGGTGGTGGTATTGGTGGTGGTATTGGTATTGATGTTGGTGGTATTGGTATTGTTATTCGTGGTGGTGGTATTGGTGGCATTAGTGGTATTAGTATTGGTGGTGGTGGTATTGGTGGTGGGATTGGTATTGGCGGTGGTATTGGTAATGGCGGTGGTATTGGTAATGGTGGTATTGGTGGTGGTGGTATTGGTATTGGCAGTGGTATTGGTGGTACTGGTGGTGGTGGTGATGGTGGTATTGGTGGTGTTGATGGTATTGGCGGTGATGGTATCGGTGGTGGTGATATTGGTGGTGGTGGTATTGGTGGTGGTGGTATTGGTGGTGGTATTGGTGGTGGCATTGCTGGTGGTTGTATTGGTGGTGGTGGTATTGGTGGTGGTGGTATTGGAGGTGGTCGTATTGTTATTGGTAGTGGTGGAATTGGTATTGGCGTTGGCATTGGTGGTGGTATTGGTGATGGTATCGATGGTGGTGTTATTGGTGGTGGTGGTGTTATTGGTGGTGGTGGTGTTGGTGGTGGTGGTATTGGTGGTGGCATTGGTGGTGGTGGTGGTGGTGGTATTGATGGTGGTGGAATTGGTGGTGGTGATATTGGTGGTGGTATTGGTGGTATTGGTATTGGTATTAGTGGTGGTATTGGTGGTAGTGATGGTATTGCTATTGGCGGTGGCATTGGTATTGGTGGTATTGGTGGTGGCATTGATATTGGTGGTGGAATTGGTGCTGGTGGTATTGGTGGTGGAGGTATTGGTGGTGTTATTGATGGTGGTGGTATTGGTAGTGGTATTGGTGGTGCTGGTATTAGTATTCGTGGTGGTGGTATTGGTGATATTGGTGGTGGTGGTATTGGTGGTGGTGGTGGAAGTGGTATTGGTATTGATGTTGGTGGTATTGGTGGCATTGGTATTGTTATTGGTGGTATTGGTGGCATTGGTATTGTTATTGGTGGTGGTGGTGGTATTATTGGTATTGGTGGTGGTGGTATTGGTGGTGGTGGTATTGGTGATGGTATTGGTGGTGGTATTGGTATTGGCAGTGGTATTGGTGGTGGTGGTATTGGCAGTGGTATTGGTGGTGGTGGTATTGGTTGTGGTATTGGTGGTGGTGGTATTGGTGGTGGTGGTATTGGTGGTGGTGGTATTGGTGGTGGTGGTATTGGCAGTGGTATTGGTATTGGTGGTGGTGGTAATGGTGGTGGTGGTGGTACTGGTGGTGATGGTATTGGTGGTGGTGATTAGGGTGACCAACCGTCCGTAAATTTCACGGACCGTCCGTAATTTGGACCTCACGTCCGTTGTCCGTGAGGATCCCTTTTACGGACGCCTTTTGTCCGTAATTTTGGCCCTTGCAGGGAGCAGAGCTGTTCCCCTGCCAGAGGCCTCAGCTCCCTGATGGGGCCGCCTCGCACTCCTCTGTGCTCGAGAGCAGCCCCACTCTGCCCATTGTCATTCTGTATGCGGCTGATTGCCACATACAGAATGACAATGGGCCGGTCTGACCTGTTACAGCATGTGGTGGCCTCCTCCTGCCAGGGTCTAGGGCAGGGCATTCTTTTAGGGTTAGATGGAAGAAATGTACAAAACAAATGTACAAAAACGCCCATGCAGCTACATGCCAGTTAATGAAAAGAAGCTAAAAAGAAGAGGTTATAGTTCTTACACAGTCTCGTCATTTCAGAGCTGAAGCATTTTTAATATTATATACAACTAATCCATAGTTGCTGCTTTTTTATTTATTTTATGCAACTAGCATCCATTGACAAAGCCAATAGTCATGGCTTGTTGTAATTCTAATGTTACTGGATGCAATGATAGAAACAGCAAAATATCAATCGGGCGGCACATTATGCTCAGCACATATTTTTAGCTTAAGTGTTTTAAGCCACGCCCTTAGTTGCATCAGACACGCCCCTTGGAGAGACCCCAGTTTTTTTCATCCCACTTAAAGCCCTGGAAACAACACCATGTCACAGTCACCTCACGTCCTGGCACTGTGCATCATGCATGACTCATGACTTGCAGGTTTTCAGATTGCAGATGTGCAGGGGCATAGTGAACCCTCTCCCACCCCACCCCTTGCTTTAGGAACTACATCGAGGGTGAAGTTCTTTATGGGCCTCTTCTGTCTGCAACTCAGTAGACAGACAAAGGCTCAGCTCATAATTAATGTGAAAAGGTGGGTGATTGATTAAGTGAAGGAATGAGTAAATGGCTAGATGGATTAGTGAAAGGATGAGTGTAAGGGTGAATGGATGGATAATGAGAGAAAGGTTGGATGGATGCGTGAGTGGAAAGATGGATGAGGGTAAATAGATGGATGTATGGGTGGAAGGGTAGATGGATGGGTGGAAGGGTAGATGGATGGGTAAAAGGGTGGATGAATGGGTAAAAGGGTGGATGAATGGGTAAAAGGATGGGTGGATGAGTGAAAGGGTGGATGATGGGCGTGTGAATGGGTGGATGGATGAGAGAAATGATGGATAGATTGATTAAGTGAAAGGGTGAATGGATGGATGAGTGAAAGGTGGATGGATGAGAGAAAGGATGGATGAGAGAAAGGATGGATGAGTGAAAGATGGACGAGTGATAGGGTCGATGGATTCATGAGTGGATGAGTAAATGGATGAGTGTGTGGATGGGTGAAGGGTGGATGGAAGGATGGGTGGCTAAGTGAAATTGGAGTGGAGAGAGAAAGGGAGGATGAATGAATGGATGAGTGAAAGCATGTATGAATGATTGGCAGAATGGATGGGCGAATGGGTGCCTGGATGAGTGAAAAGAAGAATGTAAAGATGGATGAGTGAAAGAATGCATACATGAGTGAAAGGGAGGGTGGAGAGCTGGAAGAAAGGATGGATGAGTGAAAAGTTGAATGGGTGGACAGATGAGTGACTATGTGGATGAGTAAGTGAAAAGATGGCTGGATGGGTGAAAGGGTAAATGGTTGGATGGATGAGTGAATGGCTGGATGGGTGGAAGAGTGGATGGATGAGTGAAAGGATTGCTTGGGCGAAAGGGTAAATGGTGGGATGGATGAGTGAATGGATGGATGGGTGGAAGAGTGGATGGATGAGTGAAAGGATGGATTGGGTGAAAGGGTGGAAGGATGATGGATGAGTGAAAGGGTGGATGGAGGGATGGAAGGAAGGATAGATGATGGATATGTTTGCACATGGTTGAAATGGTTTGGATATGGATGGGCACACAGATGGAAGGACAGAATGAATGGTGAAAGACTGAATGATGGATGAAAGACTTATTAGATGACAGAATGTAAATTTGAAATGGTGGATATCAGGGGCTTGATGGAAGGATGAATGGCTGGATCCTTGGACAAGAGTGCTCTTCTGGGGAGGGTTGTGATGACTTACTTTTCTTTCTTGGTGCCTTAAGAGCTTTAGTTCAAAGAGGGAGGTATTTAATTTTTTGGCTACTCGCTTGCCTATGTGTTACTATTCTGTATTTGCTGTGTGCTTATGTGTGGGATCTATACATCATGCATATGACATTTTGAGTGACACCCAACTGCTACTTGAATGTTACACTAGTAATTGAAAATGTTTGCATGTTTTGTTTTAGGTGTAAGGTCTTAGGGAGAGCCTCATAGTGCCATGAGCTGTGCTTGAGTTGTATATTGTGTTTGTAGCAATAGGCAAGGCGTCAAAAATAAACTATGTAATAATGTATCCACAGTGCCTTCTTTAAGACAGCTGCAGAGAAAAGCACCTTTGTGACTTCCGCCAGCTAGTGCAACTCTCTGCGAAGCCCCCATAAGCAAAGTCAGATTCCATATTTTAAGTTCCACTTGCTGAAACACCCTTTATGTGTTGCCTATAGTGGGTTCATCACAGCAATCCTCCCTTTAGTTCACCTATGCGTGCCGCTTACATCTCACAATGGCACTCAGATATGAGATGCTAGTAACAGTCTATCCGAGCAGATCTTTCTGACCACTTCTCTCACCAAACATGCTGTTGAAGTCGGAAAGTGATGAAGACGGACATGAAGAAATTCCAACAAGGTAAGTTTATTTGGCTCTTCGACATGAACGGGGATCCCAGCCTGCTGCCTCCATCAACCACCTCCTCAAGAATGCCATGCCTCCCTGGAACTCACAAAGAATTCCACAGACGCCACGGCAACCCCACGAGAAATACAGACAAAAGGAAGCTAGGCCAAGTACACATCACAACATATCCCCTTTCTTTATAAACAAAACAAGAAAAAAATAAAGTAAAGAACATTTAAAGAAAACGCTCTAAACAATACAGAACGTTAAAACTTATGCAAAATGAGATCAATATAAAATCAACAAAATTCGCAAGATCATAACAAAACCATGGTTGTTTCCTCACAAAACCATTAAGACATTACAAAATCATTAAATTTTGCAGGAACATAACGCAACCGTGGTTGTTTCCCCACACCGGTAGCACCACAACGCCTTTCCTCGGAAAGAACCTGTGGGAAAGTTTCACCAACCCTATTCCTACACATATCATTTTTCTTGCCATACAGAGCTACTCTCCTCACGTTCCATTTTTGTCCATTCTCCAACACCACATGCCACTTGTGAACCTCCTTCACCTTCATGGGATCAGAAAATCTGTTCACCCTATACTCTCTTCTTCCCAACTTAACCTTGATCAGATCCCCAATCTCTATCTTGCCACCTTTCACAGAATGCTTGACACTAGCAGAATCGCCAACACTCTCTCGCATCCATTGAGGAGTAAGCTTAGTCTTCGGTATTCTGCCCCTCATTTTGATAAATGGTACTTCATTGGTGACCCCATGTAAAGTAGTATTATAAGACCACACCATGTCTTCCACACATCTTTGGACATCTTGATTCCCTTGCACGGCCATTTGAATCGTGCCTTTGATGACTCTATTCATGCGTTCCACCATGCCGTTTCCCTGGGGATTGTACAAAGAAGTACGCATGTGTTTAATGCCATTGCCCATGAGAAAACTGTGCATGGCATGGGAAACGAGTTGAGTACCATTATCTGTTACCAATATATTGGGAAAACCTTCCCTCTTGAAGATCAAATCCAAGTTCTTAATCACAGTACTGGTAGTGATGTTTCTTAAAAATTCTACAATAAGCCATCTAGAAAAAACATCCACCAAAACCATGGCAAAGCGGTTATCACCTGAAAGAAATTCCATGGGACCAATGAAATACAAACACACTTTATCCCATCCTCGTCGCCAAAATGTTGAAGTCGGAAAGTGATGAAGACGGACACGAAGAAATTCCAACAAGGTAAGTTTATTTGGCTCTTTGACATGAACGGGGATCCCAGCCTGCTGCCTCCATCAACTGCCTCCTCAAGAATGCCATGCCTCCCTGGAACTCACAAAGAGAATTCCACGGACGCCACGGCAACCCCACGAGAGACACCGACAAAAGGAAGCTAGGCCAAGTACACATCACAACACATGCCTTTTCAGGACCATGAGTAGTAAACAAAATATCAGACTGGACAACCGAGTGCAGTAACCATATAAATAGATTATTATCATATGAAATACCACAAAAAGACATGCACAGTTGCTCAAAGCCGCGCGCATACCGAAAAACCGTTAAGTGCACAATTGTCTCAACCTAATATAAACTTATTTTGACCGGTACTTAAGTGGTTGTCTATTTACTTACTTTTATACTATCGCGCAACTTCTTCTGATGTGTCTGAAAAACGTACCTTTTGTCCTGCATTTTGACCTTCTGTCCTGAATTTTTGTCCTGAATTTTGACCCTTTGTCCTGAATTTTTACACTTACCGTCCTGAATTTGCACCCATGCCAGTTGGTCACCCTAGTGGTGATGGTATTGGTGGTGATGGTATCGGTGGTGGTGATATTGGTGATATTGGTGGTGGTGTTATTGGTGGTGGTGTAATTGGTGGTGGTGGTATTGGTATTGGTGGTGGTGGTATTGGTGGTGGTGGTATTGGTGGTGGTGGTGGTATTGGTGGTATTGGTATTGGTGGTGGTATTGGTATTGGCGGTGGCATTGGTATTGGTGGTGGCATTGGTTTTGGTGGTGGTATTGGTGGTGGTGGTGGTATTAGTTTTGGTGGTGGTGGTATTGGTGGTGGTGAAATTGGTGGTGGTATTGGTGGTGGTGGTATTGTTGGTGGTATTGGTGGTGGTGATATTGGTGGGGGTATTGGTGTTGGTATTGAGAGTTGTGGTGGTAATTGTGGTGGTGGTATTGGTGGTGGTGGTATTGGTGGTGGTGGTGGTGGTATTGGCATTAGTGGTGGTGGTATTGGTGGTGGTATTGGTATTGGTATTGGTGGCGGTATGTGGTATTGGTGGTGATGGTATTGGTGGTGATGGCATTGGTGGTGGTATTGGTGCTGGTATTGGTGGTGGTGGTATTGGTGGTGGTGGTATTGGTGGTGGTGGTATTGTTAGTATTTGTGATGGTATTGGTGGTATTGGTGGTGGTGGTATTGGTGGTGGTATTGGTATTGGTGGTGGAATTGGTGGTGGTGGTGTTGGTGTGGTTATATTGGTGGTGGTGACATTGGTGGTATTCGTGGCGGTATTGGTGGGGGTGGTATTGGTAGTATGGGTGGTGGTGGTATTATTGGTAATAGTACTGGTATAGGTGGTATTGGTATTGCTGGTGGTGGTATTGGTGGTGGTATTGGTGGAGCATTGGTGGTGGTGGTATTGGTGGTGGTATTGGTATTGGTGGTGGTATTATTGGTATTGGCGGTGGCAT
Source organism: Calotriton arnoldi (assembly GCA_963921515.1). Taxonomy (NCBI): domain Eukaryota; kingdom Metazoa; phylum Chordata; class Amphibia; order Caudata; family Salamandridae; genus Calotriton; species Calotriton arnoldi. The sequence goes on from CAWUFW010004331.1 coordinate 354,768, forward strand.
TGATATTGGTGGTGGTAGTGGTGGTGGTATTGGTATTGGTGGTGGTGGTATTGGTGGTTGTATTGGTGGTGGTATTCGTGGGGGTATTGGTGGTTTTGGTATTGGTGGTCATATTGGTATTGGTGGCGGTAATATTGGTGGTGGTGGTGGTATTGGTGGTTGTGGTATTGGTATTGGTGGTGGTGGTGGTATTGGTGGTGGTGGTATTGGTGGTATTGGTATTGGTGGTGGTATTGGTATTGGCGGTGGCATTGGTATTGGTGGTATTGGTGGTGGCATTGGTTTTGGTGGTGGTATTGGTGGTGGTGGTATTAGTTTTGGTGGTGGTGGTATTGGTGGTGGTGAAATTGGTGGTGGTATTGGTGGTGGTGGTATTGTTGGTGGTATTGGTGGTGGTGATATTGGTGGGGGTATTGGTGTTGGTATTGAGAGTTGTGGTGGTAATTGTGGTGGTGGTATTGGTGGTGGTGGTATTGGTGGTGGTGGTGGTATTGGCATTAGTGGTGGTGGTATTGGTGGTGGTATTGGTATTGGTGGCGGTATGTGGTATTGGTGGTGATGGTATTGGTGGTGATGGCATTGGTGGTGGTATTGGTGCTGGTATTGGTGGTGGTGGTATTGGTGGTGGTATTGGTGGTGGTGGTGGTGGTATTGTTAGTATTTGTGATGGTATTGGTGGTATTGGTGGTGGTGGTATTGGTGGTGGTATTGGTGGGGGTGGTATTGGTGTATGGGTGGTGGTGGTATTATTGGTAATAGTACTGGTATAGGTAGTATTGGTATTGCTGGTGGTGGTATTGGTGGAGCATTGGTGGTGGTGGTATTGGTGGTGGTATTGGTGGTGGTGGTGGTGGTATTGGTGGTATTGGCGGTGGCATTGGTATTGGTGGTGGTATTTTTGGTATTGGCGGTGGCATTGATATTGGTGGTGGTGGTATTGGTGGTGGTGGTATTCATGGGGGTATTGGTGGTTTTGGTATTGGTGGTCATATTGGTATTGGTGGCGGTAATATTGGTGGTCCTTGTATTGGTGGTTGTGGTATTGGTGGGGGTGGTATTGGTGGTAGTGGTGTTGGTATTGGTATTGACGGTGGTATTGGTATTGGTGGTGGTGATATTGGTGGTGGTGGTGGTATTGGTAGTGTTGGTGGTATTGGTGGTAGTGGTGGTATTGGCGGTGGTGATGGTATTGGTGGTGAAGGTGGTATCGGTGGTGGTGGTGGTGGTATTGGTTGTGGTGGTGGTATTGGTTGTGGTGGTGGTATTGGTTGTGGTGGTGGTATTGGTAATGGTGGTGGTGGTATTGGTATTGGTGGTGGTATTGGTGGTGGTATTGGTGGTGGTGGCATTGGTGGTGGTGGTATTGATGGTGGTGGAATTGGTGGTGGTAGTGGTGGTGGTGGTGGTATTGGTGGTGGTAGTATTGGTGGTGGTATTGGCGGTGGTAGTATTGGTGGTATTGGCGGTGGTGATGGTATTGGTGGTGAAGATGGTATTGGTGGTGATGGTATCGGTGGTGGTGATATTGGTGGTGGTTGTATTGGTGGTGGTGTTTGTGGTGGTGGTGGTATTGGTGGTGGTGGTGGTATTGGTGGTGGTGGTGGTATTGGTGGTGGTGGCATTGGTGGTGGTGGCATTGGTGGTGGTGGTATTGGTGGTGGTGGTTTTGGTGGTGGTATTGGTGGTGGTGGTATTGGTATTGGTGGTGGTGGTATTGGTGGTGGTGGTATTGGTAGTTGTGGTGGTGGTATTGGTGGTGGTGGTATTGGTATTAGTGGCGGTATTGGTGGTGGTATTGCTATTGACGGTGGCATTGGTATTGGTGGTATTGGTGGTGGTGGTGGCATTGGTATTGGTGGTGGAGGTATTGGTGGTGGTATTAGTATTGGTGGTATTAGTATTGGTGGTGGTGGTATTGGTATTGGTGGTGGTGATATTGGTGGTGGTGGTATTGGTGGTGGTATTGGTATTGATGTTGGTGGTATTGGTATTGTTATTGGTGGTGGTGGTATTGGTGGCAGTGGTGATATTGGTATTGGTGGTGGTGGTATTGGTGGTGATGGTATTGGTGGTGGTGGGATTGGTATTGGCGGTGGTATTGGTGGTGGTGGTATTGGTGGTGGTATTGGTTGTAGTATTGGGGGTGGTATTTGCAGTGGTATCGGTGGTTGTGGTACTGGTGGTGGTAATGGTAATGGTATTGGTGGTGATGGTATTGGTGGTGGTGATAGGGGTGTTATTGGTATTGGTGGTGGTTTTGGTGGTGGTGGCATTGCTGGTGGTGGTATTGATGGTGGGGGTATTGGTGGTGGTATTGGTATTGGTGGTGGTGGTATTGGTGGTTGTCGTATTGGTATTGGTGGTGGTGGTATTGGTATTGGCGGTGGCATTGGTATTGGTGGTATTGGTGGTGGCATTGGTATTGGTGATGGTATCGTTGGTGGTGGCATTGGTGGTGGTGGTGTTGTTATTGGTGGTTGTGGTGGTGGTATTGGTGGTGGTGGCGGCATTGGTGGTGGTGGCATTGATATTGGTGGAGGTGTTATTGGTGGTGGAGGTATTGGTGTTATTGGTGGTGGTGGTATTGGTAGTGTTGGTGGTATTAGTGGTGGTATTGGTGGTGGTGGTATTAGTATTCGTGGTGGTAGTATTGGTGATATTGGTGGTGGTGGTATTGGTGGTGGTAGTGGTATTGGCATTGATGGTGGTATTGGTGGCATTGGTATTGTTATTGGTGGTGGTGGTATTGGTGGTATTGGTATTGGTGGTGATAGTGGTATTGGCAGTGGTATTAGTATTGGTGGTGGTGGTATTGGTTGTGGTATTGGTGGTGGTGGTGGTATTGTTGGTTGTGGTACTGGTGGTGGTGGTATTGGTATTGGCATTGGTGGTGGTGGTGGTGGTACTGGTGGTGATGGTATTGGTGGTGGTGATGGTATTGGTGGTGATGGTATTGGTGGTGATGGTATTGGTGGTGATGGTGGTGTTATTGGTGGTGGTATTGGTGGTGGTGGTGGTGGTGGTGGTATTGGTGGTTGTGGTATTGGCGGTGGTATTGGTGGTGGTGGGATTGCTGGTGGTTGTATTGATGGTGGTTGTATTGATGGTGGTGGTATTGGTATTGGTTGTGGTGGTGGTGGTATTGGTGGTGGTATTGGTATTGGTGGTGGTGGTATTGGCTGTGGCATTGGTATTGGTGGTGGCATTGGTTTCGGTGGTGGTATTGGTGGGAGTGGTATTAGTTTTGGTGGTGGTGGTTTTGGTGGTGGTGAAATTGGTGGTGGTATTGGTGGTGGTGATATTGTTGGTGGTATTGGTGGTGGTGATATTGGTGGGGGTATTGGTGTTGGTATTCAGAGTTGTGGTGGTATTGGTGGTGGTGGTATTGGTGGTGGTGGTATTGGTGGTGGTGGTATTGGTGGTGGAATTGGTGGTGGTCATTGTGGTGGTGGTATTGGTGGTGGTGGTGGTGGTATGGGTGGTGGTGATATTGGTGGTGGTGATATTGGTGGTGGTGGCGGTGGTGGCGGTGGTATTGGTGGTGGTATTGGTATTGATGGTGGTGGTATTGGTGGTGGCATTGGTGGTGGTGATGGTATTGGTGGTGGTGATATTGGTGGTGGTGGCGATGGTGGTGATGGTTGTATTGATGGTATTGGTGGTATTGGTGGTGGTGGTATTGGCAGTATTGGTGGTGGTGGTATTGGCTGTGGCATTGGTATTGGTGGTATTGGTGGTGGCATTGGTTTCGGTGGTGGTATTGGTGGGGGTGGTATTAGTTTTGGTGGTGGTGGTATTGGTGGTGGTGAAATTGGTGGTGGTATTGGTGGTGGTGATATTGTTGGTGGTATTGGTGGTGGTGATATTGGTGGGGGTATTGGTGTTGGTATTGAGAGTTGTGGTGGTATTGGTGGTGGTGGTATTGGTGGTGGTCATTGTGGTGGTGGTATTGGTGGTGGTGCTATGGGTGTTGGTGATATTGGTGGTGGTGATATTGGTGGTGGTGGCAGTGGTATTGGTGGTGGTATTGGTATTGATGGTGGTGGTATTGGTGGTGGCATTGGTGGTGGTGGTGGCATTGGTGGTGGTGATATTGGTGGTGGTATTGGTGGTGGTGGTGATGGTGGTGATGGTTGTATTGATGGCATCAGTGGTATTGGTGGTGGTGGTATTGGCAGTATTGGTGGTGGTGGTATTGGTGGTAGTGCTATTTGTGGTGGTGGTATTGGTGGTGGTATTGGTGGTGGTATTGGTGGTGGTATTGGTGATGGTATTGGTGATATTGGTGATGGTGGTGGTATTGGTGGTGGTGGTGGTGTTATTAGTGGTGGTGGTGGTATTGATATTGGCGGTGGGATTGGTATTGGTGGTGGTGGTAATGGTATTGGTGGCAGTGGTAATGGTATTGGTGGCGGTGGTAATGGTATTGGCGGCGGTGGTATTGGTGGGTGTGATGGTATTGGTGGTGGTGAGGGTATTGGTGGTGGTGGTATTAGTGGTGGAATTGGTGGTGGTGAGGGTATTGGTGGCGGTGATATTGGTGGTGGTGGTATTAGTGGTGGCATTGGTGGTGGTGGTATTGGTGGTGGAATTGGTATTGGTGGTATTGGTGGTAGTGCTATTTGTGGTGGTGGTATTGGTGATGGTATTGGTGGTGGTATTGGTGGTGGTGGTATTGCTATTGGTTGTATTTGTGATGGTATTGGTGGTATTGGTAGTGGTATTGGTGTTGGTGGAATTGGTGGTGGTATTGGTGGTGGTGGTATTTGTGGTGGTATTGCTGGTGGTGGTATTGGTTGTATTGGCGGTGGCATTGGTATTGGTGGTGGTAGTATTGGTGGTTTTGGTGGTGGTGGTGGCATTGGTGGTGGTATTGGTGGCAGTATTGGCAGGGCTTTAAGTGGGGGGGGTCTGTGGGGGTCTGAGCACCCCCAGTTTTTTTGGGTGTGCCTCGAAAGGGGTCTCTAGGGGGCTCTATTTTCGGGCCTCAAAGGTCAAAGGTAGGGTGACCAGACGTCCCGGTTTTTGTTTGGTGTTTCGGGTGAGCATGCGCGCGCACTGCTTAAGGCGTGACGTCATTGTAGCAGGAAGGGAAATCCTTTGAAGAGAGACACTTTCTCTCGGGATTTCCTTCTCTTTGAACACGCAGCGCCACCTACGTCATCGTGCCAGCCATCGGCACAACAACAGCTGGTTAGAACCGGCACGACCCTGCTTTTACGGCCTGCAGCCCCTCGAGCTGTGTTGTGTGCCCCAGGCCGGGTTCGCCGCTCTGAGAAGGAGCCTTGAAAACACCCTGCCGGTATTCACCACCGCCGGCCCGGGATCGTCATTTCCGAGCCGCGCTCGGATTGGTCACAGCAACAAGGGTTTCCCCGAGCAACGCGGAGGTTCGTCAGGCGGAGCTACATTGAGTCTGGAGAGGCGCGAGGCGTCCCCTAGCAACCGGGGTTCCCTCGTGCTCGTCATCGAGGAAAGGAGCTGAACCTGAGGCCGAGGCGCGTCCCATCGGCGAAAGCGGCTTCACCGGAGATCAGCGCGGACCGCAGAGCCCCCTTCACATCCTAAGGTAACCGGCTCCAACACGTGACCGGAGTTTGCACAGGGGGGGAGATTGTGATCACACGCGCTACCGGCGGGCCGCCGCAGGGGTGATTAAAGCTTGGTGACTTGACTATGGCAATCACGGGGGTGATTTGAGAAAGCGCTATTTTTGTGATTTGAGAAAGCGCTATTTTTGTGATTGGGAAAACGCTACTTTTTAAAAAACAACTTTATTTTGCATTTTAATAGTAAACAATATGATACATTCGTAGTATAGCAGTCATGTACGCAAATGACGATGTTGTTTTACAGCTTACAGTTAATTGCATTTTCATCGCATTTATGTGAAGGGAAATATACAAAATTTCTTATCGCCTACACATTAGCCAATCTCTAATTACACATTAGTTGCCCCAACTAATCCGTTGTAGTGTAATAAGAAGGTGTTTTACAGTTGTGATATATGGGAAAACGCTACTTTGGGTGATTCTCTGACTCCACGAGTGCAGCTGGGGCATTTTTGAAAAACATCTCAGTCACATTAGTTTTGAAATAACGTTCCACACGCTAGGAGCAGGAGTCCTCCAAGCCGAATACATTGGTGGTGTCAGTACACGAATGTAATGCAAAACATATAGTATTTTATGGCTTATACTTAATAAATATACCTTTTTGCCTATTTTATTATCCTTTGCTGGATGCGACTTCATGATTTTCGTAAGCACACAATGCTAGTTATCTTGATTTAGACCACGCCCCTACTCGGATAGGCCACACCCCTTTAAGAAATTTGCCACGCCCCTTTTAGAGCACCCCCAGTTTTTTTCCCCACTTAAAGCCCTGAGTATTGGTATTGATGGGATTGGTATTGGTGGTGGTGGTACTGGTATTGACGATGGTGGTATTGGTGGTGGCGGTAATGGTGGTGGTATTGGTCGTGGTATTGGCAGTGGTGGTATTGGTTTTGGTGGTATTGGTATTGGTGGTGGTATTGGTGGAGGTGGTGGTGGTATTGGTGGTGGTATTGGTCGTAGTGGTATTGCTGGTGATGGTATTGGTGGTGGTATTGGTCGGTGGCATTGGTGGATGGTATTGGTGGGTGGTATTGACAGTGGTGGTATAGGTGGTGGTGGTATTGGTGGTGGTGGTATTGGTATTAGTAGAGGTGGTATTGGTGGTGGTAGCATTGGTGGTGGTATTGGTGATGGTTTTGGTGGTGATGGTAATGGTATTGGTGGTGGTGGTGCTATTGGTGGTAGTGGTATTTGTGGTGGTGGTATTGGTTGTGGTGTTGGTAGAGGTGGTGGGGGTACTGGTGGTGGTGATGGTATTGGTGGTGGGGGTATTGGTATTGGTGGTGGTTTTAGTGGTATTGGTGGTGGTGATACTTGTGATGGTGGTAGTATTAGTTGTATTGGTGCTGGTATTGATGGTGGTGGTATTGGTGGTAGTGGTGGTAGTGGTATTGGTGGTGTTATTTGTGATGGTATTGGTGGTGGTGGTATTGGTATTGGTGGTGGTGGTGGTGGTGGTATTGGTGGTGGTGGTGGTATTGGTGGTGGTATTGGTGTTGGAGGTGGTATTGGTGCTGGTATTGGTGGTGGTGGTGGTATTGCTGGTGGTGGTATTGGCGGCGGTGGTGGTATTAAAGGTGGTGGTATTGGTGGTGGTGGTATTGATATTGGTGGTGGGATTGGTATTGGTGGTGGTGGTAATGGTATTGGTGATGGTGGTAATGGTATTGGTGGCACTGGTATTGGTGGGTGTGATGGTATTGGTGGTGGTGAGGGTATTGGTGGTGGTAATATTGGTGGTGGTGGTATTAGTGGTGGAATTGGTGGTGGTGAGGGTATTGGTGGCGGTGATATTGGTGGTGGTGGTGGTATTGGTGGTGGTATTAGTGGTGGTGGTATTGGTGGTATTGGTGATGATGGTATTGGTGATGTTGGTATTAGTGGTGGCATTGGTGGTGGTGGTATTGGTGGTGGTATTGGTGGTGGTATTGGTGGTAGTGGTATTTGTGGTGGTGGTATTGGTGATGGTATTGGTGATGGTATTGGTGGTGGTATTGGTGGTGGTATTGCTATTGGTTGTATTTGTGATGGTATTGGTGGTATTGGTAGTGGTATTGGTGGTGGTGGTGGTGGAATTGGTGGTGGTATTGGTGGTATTGGTGGTGGTATTGGTGGTGTGGTATTGGTGGTGGTGGTATTGGTATTGGTGGTATTGGCAGTGGCATTGGTGGTGGTATTGGTGGTGGTGGTATTTGTGGTGGTAGTATTGGTGGCTTTGGTGGTGGTGGTATTGGTGGCAGTATTGGTATTGGTGGGATTGGTATTGGTGGTGGTACTGGTATTGACGATGGTGGTATTGGTGGTGGTGGTATGGTGGTGGTGGTAATGGTGGTGGTATTGGTCGTGGTATTGGTGGTGATGGTGGTATTGGTGGTGATGGTGGTATTGGCGGTGGTGGTATTGGTGGAGGTGGTGGTGGTATTGGTGGTGGTATTGGTCGTAGTGGTATTGCTGGTGATGGTATTGGTGGTGGTTTTGGTCGGTGGTATTGGTGGATGGTATTGGTGGGTGGTATTGACAGTGGTGGTATAGGTGGTGGTGGTATTGGTATTGGTAGAGGTGGTATTGGTGGTATTGGTATTGGTTGTGGTATTGGTGGTGGTAGCATTGGTGGTATTTGTGGATGTGGTATTGGTGGTGGTATTGGTGATGGTTTTGGTGGTGATGGTAATGGTAATGATATTGGTGGTGGTATTGGTGGTGGTGGTGATATTGGTGGTGGTGGTATTGGTTGTGGTATTGGTAGTGGTGGTGGGGGTATTGGTGGTGGGGTATTGGTATTGGTGGTGGTAGTGGTATTGGTGGTGGTGATATTTGTGGTGGTGGTATTAGTGCTGGTATTGATGGTGGTGGTAGTGGTGGTAGTGGTGTTGGTGTTATTTGTGATGGTATTGGTGGTGGTGGTATTGGTGGTGGTATTTGTGGTGGTGGTGGTATTGATGGTATTGGTGGTGGTGGTGGTGATATTTGTGGTGGTGGTAGTATTAGTTGTATTGGTGCTGGTATTGATGGTGGTGGTATTGGTGGTAGTGGTGGTAGTGGTGTTGGTGTTGGTGTTATTTGTGATGGTATTGGAGGGGGTGGTATTGGTGGTGGTGGTAGTGGTATTTGTGGTGGTATTGATGGTATTGGTGGTGGTGGTGGTATTGGTGGTGGTATTGGTGTAGGAGGTGGTATTGGTGGTATTGGTGCTGGTATTGGTGGTGGTGGTATTGGCGGCGGTGGTGGTATTAAAGGTGGTGGTATTGGTGGTGGTGGTATTGATATTTGTGGTGGTGGTATTGATATTGGTGGTGGGATTGGTATTGGTATTGGTGGTGGTGGTAATGGTATTGGTGGCACTGGTATTGGTGGGTGTGATGGTATTGGTGGGTGTGATGGTATTGGTGGTGGTAATATTGGTGGTGGTGGTATTAGTGGTGGAATTGGTGGTGAGGGTATTGGTGGCGGTGATATTGGTGGTGGTGGTGGTATTGGTGGTGGTATTAGTGGTGGTGGTATTGGTATTGGTGGTGGTGGTATTGGTGATGATGGTATTGGTGATGATGGTATTAGTGGTGGCATTGGTGGTGGTGGTATTGGTGGTGGTATTGGTGGTAGTGGTATTTGTGGTGATGGTATTGGTGATGGTATTGGTGGTGGTATTGCTATTGGTTGTATTTGTGATGGTATTGGTGGTATTGGTAGTGGTATTGGTGGTGGTGGTGGTGGAATTGGTGGTGGTATTGGTGGTATTGGTGGTGGTATTGGTGGTGTGGTATTGGTGGTGGTGGTATTGGTATTGGTGGTATTGGCAGTGGCATTGGTGGTGGTATTGGTGGTGGTAGTATTGGTGGTTTTGGTGGTGGTGGTGGTGGCATTGGTGGTGGTATTGGTGGCAGTATTGGTATTGGTGGGATTGGTGGTGGTACTGGTATTGACGATGGTGGTATTGGTGGTGGTGGTATGGTGGTGGCGAAAATGGTGGTGGTATTGGTCGTGGTATTGGTGGTAATGGTGGTATTGGTGGTGATGGTGGTATTGGCGGTGGTGTTATTGGTGGTGGTATTGGTGGTGGTGGTATTGGTGGTGGTATTGGTCGTAGTGGTATTGCTGGTGATGGTATTGGTGGTGGTTTTGGTCGGTGGTATTGGTGGATGGTATTGACAGTCGTGGTATAGGTGGTGGTGGTGGTGATGGTATTGGTAGAGGTGGTATTGGTGGTATTGGGATTGGTTGTGGTATTGGTGGTGGTAGCATTGGTGGTATTTGTGGATGTGGTATTGGTGATGGTTTTCGTGGTGATGGTAATGGTAATGATATTGGTGGTGGTGCTATTGGTGGTGGTGGTACTGGTTGTGGTATTGGTAGTGGTGGTGGGGGTATTGGTGGTGGGGTATTGGTATTGGTGGTGGTGGTGGTGGTGGTAGTGGTATTGGTGGTGGTGATATTTGTGGTGGTGGTAGTATTAGTTGTATTGGTGCTGGTATTGATGGTGGTGGTATTGGTGGTAGTGGTGGTAGTGGTGTTGGTGTTATTTGTGATGGTATTGGAGGGGGTGGTATTGGTGGTGGTGGTATTGATGGTATTGGTGGTGGTGGTATTGGTGGTGGTATTGGTGTTGGAGGTGGTATTGGTGCTGGTATTGGTGGTGGTGGTGGTATTGCTGGTGGTGGTATTGGCGGTGGTGGTATTAAAGGTGGTGGTATTGGTGGTGGTATTGATAGTGGTGGTGGTGGTAATGGTATTGGTGGCACTGGTATTGGTGGGTGTGATGGTATTGGTGGTGGTGGTGGTATTAGTGGTGGAATTGGTGGTGGTGAGGGTATTGGTGGCGGTGATATTGGTGGTGATGGTGGTGGTATTGGTGGTGGTATTAGTGGTGGTGGTATTGGTATTGGTGGTGGTGGTATTGGTGATGATGGTATTGGTGATGATGGTATTAGTGGTGGCATTGGTGGTGGTGGAATTGGTGGTGGTATTGGTGGTGGTGGTATTTGTGGTGATGGTATTGGTGATGGTATTGGTGGTGGTATTGCTATTGGTTGTATTTGTGATGGTATTGGTGGTATTGGTAGTGGTATTGCTGGTGGTGGTATTGGCGGCGGTGGTGGTATTAAAGGTGGTGGTATTGGTGGTGGTGGTATTGATATTGGTGGTGGGATTGGTATTGGTGGTGGTGGTAATGGTATTGGTGATGGTGGTAATGGTATTGGTGGCACTGGTATTGGTGGGTGTGATGGTATTGGTGGTGGTGAGGGTATTGGTGGTGGTAATATTGGTGGTGGTGGTATTAGTGGTGGAATTGGTGGTGGTGAGGGTATTGGTGGCGGTGATATTGGTGGTGGTGGTGGTGGTATTGGTGGTGGTATTAGTGGTGGTGGTATTGGTATTGGTGGTGGTGGTATTGGTGATGATGGTATTGGTGATGTTGGTATTAGTGGTGGCATTGGTGGTGGTATTGGTGGTGGTATTGGTGGTAGTGGTATTTGTGGTGGTGGTATTGGTGATGGTATTGGTGATGGTATTGGTGGTGGTATTGCTATTGGTTGTATTTGTGATGGTATTGGTGGTATTGGTAGTGGTATTGGTGGTGGTGGTGGTGGAATTGGTAGTGGTATTGGTGGTATTGGTGGTGGTATTGGTGGTGTGGTATTGGTGGTGGTGGTATTGGTATTGGTGGTATTGGCAGTGGCATTGGTGGTGGTATTGGTGGTGGTGGTATTGGTGGTGGTAGTATTGGTGGCTTTGGTGGTGGTGGTGGTGGTATTGGTGGCAGTATTGGTATTGGTGGGATTGGTATTGGTGGTGGTACTGGTATTGACGATGGTGGTATTGGTGGTGGTGGTATGGTGGTGGAGGTAATGGTGGTGGTATTGGTTGTGGTATTGGTGGTGATGGTGGTATTGGTGGTGATGGTGGTATTGGCGGTGGTGGTATTGGTGGTGGTATTGGTGGAGGTGGTGGTGGTATTGGTGGTGGGATTGCTCGTAGTGGTATTGCTGGTGATGGTATTGGTGGTGGTTTTGGTCGGTGGTATTGGTGGATGGTATTGGTGGGTGGTATTGACAGTGGTGGTATAGGTGGTGGTGGTATTGGTATTGGTAGAGGTGGTATTGGTGGTATTGGTATTGGTTGTGGTATTGGTGGTGGTAGCATTGGTGGTATTTGTGGATGTGGTATTGGTGGTGGTATTGGTGATGGTTTTGGTGGTGATGGTAATGGTAATGATATTGGTGGTGGTATTGGTGGTGGTGGTGCTATTGGTGGTGGTGGTATTGGTTGTGGTATTGGTAGTGGTGGTGGGGGTATTGGTGGTGGGGTATTGGTATTGGTGGTGGTAGTGGTATTGGTGGTGGTGATATTTGTGGTGGTGGTAGTATTAGTTGTATTAGTGCTGGTATTGATGGTGGTGGTATTGGTGGTAGTGGTGGTAGTGGTATTGGTGTTGGTGTTATTTGTGATGGTATTGGTGGTGGTGGTATTGGTGGTGGTATTTGTGGTGGTGGTGGTATTGGTGGTGGTGGTGGTGGTATTGGTGGTGGTGGTGGTGATATTTGTGGTGGTGGTAGTATTAGTTGTATTGGTGCTGGTATTGATGGTGGTGGTATTGGTGGTAGTGGTGGTAGTGGTATTGGTGTTGGTGTTATTTGTGATGGTATTGGAGGGGTGGTATTGGTGGTGGTGGTAGTGGTATTTGTGGTGGTATTGATGGTATTGGTGGTGGTATTGGTGGTGGTATTGGTGTAGGAGGTGGTATTGGTGGTATTGGTGCTGGTATTGGTGGTGGTGGTATTGGCGGCGGTGGTGGTATTAAAGGTGGTGGTATTGGTGGTATTGATATTGGTGGTGGGATTGGTATTGGTGGTGGTGGTAATGGTATTGGTGATGGTGGTAATGGTATTGGTGGCACTGGTATTGGTGGGTGTGATGGTATTGGTGGGTGTGATGGTATTGGTGGTGGTAATATTGGTGGTGGTGGTATTAGTGGTGGAATTGGTGGTGAGGGTATTGGTGGCGGTGATATTGGTGGTGGTGGTGGTGGTATTGGTGGTGGTATTAGTGGTGGTGGTATTGGTATTGGTGGTGGTGGTATTGGTGATGATGGTATTGGTGATGATGGTATTAGTGGTGGCATTGGTGGTGGTGGTATTGGTGGTGGTATTGGTGGTAGTGGTATTTGTGGTGATGGTATTGGTGATGGTATTGGTGGTGGTATTGCTATTGGTTGTATTTGTGATGGTATTGGTGGTATTGGTAGTGGTATTGGTGGTGGTGGTGGAATTGGTGGTGGTATTGGTGGTATTGGTGGTGGTATTGGTGGTGTGGTATTGGTGGTGGTGGTATTGGTATTGGTGGTATTGGCAGTGGCATTGGTGGTGGTATTGGTGGTTTTGGTGGTGGTGGTGGTGGCATTGGTGGTGGTATTGGTGGCAGTATTGGTATTGGTGGGATTGGTGGTGGTACTGGTATTGACGATGGTGGTATTGGTGGTGGTGGTAGCGGTAATGGTGGTGGTATTGGTGGTGGTATTGGTGGTGATGGTGGTATTGGCGGTGGTGTTATTGGTGGTGGTATTGGTGGTGGTGGTATTGGTCGTAGTGGTATTGCTGGTGATGGTATTGGTGGTGGTTTTGGTCGGTGGTATTGGTGGATGGTATTGACAGTCGTGGTATAGGTGGTGGTGGTGGTGATGGTATTGGTAGAGGTGGTATTGGTGGTATTGGGATTGGTTGTGGTATTGGTGGTGGTAGCATTGGTGGTATTTGTGGATGTGGTATTGGTGATGGTTTTCGTGGTAATGGTAATGATATTGGTGGTGGTGCTATTGGTGGTGGTGGTATTGTTTGTGGTATTGGTAGTGGTGGTGGGGGTATTGGTGGTGGGGTATTGGTATTGGTGGTGGTGGTGGTAGTGGTATTGGTGGTGGTGATATTTGTGGTGGTGGTAGTATTAGTTGTATTGGTGCTGGTATTGATGGTGGTGGTATTGGTGGTAGTGGTGGTATTGGTGTTGGTGTTATTTGTGATGGTATTGGTGGTGGTGGTATTGTTTGTGGTATTGGTAGTGGTGGTGGGGGTATTGGTGGTGGGGTATTGGTATTGGTGGTGGTGGTGGTAGTGGTATTGGTGGTGGTGATATTTGTGGTGGTGGTAGTATTAGTTGTATTGGTGCTGGTATTGATGGTGGTGGTATTGGTGGTAGTGGTGGTAGTGGTGTTGGTGTTATTTGTGATGGTATTGGAGGGGGTGGTATTGGTGGTGGTGGTATTGGTGGTGGTGGTATTGGTGGTGGTGGTATTTGTGGTGGTGGTGGTATTGGTGGTGGTGGTATTGGTGGTGGTATTGGTGTTGGAGGTGGTATTGGTGGTATTGGTGCTGGTATTGGTGGTGGTGGTGGTATTGCTGGTGGTGGTATTGGCGGTGGTGGTATTAAAGGTGGTGGTATTGGTGGTGGTGGTATTGATAGTGGTGGTGGTGGTAATGGTATTGGTGGCACTGGTATTGGTGGGTGTGATGGTATTGGTGGTGGTGGTGGTATTAGTGGTGGAATTGGTGGTGGTGAGGGTATTGGTGGCGGTGATATTGGTGGTGATGGTGGTGGTATTGGTGGTGGTATTAGTGGTGGCGGTATTGGTATTGGTGGTGGTGGTATTGGTGATGATGGTATTGGTGATGATGGTATTAGTGGTGGCATTGGTGGTGGTGGAATTGGTGGTGGTATTGGTGGTGGTGGTATTTGTGGTGATGGTATTGGTGATGGTATTGGTGGTGGTATTGCTATTGGTTGTATTTGTGATGGTATTGGTGGTATTGGTAGTGGTATTGCTGGTGGTGGTATTGGCGGCGGTGGTGGTATTAAAGGTGGTGGTATTGGTGGTGGTGGTATTGATATTGGTGGTGGGATTGGTATTGGTGGTGGTGGTAATGGTATTGGTGATGGTGGTAATGGTATTGGTGGCACTGGTATTGGTGGGTGTGATGGTATTGGTGGTGGTGAGGGTATTGGTGGTGGTAATATTGGTGGTGGTGGTAATATTGGTGGTGGTGGTATTAGTGGTGGAATTGGTGGTGGTGAGGGTATTGGTGGCGGTGATATTGGTGGTGGTGGTGGTATTGGTGGTGGTATTAGTGGTGGTGGTATTGGTATTGGTGGTGGTGGTATTGGTGATGATGGTATTGGTGATGTTGGTATTAGTGGTGGCGGTATTGGTGGTGGTATTGGTGGTAGTGGTATTTGTGGTGGTGGTATTGGTGATGGTATTGGTGATGGTATTGGTGGTGGTATTGCTATTGGTTGTATTTGTGATGGTATTGGTGGTTTTGGTAGTGGTTTTGGTGGTGGTGGTGGTGGAATTGGTAGTGGTATTGGTGGTATTGGTGGTGGTATTGGTGGTGTGGTATTGGTGGTGGTGGTATTGGTATTGGTGGTATTGGCAGTGGCATTGGTGGTGGTATTGGTGGTGGTGGTATTGGTGGTGGTAGTATTGGTGGCTTTGGTGGTGGTGGTGGTGGTGGTATTGGTGGCAGTATTGGTATTGGTGGGATTGGTATTGGTGGTGGTACTGGTATTGACGATGGTGGTATTGGTGGTGGTGGTATGGTGGTGGCGGTAATGGTGGTGGTATTGGTTGTGGTATTGGTGGTGATGGTGGTATTGGTGGTGATGGTGGTATTGGCGGTGGTGGTATTGGTGGTGGTATTGGTGGAGGTGGTGGTGGTATTGGTGGTGGGATTGCTCGTAGTGGTATTGCTGGTGATGGTATTGGTGGTGGTTTTGGTCGGTGGTATTGGTGGATGGTATTGGTGGATGGTATTGACAGTGGTGGTATAGGTGGTGGTGGTATTGGTATTGGTAGAGGTGGTATTGGTGGTATTGGTATTGGTTGTGGTATTGGTGGTGGTAGCATTGGTGGTATTTGTGGATGTGGTATTGGTGGTGGTATTGGTGATGGTTTTGGTGGTGATGGTAATGGTAATGATATTGGTGGTGGTATTGGTGGTGGTGGTGCTATTGGTGGTGGTGGTATTGGTTGTGGTATTGGTAGTGGTGGTGGGGGTATTGGTGGTGGGGTATTGGTATTGGTGGTGGTAGTGGTATTGGTGGTGGTGATATTTGTGGTGGTGGTAGTATTAGTTGTATTAGTGCTGGTATTGATGGTGGTGGTATTGGTGGTAGTGGTGGTAGTGGTATTGGTGTTGGTGTTATTTGTGATGGTATTGGTGGTGGTGGTATTGGTGGTGGTATTTGTGGTGGTGGTGGTATTGGTGGTGGTGGTGGTGGTATTGGTGGTGGTGGTGGTGATATTTGTGGTGGTGGTAGTATTAGTTGTATTGGTGCTGGTATTGATGGTGGTGGTATTGGTGGTAGTGGTGGTAGTGGTATTGGTGTTGGTGTTATTTGTGATGGTATTGGAGGGGGTGGTATTGGTGGTGGTGGTAGTGGTATTTGTGGTGGTATTGATGGTATTGGTGGTGGTGGTATTGGTGGTGGTATTGGTGTAGGAGGTGGTATTGGTGGTATTGGTGCTGGTATTGGTGGTGGTGGTATTGGCGGCGGTGGTGGTATTAAAGGTGGTGGTATTGGTGGTATTGATATTGGTGGTGGGATTGGTATTGGTGGTGGTGGTAATGGTATTGGTGATGGTGGTAATGGTATTGGTGGCACTGGTATTGGTGGGTGTGATGGTATTGGTGGGTGTGATGGTATTGGTGGTGGTAATATTGGTGGTGGTGGTATTAGTGGTGGAATTGGTGGTGAGGGTATTGGTGGCGGTGATATTGGTGGTGGTGGTGGTGGTATTGGTGGTGGTATTAGTGGTGGTGGTATTGGTATTGGTGGTGGTGGTATTGGTGATGATGGTATTGGTGATGATGGTATTAGTGGTGGCATTGGTGGTGGTGGTGGTATTGGTGGTGGTATTGGTGGTAGTGGTATTTGTGGTGATGGTATTGGTGATGGTATTGGTGGTAGTATTGCTATTGGTTGTATTTGTGATGGTATTGGTGGTATTGGTAGTGGTATTGGTGGTGGTGGTGGAATTGGTGGTGGTATTGGTGGTATTGGTGGTGGTATTGGTGGTGTGGTATTGGTGGTGGTGGTATTGGTATTGGTGGTATTGGCAGTGGCATTGGTGGTGGTATTGGTGGTTTTGGTGGTGGTGGTGGTGGCATTGGTGGTGGTATTGGTGGCAGTATTGGTATTGGTGGGATTGGTGGTGGTACTGGTATTGACGATGGTGGTATTGGTGGTGGTGGTATGGTGGTGGCGGTAATGGTGGTGGTATTGGTGGTGGTATTGGTGGTGATGGTGGTATTGGTGGTGATGGTGGTATTGGCGGTGGTGTTATTGGTGGTGGTATTGGTGGTGGTGGTATTGGTCGTAGTGGTATTGCTGGTGATGGTATTGGTGGTGGTTTTGGTCGGTGGTATTGGTGGATGGTATTGACAGTCGTGGTATAGGTGGTGGTGGTGGTGATGGTATTGGTAGAGGTGGTATTGGTGGTATTGGGATTGGTTGTGGTATTGGTGGTGGTAGCATCTGTGGTATTTGTGGATGTGGTATTGGTGATGGTTTTCGTGGTAATGGTAATGATATTGGTGGTGGTGCTATTGGTGGTGGTGGTATTGTTTGTGGTATTGGTAGTGGTGGTGGGGGTATTGGTGGTGGGGTATTGGTATTGGTGGTGGTGGTGGTAGTGGTATTGGTGGTGGTGATATTTGTGGTGGTGGTAGTATTAGTTGTATTGGTGCTGGTATTGATGGTGGTGGTATTGGTGGTAGTGGTGGTAGTGGTATTGGTGTTGGTGTTATTTGTGATGGTATTGGTGGTGGTGGTATTGGTGGTGGTATTGGTGGTGGTATTTGTGGTGGTGATGGTATTCGTGGTGGTGGTTGTGGTATTGGTGGTGGTGGTGGTATTGGTGGTGGTATTGGTGGTGGTGATATTTGTGGTGGTAGTATTAGTTGTATTGGTGCTGGTATTGATGGTGGTGGTATTGGTGGTAGTGGTGGTAGTGGTAGTGGTGTTGGTGTTATTTGTGATGGTATTGGAGGTGGTGGTATTGGTGGTGGTGGTATTGGTGGTGGTGGTATTTGTGGTGGTGGTGGTATTGATGGCATTGGTGGTGGTGGTATTGGTGGTGGTATTGGTGTTGGAGGTGGTATTGGTGGTATTGGTGCTGGTATTGGTGGTGGTGGTATTGCTGGTGGTGGTATTGGCGGTGGTGGTATTAAAGGTGGTGGTATTGGTGGTGGTGGTATTGATATTGGTGGTGGGATTGGTATTGGTGGTGGTGGTAATGGTATTGGTGATGGTGGTAATGGTATTGGTGGCACTGGTATTGGTGGGTGTGATGGTATTGGTGGTGGTGGTGGTGGTATTAGTGGTGGAATTGGTGGTGGTGAGGGTATTGGTGGTGGTGATATTGGTGGTGATGGTGGTGGTATTGGTGGTGGTATTAGTGGTGGTGGTATTGGTATTGGTGGTGGTGGTATTGGTGATGATGGTATTGGTGATGATGGTATTAGTGGTGGCATTGGTGGTGGTGGAATTGGTGGTGGTATTGGTGGTGGTGGTATTTGTGGTGATGGTATTGGTGATGGTATTGGTGGTGGTATTGCTATTGGTTGTATTTGTGATGGTATTGGTGGTATTGGTAGTGGTATTGGTGGTGGTGGAATTGGTGGTGGTATTGGTGGTGGTATTGGTATTGGTGGTATTGGCAGTGGCATTGGTGGTATTGGTGGTGGTTTTGGTGGTGGTGGTGGTGGCATTGGTGGTGGTATTGGTGGCAGTATTGGTATTGGTATTGGTGGTGGTACTGGTATTGATGATGGTGGTATTGGTGGTGGTGGTATGGTGGTGGCGGTAATGGTGGTGGTATTGGTCGTGGTATTGGTGGTGATGGTGGTATTGGTGGTGATGGTGGTATTGGTGGTGATGGTGGTATTGGTGGAGGTGGTGGTATTGGTGGTGGTATTGTTGGTGGTATTGGTCATAGTGGTATTGGTGGATGGTATTGGTGGGTGGTATTGACAGTGGTGGTATAGGTGGTGGTGGTGGTGGTGATGGTATTGGTATTGGTAGAGGTGGTATTGGTGGTATTGGTATTGGTTGTGGTATTGGTGGTGGTAGTATTGGTGGTATTTGTGGATGTGGTATTGGTGGTGGTATTGGTGATGGTTTTGGTGGTGATGGTAATGGTATTGGTGGTGGTATTGGTGGTGGTGGTGGTGCTATTGGTGGTGGTGGTGCTATTGGTGGTGGTGGTGGTATTGGTGGTGGGGGTATTGGTGGTGGTGGGGGTATTGGTGGTGGTGGTGGTGGTAGTGGTAGTGGTATTGGTGGTGATATTTGTGGTGGTGGTAGTATTAGTTGTATTGGTGCTGGTATTGATGGTGGTGGTATTGGTGGTAGTGGTGGTAGTGGTATTGGTGTTGGTGTTATTTGTGATGGTATTGGTGGTGGTGGTATTGGTGGTGGTATTTGTGGTGGTGGTGGTATTGATGGTATTGGTGGTGGTGGTATTGGTGGTGGTGGTGGTATTGGTTGTGGTGATATTTGTGATGGTGGTAGTATTAGTTGTATTGGTGCTGGTATTGATGGTGGTGGTATTGGTGGTAGTGGTGGTAGTGGTATTGGTGTTGGTGTTATTTGTGATGGTATTGGTGGTGGTGGTGGTATTGGTGGTGGTATTTGTGGTGGTGGTGGTATTGATGGTATTGGTGGTGGTGGTGGTATTGGTGGTGGTATTGGTATGTGGTATTGGTGGTATTGGTGCTGGTATTGGTGCTGGTGGTGGTGGTGGTATTGGTGGCGGTGGTGGTATTAATGGTGGTGGTGGTATTGGTGGTATTTGTGATGGTATTGGTGGTATTGGTGGTGGTAGTATTGGTGGTGATGGTATTGGTGGTGGTATTGGTGGTGGTATTGGTGGTGATGGTATTGGTGGTGGTGGTGGCATTGGTGGTGGTTTTGTAGAAGAAAAAACCTTTCTAGGGGTTCACTGATGCTCCTGGTCCTTAAACCAACAAAGAAGAGATTGGCACAGAAGCTGGAATATCAAAATAACAACTTTATTAACCTCACATGAGGGAGACTGTGTCAATACAATACCCTCAGGCCACTGTATGAGACAGTCTATGGAGTGCAAACACTCTGGGTCTTTTATGCCCAGTTTATAGCTGAGTTAGCATGTAGACTCAAAAAGAGGCGGTACAAGTGTGCACATGAATAGCTAGTTACATATAAGGACACATAAGAATTGCTTAGTCAACAGAGTGGGAGGGTTTACAATATTGCTAATATTAGTTAAAATAGCCTGACAGTTACTCTACGAGCAGGTGCATTCTACCAGGTAGACCTTTCTGAGCATGTGCAGTGCTCTGGCTCAGTACTGAAGGAGTTAATTATAGTTCCTGACTCAAGTGAAATACAAGATCAGGCAACAGTGAAGAGGGAGAAAGCACATGGCGAGCACATGGCTAACTAAAATGGCTGCCAAAAACAAAATGGCTTCAGCTGATGCTAACATCCATTTCAGCTAGTTTTCCACAGTATTGGTGGTGGTGGTATTGGTGGTGGTGGGATTTGTGGTGGTGGGATTGGTGATGGTTTTGTTGGTGGTTTTGGTGGTGGTGGTATTGGTGGTGGTATTGGTAGTATGGGTGGTGGTGGTGGTAATGGTGGTGTTAGTGTTGGTATTGGTGGTGGTGGTATTGGTATTGGTATTGGTGGTGGTGGTGGCATTGGTGGTGGTGGTATTGGTGGTGGTAGTATTCGTGGTTGTATTGGTGGTGGTGGTATTCATGGTGGTATTGGTGGTTGTATTGGTGGTGGTGGTGGTATTGGTATTGGTATTGGTGGTGGTGGTGGCATTGGTGGTGGTGGTATTGGTGGTGGTAGTATTCGTGGTTGTATTGGTGGTGGTGGTATTCATGGTGGTATTGGTGGTGGTGGTATTGGTATTGGTATTAATGGTGGTGATATTGGTGATGGTGGTGGTATTGGTGGTGGTGGTATTGGTAGTGGTGGTATTGGTAGTGGTGGTATTGGTGGTGGTGGTATTGGTGGTGGTATTGGTGGTGGTGGTATTGGTGATGGTGGTGGTATTGGCAGTGGTATTGGTGGTGGTGGTATTGGTGGTGATGGTGGTATTGGCGGTGGTGGTGTTATTGGTGGTGATGGTGGAATTGGTGGTGGTGGTGGTGTTATTGGTGGTGGTGGTATTGGTGGTGGTGGCATTGATGGTAGTGGCATTGGTGGTGGTGGCATTGATGGTGGTGGAATTGGTGGTGCTGGTATTGGTATTGGTGGTTGTGGTGGTGGTATTGGTGGTGGTATTGGTGATATTGGTGGTGGTGGTATTGGTGGTGGTGGTAGTGGTATTGGTGGTGGTATTGGTGGCATTGGTGGTGGTGGCATTGGTGGTGGTGGTATTGGTGGTATTGGTGTATTGGTGGTATTGGTGTATTGGTGGTATTGGTGGTGGTGGTATTGGTAGAGTTGGTGGTGGTATTGATGGTGGTAGTATTGGTGGTATTGTTGGTGGTATTGGTATTGGTGGTGGGATTGGTCATTGGTATTGGCGGTTGGTATTGGTGGGTGGTATTGGTGGTGGTGGTATAGGCGGTGGTGGTGGTATTGGTGGTCGTGGTATTGGTTGAGGTGGTATTGGAGGGGGTAGTATTGGAGGGGGTGGTATTGGTGGTGGTGATGGTATCGGTGGTGGTGGTGGTGGTGGTGGTATTGGTGGTGGTGGTATTGGCTGTGGTGTTATTGGTGTTGGTGGTGGTATTGGTGGTGGTGGTATTGGTGGTGGTGGTATTGGTGGTTATGGTGGTGGTGGTATTGGTGGTGGTGGTATTGGTATTAGTGGCGGTATTGGTGATGGTGGTATTGGTATTAGTGGCGGTATTGGTGGTGGTATTGGTATTGGCGGTGGCATTCATATTGGTGGTATTGGTGGTGGAATTGGTGGTGGTGGTGGTATCAGTGGTGATAGTATTGGTGGTGGTGTTATTGGTGCTGGTGGTATTGGTGGTGGTATTGGTAGTGTTGGTGGTATTGGTGGTGGTGGATTTGGTGGTGGTATTAGTATTGGTGGTGGTGGTGGTAGTGATATTGGTATTGGTGGTATTGGTATTGGTGGTGGTATTGGTGGTGGTATTGTGGTGGTGGTGGTAGTGGCGGTGGTATTGGTAGTATTGGTAGTGGGATTGGTATTGCTGGTGATGTTGGTATTGCTGGTGATGGTGGTACTGGTGGTGGTGATGGTATTGGTGGTGATGGTATCGGTGGTGGTGATATTGGTGGTGGTGATATTGGTGGTGTTAATGGTGATGGTGGTGGTGATGGTGGTGGTGGTATTGGTGGCCGTGGTATTGGTGGTGCCATTGGTGGTGGAGGCATTGGTGGTGGTCGTATTGGTAGTGGTATTGGTGGTGGTGGTATTGGTGGTGGTCGTATTGGTATTGGTGGTGGTGGTGGTGGTATTGGCGGTGGCATTGGTACTGGTGGTATTGGTGGCATTGGTATTGGTGGTGGTATTGGTGGTGGTAATGGTATTGGTGGTGGTAATGGTATTGGTGGTGATGGCATCGGTGGTGGTGATATTGGTAATGGTGGTGGTGGTGGTGTTATTGGTGGTGGTGGTATTGATGGTGGTGGTATTGGTGGTGGCGGTATTGGTGGTGGTATTAATATTGGCAGTGGTATTGGTGGTGGTGGTATTGGTGGTGGTGGTATTGGTGGTGGTGGTATTGGTGGTGGTCGTATTGGTATTGGTGGTGGTCGTATTGGTGGTGGAGGTATTGGTGGTGTTGGTGGCATTGGTGGTGGTGGTATTGGTGGTGGTGGTGAAATTGGTGGTGGTAGTATTGGTGGAATTGGTAGTGCTATTGGTGGTGGTAATTGTGGTGGTGGTATTGGTGGAGATATTGGTGGTGGTGGTATTGGTGGTGGTGGTATTGGTGATATTGGTATTAGTATTGGTGGGGGTACTGGTAGTGGTGGTATTGGTGGTGGCATTGGTGGTGGTGGTATTGGTGATGGTATTGGTGGTGGCGGTGGTATTGGCGGTGGTGGCATTGGTGGTGGTGATGGTATTGGTGGTGGTGATGGTATTGGTGGTGGTGATATTGGTATTGGTGGTGGTGGTATTGATGGCATTGGTGGTATTGGTGGTGGTGGTGGTATTGGCGGTAGTGGTATTTGTGGTGGTGGTATTGGTGGTGGTGTTGGTGATGGTATTGGTGGTGGTATTGGTGGTGGTATTGGTGGTGGTGGTATTGGTGGTGGTGGTGGTATTTGTGGTGGTGGTATTGATATTGGCAGTGGGATTGGTATTGGTGGCGGTGGTAGTGGTGATGGTATTGGTTGTGGTGAAGGTATTGGTGGTGGTGATATTGGTGGTGGTATTGGTGGTGGTATTGGTGGTGGTACTGGTGGTGGTGCTGGGACTGGTGGTGGTATTGGTGGTGGTGGTATTGGTGATGATGGTATTGGTGGTGGTGGCGTTGGTGGTGGTGGTATTGGTGGTGGTGGTTGGTGGTGGTGGTATTGGTGGTGGTATTGGTGGTGGTGGTATTGGTGGTGGTGGTATTGGTATTAGTAGTATGGGTGGTATTGGTGGTAGTAGTGCTGGTATTGGTGGTGGTGGTATTGGTATTTGTGGTGGTGGTATTTGTGGTGGTGGTATTGGTGGTGGAGGTATTGCTTGTGGTATTGGTATTGGTGGTATTTGTGATGGTATTGGTGGTATTGGTGGTGGTCATGGAATTGGTGGTGGTATTGGTGGTGGTGGTATTGGTGGTGGTATTGGTATTGATGGTAGTGGTATTGGTGGTGGTGGTGGTATTGGTATTGGGGGTGGCATTGGTATTGGTGGTGGTAGTATTGGTGGTATTGGTGGTGGTGGTGGCATTGGTGGTGGGGTTGGTATTGGTGGTGGTATTGGTGGTGATGGTGGTATTGGTGGTGGTGGTATTGGTTTTGGTGGTATTGGTTTTGGTGGTATTGGTATTGGTGGTGGTATTGGTGGTATTGTTGGTGGTATTGGTGGTGGTGGTATTGGTCGGTGGTATTGGTGGGTGGTAGAATTGGTGGTATTGGTGGTGGTATTGGTGATGGTGGTGGTATAGGTGGTGCTGGTGGTATTGGTGGTGGTGGTATTGGTATTGGTGGTGGTGATATTGGTGGTGGTATTGGTGGTGGTAGAATTGGTGGCATTGGTGGTGGTGGTATTGGTGGTGGTTTTATTGGTGATGGCGGTGGTGCTATTGGTGGTGATGATATTTGTGGTGGAGGGGGTGGTATTGGTTCTGGTGTTGGTAGTGGTGTTGGTGGTATTGGTGGTGGGGGTATTGGTGATGGTGGTATTGGTGGTGGTGCTATTGGTGGTGGGGTATTGGTGGTGGTGGTAGTGGTATTGGTGGTGGTGTTGCCATTGGTGGTGGTGGTATTGGTGGTGGTGGTATTGGTGGTAGTGGTGGTGGTGGTGGTATTGGTGGTGGTGGTATTGGTGGTGGTGGTGGTATTGGTGGTGGTGGTGGTTGTGGTGGTATTGGTATTGGTGGTGGTGGTGGTATTGGTGGTGGTGGCATTGGTGGTGGTGGCATTGGTATTGGTGGTGGTGGTATTAGTGGTATTGGGGCTGGTATTGGTGGTGGTGGTGGTATTGGTGGTAGTGGTGGTGGTATTTGTGATGGTATTGGTGGTGGTGGTTTTGGTGGTGGTATTTGTGGTGGCATTTGTGGTGGTGGTGGTATTGATGGTGGTATTGATGGTGGTGGTAGTATTGGTGGTGGTACTATTGGTGGTGGTATGTGGTATTGGTGCTGGTATTGGTGGTGGTGGTATTGGTGGCAGTGGTGGTATTGGTGGTGGTGGTGGTGGTATTGGTGGTATTTGTGATGGTATTGATGGTGGTGGTATTAGTGGTGGTATTGGTGGTGGTATTGGTGATGGTATTGGTAGTATAGGTGGTTGTGGTGGTGGTATTGGTGGTGGTGGTAATATTGGTGGTAGTGGCATTGGTGGTGGTGGTGGCATTGGTGGTGGTATTGGTGATATTGGTGGTGGTGGTATTGGTGGTGGTGATATTGGTGGTGGTATTGGTGGTGGTATTGGTATTGATGGTAGCATTGAGAGTGGTGGTGGTATTGATGGTGGTTTTATTGGTGGGGGTGGTATTGGTGGTGGTAATTGTGGTGGTGGTATTGGTGGCGGCATTGGTGGTGGTGGTATTGGTATTAGTATTGGTAGTGGTGGTGGTATTGGTAGTGGTGGTATAGGTGGTGGCATTGGTGGTGGTGGCGGTGGTGGTGGTATTGGTGGTGGTGGTATTTATGGTATTGGTGGGGGTGTTATTGGTGGTATTGGTGGTGGTGGTAGTGGTATTTGTGGTGGTGGTATTGGTGGTGGTGGTATTGGTGGTGGTATTGGTGGTGGTGGTGGTATTTGGGGTGGTGGTATTCATAGTGGGGGTGGTATTTGTGGAGGTATTGCTGGTGGTGATATTGGTGGTGGTGGTATTGAGATTGGCGGTGGGATTTGTATTGGTGGTGGTGGTATTGGTATTGGTGGTGGTGGTATAGGTGGCGGTGATGGTATTGGTGGTGGTATTGGTGGTGGTGGTGGTATTGGTGGCATTGGTGGTGGTGGCATTGGTGGTATTGGTGGTGGTATTAGTGGTGGTATTGGTGTATTGGTGGTATTGGTGGTGGTGGTATTGTTGGTGATGGTATTGGTGGTGGTGGTATTGGTAGAGGTGGTGGTGGCATTGGTGGTGGTATTGGTCATTGGTATTGGCAGTTGGTATTGGCGGTTGGTATTGTTGGGTGGAATTGGTGGTGGTGGTATAGGCGGTGGTGGTGGTATTGGTGGTCGTGGTATTGGTAGAGGTGGTATTGGAGGTGGTGGTATTGGTATTGGTGGTGATGGTATCGGTCGTGGTGGTGATATTGGTGGTGGTGGTGGTATTGGTTGTGGTGGTATTGGTGGTGGTATTGGTGGTATTGATGGTGGTGGAATTGGTGGTGGTATTGGTGGTGGTGGCATTGGTGGTGGTGGCATTGGTATTGGTGGTGGTGGTATTAGTGGTATTGGGGCTGGTATTGGTGGTGGTGGTGGTATTGGTGGTAGTATTTGTGATGGTATTGGTGGTGGTGGTTTTGGTGGTGGTATTTGTGGTGGCATTTGTGGTGGTGGTGGTATTGGTGGTGGTATTGATGGTGGTGGTAGTATTGGTGGTGGTACTATTGGTGGTGGTATGTGGTATTGGTGCTGGTATTGGTGGTGGTGGTATTGGTGGCAGTGGTGGTATTGGTGGTGGTGGTGGTGGTATTGGTGGTATTTGTGATGGTATTGATGGTGGTGGTATTAGTGGTGGCATTGGTGGTGGTATTGGTGATGGTATTGGTAGTATAGGTGGTTGTGGTGGTGGTATTGGTGGTGGTGGTAATATTGGTGGTAGTGGCATTGGTGGTGGTGGTGGCATTGGTGGTGGTATTGGTGATATTGGTGGTGGTGGTATTGGTGGTGGTGATATTGGTGGTGGTATTGGTGGTGGTATTGGTATTGATGGTAGCATTGAGAGTGGTGGTGGTATTGATGGTGGTTTTATTGGTGGGGGTGGTATTGGTGGTGGTAATTGTGGTGGTGGTATTGGTGGCGGCATTGGTGGTGGTGGTATTGGTAGTGGTGGTGGTATTGGTAGTGGTGGTATACGTGGTGGCATTGGTGGTGGTGGCGGTGGTGGTGGTATTAGTGGTGGTGGTATTTATGGTATTGGTGGGGGTGTTATTGGTGGTATTGGTGGTGGTGGTAGTGGTATTTGTGGTGGTGGTATTGGTGGTGGTGGTGGTATTTGGGGTGGTGGTATTCATGGTGGGGGTGGTATTGTGGAGGTATTGCTGGTGGTGATATTGGTGGTGGTGGTATTGAGATTGGCGGTGGGATTTGTATTGGTGGTGGTGGTATTGGTATTGGTGGTGGTGGTATTGGTGGCGGTGATGGTATTGGTGGTGGTATTGGTGGTGGTGGTGGTATTGGTGGCATTGGTGGTGGTGGCATTGGTGGTATTGGTGGTGGTATTGGTGGTGGTATTGGTGTATTGGTGGTATTGGTGGTGGTGGTATTGTTGGTGATGGTATTGGTGGTGGTGGTATTGGTAGAGGTGGTGGTGGTATTGGTGGTGGTATTGGTCATTGGTATTGGCAGTTGGTATTGGCGGTTGGTATTGGTGGGTGGAATTGGTGGTGGTGGTATAGGCGGTGGTGGTGGTATTGGTGGTCGTGGTATTGGTAGAGGTGGTATTGGAGGTGGTGGTATTGGTATTGGTGGTGATGGTATCGGTCGTGGTGGTGATATTGGTGGTGGTGGTGGTATTGGTTGTGGTGGTATTGGTGGTGGTATTGGTGGTATTGATGGTGGTGGAATTGGTGGTGGTATTGGTGGTGGTGGTATTGGTATTGGTGGTGGTGGTATTGGTGGTGGTGGTATTGGTATTAGTGGCGGTATCGGTGGTGGTGGTATTGGCGGTGGCATTGATATTGGTGGTATTGGTGGTGGTGGCATTGGTATTGGTGGTGGTATTGGTGGTGGTGGTATCGGTGGCGGTATTAGTATTGGTGGTGGTGGTAGTGATATTGGTATTGGTGGTGGTGGTGGCATTGTTGGTGGTGGTATTGGTGGTGGTAGTATTGGTGGTGATTGTATTGGTGGTGGTGGTATTGGTGGTGGTGGTATTGGTATTGGCGGTGGTATTGGTATTGGTGGTATTGGTATTGGCAGTGGTATTGGTATTGCTGGTGGAATTGGTGGTGGTGGTATCGGTGATGGTGGTATTGGTGGTGGTGTTAATGGTGATGGTGGTGGTATTGGTGGTGGTATTGGTGGCCGTGGTATTGGTATTGGCGGCATTGGTGGTGGTGGTATTGATGGTGGTCGTATTGGTAGTGGTATTGGTGGTATTGGTGGTGGTCGTATTGGTATTGGTGGTGGTGGTGGTATTGGCGGTGGCATTGGTACTGGTGGTATTGGTGGCATTGGTATTGGTGGCGGTGGTATTGGTGGCATTGGTGGTATTGGTGGCGGTGGTATTGGTGGTGGTGATGGTATCGGTGGTGGTGATATTGGTGGTGGCGGTAATGGTGGTGGTATTGGTCATGGTATTGGTGGTGATGGTGGTATTGGTGGTGATGGTGATATTGGCGGTGGTGGTATTGGTATTGGTGGTGGTATTGGTGGAGGTGGTGGTATTGGTCATAGTGGTATTGCTGGTGATGGTATTGGTGGTGGTTTTGGTTGGTGGTATTGGTGGATGGTATTGGTGGGTGGTATTGACAGTGGTGGTATAGGTGGTTGTGGTGGTGATGGTATTGGTAGAGGTGGTATTGGTGGTATTGGTATTGGTTGTGGTATTGGTGGTGGTAGCATTGGTGGTATTTGTGGATGTGGTATTGGTGGTGGTGGTATGGGTGATGGTTTTGGTGGTGATGGTAATGGTAATGATATTGGTGGTGGTATTGGTGGTGCTATTGGTGGTGGTGGTATTGGTTGTGGTATTGGTAGTGGTGGTGGGGTATTGGTGGTGGGGTATTGGTATTGGTGGTGGTGGTGGCAGTGGTATTGGTGGTGGTGATATTTGTGGTGGTGGTAGTATTAGTTGTATTGGTGCTGGTATTGATGGTGGTGGTATTGGTGGTAGTGGTGGTAGTGGTATTGGTGTTGGTGTTATTTGTGATGGTATTGGTGGTGGTGGTATTGGTGGTGGTATTTGTGGTGGTGGTGGTATTGATGGTATTGGTGGTGGTGGTGGTGGTATTGGTGGTGGTGATATTTGTGGTGGTGGTAGTATTAGTTGTATTGGTGCTGGTATTGATGGTGGTGGTATTGGTGGTAGTGGTGGTAGTGGTATTGGTGTTATTTGTGATGGTATTGGTGGTGGTGGTATTGGTGGTGGTATTTGTGGTGGTGGTATTGATGGTATTGGTGGTGGTGGTATTGGTGGTGGTATTGGTGGTGGTATGTGGTATTGGTGCTGGTATTGGTGCTGGTGGTGGTGGTGGTATTGGTGGCGGTGGTGGTATTAATGGTGGTGGTGGTATTGGTGGTATTTGTGATAGTATTGGTGGTGATGGTATTGGTGGTGATGGTATTGGTGGTGGTATTGGTGGTGGTATTGGTGGTGGTATTGGTGGTGATGGTATTGGTGGTGGTGGTGGCATTGGTGGTGGTTTTGTAGAAGAAAAAACCTTTCTAGGGGTTCACTGATGCTCCTGGTCCTTAAACCAACAAAGAAGAGATTGGCACGGAAGCTGGAATATCAAAATAACAACTTTATTAACCTCACATGAGGGAGACTGTGTCAATACAATACCCTCAGGCCACTGTATGAGACAGTCTATGGAGTGCAAACACTCTGGGTCTTTTATGCCCAGTTTATAGCTGAGTTAGCATGTAGACTCAAAAAGAGGCGGTACAAGTGTGCACATGAATAGCTAGTTACATATAAGGACACATAAGAATTGCTTAGTCAACAGAGTGGGAGGGTTTACAATATTGCTAATATTAGTTAAAATAGCCTGACAGTTACTCTACGAGCAGGTGCATTCTACCAGCTAGACCTTTCTGAGCATGTGCAGTGCTCTGGCTCAGTACTGAAGGAGTTAATTATAGTTCCTGACTCAAGTGAAATACAAGATCAGGCAACAGTGAAGAGGGAGAAAGCACATGGCGAGCACATGGCTAACTAAAATGGCTGCCAAAAACAAAATGGCTTCAGCTGATGCTAACAGCCATTTCAGCTAGTTTTCCACAGTATTGGTGGTGGTGGTATTGGTGGGATTTGTGGTGGTGGGATTGGTGATGGTTTTGTTGGTGGTTTTGGTGGTGGTGGTATTGGTAGTATGGGTGGTGGTGGTGGTGGTGGTATTGGTGGTGGTGGGATTTGTGGTGGTGGGATTGGTGATGGTTTTGTTGGTGGTTTTGGTGGTGGTGGTATTGGTAGTATGGGTGGTGGTGGTGGTAATGGTGGTGGTGGTGGTGGTATTGGTGGTGGTGGTGGTGGTATTGGTGGTGGTGGTGGCATTGGTGGTGGTGGTGGTATTGGTGGTGGTAGTATTCGTGGTTGTATTGGTGGTGGTGGTATTCATGGTGGTATTGGTGGTTGTATTGGTGGTGGTGGTATTGGTGGTGGTATTGGTATTGGTATTAATGGTGGTGATATTGGTGATGGTGGTGGTATTGGTGGTTGTGGTATTGGTGGTGGTGGTATTGGTAGTATTTGTCGTATTGGTGGTGGTATTGGTGGTGGTGGTATTGGTGATGGTGGTGGTATTGGCAGTGGTATTGGTATTGGTGGTGGTGGTATTGGTGGTGGTGGTATTGGTGGTGATGGTGGTATTGGCGGTGGTGGTGTTATTGGTGGTGATGGTGGAATTGGTGGTGGTGGTGTTATTGGTGGTATTAGTGGTATTGGTATTGGTGGTGGTGGTATTGATGGTGGTGGCATTGGTGGTGGTGGCATTGGTGGTGGTGGCATTGATGGTGGTGGAATTGGTGGTGCTGGTATTGGTATTGGTGGTTGTGGTGGTGGTATTGGTGGTGGTGGTATTGGTGATATTGGTGGTGGTGGTATTGGTGGTGGTGGTATTGGTGGTATTGGTGTATTGGTGTATTGGTGGTATTGGTGTATTGGTGGTATTGGTGGTGGTGGTATTGGTAGAGTTGGTGGTGGTATTGGTGGTGGTATTGGTGATGGTAGTATTGGTGGTATTGTTGGTGGTATTGATATTGGTGGTGGTATTGGTCATTGGTATTGGCGGTTGGTATTGGTGGGTGGTATTGGTGGTGGTGGTATAGGCGGTGGTGGTGGTATTGGTGGTCGTGATATTGGTAGAGGTGGTATTGGAGGGGGTAGTATTGGAGGGGGTGGTATTGGTGGTGGTGATGGTATCGGTGGTGATGGTATCGGTGGTGGTGGTGATATTGGTGGTGGTGGTGGTATTGGTGGTGGTGGTATTGTATTGGTGCTGGTGGTATTGGCTGTGGTGGTATTGGTGTTGGTGGTGGTATTGATGGTGGAATTGGTGGTGGTATTGGTGGTGGTGGTATTGGTGGTGGTGGTATTGGTGGTTATGGTGGTGGTGGTATTGGTGGTGGTGGTGGTATTGATATTAGTGGCGGTATTGGTGATGGTGGTATTGGTATTAGTGGCGGTATTGGTTGTGGTGGTGGTATTGGTATTGGCGGTGGCATTGATAATGGTGGTATTGGTGGTGGTGGTATCGGTGGTGGTATTTGTGGTTGTATTGGTGGTGGTGGTATTCATGGTGGTATTGGTGGTTGTATTGGTGGTGGTGGTATTGGTGGTGGTGGTATTGGTAGTGGTGGTATTTGTCGTATTGGTATTGGTGGTGGTATTGGTGGTGGTGGTATTGGTGATGGTGGTGGTATTGGCAGTGGTATTGGTATTGGTGGTGGTGGTATTGGTGGTGATGGTGGTATTGGCGGTGGAGGTGTTATTGGTGGTGGTGGAATTGGTGGTGTTATTGGTGGTGGTGGTGGTGGTATTGGTGGTATTGGTGGTGGTGGTGGTATTGATGGTGGTGGCATTGATGGTGGTGGAATTGGTGGTGCTGGTATTGGTATTGGTATTGGTGGTTGTGGTATTGGTGGTGGTGGTATTGGTGGCATTGGTGGTGGTGGTATTGGTGGTGGTGATATTGGTGGTGGTGGTGGTGGTATTGGTGGTGGTGGTAGTGGTATTGGTGGTGGTGGTGGTATTGGTGGCATTGGTGGTGGTGGCATTGGTGGTGGTGGTATTGGTGGTGGTGGTATTGGTGGTATTGGTGTATTGGTGGTATTGGTGTATTGGTGGTATTGGTGGTATTGGTGGTGGTATTGGAAGAGTTGGTGGTGGTATTGGTGGTGGTAGTATTGGTGGTATTGTTGGTGGTATTGGTATTGGTGGTGGTATTGGTCATTGGTATTGGCGGTTGGTATTGGTGGGTGGTATTGGTGGTGGTGGTATAGGCGGTGGTGGTGGTATTGGTGGTCGTGGTATTGGTAGAGGTGGTATTGGAGGGGGTAGTATTGGAGGGGGTGGTATTGGTGGTGGTGATGGTATTGGTGGTGGTATTGGTGGTGGTGGTATTGTATTGGTGGTGGTGGTATTGGCTGTGGTGGTATTGGTGTTGGTGGTGGTATTGGTGGTGGTGGTATTGATGGTCGTGGAATTGGTGGTGGTATTGGTGGTGGTGGTGGTATTGGTGGTGGTGGTATTGGTGGTGGTGGTATTGGTGGTTATGGTGGTGGTGGTATTGGTGGTGGTGGTATTGGTATTAGTGGTGGTATTGGTGGTGGTGGTATTGGTATTAGTGGCGGTATTGGTGGTGGTATTGGTATTGGCTGTGGCATTGATATTGGTGGTATTGGTGGTGGAATTGGTGGTGGTGGTATCGGTGGTGATAGTATTGGTTGTGGTGTTATTGGTGCTGGTGGTATTGGTGGTGGTATTGGTAGTGTTGGTGGTATTGGTGGTGGTGGATTTGGTGGTGGTATTAGTATTGGTGGTGGTGGTAGTGATATTGGTATTGGTATTGGTGGTATTGGTATTGGTGGTGGTATTGGTGGTGGTGGTGGTATTGGTGGTGGTATTGTGGTGGTGGTATTGGTATTGGTGGTGGTGGTATTGGTAGTGGGATTGTATTGCTGGTGATGGTGGTACTGGTGGTGATGGTACTGGTGGTGGTATTGGTGGTGGTATTGGTGGTGATGGTATCGGTGGTGGTGATATTGGTGATGGTGGTATTGGTGGTGTTAATGGTGATGGTGGTGGTATTGGTGGTGGTATTGGTGGCCGTGGTATTGGTATTGGCGGTGCCATTGGTGGTGGAGGCATTGGTGGTGGTGGTATTGATGGTGGTCGTATTGGTAGTGGTATTGGTGGTGGTGTTATTGGTGGTGGTCGTATTGGTATTGGTGGTGGTGGTGGTGGTATTGGCGGTGGCATTGGTACTGGTGGTATTGGTGGCATTGGTATTGGTGGTGGTATTGGTGGCGGTGGTATTGGTGGTGGTAATGGTATTGGTGGTGGTGATGGTATTGGTGGTGGTGATATTGGTAATATTGGTATTGATGGTGGTGGTATTGGTATTGGCAGTGGTATTGGTGGTGGTATTGGTGGTGGTGGTATTGGTGGTGGTGGTATTGGTGGTGGTCGTATTGGTATTGGTGGTGGAGGTATTGGTGGTGTTGGTGGCATTGGTGGTGGTGGTATTGGTGGTGGTGGTGAAATTGGTGGTGGTATTGGTGGTGGTGGTGGTATTGGTGGTGGTGGTGGTGGTATTGGTGTTGGTGGAATTGGTAGTGCTGTTGGTGGTGCTAATTGTGGTGGTGGTATTGGTGGAGATATTGGTGGTGGTGGTATTGGTGGTGGTGGTGGTATTGGTATTAGTATTGGTGGTGGTGGTATTGGTGGGGGTACTGGTAGTGGTGGTATTGATGGTGGCATTGGTGGTGGTGGTATTGGTGATGGTATTGGTGGTGGCGGTGGTATTGGCGGTGGTATTGGTGGTGGTGGCATTGGTGGTGGTGATGGTATTATTGGTGGTGATATTGGTGGTGGTATTGGTGTATGGTGGTATTGGTGGTGGTAATGGTATTGGTGGTGGTGATGGTATCGGTGGTGGTGATATTGGTAATGGTGGTAGTGGTGGTGTTATTGGTGGTGGTGGCATTGGTATTGGTGGTGGTGGCATTGGTATTGATGGTGGTGGTATTGGTGGTGGTAATGGTATTGGCAGTGGTATTTTTGGTGGTGGTATTGGTTGTGGTGGTATTGGCGGTGCTGGCATTGGTGGTGGTGATGGTATTGGTGGTGGTGATATTGGTGGTGGTGCTGTTGGTATTGGTGGTGGTGGTATTGATGGCATTGGTGGTATTGGTGGTGGTGGTGGTATTGGCGGAATTGGTGGTAGTGGTATTTGTGGTGGTGGTATTGGTGGTGGTATTGGTGATGGTATTGGTGGTGGTATTGGTGGTGGTATTGGTGATGGTATTGGTGGTGGTATTGGTGGTGGTGGTATTGGGGGTGGTGGTATTTGTGGTGGTGGTATTGATATTGGCAGTGGGATTGGTATTGGTGGCGGTGGTAGTGGTGGTGGTGATGGTATTGGTTGTGGTGAAGGTATTGGTGGTGGTGATATTGGTGGTATTAGTGGTGGTATTAGTGGTTGTATTGGTGGTGGTATTGGTGGTGGTACTGGTGGTGGTACTGGTGGTGGTGCTGGTATTGGTGGTGGTATTGGTGGTGGTATTGGTGGTGGTGGTATTGGTGGTGGTATTGGTGGTGGTGGTATTGGTGGTGGTGGTATTGGTATTTGTGGTGGTGGTATTTGTGGTGGTGGTATTGGTGGTGGAGGAATTGCTTGTGGTATTGGTATTGGTGGTATTTGTGATGGTATTGGTGGTATTGGTGGTGGTTGTGGAATTGGTGGTGGTATTGGTGGTATTGGTGGTGGTATTGGTATTGGTGGTAGTGGTATTGGTGGTGGTGGTATTGGTATTGGGGGTGGCATTGGTATTGGTGGTGGTAGTATTGGTGGTATTGGTGGTGGTGGTGGCATTGGTGGTGGGGTTGGTATTGGTGGCGGTGGTATTGGTGGTGATGGTGGTGTTGGTGGTGGTGGTATTGGTGGTATTGTTGGTGGTATTGGTGGTGGTGGTATTGGTCGGTGGTATTGGTGGGTGGTAGAATTGGTGGTATTGGTGGTGGTATTGGTGAGGGTGGTGGTATAGGTGGTGCTGGTGGTATTGGTATTGGTGGTGGTATTGGTATTGGTGGTGGTGATATTGGTGGTGGTATTGGTGGTGGTAGAATTGGTGGCATTGGTGGTGGTGGTATTGGTGGTGGTTTTATTGGTGATGGCGGTGGTGCTATTGGTGGTGATATTTGTGGTGGAGGTGGTGGTATTGGTTCTGGTGTTGGTAGTGGTGTTGGTGCTATTGGTGGTGGGGGTATTGGTGATGGTGGTATTGGTGGTGGTGGTGGTGGTGGTGGTGCTATGGGTGGTGGGGTATTGGTATTGGTGGTGGTGGTAGTGGTATTGGTGGTGGCGTTGGCATTGGTGGTGGTGGCGGCATTGGTATTGGTGGTGGTGGTGGTATTTGTGGTGGTGGTGGTATTAGTTGTATTGGTGCTGGTATTGGTGGTGGTGGTATTGGTGGTAGTGGTGGTGGTGGTATTTGTGGTGGCGGTGGTGGTATTGATGGTATTGGTGGTGGTGGTGGTATTGGTATTGGTGGTGGTGGTATTGGTGGTGGTGGCATTGGTGGTGGTGGCATTGGTATTGGTGGTGGTGGTATTAGTGGTATTGGGGCTGGTATTGGTGGTGTTGGTGGTGGTATTGGTGGTGGTATTTGTGATGGTTTTGGTGGTGGTGGTTTTGGTGGTGGTATTTGTGGTGGCATTTGTGGTGGTGGTGGTATTGATGGTGGTGGTATTGATGGTGGTGGTATTGGTGGTGGTGGTAGTATTGGTGGTGGTACTATTGGTGGTAGTATGTGGTATTGGTGCTGGTATTGGTGGTGGTGGTATTGGTGGCAGTGGTGGTATCGGTGGTGGTGGTGGTATTGGTGGTATTTGTGATGGTATTGATGGTGGTGGTATTAGTGGTGGTATTGGTGGTGGTATTGGTGGTGGTATTGGTAGTATAGGTGGTTGTGGTGGTGGTGGTGGTATTGGTGGTGGTGATAATATTGGTGGTGGTGGCATTGGTGGTGGTGGTAGTATTGGTGGTGGCATTGGTGGTGGTATTGGTGATATTGGTGGTGGTGGTATTGGTGGTGGTGATATTGGTGGTGGTATTGGTGGTGGTATTTGTATTGATGGTGGCATTGAGAGTGGTGGTGGTATTGATGGTGATTTTATTGGTGGGGGTGGTATTGGTGGCGGCATTGGTGGTGGTGGTATTGGTATTAGTATTGGTAGTGGTGGTGCTATTGGTAGTGGTGGTATAGGTGGTGGCATTGGTGGTGGTGGTGGCATTGGTGGTGGCTGTGGTATTGGTGGTGGTATTGGTGGTGGTGGTATTGGTGGTGGTGGTATTTATGGTATTGGTGGTATTGGTGGGGGTGTTATTGGTGGTATTGGTATTGGTGGTGGTGGTAGTGGTATTTGTGGTGGTGGTATTGGTGGTGGTGGTGGTATTGGTGGTGGTATTTGGGGTGGTGGTATTCATGGTGGGGGTGGTATTTGTGGAGGTATTGCTGGTGGTGATATTGGTGGTGGTGGTATTGAGATTGGCGGTGGGATTGGTATTGGTGGTGGTGGTATTGGTGGCGGTGATGGTATTGGTGGTGGTGATATTGGTGGTGGTGGTATTGGTGGCATTGGTTGTGGTGGTGGTGGTATTGGTGGTAGTGGTGGTATTGGTGGTGGTATTGGTGTATTGGTGTATTGGTGGTATTGGTGGTGGTATTGTTGGTGATGGTATTGGTGGTGGTGGTATTGGTAGAGGTGGTGGTGGTATTGGTCATTGGTATTGGCGGTTGGTATTGGCGGTTGGTATTGGTGGGTGGAATTGGTGGTGGTGGTATAGGCGGTGGTGGTGGTATTGGTGGTCGTGGTATTGGTAGAGGTGTATTGGAGGTGGTGGTATTGGTATTGGTGGTGATGGTATCGGTGGTGGTGGTGGTGATATTGGTGGTGGTGGTGGTGGTATTGTATTGGTGGTGGTGGTATTGGTTGTGGTGGTATTGGTATTGGTGGTGGTGGTATTGATGGTGGTGGTATTGGTAGTGGTATTGGTGGTTGTGGTGGTGGTGGTATTGGTGGTGGTGGTATTGGTATTAGTGGCGGTATTGGTGGTGGTGGTGGCATTGGTGGTGGAATTGGTGGTGGTGGTATCGGTGGCGGTGGTATTGGTGGTGGTGGTATTGGTGGTGGTATTAGTATTGGTGGTGGTATTAGTATTGGTGGTGGTGGTAGTGATATTGGTATTGGTGGTGGTGGTTGCATTGGTGGTGGTGGTATTGGTAGTATTGGTGGTGATTGTATTGGTGGTGGTGGTATTGGTGGTGGTATTGGTATTGGCGGTGGTATTGGTATTGGTGGTATTGGTATTGGCAGTAGTATTGGTATTGCTGGTGGTGGTAATGGTGGTGGTATCAGTGATGGTGGTATTGGTGGTGGTGTTAATGGTGATGGTGGTGGTGGTATTGGTGGCCGTGGTATTGGTATTGGCGGCATTGGTGGTGGTGGTATTGATGGTGGTCGTATTGGTAGTGGTATTGGCGGTGGTCGTATTGGTATTGGTGGTGGTATTGGCGTTGGTACTGGTGGTATTGATGGCATTGGTGTTGGTGGCGGTTGTATTGGTGGCGGTGGTATTGGTGGCGGTGGTATTGGTGGTGGTGATGGTATCGGTAGTGGTGATATTGGTGATGGTGGTGGTATTGCTGGTGGTGGTGTTATTGGTGGTATTGGTGGTGGTATTGGTATTGATGGTGGTGGTATTGGTGGTGGCGGTATTGGTGGTGGTATTGGTATTGGCAGTGGTATTGGTGGTGGTGGCATTGATGGTGGTGGTATTGGTGGTGGTGGGATTGGTGGTGGTGATATTGGTGGTGGTGGTATTGGTGGTGGTCGTATTGGTATTGGTGGTGGAGGTTGTATTGGTATTGGCGGTGGCATTGGTGGTATTGGTGGTGGCATTGGTATTGGTGGTGGTATTGGTGGTGGTGGTGGTGTTGGTGGCATTGGTGGTGGTGAAATTGGTGGTGGTGATATTGGTGGTGGTGGCGGTGGAATTGGTAGTGCTATTGGTGGTGGTAATTGTGGTGGTATTGGTGGAGTTATTGGTGGTGGTGGTATTGGTGGTGGTGGTATTGGTGATATTGGTGATATTGGTATTGGTGGTGGTGGTATTGGTGGTGGTACTGGTAGTGGTGGTATTGGTGGTGGCATTGGTGGTGGTGGTATTGGTGATGGTATTTGTGGTGGTGGTGGTATTGGCAGTGGTATTGGTATTGGTGGTGGTTGTATTGGTGGTGGTGGCATTGGTGGTGGTGATGGTATTGGTGGTGGTGATATTGGTGGTGGTATTGGTGGTGGTGGTATTGATGGTATTGGTGGTGGTGGCATTGGCGGTAGTGGTATTTGTGGTGGTGGTATTGGTGGTGGTATTCGTGATGGTATTCGTGGTGGTATTGGTGGTGGTGATAGTATTGGTGGTGGTGGTTGTGGTGGTGGTATTCGTGGTGGTGGTATTCGTGGTGGTGGTGGTATTGGTGGTGGTGATATTGGTGGTGGTGGTATTGATATTGGCAGTGGGATTGGTATTGGTGGCGGTGGTAGTGGTGGTGGTGATGGTATTGGTGGTGGTGAAGGTATTGGTGGTGGTGATATTGGTGGTATTAGTGGTGGTATTGGTGGTGGTACTGGTGGTGGTGCTGTTATTGGTGGCGGTTTTGGTGGTGGTGGTATTGGTGATGATGGTATTGGTGGTGGTGGCATTGGTGGTGGTGGTATTGGTGGTGGTGGTATTGGTGGTGGTATTGGTGGTGGTGGTATTGGTAGTATGGGTGGTGGTGGTATTGGTGGTAGTAGTGCTGGTATTGGTGGTGGTGGTATTGGTATTTGTGGTGGTGGTATTTGTGGTGGTGGTTTTGGTGGTGGAGGTATTGCTTGTGGTATTGGTATTGGTGGTATTTGTGATGGTATTGGTGTTGGTGGTGGTCATGGAATTGGTGGTGGTGGTATTGGTATTGGTGGTAGTGGTATTGGTGGTAGTGGCATTTGTGGTGGTGGTATTGGGGGTGGCATTGGTATTGGTGGTGGTAGTATTGGTGGTATTGGTGGTGGTGGTGGCATTGGTGGTGGGATTGGTATTGGTGGTATTGGTGGTGATGGTGGTATTGGTTTTGGTGGTATTGGTGGTGGTGTATTGGTTTTGGTGGTATTGGTGGTGGTATTGGTGGTGGTGGTATTGGCCGGTGTTATTGGTGGGTGGTAGAATTGGTGGTGGTATTGGTGGTGGTGGTGGTGGTGGTATTGGTGGTGGTGGTGGTGGTATAGGTATTGGTGGTGGTGGTATTGTTGGTGGTGATATTGGTGGTGGTATTGGTGGTGATGGTATTTGTGGTGGTGGTATTGGTTGTGGTGTTGGTAGTGGTGTTGGTGGTGGGGGTATTGGTTGTGGTGTTGGTAGTGGTGTTGGTGGTATTGGTGGTGGGGATATTGGTGATGGTGGTGGTATTGGTGGTGGTGGTGGGGTATTGGTGGTGGTGGTAGTGGTATTGGTGGTATTGGTGGTGGTGTTGGCATTGGTGGTGGTGGTGGCATTGGTATTGGTGGTGGTATTTGTGGTGGTGGTGGTATTAGTTGTATTGGTGCTGGTATTGGTGGTTGTGGTATTGGTGGTAGTGGTGGTGGTGGTATTTGTGGTGGTGGTGGTATTGGTGGTGGTGGTATTGGTGGTGGTATTGGTATTGGTGGTGGTGGTATTGGTGGTGGTGGTATTGGTGGTGGTGGCATTGGTATTGGTGGGCGTAAGGCAAGCACGTCTGCGCCTGTCCGCGGCCAGCACCAGGAACCTTGGATCTCCGGGACCCCGCCGATACAACTCCGCCGCACTCCATGCACTCAACCCTGGAAGACACACCGACTGCGAAAGATCCTCGCCCATTACCACCCATGGACAGTTCTTGTGTAGACTCTGCCGCAGATCCTTCACCGTCGACAAAACCACCTCAACCGCCGAAGGCCCGCCTGATGCACGCACCGCCGAAACCCTAACATGCATTCTCCTCAACGTGTGCTCCCTGCACCGACACGCCGTAGAGATCTGGGACTTGATCGACACCCTCTCGCCCGACGTCGCATTCTTCACGGAAACCTGGACCAACGCCAGCTCCGGCCCCGACATCGCCATCGCCATCCCCGACGGCTACAAGATCCAGAGAAAGGACCGCCCCCACCGCCCAGGAGGAGGACTCGCCATCGCACATAAGACCCC
The DNA here is from genome assembly GCA_963921515.1 of Calotriton arnoldi. Lineage (NCBI taxonomy): Eukaryota > Metazoa > Chordata > Amphibia > Caudata > Salamandridae > Calotriton > Calotriton arnoldi. The sequence continues at coordinate 394,390 of CAWUFW010004331.1, forward strand.
CCTCCGACTCTCCACATCCAGCACGAGTGACCCCCACTCCAACACAGAACACCTCCACTTCCAGATCCAGGACCACGCTATACGGCACCCTCATCTACAGACCACCGGGACCTCGCACCCAGTCCGCAACTACCATCGCCGAGGTTGCCGCACCCCATGCCATCACCTCCATGGACTACATCCTACTCGGGGACCTGAACTTCCACCAGGACAACTGCGATGACCCCGACTCCACCACGCTCTTCGACAACCTCGCCAACCTCGGACTGAAGCAGCTGGTCAACACACCCACGCACAAAGCTGGACACACCCTCGACCCAATCTTCGCAGGTGGGACAAACATCCGCTTCAGCCACACAACCCAGCCCCTCTGGACGGACCACCACTGCATCCACTTCACCTTCAACACCACCACCGCACGCAAGCCCCCCCCCTGCACCCGCCACGATGGAACTGGAGCAAGGTCTCAGAGGAACACCTCAACACCACCCTCCTCCAAGCCTCCCCCAGCGCCTCGACCAACACCAACTCCGCAGCCAGGGAGTTTCACCGCTGGATCTCCTGCTGCGCCGACAAACTCGCACCCCTCCGCCGCACCGCCAAACAACGCCCTGTGAAGGCCGCCTGGTTCACCACGGAACTACAAGAAGCCAGACGCTCCTGCAGACACCTAGAGAAAACCTGGCGAAACCAGAAAACCACGGAAGCACGGAACAACCACAGGAGCGCCCTGAAGGAATTCCACCAGGGCATAAGAGACACCAAACGGACCTTCATAAGAGACAAAGTCCAGACCAACTCACCAACGCCAAGGAACTGTTCAGCGTCATACAGCAGTTCGCAAAACCCCCCAGTGAGGCCACGGACATCACACCGTCCCAAGAACTCTGCGACAAGCTCAGCTCCTACTTCCATCTGAAGATCAAGGTCCTTTACGACAACTTCAACGAACAGACACCGGACACCACCCCCCCCCCCTCGCCACCGATAAGCCATCCATCTTGACCTGGAATCCCGCCACCATAGAACACATCACTGCGACCATGAAGAAAACCCACTCAGGAGCCCCTACGGACCCCTGCCCACTGCACATATTCCACAGGGCCGCCTTTGCAATCACACCCGAACTGGGACGGACCATCAATGCCTCCTTCATGTCCAGCATCTTCCCAGATGACTGGAAGCGGGAGGAGATTAAACCCCTCCTCAAGAAACCAACGGCCGACCCAACAGACCTGAAAAACTACCGGCCCATCTCTCTCCTCCCCTTCGCGGCCAAAGTCCCCGAGAGACTCGTAAACGCCCAACTCACCGCCTTCATCGAAGAGAACTCCATCCTGGATGCCTCCCAGTCTGGATTCCGCAGCAACCATAGCACCAAGACCGCCCTCCTCGCCGCCACTGACGACATCCGCATGCTACTCGACCAGGGACACACTGCGACCCTCATCCTTCTGGACCTCTCCGCAGCCTTCGACACCATCTCACATCGCACACTCGCATCCAGACTTCACGACGCGGGGATACAAGGAACTGCCCTCGACTGGATCCAATCCTTTCTCTCCGGCCGAACCCAGAGGATCAGACTCTCTCCCTTCCTCTCCAAACCCACTGATATCAACTGCGGAGTACCCCAAGGATCATCGCTCAGCCCCACGCTCTTCAACATCTACATGGCCCCCCTCGCCGCCATCGTCAGACAGCATGGACTCAGCATTGTATCCTACGCCGACACCCAGCTCATCCTCTCACTCACGAAGAAGCCCGAAGACACCAAACCCTGTTTCCAGGAAGGAATGAAGAATGTGGCAGCCTGGATGAAAGACAGCTGTTTGAAGCTCAACTCTGAAAAGACCGAGGTCCTCATCCTCGGACCCTGCACCTCCGCCTGGGACAACACCTGGTGGCCCGGCGCCCTCGGGAGCCCACCCACCCCCACAGACCATGCACGAAACCTCAGCATCATCCTCGACTCCTCCCTCTCCATGAACCGCCAGATCAACGCCGTCGCCTCCACCAGCTTCAACTGCCTCCGCATCCTCCGCAAGATTTTCAAATGGATCCCCCCGACTGCAGAAGAACCGTCACCCACGCACGCATAACCAGCAGACTGGACTACAGTAACGCCCTATACGCCGGTATCAACAGAACCCTTCTACACAAACTCCAAACCATCCAGAACGCCACTGCCAGACTCATCCTCGGGACTCCGCGTCACGAACACATGACCCAACACCTACGAGACCTCCACTGGCTCCCCGTCGAGAAGAGGGTTACCTTCAAACTCCTCACCCATGCCTACAAATCACTCAACATCGGACCCAAATACCTCAACGAGAGATTATCCTTCCACGTACCCAAGAGGAACCTCCGTTCCGCCGACCTCGCCCTGGCAGAGGTCCCCTGCATCCGAAGAAACAGAACAGGCGGGAGAGCCTTCTCCCACATTGCAGCCAAGACCTGGAACATCAGACACTCCCCGACCCTGCACACGTTCAGGAAGGACCTCAAGACCTGGCTCTTCGACTGATCCGGAGCAGCCCCCCCAGCGCCTTGAGACCCTCACGGGTGAGTAGCGTGCTCTATAAAACCCTGATTGATTGATTGATTGGTGGTGGTATTGGTGGTGGTATTGGTGGTGATATTGGTCGGTGGTATTGGTGGGTGGTGGTGGTATAGGTGGTGGTATTGGTGGTGGTAGAATTGGTGGCATTGGTGGTGGTGGAGGTATTGGTGGTATTGGTGGTGGATTTGGTGGTGATGGTGGTATTGGTGGTGGTGGTATTGGTGGTGGGGGTCTTTGTGGTGGTGGTGGTGGTATTGGTTGTGGTATTGGTGGTGGTGGTGGTATTGGTGGTGGTGGTATTGGTGGTGGTGGTATTGGCGGTGGGGGTATTGGTGGTGGTAGTAGTGGTATTGGTGGTGGTGGCATTGGTATTGGTGGTGGTGGTGGTATTAGTGGTATTGGTGCTGGTAATGGTTGTCGTGGTGGTGGTATTGGTGGTGGTGGTGGTATTTGTGATGGTATTGGTGGTATTGTGGTGGTGGTATTGGTAGTGGTATTGGGGGTGGTATTGGTGGTGGTATTGGTGGTATTGGTATTGGTGGTGGCATTGGTATTGGTGGTGGTGGTATTGGTATTGGTGGTGACATTGATGTTGGTGGTGGTGGTATTGGTGGTGGTAGAATTGGTGGCATTGGTGGTGGTGGAGGTATTGGTGGTGGTGGTATTGGTGGTGGATTTGGTGGTGATGGTGGTGGTATTGGTGGTGGTGGTGGTATTGGTGGTGGTGGTCTTTGTGGTGGTGGTGGTGGTATTGGTTGTGGTATTGGTGGTGGTGGTATTGGTGGTGGTGGTATTGGCGGTGGGGTTATTGGTGGTGGTAGTAGTGGTATTGGTGGTGGTGGTGGTGGCATTGGTATTGGTGGTATTGGTGGTGGTATTAGTGGTATTGGTGCTGGTAATGGTTGTGGTGGTGGTGGTATTGGTGGTAGTGGTGGTATTTGTGATGGTATTTGTGATGGTATTGGTGGTGGTATTGGTGGTGGTATTGGTGGTGGCATTTGTGGTAGTGGTGCTATTGATGGTATTGGTAGTGGTGGTATTGGTGGTGGTATTGGTGGTGTTTTTGGTGGTGGTATGTGGTATTGGTGGTGGTGGTATTGTTGGTGGTATTGGTGGTGGTATTGGTGGTGGTGGTGGCGGTGGTGGTATTGGTGGTGGTGGTATTGGTGGTGGTATTGGTGGTGGTATTGGTGGTGGTGGTGGCGGTGGTGGTATTGGTAGTGGTGGTATTGGTGATGATGGTATTAGTGGTATTGGTGGTGGTGGTGGTATTGGTGGTAGTATTGGTGGTGGTATTGGTGGTGGTATTGGTGGTGGTGGTATTGGTGGTGTTAGTGGTGGTGTTAGTGGTGGTATTGGTGGTGGCATTGGTGGTGGTGGTGGTATTGGTGGTGGTGGCATTGGTGGTATTGCTGGTGGTATTGGTGGTATTTGTGATGGTATTGGTGGTATGGTGGTGGTATTGGTGGTGGTATTGGTAGTGGTATTGGTGGTATTGGCGGTGGCATTGGTATTGGTGGTGGTGGTATTGGTATTGGTGGTGACATTGATGTTGGTGGTGGTGGTATTGGTGGTGGTGGTGGTGGTTTTGGTATTGGTGGTGGCGGTTTTGGTGGTTGTATTTGTGGTGGTATTGGTGGTGGTGGTAGTATTTGGTATTGGTGGTGGTTATATTGGTGGTGGTATTGGTGGTCGTGGTATTGGTGGTGGCAGTTTTGGTGGTTGTATTTGTGGTGGTATTGGTGGTGGTGGTAGTATTGGTATTGGTGGTATTGGTATTCGTGGTGGTGATATTGGTGGTGGTGATGGTATTGGTGGTCGTGGTATTGGTATTGGTGGTATTGGTATTGTTGGTGGTTGTGGTATTGGTGGTGGTGGTGGTATTGGTGGTGGTATTGGTGGTGGTGGTATTGGTGCTGGTGGTGGCATTGTGGTGGTGGTATTGATGGTGGTGGTATTGGTGGTGGTATTCGTGCTGGGGGTATTGGTATTGGTGGTGGTATTGGTATTGGTGGTGGTATTGGTATTGGCATTGGTGGTATTAGTGGTGGTGCTGGTATTAGTGGTGGTGGTGGTATTGGTGGTGGTGGTATTGGTATTGGTGGTGCTATTGGTAGTACCGGTGGTGGTATTGGTGGTATTGGTGGTGGTATTGGTGGTGGTGGTATTTGTGGTGGTGATATTGGTGGTGGTATTATTGATATTGGCGGTGGTATTAGTATTGGTGGCAGTAGTATTGGTGGTGGTAGTATTGGTGGTGGTGATATTGGTGGTGGTATTAGTGGTGGTGGTATTAGTAGTGGTATTGGTGGTGGTGATATTGGTGGTGGTATTGGTGGTGGTGGTGGTGGTATTAGTGGTGGCATTGGTGGTGGTGGCATTGGTGGTGGTGATATTGGCGGTGGTGAAGGTGGTGGTATTGCTGGTGGTGGTGGTGTTAATAAAACAGGCTTTTGAAAACAACCCGTCAGGTGGCTTAGTGCAGATGACATGTAACACAGATGTGCTGTTGTCAGCTTCAGCCCATTAGCACACGATTATGTGCTACCTGGAATTCACATGACTTTATTCTCTAAACATTTCTAAATCCATTTTACTTGGGGAGTTGAAACAGACACAAGATAATGCCAGGTTAAAGTGATTGAAATCGGGCGCCCGTGTTACGGGGGCTGCCGTGCTGCTTAAAAAAACTGCTTAAAAAAAACCCTGTTGCTTCAATAAGTGGAGAAAGAGAAAAAGGACTATCTCCACCCCGCTCCTACGATTGCCATCTTGAAAGGGAGTCAGTCATGAGGTTTAGCTCTATGTTCCTGTTGCTGCAATAAGTGGGGAAAGAGAAAAAGGACTATCTCCACCCCGCTCCTACGGTTGCCATCTTGAAAGGGAGTCAGGCATGAGGTTTAACTATTCTAACATGCTCCTCATTACGGTTACTTTAGTCTAAGCCTTTTTGACCTTGATCCTCATTAGCCATTCACCTCGCACCCCTCCATACTAATTACCAATCCCCCTTCTATGAGTCGGTATTGTTAAATTAAATTCCAAACCTTACTTAGGAGATCTGCCATAACCAGCCCATGTTCACTAGGTTGCATAATATTTTGATTCCCATGATATTCATTCTCCACCTTACTGAATAAGGCAGTACCTTCCTTATTTTGATAGTGTCCTTCTCTCTGACTGAATGACCATACTATAACCATATAGCCTGTTAAACTGTCGGTTACTACTTATCTATTAAGCTAGCTGCTCACAAACATTCCTACAGCTATTTTCAACATCATGTCATTCTGCAATTCTTATTCCGGGATTGTGTGTCATTCATAACTTTCTCTGATTAGTTGCTAGTTATTATTCACCTTTGCTCTATATACACTCATAATTGGCCTACCTCATTTTTTTTTGGTTTTAATGTTTTAAACTTTTCAAGATGATCGGGAACATGGCGGCGGCGGCAGGTTAGGCGCTAGCTGCGAACTCCTCTCAACCCCCCGGCACCTCTTGAAATTTCCTGAGTTTTAAACTCACCGTACTCTTGGCGTTGTTAGTGGAGGAAGTAATTTTTTTTTTGCTGTTGTTGACTGTTCTGTGCCGTTGTCCGTTTGATTGGGGCGTTTGGCTGTTTCGTTGCTCCGGGCTCGGAGCTCCGCGTTCGGGGAAGCTTCAGCTGTGTGCTTCCTGCTGACTCGGCGTTCAGCTGACTGGCGTGGTGTCGCATTGCTGCCCCCCGCAGGATTGGAGTGGAGGTGCGGTGGACTTCTGTGGTGGCTTCCGGAGTAAGTCTGGCGAGCTGGAGCAGTGGATTTGGAGGAGCCTGTGAGAGGGTGTGCGCTGGCGGAGTGGGGCTGCTTTGGGCAACGTCTGGGATTGCCTCGGACAGGCGTGCGGTAGCAAGGATTTCCCTGCGTGGAGTTCCAGGCAGGATTTCCTACCCCTATTTGAAAGTGCCTTGTAGCAGACTTTGTGCACAAATACCCCCTGCCTCCATTAAATCTCAGATTAATTGCGTTGGACTACAGAGTCCACAGGACTGTTTTAGCTTGAGCCAACTGATGCCCCCGAGACGGAATAAAAGACCAGACAAGGGGGATAGTAAAGGGAGCTTCCTTGTGGACCGGTCAGTTGAGAAAGATAAGAAACCTGAAACTGCATTAGTAATCCCGACACTCATTAGCTCCAAGTGTAGAGGGTATAAATAAAGGGGTTTGCTCTGCAGATTTAAATTTTCCCATTTTTTCTGACCCTCATCAATCATCAGAAAACCAGTCTTTGCAAGTGGTAATAGAAAGGCGTTCAGTAGCCTTGGGACAACTTAGTCGATATACCTTACGTAATAGGATATATAAAAAGGAGGAATATCTGGAAGATGCCTCAATAACTGGAAAGTCTGGCTTAAAAAAGCAGGAAAAAAAACAACCAAAAATTAAAAAAAACAGCAAATTGTCTCATCTCAGTCTTCGCGACAATTAAAGGAAACTTCTACACCTAAAGTTACCCCCTCTTTAAGATCCTTTTTTAAAATACATGAGAAAACACAAGCATCTCTGGTTCCGTCTTTGAAGGAGCCCTGTCCGGCCTTAAGTAAAGGTAGTGTAAGGGCTTTACCAACAGCACCGGAGGTCATAATGGATTCAGGGGATATAGTGCCGGGATCTGGGTTGGCCAATATTGCAACATCTAATATGTTCGAGGTACTAGGTGAGGTCGGGCCCGGATCTTCTACTAGCGGTGATTCTTCGAACGCTAGATCAACTTCCTCAGCAATAGTTGCAATATCATCTGTCCCCGATCAACCAAATTTGGCACAAATGTTAGATGCCCTTGCATTAGAGATTCGGAGTAAGTTCTCCATCTCCGAGATAAATCAAGCTAAGATACAAGAATCTTGTGAGTCGCTAGAAGCTAAAATGTCTGCAATTACTGAAAGAACTTGCGCGATGGAAGCATCAATAGAAATATTAAATAAACAAGTTGAGGCAAATTGTACTGAGATACAGGTCTTGAAAAAAGGAGAAAAAGTCTTGCTTGACAAATTGGAGACGTTAGAAAATAATGCAAGACGGAACAATATTAAAATTCTAAATATTCCGGAGGGTGAAGAGGGGACGACATCAAGACCTATATTATAAACTTATTAAAAGATTTCATTCCTGTGGTTGATGTTAAGGAATTGGAAATAGATATTCAGAGAATTCACAGAGACCCTTTTTCTAAGAACCCAAATAGGAAGAACCCGAGGCGAATCCTGGTTAATTTCAGAACATACACTTTAAAGGAGCGGATATTATCAGAAGCCTTAAAAGTTGGAACCTTTACGAAGGGGGATTGGACTTTTAGGATAAGGTCAGATCTCTCACGGATTACACAGGACAGACAATGGGAGCTGGGTAAATTTATCCCAATTTTAAGATCTCTGGGTGCCACTGTACAACTGAGATTTCCTGCCGTACTCCGGGTGATGTGGAAAAATAAAATGTTGAATTTTCGGGACCCTAAGGAGGTAGGGCTTTTTGTTGATCAAATTAAAACTCAGGAATAATTAGGAGCAAGAAGAAACACTGTATGAATAGTATAGGTGCCGGGTAGGAGGGAGACGGGTTTATAGGGGTTAAGGCACATCAAACCCCATGTGGTATAGGAGGGTTCCCGTGGGTGGGGGTGTGAAGTTTCACAAGAAGAATTTTATTTTAAGTTTTCACTGGGTGGGGAGCAAGCTGGGGAAAAAAAAAAAGTCCTCATATGTTTAATATGGTTGGTTAAAGAAGTTGTTAATTGGTTAGGAATATCTGGTATCCTGAGTGCACTCTCGAGACCCAGGGTTAGAATAGGATGCTCTGATAAAAATGATGGAAACTAGAATTTGTACTTGGAATGTCAACGGCTTAAGGGTTTTACATAGACGCAGGAGGATATTCCAATACTTAAAACAGGCGGATTTTGATATTATGATTTTACAAGAGACTCACTTGACTTCTGAGGAATGGGAGCTGGCTGTTGTAAAACAAAGATGGTGTCAGGATCTCACCTATATTTCCGCGGGGACGCCACAGACGTGAAGTACAGGTCCACAACCTCACCAAATCACCCAATGGCACCAAAGACTAAACAAGGTGGCATAAGGTAATCTGGGGAAGGAGGGAAACAAAACAAGGGAAGAAGGGGAAGAACTGCACTCGATGACTCAGACGCCCTCAGGACTCGTCAGTATCAGGCAAGAAGCTGTAAGCAAACAAGGTATCAATACACAAATGCACAAAATCAGAAGCAGGACAATCTAGACCTTCTTAACCCATGTGTTCCCTACCTTACGGTGTCCTTCCTATGGGAGGTTTAATGGAGCAATGTTTCAGGGCGTGGATCTAAAGCTAGAAAAGACAGTAATGTAAGTAAAGGGCTGGTATGTATGGGAAAGTGCTCTGTGTAGGGATTAGAGTATTCGCCTACCTGTTCTTCCCGTGTGGTTTTATAAAAAGTATATTTTCCTTTATTCAGGTTAATGAAAATAGGTATCTTTCTCTATTCTAGATCCTAAGAGGGTGGAGCGGATCCCCACAGCGCCAGAGCACAGGACCAGGTAAGTGACCTATATATTTATATATGTGAAAGTATACAACTAAGCGCAAAGCGCGACGTAACGTAATAATGTGTAATGCCTATCCCTTTACTTTTCAGAGAAAGGCATACTCCCATCGAGGTGGAGACACAAGGACAGGTAAATCAAGTAAACGAAATAATAAAGCAGCGCAGAGCGCTGTTACCGCAAACTCTAGTGCAATAACTCTCTCTGTCTTCTTTCTCCACAGAACGAAATGCAGGCAAGTAATACTTGAAGCAGGCAGCGAGGGACGTCAGGGGAGGAGTACCCGCCACAAGACAAACCGAGGCAACGATGACCGACGCAAGGGACGCGACGACCCGGACGAGCTTTAGGTGAGTCAGGAAACGAACAGCAACCAGGACGCGAAGCGCAGCTGATCGGGGAAGGCCGGGCTTTAACCTTCCGGACCTGTCCCCGCACATGCGCGTGCAGCGTCGGCGGCCATTTTAGTAGTTCCGGCCGCCGCGCAATCCCGACAGTACACCCCCCCCACAGACCCCCCTACCGGTTTGGGCTTGTCAGGGTGTCTCCTATGAAATAAACGCACCAATCGAGGGGCATGTACCTGACTGGCCGGCTCCCATGTACGTTCCTCCACACCATACCCCTTCCAGTGTATCAGGTACTGGAGTTTGCGTCTCACCCTACGAGAATCCAAAACCGCCCCAACCTCATATTCCTGTTCATCCTCCACCGTTACGGGTTCGGGTGTGGTAGGGAGACGTGTGCCTGGCTCTACTGGTTTCAGGAGAGAGACATGAAACACCGGATGTATTCTCATGGAGGCGGGAAGGTCTAACTTCATAGCTACAGGGTTCACCACCTTACATATTTTGTAAGGGCCTAGATATTTAGGTTTAAATTTGCACGATCCTCTCAACTTCAGGTTTTTTGAGGATAGCCAGACCATGTCCCCCTGTTTGTATCCAGGCTCTGCGCGTCTGTGAACATCCGCCCCCCTCTTATAACTAGCCTTAGCCTTATCTAGATTCAGTTGTGCCGTCTTGTGTACCTCTTGTATGTCTTTCACAAAGTCTATGGCTGCAGGAGTAGAACAAGAAGAAGAAAGGGGGGTTAGCATAGTTCGAGGATGAAAGCCATATGTGCAAAAAAAGGGCGAGTAAGCAGTGGACGAGTGACAACTGTTATTGTATGAGAACTCAGCAATCCACACTAACTCATCCCAGTCAACTAGGGTGTGCAAGACCTGGCACCTGATATATTGTTCAAAGCACTGATTCACTCTCTCAGTTTGGCCGTCTGTCTGGGGGTGGTGACTAGATGACAACCGTACATCTACTTTCAAGGAATTCCCCAACCCTTTCCAGAATTTAGAGATGAACTGGGCCCCCTATCTGATACCAATACGGAGGGGAGGCCATGTAAACGTACCACTTGCTGAATGAATACGGAGGCCAAAACACGAGAGGAGGGAAGAGAAGCCATGGGAATGAAATGGGCCATCTTGGTCAGTAAATCTACTACTACGAGGAGAGTGGTATTCCCTCTTGCAGTCCTAGGTAATTCTACTATAAAATCTAGAGAAACTGTGTGCCAGGGACTAGGTGGTGTAGGTAACGGCTGTAACAGCCCTGCAGGGCTCTGGTGAGAGGCTTTTCCCTGTGCACATATATGACAGGTCTGAATATACTGTCTTGCATCACTTCCCATGGTGGGCCACCAAAAGTGTCTATGTAGTAAGTCAAGAGTTTTCTTATATCCTGGATGCCCTGCAAGGGGATGATTATGACACCAATCTAAGGCCTGTAGTTGCAATTCTTGAATGGGGAGGACCAACCCACCCTGCACATAGGATAATCCTTGCTCTATGGTAACTTCATGTGTGCCCGTCACTTCCTGCATGTTTGTGGATGATTGCGCCTCCTCCACTGAGTTCAGGAAGTCTACCTCAGAACTCAGTACCCCAACTATTCGTTCTCTGGCGATTATAAGAGGGGGTTCACCTTGTGGGTTTATGGGTTCATAACTTAAGCGAGACAAAGCATCTGCTTTCCCATTCTTTTTTCCTGCTTGGAACTGGATAACAAAGTCGTAGTCACTAAAGAACTGGGTCCAGCGTAGTTGTCGCATGGATAGAGCCCTAGCGGATTTTAGGAACTGCAAGTTTCGATGATCCGTTAGGACTGTTATCTTGTGATTGGCCCCCAATAAATACTGCCTCCATTCCTCGAATACTTTCTTTATAGCCAATAACTCTCTCTCTCCTATGGAGTAATTTACTTCCGCTGGAGCCAGTTTATGTGAATAATAGGCCACTGGATGCAGTATTACAGTGCTAGGATCTGTCTGTGATAGCACCCCCCCGACTGCCACCTGTGAGGCATCAGTTTGAACCACGAAAGGACGTGACGGATCTGGATGCCTCAGTATGGGCGCTTGTGTGAAGGCTTCTTTTAATTGACAAAAGGCTGCCTCCGCCTCGGGTGTCCATTGAAATTGTATTCCCTTTTTTAACAACCTAGTTATCGGGGAGGCTAAATCAGAAAACCCATCAATAAAGCGCCGATAGAAATTGGCAAAGCCAAGGAAGCTTTGTATCTCCTTGACGTTTTGTGGTGCTTGCCAACGATGTATGGCCCCTACCTTCTGTGGATCCATACTGAGTCCCTGTGGGGAAACTATGAACCCTAGAAAACTGACTTGTTGTGTATGGAAATGACACTTCTCTAGTTTACAGTATAATTGGTTATCTCGCAATCGTTCCAGAACCCTCCTTACGTGGAGTGTATGTTCTTGCATGGAGGGAGAATAAATCAAGAGGTCATCTATGTAAGCAATGACGAATACCTCCAACATGTCCTTTAGTACCTCATTAATGAAAAACTGAAAAGCCGAAGGGGCATTACATAGCCCAAAGGGCATCACCAGATATTCGTACAAGCCATACTTGGTACAAAAGGCCGTTTTCCACTCATCTCCTTCCTTGATCCTCACAAGATGGTATGCCCCTCGCAGATCTAGCTTGGTGAAAACTTGGGCGTCTTTTATTTGATCAAGAAGGGAGGAAATTAGTGGCAAGGGATATCTGTTCTTGATGGTGATGGTATTCAGTGCCCTATAGTCAATGCAGCATCTAAGACCCCTTCTCTCTTTGGTATAAAAAAAGAGAAGATGAAGCCGGGGATCTAGAGGGACGGATAAATCCTATCCTCATCATTTCGTCCAGGTACTCTCGTAAATACACATTCTCTTTTTCGGTCAAGGAATATACCCTACTGCTTGGTATGCGAGCTCCAGGTTGCAGATCTATTCTGCAGTCATAGACCCTATGAGGCGGGAGACTGGTGGCCTGTTCCACATCGAATACTTCTCTAAGATCCTGATAAACAGAAGGTAAGGCACTATCACTCGTTTCTTTGAATGAAAGACTTTTCTCCGGAACACCTGAATCAAGAAGATTATGCTCTCTACAAAGGTCATGGTCGAAGGTTAATGACATAGACTTCCAATCAATAAGCGGATTATGTTGGCATAACCATGGTAGGCCTACAATAACCGGGAACTGGGGAGACTGTATCAAATCAAATGAAATGTCTTCTTGATGTTTTTCTCGATAACCAACCTCAAACTACTCGTGGCGTGTTTAATGGGACCAGACTTCAGAGTGCTACCGTCTATTGTGGTTACTTCTTCCCAAGAAGACTTAGGCACCCAAGGAATCTTCCAACTCTGAGCCCACTGTGCATCCGTAAAATTACCGGACGCGCCTGAATCCACCATTATGTACACCTCTACCATTTGATGGTCCCATCGTAAACACGAAGAGAGAAGAAAATGACGTGGCTGAGATCCTGCAATCCCCATAGATGAGACAATTAAACCTGAATTACCCGAAGTCCTTGTCTCCCGAGACTTCGGGCTCACTAGTTTTCCGACCGTTTTGTCTGTCTTGGTTTGACCGGGCATTCCCTAAGAAAATGACCCTGTTTTCCACAGTACAGGCACAGTTTCTTGTCTCGTCTTCTCTGTTTTTCTTCTTCACTGAGGGGTCCTCTTATGCTTCCTATTTGCATCGGTTCGGATTCTTCTGATATTTTATCAGAATCAACTTTCCTTTCACGGTAAGGAAGAATTCTCCCCTCGGACCTCCCTCTTTCTCTCCTCCGCTCACTAAGTCTATGTTCTAACTTGACCACTAGGTCTACGAGGGCAGTACACGATTCAGGAGGGTCCACTACCTGTGCCAATGCGTCTTTTAGGTCCTCTCTTAGCCCCTTGTAGAATAGAGCACTACGCTTTTCCTCAGGCCACCCAGCTTCAGCTACCAATCTATAAAATGTGGAAATGTAGGAGGTTAAATCCTTAGTTCCCTGTTTCAGTGTTAAGAGCTCCGTGTCAGCGGAATGCGTAAAGGTGTGTCTATCAAACAGTTTTTTGAGTTCCCTTCTAAAGGCACTATAATCTTGCAACAAAGGGTCGTTCCTTTCTATGAGGGGTATAGTCCAATTAGCCGCGGAGCCCCTAGATAGGAAATAACGAATGCTACCTTAGCTTGATCTGAGGGAAAACAGGAGGCTTTACACATGAAATGAAGCTGACACTGACTGATAAAGGCAGCAAACTTAGTAGTGTCTCCATAAAAACGCTCAGGAGGTGCCAAGGGGACAGAAGAAGGCGTCGTTACGTGTACCACTGGTATGTTAGCGCCTGGATTAGGGGACCTAACCACCGGATCAGTTCTTATTTCTCGTTGTATGGAATCCACCCGGGTAGAAAGAGATTGGGTTTCTAATTGTAAGTTACCTAACATGTGGGCTAAATCAGCCAGAGTAACCTGACTGACATCCATGACGTCCAGGCGGAAAGAAAAACTATTCTTTTTGGGCTTCGCGTTCTGTCAGGATTTCACCTATATTTCCGCGGGGACGCCACAGACGTGAAGTACAGGTCCACAATCTCACCAAATCACCCAATGGCACCAAAGACTAAACAAGGTGGCATAAGGTAATCTGGGGAAGGAGGGAAACAAAACAAGGGAAGAAGGGGAAGAACTCCACTCGATGACTCAGACGCCCTCAGGACTCGTCAGTATCAGGCAAGAAGCTGTAAGCAAACAAGGTATCAATACACAAATGCACAAAATCAGAAGCAGGACAATCTAGACCTTCTTAACCCATGTGTTCCCTACCTTACGGTGTCCTTCCTATGGGAGGTTTAATGGAGCGATGTTTCAGGGCGTGGATCTAAAGCTAGAAAAGACAGTAATGTAAGTAAAGGGCTGGTATGTATGGGAAAGTGCTCTGTGTAGGGATTAGAGTATTCGCCTACCTGTTCTTCCCGTGTGGTTTTATAAAAAGTATATTTTCCTTTATTCAGGTTAATGAAAATAGGTATCTTTCTCTATTCTAGATCCTAAGAGGGCGGAGCGGATCACCACAGCGCCAGAGCACAGGACCAGGTAAGTGACCTATATATTTATATACGTGAAAGTATACAACTAAGCGCAAAGCGCGACGTAACGTAATAATGTGTAATGCCTATCCCTTTACTTTTCAGAGAAAGGCATACTCCCATCGAGGTGGAGACACAAGGACAGGTAAATCAAGTAAACGAAATAATAAAGCAGCGCAGGGCGCTGTTACCGCAAACTCTAGTGCAATAACTCTCTCGGTCTTCTTTCTCCACAGAACGAAATGCAGGCAAGTAATACTCGAAGCAGGCAGCGAGGGACGTCAGGAGAGGAGTACCCGCCACAAGACAAACCGAGGCAACGATGACCGACGCAAGGGACGCGACGACCCGGACGAGCTTCATGTGAGTCAGGAAACGAACAGCAACCAGGACGCGAAGCGCAGCTGATCGGGGAAGGCCGGGCTTTAACCTTCCGGACCTGTCCCCGCACATGCGCGTGCAGCGTCGGCGGCCATTTTAGTAGTTCCGGCCGCCGCGCAATCCCGACAGATGGATTGATAGCTCTCTACATACTATTCAATCTTTTTGTACTAAAGGAGTTGCTATAATTATTAAAAAATCTGCAAAAGCTATTCTAGGTATTCCCAAGTTAGATAGTAAGGGGAGGTGGATCATAAACGATATAAAGATACAAAATAAGTGGGTGACTTTGGTGGGTTATTATGGCCCAAACATAGATGATGAGTCATTTCTTAAAACGATATATAATCATTTGCTAGATTCAAGTCTCCCCATTATTATGGGTGGTGATTTTAATGTCCTCCTGAATCCCGCCTCTGATAAGTCCAGAGGGGGAAGAGTAATGCCTACGAAAATGGGATCACTGATAAAAACTATTATGGGAGATTTAAATTTGGTAGATATCTGGAGAATTAAAAATAAGGATGTAACGGATTCTCAAAATTTTACATTTCATAATAAAAAGTATAAACACCATTCGAGAATAGATTATTTTCTGATAGATTCTAGGTTGATAGAATTGGTCAAGCTGGTTTCGCATATTCCAGAACATCTGTCAGATCATTCGGCGGTCCAGATAATCTTACAATTTCCCATAGAGATAGAAACTAATAGATGGACATTTGATAAAGTCATCCTTAAAGACGAGTCAGTGATTGAACAATTAAAGGTGGACACCTTGTTCTTTTTTAAGTAAATGATCACTCGGCCTCTGTAGAGGTTATATGGGATGCCTATAAGGCATATATTAGAGGCAGAGTTATTGGTTTTTCGGCAAAAATTAATAAGGAAAAAAAGAAAAAATCAAGCTACTAGAAGCAGAAATTCGTAGAGCTGAGCTTAATTCAATCCCCGGTCAAAGAAGTTTAGAGCAGAAGGGGAAAGTCTAGAGTTACTTTCTAAACGACAAGACTTGGCTGATTATCTTGATAACATCACTAGGAGGCGTTGGGAAGTTAGTAGATTGGCTAATTATGAATTTGGAGAAGCCAGTGGGAAGATATTGGCATGGAAATCTCGAGTCGATCTAACTAGAAATTTGATCAAAGAAATATACAATCTCGAAACGGGAGAGCTATGTTCAGAAAGGGCCGGGGTTGAGAAGCAGTTTGAAGTATTTTTTAAAGATTTGTATTCTGAAGATCTAGAAGTTACTGACTCACAAATTAAAAATTACCTAGCTAAAGTCTCCCTGCATTCATTATCGGAAGATCAGACACAACAGCTTAATAAGAAGTTTTCACTATCTGAAATTAGAATTGCAATGGAAAACTTGAAAAAAGGTAGTGCAGCTGGTCCAGATACTATCCCCAATGAGTTTTACTCCGCCCTTAGTGAGACACTTGCCCCGTGCTTAGAGAAATTATTCAATAGTATTTTTTTAACTAATTCTACAATTCCCAGCTCATGGAATGAGGCTGCGGTATCTCTGATTTTAAAACCTAATAAAGACAAAAAAAAATGTGAGTCGTATAGACCCATTTCCCTGCTTAATTGCGAATATAAAATTTTTGCGCAAATAATAGCTGGAAGACTGAATAATATATTGGGGAAATTAATTCATTCGGATCAAAAGGGATTTATTAGAGGGCGTCAACTCCACGATCTAACCCATGAGCTGGTAGGAGCTATTGATATTGCTTCAGCAAATGGCTTACCACTTACCATCTTTGCATTCGACGCGGCCAAAGCCTTTGACCGTGTCAATTGGTTATGTTTACATCATATAGCTGAAGCATTTGGCTTAGGAGAGAATATTTTACAAACTATTAAGAACATATATAGAACTCCTATAGCCAGGATCATAGTTAATGGGAATCTAACCAAATCAATTACTTTAGAGCGGGGCACTAGGCAGGGTTGCCCCTCTCCCTCTCCTTTTTGATCTGTATTTAGAACCATTAGCTCAATTTATTAGGTCCAGTGATGTCTTCGCTCCTTTTGAATACAGGGGTTGGTCAAAGAAATTAGCCCTGTATGCAGACAATTTGATGATTTTTACAAAAGAATCGCCAGAGATTTTGCAAAAATTGGAACAGCTCCTAATAGAATTTGGGAAGATATCAGGGTATCAAATTAATGCCCAAAAACCGAGATTATGACATGGAATTGGCAATCTAGCTTGCATTTAGTTCGCCATCAAATAAGATATTTGGGTATTCAAATCACCCAGAACATTAATGATTTGGTACATGTCAATTTGGAGGTTAAAAGGAAAGAGATTGGAGCTTTGTTGAAATCTTGGAGTAATCTCCCATTGTCAATTCTGGGCCGCTCCAATCTTGTTAAAATGTCAATTCTCCCTAAATTGACATTTATTTTTGATGCTATCCCCTTATTATTCAGCTCTACTTCTTTAAAAAAGCTGCAATCAGATATCAACAGCTTCCTTTGGGCGGACAAAGGGGTGAGGATTGCATGGAAGAAACTGAGATGTGAGAAAGCAGCCGGGGGAATAGCTAGCCCGGATTTTGGGGCTTACAGCTGGGCTTTTCTTTTTAAGAATATAAGATCTCTTCTTCTTGACTCGATTTATTTTTCGCCCTACCTTCTAGCCATGTCTAATAGTGTACCGCAGGGGGGCGACGGGTTGCTCTTTAAATTTGGCCATCCCAAATTCTTTAAAAAAATTAAACTGAAAGTGATACGATCAGCCTGTGATTTATGGTTTCAGATAAGGAAACGGTTTAAAATTTCATATTACTGTGCTACAGCCCCCATATGGAACTCTCCAGGAACACCACTATGTTTAAATGATGGATTATCTGCCCCTTTGTGGGAAAGTGGATTTCAGAAGTGGGGACAATTATTGCCGGATAAAAACCTTCTGTCATGGGATGAGCTCAATTCCCAAACAAATCAAAGGCTATCAAGATTTAAATTTTATCAGCTATCCCGTTGGGTTACTAATCAGGAAGGTAATGAAGTTAGTGATGAAGAATTGGAGAGTAGGTTTTTAGTACCGATTGGTCAGAGTAAAGAAGTGGCAAACTGGTACTGGATTTTGATTAAAGGAGATCCGCCACCTTTGCCTATGGAGGAGCCCTGGAGAAGAGAACTACCTCACAGCAACATTGCATCCTTATGGCAAGTATCTATAGCTACCTTGTGGAGAGTGATTAAAGCTGCATCATTAAGGAGAAATCATCTGTTCACACTCCACAGAGCCTATTGGACCCCGAAGAGGCTTTCTAAGATGGGAGGTGGAGAAAAGGCTTGTGTGAAATGTAACCTGAGAAGTGCAGATGATGTGCATATGTTTATGCAATGTCCTCGGATCCAGGGCTTCTGGGGCCAAGTTGGTAAGATTATCTCTGAAGTGATGGGCCAAGAAATTCAGGTAAGCTTGGTGCTAATTATTTTTGGCCTCTTACCTGAGAATAGTAGTATCATTAAATTGTCAAAACTTCAATCCTCTTTACTATTTGTTTTAATCTTATTGGCAAGAAGAGAGATCTGTCTGAATTGGATAGTACCTAATGCTCCAAATATGTTAAATTGGGTGTCTACGGATAAAAGAATTAGTAAGATGGATATGGGCTGTGAAGTAAAGAGGAGAACTAGATATTGGGGAGTTTGGGATAATTGGACTGATATTTCGGATGCCACAACTTCTTAATTTGTAGAATAAGTCCTATGATTATGAAGCAAGTGAGCTTTTGGGATAATGGTTTAGGTATAAACCATGGGCTGGATACTACCTTTGACATCCCTAAGTGTCGTGCGGCTGGTGTCTCTATAATCCTTGGAGGTGGAAGGAATAGGGGAGTGTCATACTGCCCCTCCAGGGGGTTTAGGAGAGTGCCTTGGTTCCGAGTTACGACTACTCACTTTATTTCTTTAATGAGGACAAAAAAAATTTTTTTTAAAAAATGTTTTAACTTTTCTGAATGTTACATAACCTACCATTGAAGAAAACGTTCAGCTGCACTTAGTATTTTTGTCTCTTTGTACTACACTGATTTGTCTATTATTATTGTCTCACGGATCTGTGTACTATTACTGCTCCCCTCTGTTACATTCCTCCCCGTTCCTCTTCCCTATTTTAACTTTACTATATTTCCCCCAACTGGTTCTACCTTTCCATACTCCCTTTCTCAAGATATTGACCCTATCTATTGACTCTACTCCCGGACTCTCCCCCTCTCCCATCTTCTGCTCTCCTCAGCTCTCCCCCTTCTCCCATCTTTCCGATTTATCTCATTTTTGTTATTATTAGTCTTGGATTGTTCGTAATTTTTTTTTATTTATTTTTTCTCAGAATAATTGATAGTTTTTATTTATCTTTGCTTTATGTACACTCATAATCGGTCTACCTCATTTTATCCTTCTTGGTTTTAATTTTTAATTTTTCTAAATGTTACATAACCTACCATTGAAGAAGACGCACAGCTGCACCAGGTACCTTTGTCTCTTTGTTCCTCACTGATTTGTTTATTTCTATTATTATTGTTTAACGGATTTGTGTATTATTATTGTTCCCCTCTGTTACATCCTTCCCCCTTTCTCCTTTCTCAAGATACTGGCCCTATCTATTGTCTCTACTCCTGGACTCTCCCCCTTCTCCCATCTTGTTATGTTATGTTAATTGGGCATTTATAAAGCGCACGGCTACTCCCAGGAGTGTCCCGGCGCTAAGCAAAAACCACGTTAACAAACACAATAGAAGAAAGCCAGACGAAAAACCTGCCAAACAAGATTAAAGTTGGAAAAGCCACGTCTTAAGTTTTTTCCTGAAAGTGAGAAGGTCCTGAACCTGTCTGAGGGCCAAGGGGAGACTGTTCCATAGGTGGGAGGCGGTCACTTGGAAAGATCGACCTCCGACCCGAGCAAGAGAAATTTTAGGAACAGGAATCAAGAGTTGAGATGAGGACCTCAGGGTACGTTGGGGAGTGTAATGAGGAAATCTTTGTCTGAGATAAGGGGCTCCTATCTGATTAAAAGCTTTAAAAACCAGACTCAGCGCTTTAAAGTGGATTCTTTTCTGAACAGGGAGCCAATGCAGGGATAACAAAAGAGGGGATGAATGAGTTCTAGGGCCAGCCAAAAAGATGGCCCTAGCAGCCGTGTTTTGAATCACCTGCAGACGGGTGATTAGATAACTGGGAAGTCCCAAGTACAGAGAGTTCACGTAGTCCAATCTCGAGATAACCAGAGCTTGGACAATGGTCTTTCTGTGAGGGACAGAAAGCAGGGGAAGAAAATTCTTCACCATTTTTAAAATCCCAAAACAAGTCCCAGCTACGGATTGAATCTGGGACTTCATAGAAAGCGTGGCATCCAGCCTAACACCAAGGTTCTTAACCATGGTCACAGACGACCTGGGGGGGGTCAGATCCTGCGGCCACCAGTCATACCAAGTCTCACATGGTCGAGAACCAAAAAAGATAATCTCTGACTTATCAGGATTACATTTCATTTGATTATCCTTCAGCCACAAAAAACTGCTGAGAGACATGAGTTAATTACATGTCCATCAAACTCAACACCCTTCTCGTAAGTGAACAACAACTGAGTATCGTCTGCATACGATACGATCTTAGCCCCATATTGTTCAGCCAAAAAGGCGATAGGGGCCATATAAAGATTGAACAAGGTAGGGCTCAGGATAGAGCCCTGCGGGACTCCAACATTCATAGGAGGAATAGCAGCAGAGAAAGGGGGAGACCATATAGTTTGAAGGCGGTCGCTGAGAAATGACTCGATCCACCTCAGGGCTAGGCCACCGACACCACCCTCCACCAATCTTTGCACCAGTCTATTGTGGGGCACGGTGTCAAAAGCCGCGGAGAGATCCAAAAGTACCAAGACCGCGTTGCCTCCTCTATCTAGCGTGGTTTTTATAGTTTCCACCACTTCTAAAAGGGCCGATTCAGTACTAAAATTTGCCCTGAAACCTGACTGACTAGGATGCAAGAGGTGATTGGTCTCAATATAATCAGTAATAATGGAATTGACATATTTCTCCAAAACCTTGGAGAAGAAGGGTAGCAGAGATATAGGGCGGTAGTTACCGGCTACCTCCGGGTCAGCCGTAGGTTTTTTTAGTAGAGGAAGAATCTTCCTTCCCCCTAATGCCTCCCTCTTGAGTCACCTCATTGCACAGCCCCCACTCTTATCTGGGGTTATTACTTCTTACTGACTCCCCCCCGTCCCCCCTCTCTCTTATTCCCCATCCCCTCTGTGCCCCACCACATTCCCCCTCCCGCACGCCTCCCCCTCGCCCCCCGACCACACCAGTTGAAACATCATGCCTCCCCTCAACCATACACTCGCGGCACTGGACTCACCCATCACTAGGCATGGCCCTAACTCTTGGTCCATCCTTTACCCCCCAAACCTCTCCAAAAGTGGCAAGAAAAACTTTAAACACAAACTTCTAATATGCCACCAAGTAACCTTATTTGTTGATAACTACCTTAGCCTAACCTCCATCATAAAAACTAACTACATCTTCTACTCTAGGCGCCCCTCTAAATGGAAAAGCATCTTTCTCCACCACCTTCCTATCACGAATTCCTGCAAAATCCCTTATGGTTTGAAACTATCCACCACCCCTTCTCCTACTTTTCCTGGCGAAATCGACATCTCTATTTTCAAATCAGGAAATATCCTTATACAAGCCTCCGAAAACCACCTCACTATTTTTGAACACCACTTCAGTTCCTTATCCCGTCACCTACTACCCACACCTACCTCTAACCTCCCAGCCTCCCAATCGCAGGAAACCTTTTCTTCTCCCCATACCTCTACCCCAACCCTTCCTCTCCCTGACTCATTAATCATCAATGAAACCCCTAATTCCCTGATGTATTTTCCCCCGACCTCATTAGCATCTCCCCCTCCTCCTGACTTTCCTACTACTCCCTTAGCCAACCAAACCCCCCCTCCTCCACACGAACCCCCTCCCCCTGTCCCCCGGCGGCTTCACCAATAACTCCAATTTCCTTCCCCCTAGTAACCCTCCTACAACTCCCTCAATCACCCAAACCCCTACCCATCCTCATGTACCCCCTTCCCCTGATCCCCCGATGGCTCCACTAATAACTCTAATCTCCCACTCTCCTAGTAACCCTCCCCCCATCATCTAATAAACAGCCCTCTTCACCCCCCCATGTCCCCTTTTCTACTCATGACACCCAGTTGGCCTCTGGTAATGCCCTCCCGCACCCTTTAATTCCACTTCAATCCTGCAACCTAAACACCCCTCACATCCCCCCACCTGGCTTCCCACCCTGTCCACTCCCTAGACCTCCATCCCCGGCCAGCAAGGAACATACCCCTCTCCCCCCTGACATCCTAGCCCCCTTCACTATCTCACTTCTTACCCAGTCACTCCTCAATATTGAACTCCACCTCGCAAGCCTCGTGTTAGAACTCTCTTCTCTCAGAAATGATGTCAACTCCCTCTCCTCAAGGAACCCCCCCAATCATACATATCCCTTGGATTCCGTACAAACTAACACCGCACTCCATCACCAAGGGAATAAGTCCCCTTACGGAAAATCTCCACCTAGACCGCCTTGCAGTAATTGCCTACTCAGCCCACCCTCCTCCCTGAGCCATCATCCCTCCTCCGACCTCCTTGACCTCAATAAATCCCACTCTCCCAACACCTCGGCTACGGACACCCTTCCACCTCATTCATCTATCCCTGTGATCCTGGGGATAAGTAGGATCCCTTCCTCCCCAGTCTCGCTTAGACCCCCACAACAACTCGCCACTATCCATTCCTGTTCCCCCACAAAAAACGACCCTAAACCCCTCAACTGCATGCTGGTTAACTGCCGATCAGCAGCCTGTCATGCAACAGAAATTGCGGAAACTATCCTTAGTGATGCCATTGACGTCGCCTTTCTCACAGAAACCTGGCTTAATGCCCACTCGTCATCAATCCTTGACCTGCTCTCTCCCCTGGTTACTCCATCCTGAGAAAAGACAGAATTGATCAAATTGGAGGGGGCCTCGCCATAATCTATAAAGAAGAACTTCAACTCTCACCTATCCTGCACTCTGACCATACTTCTTTTAAATACCTTGGTGCTGAACTTATAGTTCAGGGCTCCCCCCCTATTCGTCTACATAACATCTATCATCCCCCTGGTAACGCTCTTTCCTTTGTGGAAGAACTGTCTGATCTCCTTACCCATTCATCGATTTCCAATTCTAGAAACCTCTTCCTCGGAGACTTTAACCTCCACTGGAACAAACATGATGATCCCTCGGTTAGTCTCATCAATGACTTACTTGATATCAGTGAATTGAAACAACTCTGCCATTCTCCAACTCACTCCAAAGGTGCCACTCTTGACGTTATCATCACCAGTAAGGAATTGGTTTCTCTTTCACACATCATCCCCATTGACTGGTCCGACCACCACCTCATCCTCTTCAAGATCAACAGCTTTGTGCCCCCCCAGCCACTAATACCACCAAACAAAAGAAATTGACTAGAAATCTCCACCTTATTCCTCCAGGCGAACTGGAGACTAAGATTAAAGCTCACCTACAGCTCACTCCTCTCTCTCAAAGTGCTAACGACCTTACGGAACACTACAACAAATCCATCGCTGAAGTCCTTGACCAAATCGCACCAGCCAAATTAAAACTGCAAAAACGTAACCCCTCCAAATCCTGGTTCAACACTGACCTCAACAATGAGAGACGCGCTCTTAGACAGACCGAACGCACATGGAGGCAACACCCTTCCCCCTCAAACCTTGGCCTCCTCAGAGCCACAAGGGCCAACTACAAAAAACACATCTTTAACGAAAAGGCCTCCTTCTTCCGCTCACAACTTGACCGTGCAAGAAACCGACCTAGGGAATTATTTAGCATTGTCAAAAACCAAACTGCTTCAGCTCCCCCCAAACTAATGGCTACAGTCGAGAGATGTGAAGAAATTGCCAACTTCTTCTCGGATAAAATCGCTAAGATTGAGCAATCCTTCGTCTTAACTCCCATCCCGCATAGCCTACCACCCCTCCTTAACATCTCCTCTAAATCTCCATCCACAGCCACCCTTCCCCCGGACCCTTCCCAACTCCCTCCCGTTGTCACCCATTCTGAACCCTTCTACACCATCCCCCAGCTAAAAAACAATGCAACCTGGAATAACTTCTGTCCAGTCTCTGAACGTGAAGTCCTCAACATCATCACCAAGCTTAAACCTTCCTCACAAACCAGAGATCCCCTCCCTGCCTATCTTGTCCAAGACCTAAAGCACATCATCGCCCCATATTGGACCACTATCATCAACTCCTCCCTAACCACTGGTAGTGTCCCTGCTTCCCTCCAACTAGGACAAATTACCCCCACCATCAAAAACGCTACAGTTGACCCCAATGACCTAAACAACTTGCGCCCTATTTCTAACCTTCCTTTCCTTTCTAAGGCCCTGGAAAAATGCGCCCTGCTCCAGCTGGACAAACACATCGACTCATTCAACCTCTTGGACACATTACAATCAGGTTTTCGAAAGGGCTGCAGCACCGAAACAGCCATGCTCAACATTATTGATGACATCCACCACTCCCTAGACAAGGGCGAATCCTCCCTTCTCATTCTCCTTGACCTCTCGGCTGCTTTTGATACTGTTAACCACGCTGCCTTACTCAATATTCTCAAAGACCGTTTTGGCTTAAATGGTGCTGTTCTCAAATGGTTCACATCCTTTTTCCAAAACAGAACCCAACAAATTAAAGTCAGCGAATGCCTCTCTAAACCTTTGCCTGTCTCCTCGGGCGTCCCCCAGGGCTCTATTCTCTCTCCCACTCTATTCAACCTCTTCATGCAACCCCTCACCCTCATTCTTAAGCAAGCGAAAATCAGTTACCATCTCTATGCTGATGACACCCAACTTTACTGTAAGATTAAATCCCATGCAGACGTCTTACACCTCAACGAGGCCTTGACTAAGATTCAATTCTGGTTCCATCACAACCACCTTAAACTCAACCCTAAAAAAACGGAAATCATTCTATTCTCCCCTAAAAACAACCCGCTCCCTATTCAACACTGGATCTCTGACATCAAAGCTCTCAACTGCACTCTTTCCATCTCTAACTCAGTCAAATCACTCGACATCATCATCGATCAGAGCCTCAGTCTTACTCCCCACATAAAAAATTCGGCTAAAGGTGCTCTATTCACTCTCCATCATCTCAAGAAAATAAAACCCTTTATTCCTGCTGACGACTTTAAAACAGTGGTACAATCATTGGTCCTGTCGAGACTCGACTATGGTAATGCCATTCTCTCGGGAACCCCTAAAGTCCACCTAGCCCCTATCAAATCCGTACTTAACCTAGCTGCCAGACTTATTACTGACTGTAAACGGTTTGATCACATCTCCCCTGTCCTCAAAGACCTCAAATGGCTTCCTATTGAAGGTAGATCCACTTACAAGATTGCTTGCATCACGCACAAAGCCCTCCATCAAAGCACCCCATCTTACCTCTCCGATAAACTTCACAAAGCAGGCTGTACTAGAACAATGAGGAGCACTAACGCCCTCGTCCTAGTCCCCCCCTTATTAAAAAAGAAATCAACACAGTCACGCTCTTTCTCTGGAAATGCGCCATCCGTCTGGAATGCCCTCCCTAAAGATCTACGTTGCAACCCCTCCTACCTCAGCTTCAAAAAGACCTCAAGCTGCACCTTCTCAACAAATACTGGGGTACTTAATACCCTGTCCCCGGACACTAATTCCTACCCCTGGCCCGACTGTATAGATCCCCTCTACTTATTGTAACACCCCCTTCCCCCCTCCCCTCAATTCTTTCATTTACGACCACCTCCCACCCCCTTTTTTTACTTTTTGGGTAATACCCATCTACTCAGAAATCCTTTCCCCTTACCCCTCACCCTCCACAATCGCCCTTCACTTTCACGCCCCCTCTTCTTCTCACCAACTAACATAGCTTTTTATCAATCCTACTATCTTCGATCAGTTGTTTGACCTATGCTTCTCTAGTTAATTATCCCATTTAAAATGAATACTGTTGCAAATTTTCAAACTGCCTTGTTTATTACCTCAATGTACAAAAGTTATATTGCAATGCTGATTACCAAACCTTGTAAAGCGCTCTGATACTCTTGGGTCCAGCCAGCGCTATATAAAACCTTTAAATAAATAAATAAATAAATAAACATGCAGTTTCAGCTGAAGCAGCGCATGTCCATCCTGCAGTAAGAGAAACTTAATAAAGTAAATAGTGCTTACAGACTAAATAACAGGTTCCGTATCACAACCGAAGTAAAGGGGCCAGTAGCCATGGGAGGTTACAAATGAAGACAAGGCCGTACTAAGGAGGGACTAACAAGCCTATTAACGAATCCGAAGGCAGCATTTATGAAAGACAATGACACAAGCCAATGAAAAATATTGGCGAAGAGTGGGCGCAGCTTCTCTCCCATACTCTACTACAGCAGTCTCGCAGAGCGAGTAGTGTATGTGCACTGCCGCTAGGCTCGACCTAAAGAAGTGGTGTGGAGGTCACTGTGGTACAATGCCTATGGTTGTATGCAGGGTGTTGCTTTGCCTTTGTGAACATTTGCTACATTTTCGGATTCTTTCGCTTCAGTTCTTGTCTAATGGCTTCTTAATTCCAGTTGGTTTTCTATTCCTTGCACTTATTACTTGGGTGCAACCACATTGAGTCTTATAAAAAGCCAATATAGGTCGACTTTTGGTGCTGCAATACATACAACAGCTTTGGATTCTGTGATTTCTCCCTTCAGGCAAGTACACCAGTGTTTTGAAGCTATATTACACATAAAGCATATGTGCCCTTCTTCTGCTCAAGTCCTCACAAGTGACTTAATGTATTAAAATGCCAGGTTGGTTTGTACTTAAGCCCTAACATACAGCGGGCAACAAGAATTGGTTACTCACATTGAGGAGTTGTAATCCCGATTCAGGCGCAAATGAGCAAATTTACACTGAATCAAGATTTCAAATTGTGCCAAACTACTGCGCAGACCTTGCAGAGTTCCCCGTACAAATTTCACCGGGTAAGACCTGATGAAATGATTGCATAATAGAAATGCAAATGTTCTGAGTTCTGCAGCTTAAAACAGAGGAAATTATGATATATTATGGCATCACGCCATATTTCAACCTAAGGAATTTAGAACAAGAGGATAATACCACAATGAGGAAAATAACGGTATTGGTATTTGTCTATCTAATATTAATGCATCAAAATGCCGATCTATCACAGGACACCACACATACAATAACAGGATATCATGGACTTGCTGTGCTGTGCTAGGCTCAAATGTGTACATAAAGTAATTGAGATCACTTTCTTTCTTAGCACAGCTAACTCCAGTTTGGCGACTGAAGTTTATGTCTTCTTGACAAAGTCTTTTCCAACTACCAAGATTCTATCCTTTAATCATCTTTGATGATATTCTAGCCAATGCAAAACCTCTTACTTCTATCTTGAATACTTCCCATTGCGTACCTGTCATGAACCCATGTTGGGAATATTAAGAAAGCTGTTTAGTAATTCTTCCCTCATTGCGAATGCAAATCCCTCATCCTGCAAAGTCTTCCTGCAAACTCCATTTTGGAACCATTGGATGCACCCTCACACAGTTAAAAGTAATCTCCAAAGACCTGACCGTATTCTACTCTGATAGTGCACACTTATTATATTCTGTGCAGATTCACTCGACAGCAACAAATAATCTAATCTGGTGAAAATATCATGCATCTAGTAAAACAAGATCATACATAGCTTTCAGCAAAGATTACTGCATTGCCTTTTTATATATCACCACCAGAGGTTCTCTATCTTTAGCTCCTTTATAATAAACTACACTGCATTAGCAGACATGAATTTTCTCAAACCAGGGTAGAAGACACCGTAATCTGAGTTAAGGGCACAGAGATTGGCAATACATACATCTGCTCCACTTGACAACCCAGGAAATCAATGTATCTGCTCTCTTGAACTGACATGACTTTCTTTACCACAATATCGGATCTCCATCTACCCATGTTCTTACCCAGCTGACGTGTGGAGTATCCTGCACAATAAAATTTACCTTGCCACCTCTAAACCTATTTTTAGGCACTCATCTTCTGTAAGGTTTGTTTCCTGAATATAGGCCACTTGTATTCCCCTTATTTTCAGATATACACAAAAACTGCTATGCTTGATGAAATTGTTCAGTCATCTGACGTTGCACATCAGGATCTTAATGTATTCACACTTTGCCATGTCCGGCCCAAAAACTGTACTTCCTGCAGCCAGATACTCATTTTGTTGTGATGGTATTAATCTATAATAAACAAACCCAACTTCCTTATCCTCTCTGGGATCTCCTATTATAGATCCATTTGGTAACAGATGCTGCATCCATTATGAATACACCAGTGCACAAAGGACCTACTCTTATGCAACAAACAATAAAACTTCTCACACTGAAATTAACACCTAGTTGTCCTGTTGCTATTTGCACAACTAACCCCCTTACTATATAAGTAGAGGCAGTTCACACCCCCAGTTTCTAGAGTAGTCCGAGACAACACATGGCCTCCACCAATGCAAATGAGGCCCCACACCACATGCCACTCCCATAGCCCAATGTATAATGGTTAAGGTGCCCATCCTGGTCTTATTAGCACACTACTGTCATTTTATTTGATGTATCAGTGCTTGTAGCAATCGGTGTTCCATCAGGGTGCACCTTGGCATACTGAACTGAGTCCATACAAGAGTCCAACAAAATATCTGTTTAATCTCTTCTTCCTTTTCTGTGATGAAATGATGTATTTTTACAGTGTTTTAGGGTGAGTTTCTTATAGATTGACAAAGAAGTAAGTGCAAACAAGCTCCATGTATAATTTTGAGTTTAGCTGGAATAACCGCTATATATTTCAATGTTAAGTGTTTGCATCACTTTATACCAGTATCTTAGGAGCATCTCTGTTTCAAACCAGTTTGTGTAAAATCAGGGAACAACATAATAGTGACATTACCAAATATGTGTTTTGAGCTCCCCTCTGTGCCATGAATTCTGAAGGATATTGTTTAATCTCTATAATTCAGAAGGCAAAATGTGATTAATCTCAGTGTTGCCCTTGGTCTTCGTGGGGATACTGGTATCTTATGCTCTCTTAGTTGTGAAACAATTTGATAGTCCCTCTGATTTCAATTCCGGTGTGATTCAGCACTTCACAAATAGTTCCATATAATCTCTGTCCTTTCTCTCGGGTAGCCCCACTATCCTGATGTTGTTTCTCCTAGACCTGCTCTTAGAGTTCTTGCCTCAAGGATCCCCATTTTACATTTCAATTTGATGATGACTCCTTTCATTGTAACTTCTTTGGATGTCTTTGTTATGGCAGGCTTCATCAGTGTGATTTTTTTTGTTTCTTTGTTACTTTCCTAACCGCTGCATGCACCAAATCATATCTATTGCCACTGCATTCATCTTATGTTTGAGTGAGATTGTAATCTCTTTTTTCAGCGATTTCCTCAAGCATATGCAAAGGCATGTCTTCTGATGTTTCTGGATCTTGCGTTACAGACAGTGTTTGACCATCATACACCGCTCTAGATTTATCCATCATGTTAGCCCACGAAGTCTGCTGCTTTTTATCTTTTAGCATATAGATGACTGTGCATCACAGCAGAGCATGCTGCATCAAGGTGTGTCACCACAGCACCAGCAGTGCAATTCAGTGGTCTGTATCAGTCCTTATTGGATAGCCAGGGACTGGTAGCTACTTTCTGTCACTTAAAAACAGAGGAGACCCAATTCCACTGTCCCTCTCTCTCCTGCACATCGCCAAGTGCCCAACAGTATCTAATGGAACCTAAAGGCTCTCTTTTTTATTTTGCTCTTGATTTCTACAGGTTACTCTTATGTCGCTACCACCATGGTTTTCAAACTGCAAATTGTACCCAGAAGAGTCTCAGTTTTGTTCATAGTTGCTGGTTAACACATACATTTTGTCCATCTCAGTGTGTCCCTGATCTAGTCTTGCCTTGTGTCTGTGCAGTTATCGGCAAGCCATTCAGGGCACTAATCGTTTACATGCTTGTGTCCTTACTTTACCATCAGCATGGGAGACTCTCATGATGGCGCTGTTCTCTTTCCACCCAGATTCACAGTTCAGCCTCCATGCCGGATCCTGGCTTTTCTCCTCTTTTCTCTCCTGGGGTCAAGGCGGTGGCCATCTTGTCACGTCACAAGGGCAATCTGTGTTGTGTACAAATAACCGCAGGGGCCATCCACCAAGGGAGAAATTATAGTAACGGAGTACAATAATCTAAACAGCATCAAAATGTGTATGCATTTTTTATGGATGTGAATCCATTTCTGATGATTTTGATCTGGATATAATCAGGCAAAGGGACAATCTCCTAAACACATCCTCACACCATGACAGACAGCCTCAATGGACTGATAAACTTTTAAGAGAGTTAAGAAAACAGAGGATGAAAACTTAAAAGAACATATATTAAAAATCTAACAGCCAGTAAAACTGTGACGACTGAAACGCCAACATGAGTCAGCAAGACAACACAAAAGAAAATTCAATGCCTTTGCATTCAGGGAACCAGTCAGATGAAGTACAGTCAATAAGACCTCACAAGCTCACTCCCAAACTATATTTGACCTCAAATGTTCCTGGAATGGGAAACCTGAAGAAGTAGAAAGACGACTGTTGTTGTTGGTCTTGATACCCCCTGAAAGCACCATACACATTATATCCACAGCAAGGTGCACACTGCTATTGGCCACTGTTCAAAAGACTGTATTCTTATATACACTTTGAATTTACCACCCCAATGGGAAATTTGTGCAAATGCACATACAAAACTAATCCCCAAGACAAGGCAGTGGTGGGTCTCCATTTAATTCCATCAAAGATCAAATAAGCCTTTTCACCAAAAAGGTGGGAGCCATAATTTGGCAAATTCATCAGATTTGTCGGGCATCTCCAGAGAGACCAGTGGAGTGCATCCAAGCATGTTTACAAATAGTTGCAAAGGAACTCTTAGACCCATCTACCAAGTCCCCGGTGTCGAAACGGCATCTAAGACTTTTCTTAGCAACCCCAAATGCATCACACACCCCTTTAGCAAAGTGGCCTCTCACATAGACAGGTAGTAAGGACACCAACATCTGTGGTATCTCCCAATGAGCATGAAAGTAGTTTACAACCATGCATATGATGTCACATGAACAAAGTACAAGGCTCCCCAAAAAGAAATATTTCATTCTCAGCACCTTGATCGATTGTGCCTTCATGTCAGAAGAAGAGGAGAAAATAGGACCTGTATTGATTTCAGATTAAGAGGGAGCCTGAAGTACAAGATGCTCAGTCGAAGGACGAGAGTATGAAAATTTTGGGCTATTTGGAGCTGGGCAAGGCTGATAAGCAACCTGGCAGTGCATGGCCTGGGTGAAGGCTGGTTTAATCCAAGCAGACATAACAGTGTTGAGAAGGGTATCATTTAAGGGCAGTAAAGGCTCTATGTGAAGGAGTTGGGCTAAAGAATTTCTGACAATAAGTTAATCTTGACCTCTGCAAGAGAATAAAATAGTTCAAGGACCTCAGTCATCTTGCACCAGACCATCTTAAAAGAAAGAATGTCTTTCAGTGAGAGCAACAATGGACAATCAAGGTCAACCTCAGCAGAAGAATTGAAGTCACTGGGGTTTTTGGAGCCCAAATGAGGACCTTAATCAGAGTCCAAATAAGAAAGAAGGGTGTCCATCTATTTACTATCCTCCTCAATATGAAAGACCTTATCTGAAGCTTGTAAATGATCAGTAGGAAATCCGCATTTGGTCATCCTGATACTATCCACCTTGTCAAAAAATATCTGTCCCTGGATAATTCCAAAAGTGTATCCAGAACCCACACAGTGGATAAAGTCGATATCGGCACCAATGCCACGATAATAGTCAAAGCCTTTGGTGGCCAAAGATGGGCTGCTGGGATCACAATAGCATCAACAGCAACAACAGGGTCACACTACATCAAGAAAAAAGGCCAGCCTTAGAGGCACCGTTGAAGTGCTCACAGGTACCTTGGGGCCCAAAGGTGCACCACAGGGTGTCGGAGGGGGTCAGACCATAGCCAGCAAGGCCATGGAGAAAACCACCATTTGAAGGCGGCAGCGTCAGAAGCCAGGAAAACTGAGATTGGTTAAGACAGCACCAGGCACGAAACCGAGACAGAACCAGGTACTGGTGCCAGGCTAAGGTCTATGATGACAGAAAGCAATTCCAAAAATGATATTGAGGTCAGGTTTGGATGATCGATCAGCCGATCATACAACGAGAAGGAGCAGATTCCTCCCTCAGGTACTTTGGTGAAGCAGAACCTCTTTGTGGATGACACTGTTCCCCCCGTACCTGTCCTGAGAACACGATTTGAAGAGACAACGACTCCATTGTACGGCACAGTCTTAAGACATAAAATATGTTACCTCCCTGTCATCAATAGCTGTCAAATGGGAGAAGACCTGGAGGTGTATGTAAGATTCACACTCCAAGAAAAAATGCTTAGAGTCCCTAAGAGGGGCAGGAACATCTACGAGAGCCTCAAGCAACGCAAATATAAATTCCACCAAAGGGTTTTGAGTAACATAACTACATCCTCGTTCACAGACACAAGCCTATACCCCATTTCTGGTTTTCTTCTACTGGGTGCTTAGGTCCTCGGAGTCCATAGAGAAACAATACTGATCTCCTCGAACTATTGGAGACTGTGACAATACTTCAGGCGTTGTCTGAGTGCACTAAACTTCAATTTTGGATCTGATGAAGCGGAAGCGTTGGGGGATTTTTGTCAGCTTACTTATCCACACCAATCACTATATAATAATCGGAAACGTAACTCTAATGACGGACCCATAAGTCATTATTACACAGTTAGCAATATCAAAGGTCCTCCGATGAATCTTTGGTAGAGCTAAAAGGCACTAAATAATGAAAGACGGAATGCTATTTCTCCATGAGGACCTACAATGAAAAACAAACGCTAAACATTGGTCATTACAAACATTATCCAAATAACTCAGTAAATCAATAATAAAGCCAAACACTATTCTTTTCTATTAGGTTTCTTGTTATTTCATACAATGAATGGTCAAATACAATATACAAATAAGAATGTCATTGTTCATTTTTATAAAGTACAAAATAGATTCACAATAAACAATACAATTCATTCATGAAACATCAGAACATCAGGTAAAGAGGAGTGAGAGAGAGAGAAAAACATCAGTGAAGCAATTGTTCACTTAC
The DNA here is from genome assembly GCA_963921515.1 of Calotriton arnoldi. Taxonomy (NCBI): domain Eukaryota; kingdom Metazoa; phylum Chordata; class Amphibia; order Caudata; family Salamandridae; genus Calotriton; species Calotriton arnoldi. The sequence continues at coordinate 427,728 of CAWUFW010004331.1, forward strand.
GAAATAGGAAATACTAATGCACAGCGTGAAAATTAGTCTGAAAAGCTAACCCCACGGCCGTCAGGGAATAGCGAGAGCAGCACCATCAGCCAATGATGTGTAAAGTCTCTAAAAAGTCTCTTAGGATCAACAGATATTGCCAGCCAGAGAATCAGGAATCAGCACAGCATGCAGCAACATGAACGCAGGACAGGTCACCATTCATGTGAACGAGCTGAAGAACTATTTCCCACAGGAATTTTTATAGTACCCTACTTCCTTTCTTCTGCTAAAATGTTGCATTCTCTTTCTTCAGAAAGCCTCTCTATTGGTTATTCATAGTGGTATGACAATCTACTGACAGTGACTTTACTACTATTTTCTAAACACTCTTTGTCTAAATATTGTATATTTTCCAAGTGAGGAAGAGGAAAAGAACCTAGTTACAAATGTATCTAGAATATTATACAGTTACATTCGCCATCTACACCCTCGCCTAGACAGGAAAGAAACCTAGAAGACCTTTAGAACCAGGCTAAATATCTACAGTCTAAGGAAGCATTTGTAACATTTGAAGGACAGGAGCACGGAAAGTACATCCTCTGACAATACTGAGGCCTACATTAGGTTAGCAAAACAGAGAATAATTTCTAAAACTTATACTACTTTCACGAAGAATAAAGCTGTTTCTTTTGTTGTTTATTTTTCTGCAGTTAGGAAGACAGAATAATATTCAGTTAGCATTATTCACATTATTTTAGCTAAGAAAAATCAACTATCGTGCCTTGTGCACATTTCTCATGTTATACACTCTCGTGTTATATCAGTAATTTTACGTATGTTATTAAAATACATGCAGTAGAGTGGATTTAATCGAGCAGATTTTATTTTTAAAAATCGTGCTCCATCAATCCCCATTTGATGGTATCCCAAACCATCACCATAACCCTTATCAGATTACTATCTGATAACATAATTTAGAATGCTCTTCGCTTTGCATCTTTCGTTTTATTCTTGCAGGATTTATAAAGCAAAAATACCATTAGCACACCAGTAGCAACAGCAACTATTGGTGTTAGTATCCTCCCTAATAAGCTATTCGCAAATGTTGTGAACCAATTACCTATAGAAGTGAAACCCTTACCAAGTTTCTCCCAAGCACCATCAACCTTCAGTTTTGCTAATTCATCATGTAAATGAGTAATGTTGCTAATATATCCTTTTAGATCTCTACTTTTATCAGGAATATATGTGCAACATTATTGAATTTTCAGCATACTACAGACTCCGCCCTCTTTTGCCAATAATACATGTAGGGCAAGTCTGTTTTGTAAAACCATGGTTCTCATAGCAACCATTTCTGTATCAATCATTAGAAATCCGCCAGCAGTATCCGTTGATAAATGATCTACCACTGTAGATAATTTTCTAATCTTTTGAGAATTTAGAATCACCCTAACTGAAGGTATCAATGCTCCAAAAATATCTCCCACAATTTCTGCAGCACTCAAACCCCTTTTATTCCGTGTTAGTCCCTTTTCATTGGTTCCATGCTTATCACCAACGTGATACATTTTCGGGAAGACTATACCCATATAACAACACCCATACCAATGTGGTGGCAACCTATAGTAGGCATTTTTTCCACACACATAATAGACTCCAGGCGACACAGGATCAGTACTACCTCTTAAACCCCAACCCCCTGTTATAAGAAAAGTATGTTCACATTCACTGGAACCAACGAAATGATAATTATAATAAGTCTTCTGCCTTAATAGGCAAAGCTTCCCTCTATGAGGCCAATCCAAAGTCATTGCAGCATAAGTCTCACCCTGTTTATAATTACCTTCTTTATGTGCCCATGGTGGTTCTCTACTTTTCTGCTCTGTAGCTCTTTGTTTAAAACTCCTACGTCCATCTTCTACTGTATTAATAAATTCTATTTCTACATTATGCAACTTACAAGTCTGATTATTTCGATGTGCATATACTGTATCTATCGTTTTAGAAGAATGGAAATAATCTCCCATGTATTCCGCATTTCTAGCACTATACACTATATTCATATTCTTCCTAATAGGCACTTCTGAAAAAAACTAAGTCAAAGTTTGAGTAGTAGTATTGGATCATCTCCTTGCCATAGAACAGACTAGTTAGTACACTACATGAAATACCATATGTTAGGGGAAGGTGATGATAAGTCACCCTTCGGACACAGATGTAGGTAGCTGCATGCACACATAACAATCCGCATCCATTGTATCCACATACTCATAAAGAAGTTTAATGAAAACATTTAGTGAGAAATCATTAATTGATTTATCCACATGCAAAACACTACCAGTTAATTTCTTAATATTAGTTTCTGGATCTTCTTTTAGATCTCTTTTAGCATTAATTGTTACATGCTCATTATTTTTAGTAACATTTGCTACATTTATAAACATATAATATGGTACTACAAATGTTAATACCAACCATACAAACATTGTTAACGTAAAACATGCAAAACAAACATTAAGACATCTTTGCCTAAATTTGCCTTGCTTCCATTTACCAGTCTCAATACTAGTTCTATCCATTAAAAAAAAAAAAATAGTAAAAAATATTTCAAACATTTTATCGAAAATTACTAAACTAAATTTTGCTAGATTAATTTTAGGCTGTGCACCCCACAACATTTGGAGCCTTCAGCCTCCTTCAGCTTCAGTTTTTGCTACAACATTTTTCAGAATCCATTTATTTCAAAAATCTCCTCTCTCTTTTTCTGCACCCTTTTCAGAAAAACAGTTTATCTAGGGTGGCTTATAGGAGCAACTGCTTTTTGAACAAAATTCCAGAAATTCTTTTTCCCAATCATTCGATGCAGTAGTCACCACATATGTCCATTCAGGTGCTCTGTATTTCTTATTTGGTACTTTAATTCTCTTTGTTCTTTTTACTTGCTCTTCTTTTATCTATTTCACTTTGTTCAGATTGGCTCGATATTTCAAACACTGTTTCTGGAACCTTTTTATTCACGGAGTATTTTACTCTTTTTACTCCTTTTGGCCACTTATCTTCTCTCTTTGTTCTTTTTCCATTTTCATTGTCATTATCATTTATATTTGATTCATTCTTCTCTTTTGATGAATCTCTTTTTCTTTTTTCTTTATTGCTGCTTATATGAATCACTTCATTTTCAACAGTAACAACCACAGCATCATTTTCTTCAGTCCCGGTAACTTGTGCCCACTCTACTTCATTTTCAACTCGCCTTGGAACGTCTCTTTGTCCTCGTCGTTCTTCTTCTGCAAGTTCCTCACTTTCAAGTGGACTTGGGACTCTTCTGGTGTGGCTTGCATGTATCCAATTCGGCAAACTTCCACACTTAACAGCAGTCGTTGTCACCAGTATTACTTGATAGGGACAATGCCATTGTGGTTCTAGACAAGACTTCCTCACATGCCTTTTCACAAGCACCCAGTCCCCAGGACACAGATCATGTCCTTGTTCTTGCTGTGTTGTCGTTGCAACTTCTCCAACCTGGTGAGACACAGAACGTACCACATCAGCCAATCCTTTGCAATAATCCAGTACCAAATCATCAGTAATGTTCATTAATTGATTTGCTGGGACTGTCGGCTGTCTCATACCCCTACCCATCACAATTTCATGAGGGGACAGTCCTGTTCTTTTGTCAGGGATAATGCTCAAGCTCATCAACACCAATGGAAGTGCATCAGGCCATTTCAGTGTTGTGGATGCACAAACCTTAGCCAATCTAGATTTTATTGTGCCGTTCATCTGTTCAACAACACCTGAAGCCTCAGGTCTGTAAGCACAGTGCAACTTTTGTTCAATTTGTAATGCTGGACATATCATCCGAATTATTTCATTATTAAAGTGCGTTCCCCTATCAGATTCCAAAGAGACTGGGAAACCGAATCTAGGTATTATCTCTCTAAGAATCAATTTAGCAACTGTTAGACTGTCATTACGCCTTGTGGGATATGCCTCTACCCAACGAGAAAACCGACAAATGACCACAAGAACATATTTTAGTCCCTGGTAAGGAGGCATCTCAATGAAATCGATTTGCATCCTCGTAAATGGTCCTGCAGCTTTGCCAATCTGTCCCATACTAACCACTGTTTTTCTCCCTGCATTCTGTTGTTGGCAAACAGCACATCTTTGACAGAGACTTTCTGCAATAACCCTGAATTTAGGGTTAAACCATTCTTGACGAAAAAATCTAATAATTGCATCCCTACCTATGTGTGTTGGACCATGGTAGACCCTTGCCATCTGTGATAACAGCCTATCTGGCATTACTGGTCTCCCGTCTGTATAGATCCACACTTCATCCTCTGATCTGCGTGTACATCCTGATTTGATCCACTCATTTTTCTCTGAATCACTTGCTTCTTCCTGTAGTTCTCTCACCTCATCCCATGTTTCAACAGATGAGAACATCAATCTGCATTCCATTTGGCCATTTTTGATCAATTTGTTGGTCCACATTAATCGAATATGTATTCAAAGCACAAAATCGTGCAATCTCGTCAGCATATCTATTGCCCAGTGTGACATATTCACAACCAGATCGATGTGCTGAACATTTTACCACCCCAATTTGTGCTGGCAATTGTAATACCATAAGTAGATCTTTTACACACTCTCCGTTTCGTATAGGTGAAGCCGAAGAGGTCAAATATCCACGATGAGACCACAATTGCCCAAAGTCGTGAACCACCCCGAAGCCATATTGGCTATCAGTGTATATTGTTACTCTCATTTGTTTTGCTAAGCAACACGCTCTAGTAAGAGCCACTAGCTCAGCCACTTGTGCAGAACTCACTCTTTTCAACCATGATGCTTCAATCACATTTGCCACTGTGCAGATTGCATATGCAGCTCTCAAGCAACCTTCTGAATCCCTTAAACATGATCCATCCACAAACAAAACAACATCAGATTCAGTCAGTGGAATATCTTTGATATCAGGCCTTGGTTTGGTACACAACTCAGTCACATCCAGAGAATCATGATCAATTTAATCTAAAACCACTTCACAGCCTGGTGTTGGTAACAACGTAGCTGGATTCAAAGTCGTACATCTTACTATTGTCACATTCTCAGCTCCCAATATCACCTGTTCATATTTTGTTAACCGACTGCTTGTAAGATGCTGTGTGCGAGTTCGTGTTAACAAAACCTCAACTGAATGTGGCACATACACTTTCAAAGCATGTCTCATTACAATCGACTCACTCTGTTCAAGACCCACACAAGTAGCAGCAACTGCTTTTAAACATCCCGGTAATGCTGCAGCGACAGGATCCAACGTGGCAGAAAAATATGCCACTGGCCTTCGTGCTGTTCCGTGAGTTTGAGTTAGAACTGACAGTGCGCAACCATCAGGTTTATCACAAAGCAATTCAAACTTTTTGTCAAAATCTGGCATTCCTAATGCTGGTGCTTGACATAAACTGTCTCACAAGTCCAAGAATGCTTTCATGCCTTCCACATCAAGATGTATTGGATCTGTAACATCTTTGTGTGTCAATCTCCGTAATGGCTTGGCAATCAGTGAGAAATTCATAATCCACTGCCTGCAATATCCAACCATTCCCAAAAACATTCGAAGTTCTTTCTGTGTTCTTGGCGCATTCATTTGCATAATGGCATTGATCCGATCTTGAGAAACTTTCCGAATTCCCTTTTCAATGATATGGCCTAGATAAAGAACTTCTTTCTTACAGAATTGTAATTTCGCCGGTGACACTTTATGCCCACCTACTGCCAAATGGTTCAGTAGAGCAAGTGTATCTGTCACACAGTCTTCTCTCGTTTTTGATGCCACCAAAAGGTCATCAATATATTGAACCTGAACTGAATCTTTAGGCATTACCAATAATTCTAAAAAAAAATTCAATATCTGATTAAAGATTGAAGGGCTTTCTGTGTACCCTGGAGGAACTCGGCACCATGCCAAAACACGGTTCCTAAAGCGGAATGCTAATAAATATTGGCTATCCGGATGTAACGGTATTGAAAAGAATGCTTGACACAGATCGATTACTGAAAACCATTCTGCATCACATGGGATTTGATATAGGATCACAGCTGGATTAGGTACAATTGGACAACAAGGTATAACAATTTGGTTCACCTTTCTCAGATCCTGTACAATCCTATATTTCCCATTCGGTTTGCGAATTCCCATTATAGGTGAATTGCATGGACTTCCAAGGATTTCTCTCAGTATTCCTTGTTCAATCAGCATATCAATCACAGGTGTTACTCGTGTAATCGTTTCAGGACTCATTTTGTACTGTCGTTTTTTGGGAAATTCTGCATCTGGCTTTACTGTTATTTGAATCGGTGCAACTCCTTTCATTAATCCAATATCTTTCCCTGTAAAATCCCACACATCAGACAACACTGTTTCTTGCAACTCGACAGGCAAATCATTCGCTGTAAGCAATGGATACAATTCATTCACTTCTGTTCCCTGCCTCGACATTTTGAAAATCACATCCTCGTCTTTCGTGTGAAATGTTATTCCATCTGGGGTACAATAAATGGAACAGTTCATTTTGCACAGCAAATCCCTTCCTAACAGATTAACCGGACTAGTATCACATACAACAAATTTATGTAATTCTTGAAAATTGCCTATTTGAACCTTCATTGGTTTTGTCACTGGTGTTTTAATTATTTTATTTGAGACTCCTACAACTTGGATACTTTCTCCCGAGAGGTGTAGGTTTGGGATTTCCACAGTTCTCACAGTGGAACGGATAGCACCAGTATCTACGAGGAATGTAATAGCATTACCATCAACCTCGCAATCCACATAAGGACCTGACTGATCTACCTCTAGAGATGCGCCAAGAACGCCCTCTTCCTCCCCCCTCTGGCACCGTCATCGTGATGTATCTGACCATTCTCTTCTGACTGCATCAAATATTGTGAAGCCACCTGCACATTTGAGTTCCTTTGACCATTGGCATGAAAACCCACATTCGTATTGTACCTTTGTATTTGACCATTCACATCTTGATTTGGCATTGGAGCTTGTGGTATTTGTAAACTCTGTCCCCTGTTATTTGATACCTGCATTTGTGAATTCTGGTTTTTCATCTGATGAATCTGTACCCGATTCATCTGTACCTGATAATCCTGATTCTGCATTTGGTTACCATTTCCTCCCTGTCCTGTATTATTTAGTAAACTCTTACATTCGCGTCACCAGTGTCCAAATTTACTGCAAATATGACAAGGATACTTCTTTTTCAATTCTTCTTTATCTTTGAAATTACCTCTACCTCTTCCCTGACCCATCGGGATCATTTGTGTCACAGTGTTAGCATTTGAAACTACACCTTTATTCCCAATGGTAGTCTGACCATTGCCCTGATAAACATCTGACAAATCAGTACTCAAATAACCTCCTTTCTTTGCTGCTTTCATCTGAGCCAACATTAATTTTTCCTTTAATTTCTTGTGCCTCATTTCTAGGTCACCTCCACAATATTTCGCATAACGAAGTATTTCGTCAACTGATTTACTCTGCCAACAAATTAAATGCTGTCGAATCATAGCACTTATCTCAGGTCTCAATCCATACACAACCCTATACACAAAGTGTCCCATATCTTTCTCTGTGATATTTTCTATACCTCTGTACTGTTTAAATACTTGAAGAAGCCTCTCATAATATGCATGCACCGATTCTTTCAATTCCTGAGTAGTTCTGTCTATTTTCACCCAATCTGTTTCTTTTGGAGAAATCTTCCCCTTTAAATACGTAATGACCTGATTATATTTTTTCATAACTTCTTCTGAAGGTGCTACTGTTTTTGGATCTCTTGGATACTCTTTTTTCAGCCAATCTACAGCAATTTTACACTCAATCCACAAATCTGCTGGGACAACAATATCAAAAAGTCCTTCCAAATCAACCCGCAACACCTTTGAATCTTTCACAAATCTTTCTACTTGTCTATACCATTCAACAGGCTTTTCTCTCAACCCAGGTTAATCATTTGTAAATGACAATATGTCCTGTCTTGACCATGGAACGTGCACAAAACCACCTCCTGGTACCTCTCCCATCGGGTATGCTGTAACCACATCCTCTTGTACTGATTCTTTTTCTGTTTCTCTTAAAGGGTACAGTGGCAAAGCAGCTTTTGTTGACATACTCACTTCATCCTTCTTGTTTGCCCATCTTCGTTTCCATCTATCTAACTCTCCCCAACATCTTAGTGTGGAAATCAGTTCTTTAATCTGTAATAGTCTCCCTGATACATTCAGATTTTCCAAATCTTTGTCTGTGAAATCTAACCTGTATGTTTTTTGTAAAGCTTTAGATTTTTCAATATCGACTCCATACATTTGTGCAACTGCAGCAAAAGTCTCATGCAAACTTCTTACTTTTCTCGTAATATTTTTACACAAGAATAACAACTCATCCTCCTGATATTTACTCAGTCTTTCTGGACTAATTGTACCTGCAATCATTTCTTCCAAATCTCCTTTCAATTTATTGACATCTATGTATGCATCTTTATTGTGACCTCTGCAACCAGGAGCTATTTTTTTAATCCAATTATCCAGTTCTTCTGGCGATGGGCCTAAAGATCTCTGTAAATTTTCACTCATTTCTCTATTAGGTGTCTGTATATTCATTCTCCTTTCAACTTGTATCAAATTCTTAGGGTCAATATTTATGGTTCGTTTTGGTGTCTCATTTCTTTCTGAAACATCAATTAATTGTTCCTCTGATCCTGTAGCTACACTCACATTCGTACCGCTATTCTCATTTGTTCTTATCAGCTTTCTATAGTCTGTATGATGATATTCATTACTCTTTCCTGGGACAGTTAAACCATGTACTCAAGTGAGTCCTTGCTCATTATACATTAGAACTATAAGTCCAATCGTTACTGGAACTGACAAAACATCTGGGCTCATTATTGATTTCATTCTCACTAATTCTTCTCTATTTATATTTTGAATCTCACTTACAACTTCAGTTGATCTATTTATTGGCTCTTCAATCTGAATTAAAGGAGCACTTGGTAAAGCACTTGAAACACTTGCACTCGTATCTGTATCAATCTGTTCTTCTTGATATGGCGGAGGTCTATTCATCAATAATTCATTCAGGGAATCTTCATCAAATTCATATGTACTACTATTTATATTAATATCCTTCTCTTGTTATTCAATATTTTTCTTTTTCTCTTTATTTTTTCCCCCTTCAGTCGACTCAATCTCTCTAACTGGAAACATACTTGTTCCTTCAATAGTGTCTCTTCTCCACAATTTTTTGCGAGCATCCCACTTTGCTTCAGAATACCTACTCACTGTATTCTTGTATCTATTCTGTTGTCTGTCTCTTTCTCTTTTATATGCTTCGTAATCCCACTCTTCAAGAGCTTCGTACTGCATAGGTGTTGGATTCGGACTCAAATTATTCATTCGTCTCCTCAAATTTTCTAAAATCTTAGTATTAAAAGTACCATTTGCTGGAAATGCCAAATTACCATCTTGTTCTGTATATTTCATCCAATTTTCTAAACAAGTACAGGTATGGTATCCCCTCTCTATCGCCATAAATGATGCAGGCGTACCTTCAGGAGCTATAGAAACTCCTTCTCAAATCACTATTGGCTGATCTTTGCTAAACAATGTTTTCAACAATTTAATTATCTTCAATCTCTCTTTTTAGTTCTGTAAAGTTCGTATTAGTAAATAAGTCTACAAACTCCCTTCCGTGTTATGTTTTCACTGCTTCCAATCAAAGTTATCTTACGCTGTCCAATCTCAGCGCGACTCACACCAACTAGCCTATAGCAGTGCAGCACTTTTGGTGACGTATACTCACCACTGACCAATACCAGCACAGCTCTTTGTTACGTCAGTATCACTCCTTCTACTGACCCTCCCTTTACAAAAAAAGCGTCAATGTCTTTTTAAGTCTTTGACAAACAATACCAAACTACATAAACACAGCTTGTCTGCTCCACTAGAAGAAATACGAAAGTATTTTCATATATTCCAAGAAATTCTACACTCCAGCAAAACCTCGACCAGCGCGATTATGCTCTCTTACAAGTGGAAAATTCTCGACACTTCCCCAGTTGCGCTTTCTGAAGTGACCCAAATAAACCTCCACTACTTCATTCAACAAAGTTCCCTGTGCAGTAACTTTCAGTTCGAAGACCGCCTAGTACTGCATTAACAGCAGACAACGCCCATAAAGCTTTGTGTATGCCACGCTAAGACAGCCCTTAGGCTTATCCCGGGATCTCAGGCCTACGATGGACCTGCTAATTCCACTGAGATTCAACAAACCTCAACGTGACATAAAGGTACAAACTCACATATATTAAAACTGTTTAAGTCTGTCCTGTCTTTTAAACTCCGTCTCTTCATTACCCAGTATTTTAGTCTAAACTAACCATCCGATGCAACTACCAAAAACTGATGCAGCGGAAGCGTTGGGGCATTTTTGTCAGCTTACTTATCCGCACCAACCACTATATAATAATCGGAATTGTAACTCTAATGACGGGCCCATAAGTCATTATTACACAGTTACCAATATCAAAGGTCCTCCGATGAATCTTTGGTAGAGCTAAAAGGGACTAAATAATGAAAGACGGAATGCTATTTCTCCACAAGGACTTACAATGAAGAAATACGCTAAACATTGGTCATTACAAACATTATCCAAATAACTCAGTAACTCAATAATAAAGCCAAACACTATTCTTTTCTATTAGTTTTCTTGTTATTTCATAAAATGAATGGTCAAGTACAATATACAAATTTGAATGTCATTGTTCAGTTTATAAAGTACAAAATTGATTCACAATAAACAATACAATTCATTCATGAAACATCAGAACATCAGGTAAAGAGGAGTGAGAGAGAGAGAAAAACATCAGTGAAACAATTGTTCACTTAGGAAATAGGAAATACTAATGCACAGCATGCAATTAGTCTGAAAAGTGAACCCCACGGCCGTTAGGGAATAGCGAGAGCAGCACCATCAGCCGACGATGTGCAAAGTCTCTAAAAAGTCTCTTAGATCAGCAGATATTGCCAGCCAGAGAATCAGAAATCAGCACGGAATGCAGCAACACGAACGCAGGACAGGTCACCATTCATGTGAACGAGCCGAAGAACTCTTTCCCACAGGAATCTTTATAGTACGCTACTTCCTTTCTTCTGCTAAAATGTTGCATTCTCTTTCTTCAGCAAGCCTCTCTATTGGTTATTCATAGTGGTATGACAATCTACTGACAGTGACTTTACTACTATTTTCTAAACACTCTTTGTCTAAATATTGTATATTTTCCAAGAGAGGAAGAGGAAAGGAAACTAGTTACTAATGTATCTAGAATATTATAAGTTACATTTGTCATCTCCATCCCTCGCCTAGACAGGAAAGAGGTGTGGTGCAGTGGCCAGGGCAGCTGACTTCGGAGCACAGGGTTCACGGTTCGATCCCCGGCGGCAGCTCAGCTCAGCACCATGTGACTCTGGGCAATAGCTCACTTAATTTCCACTACGGCCCCCAGCGCCTTGAGACCCGTAAGGGTGAGTAGCTGCGCTATATAAAAACGGACTTACATTTTTACATTTTTTTTACATTTAAACCTAGAAGACCTTTAGAAACAGGCTAAAAATCTACACTCTAAGGAAGCATTTGTAACATTTGAAGAACAGGAACACGGAAAGTACATCCTCTGACAATACTGAGGCCTTCATTAGTTTAGCAAAACAGAGAATAATTTCTAAAACCTATACTACTTTCACAAAGAATAAAGCTGTTTCTTTTGTCGTTTATTTTTCTGCAGTTAGGAAGACAGAATAACATTCAGTTAGCATTATTCACATTATTTTAGCTAAGAAAAATCAACTATATTGCCTTGTAAACATTTCTCATGTTATACACTCTCGTGTTATGTTAGCAATTTTGCGTATGTTTTTAAAATACATGCATTAGAGTGGATTTTATCGAGCAGATTTTATTTTCGAAAATTGTGCTCCATCAGATCCAACACTGGCAATGAATTGATTTCACAGCCAACAGTAGACAACAACATGTTGCTTTGCGGCAGATCCAGGAAAATGGGAATTGGATAACGTAAAAAGCAGTGAGCCAGGATATCGCCCCAGATTCGTCACTCTGCTAGTCGCTTACATCTACTGGTCCTAGAGGATATCTGAAGACAAGATTATGATCTCTAGAACCTCACTGCCTTGCTGCAATTATTGCCGCAGCAGAACCATTCCTGCACCTCTAGAAGTATTTTTGCTTCTTTTCTATGTGATTTTCCTTACATGCTAGAAACAGATTATAGCCCTGTCCAGATTAGATCATAGAGTAATGGCCTAGGTAACGTACTTGATGCTTTGTGGTGCTGGGTGTCTCCCACAGAATACATCCCGTTTTGACGGTTGTGATGTGCATGTCTAATCCTAGAGACATTCTTTGTGTGTTAGTACTCTTATGTTAGTGGTGTGTATTTCCCGCAGAGCTGCATCTCAGCCCCACCCATTTCTCTGTCCTAAAGAGTGTAGGCAAATCATCACTGTTTCACAGCATACATACTGCCTGCTGTAGCATGTGGCAGTAGAAAAAAAAAAACTTAAAAATCCTGTAACGTAGGGGGCGTGGCTTGGTCAGCCAACATGGCGGACGTAGCTTGAATAAGCTCTGCGCGTCCACCTCACTAATCCGCCTTAAATCCTGCCTTAACAACTTTGGTGCAGCCCATTCGAAGCTCAAAGGACTGCTAATTTGCTTGGTGCACCTGGTGCGGTGCCAGGGACCGATCGCCAACGGTGGATCGAGTGAGGGCGCTGGAGCTGCTTTGAGCGCATCGTGGACTGGGCCCGGCGCTTCTGGCCTGCTGTCCGATCCCTGACGGGGCATAGCCGGGACCTGTACTGGGGCCGGGATCAGACCCTGAGGTGAGGAGTGTGGTGACGCGGGGCGGCTAAAGCGGGTACGGCCGGTGTGCTTGCTCTCTCGCCCCTACCGGGGCCCGTTGTTGGGCGTCGGTCTCGGCCTCCGGCCGCGGTCCTGGTCACGGGGGAGCCCAGTCAGCCCAGTCTGGTTTCTTTGCTGGGTTCGCTTGGGTTCCGGCCGGCGAGGGGGTTGCCGTCCCGGGCTTCTGGAGGCGGGGCGGGTGGCGCCGCACACGGTGCTGGCGGGGCCTTCTCGGCGCCCTTTATAGCGGAGCTCTCCCTTGGGTGAGATACACTGGGAACTGGCGCAGAAATATTGCTGTCCCGGCCCATGGCGGTGACACGCCCCGTTTTCCAAGAGCGCCGGAGCACTGTGTGCTGCCCCTCGGCCGGATCGGACCGGGCGGACCCTGGGCCAATATTCGAGCCAAAGGCCTCGGCGTTTGAGGCGCCTGAGATGCCATCTTGGTTCTCCCCTGCGGGCTCCTGTGAGTTGGTTCTGGCCCCATTCTGGCCCCATAACGCACACATCACTGCTGGATCAGGGCTACGCTGCTGAGGCCGAGGAGTTGTGGATTACCCTCGTGCCGCTTATTTGGGAGACGTGGTGTGACCCCACGATGTGCCCTGCAGACCTAGGGGGACACGCAGTGCAACTGATTCCTGCACATATATAAGAAGATAGTCCTGCGGTGCGGGGGTTGTCGGGGGTGTGTGGCGTGCTGGTGGTCCAGCGAGCTAGGTCCCGATAGAGGGGCCTGCTTGGCTATCTGCTGCGGGCTGCGGAGGTGGCTGGGCTAGGCCCGGTGCAGCTTGTGACCTGGCAGTAGGTGGTTTCCGTGAGGGCTGGCTCGTGGCACTCTCCCTTGAGAGCCCCCCAGAGTGGTGAATCGGCATCATCGCGACCCCGTGTGTCACATCGAACCTTGACCTGTGGTCCCCCGAAATAATTGGGGAGATCAATTGGCGATGTCACAATGGGGAAGGATAAGCCTGGTGCTGCGGGTTTGAAGAAAAGCACCTTGGACCAATACGCTATGACAGCGAGCGGGGGCTCCACGCCTGGCCCCTTACCGGACAATGCAGCTCTCTTAGCGGCCATTACAGAAGCAAGAGACACGCTAGACGCCAAGATTGGCGCAGTGGGTACCGAAGTCTTATTCTTACTACAAGACCTGAGGAAAGCTGTTGACCGTATCCCCGAAGCTGAGACACGGGTGTCCTCCGTGGAAGATAATGTGACGACCCTACAGCAGCGCGTCAACAAACTAACTGTGATCTCTCAGGAGCTAGCTTCCCAGGTTGAAGACGCTGAAGGCCGCGCTAGGCGCAACAACCTCCACTTCGTTGGTTCCCGGAGGGCTGCGAGGGTAACTCCATGAGTCGCTTCCTCACCTCGTGGCTCAAAGATCTGCTACCTGCTGATATGATTTCCACGTGCTTTGTGGTTGAGAGGGCCCACCGGGCACTTACGAGAAAGCCACACCCCGGGGAAAATCCACGGCCGGTCATCGCCAAGCTGCTTAATTATGCGGACAGGGACGCAGTGTTACAGTTCGCTCGGTCGCATAAAGATAAACTTGTCTTTGACTCCAGGCCTATAATGATCTTTCCGGATTACACCCGGCTAGTGCAACAGCAAAGACAGTCCTTCACAGCAGCAAAACGGAGACTACGAGACCGTAACATTTCATACATGCTGCTTTATCCTACCAGGTTATGTGTTGTGTATAACTCTAAGACCTACTTTTTCGACTCGCCAGATGCGGTTTTCACTTGGTCTGATGAGAGGGCTCATCTGAAACCTCACTCCCCGCCGCCATTGGAGTCCGACTCCTCCAGGGGCTCGCAACGAAATAGATCACGCAGGACTAAATCAAAACGACGACATTGCTCCGGCTCCGACCGGCGCTCCTCCAGTCCTGAGCGAGCATCCTGATCAATCCACGGTCTGTGATGCTTCCATTTGATCATGTCTGAATGTCCATAGTTTGGAACTACTCCGACTACCCTGCACCAAGTGGAGGTGGACATTGTGAACTGTGGCTGACCTGACCCGGACATTTGTACCCCAATGTTAATGTTCTATGGGAATGTTGGGATCCATTGGAAGGGGAGCCCTGGGATCTCAGTTTGGGGTCCTGGGGTGCTCCTCACCGCGGCTGATGCTCCTAGTTCTTGGCAGTATCGGGGGGAGGGGTGATAAGGGGGGGCTTTTGGGGTTCAGAGTTACGTTGTTTCCAGTTATTTTACACGCGCAGACACACATCCCATTTTTCATTAGGCAGGCCATTACTATTAGACCCATAATCGACATATGGCCACTGAGGCGGCTGTCTCCCATGTGGGTGACCTGACAGTAGTAACGTGGAACGTCCCAGGGCTGCTTAACTCAATCAAACGGGGTGCTGTCCTTCGGCAAGCTAAACGATATGGAGCGGACATTCTTCTCCTACAGGAGACTCATCTATTGGGCAATAAGGCTCACTGCCTAGCCAGGTTTGGGTATCAGCAGGTATATCATGCAGGTTTCACTAGGGGTTCCCGAGGAACAGCTATCCTCATTCATCGTCGTGTTCCTTTCACTCATATTAAACACTGGGTAGACCCCGGGGGTGCATATGTCCTTCTGTCGGGCACACTCTATGGTGAATCACTTAATTTAGGCAGCGTTTACGCACCCCCGCCTTTGGGGAACGCATTTGTAGATGGCATCACTCGTCTGTGGAGCGAACTCCCAGAGGGTTTGTCTCTCCTGGGAGGTGATTGGAATGATACTATGTCATCGCTTGATAGGAGGCGGGGATCAGGGGTAGGCCCTTCCGCCGCTGCCTCTAAATCAAGCTGCCTCTAAATTATCCCTACTTGCTTGTGCACTGGGATGGGCTGACATATGGGGAGAATATCATCCCGCCCAGATAGGCTACACATACTTGTCCACGGTTCATGGTTCCATGTCTCGCCTGGATTACATGTTTACACCACGGAGCTATATCCATAGATTTTCCCAGGTCTCCCATCTTCCCAGAGGGCTGTCTGATCATTCCCCGGTCACGGTGACACTCCTCTTGCACTTTCAAAAGCCCCCCTTCAGGTGGCGAATGTCCCCATGGCATCTCCGAGATCCTGACTATCAAGAGTGTCTGAACACAGCGATTCAAGAGTATTTAACCCTAAATACTGACACAGCTCCCTCTAAAGAAACCCTCTGGGAAGCCCTGAAACACACAATCAGAGGGGTGGACATCAGTTACAGGGCAAATGACAAACGTAAACGCTACGCTCAGCGGGCAGAGCTAGAGACCCAGTGCACATCCTTAGAGGAACGATACACACAGGATCCCAGTCCAACCCTTCAGCGAAACTTATCCCTCACGCAACAACAGCTACAACAACACCTTATGGAGGAGGCGAAAGAAATCTGGTTGGAGTCTCAACACCGAATATACCAGTGGGGGGATAAATCAAGTAAAATGTTACACAGACTCTGTCAAACCGAACGAGCCCCAGCCACAGTCCCAACCATCAGAGGTAGCGATGGTGTCTTATGTACATCCCCCGCAGAAGTAGTCACAAAATTTGCGCATTATTTCTCCACACAATACACCCAGAGGGAACAGCTCTCAGAGGACCTAATAGCAGAATTCCTTCGGGATGTTCCCCCCCAGAGATTAAAAGACCAGATGAGAGACCAATTGGATACCCCCATTACAGTAGACGACTTAACGGCGGCACTGGCCGCGCTGCGACCAGGCCGGGCCCCTGGCCCCAACGGGTACCCCATAGAGTTCCTTAGTTCCCATATGTCCACGCTGGTCCCACACCTACTGGAAACAATACATGAGGCCCTCGAGATTGTCCTCTTTTTAAAGCCCGGCCGCCCACCGGAAGACCCATCCTCATACCGCCCTATTTCCCTAATTAATTTTGAATCCAAACTTCTGGGAAAAGTTCTTGCAGATCGCCTGCGGACCTGCATTCAAGATTTGATCCATCTAGATCAATCCGGCTTTATGCCACACCGAGCCACCCGCCATAATATTCGTCGGGTCTATAATGCCATGGCATTGGCCCCAGAGCTGGGTCGCCCTGCGGCCATACTTCTCGCCGATATAGACAAGGCCTTTGACTCCCTGAGCAGGGAGTACCTATTCCAGCTTTTGGAGGCGATCAATTTTGGTCCACGCTTTCTGGCATACATGCGCCTACTATATACAGAACCTACGGCTTCAGTGCGTATTGCTGGTCATCGTTCTCCCTTCTTTCCCATTAGCCGCGGCACACGCCAGGGCTGTCCCTTGTCCCTGCCCTTATTTGCCTTGGCGGTGGAACCCTTGGCGATATGGGTTCGTCGGGATCCGGTGCTCCGAGGCTTCAACTGGCCGAGATCACAACCAGACCGTATTGCATTATATGCAGACGATGTCTTATTCTTCAGGATCTGATCCATGGATCTCGGGCCTGCGTATCCTACAGATCCTCCGAGTCTTCGGTCAGACCACCGGGCTCCATACTAACCCTTCCAAATCTGTACTGTTCCCAGTATGCGGTCAGCAGGGCAGAGGTACATGGGCATCCCAGCTCAAACACGTCACAGAGGGTTTCCAATATCTGGGTATATATATGTCTCCCTGTCCCAAGACCTCATGGGCGCACAATATTAACCCGCTTCTTGCCGGCCTCCGTGATGAGACTTCCATATGGTCATCTCTACCTCTCTCGCTATATGGGCGTTCGGCAATTTTTAAAATGGTCTCTCTCCCCAGAGTGCTTTATCGGCTTCAAAACTTCCCATATCATATACCGCGATCATTGTTCGTGCAAATAAATGCTATACATAACAAATTCTTATGGGCCGGGGGAGCAGTTAGTGGCGCGATACAGACCTGTGTGCAATCTACCTATTGCGGCGGTATTGCTGCTGCAGACGTGTACTCGTATTATGTGGCTTCTCACCTTCTGGTCATCAATGATTGGTGGTATAATACACCTGCAGACCCGGCGTTTGCTCTAGAACACACAGCAATGGAAGGGATTCCCCTCCTTCGGTTATTGTATAGTGCGCAGAATCTTGACTCTCTACCCCACGCCAGCTGAACAACGATTCGGCTGTGGCGGTATACAGCCCGGCGAATGGGGTGGCACGGGCGTTTGACTCAGACAACGTCCCTGTAGCATGGTACTTACTTACGCCAGGTGGCAACATTAAAGGGGTTCTGCCAGTGGGACCAGATCGGCATCTTCACACTAGGGGACATCATGCGGGGCACTACTCTAAAATCCTTCCAGCAATTGCAGGAGGAGTTTCATCTTCATAAAACCCAGTTCTACAAGTACCTCCAATTACGCCATGCTCTTACCCCATTACTTCCAAACTTAGATGACCTCCCTGAGTTTCACCCATTAAAGGGTCGCCTCCTTATGGGCGATTTGGGCGCACAAAAAATTAGGCAGATATATTAAACACTGATAACACACTCCACCACGACTCTTCATAAGACTAGGAAGGCGTGGCAAGATGATGTACCAGAACTGACTGATGATGATGATTGGGCGGAGGCAATAGCTAGTCCACGGGGTGCTGCGGTGTCTTCTAGATACCGTCTTATTCAATTTAAATATGTCCATCGCGTGTATTACACACGTCTTCGTCTCTGGAGGATGGGAGTCATCGCATCCCCTCAGTGCCTACGCTGTGACAGGGAGGAGGGTACATTTTTCCACACAGTATGGAGCTGCACTGCAATACAGCCCTTCTGGCGCAGAGTCTCGACCTGCCTTAAAGAGGTACTGTCCTGGGATCTCCCACACGACCCCAGACTGTTCCTGCTCCATAGCACAGACGACATAGGAGGGAATCAATACAAAGAACACTTACTCTTCCTTGCTCTCACAATTGCCAAACGCGATATCGCCCAGTTATGGAAGGGAACTTCCCCACCGACAATAACGAAATGGCGAAAGGAACTAGACAAATGCATGGGTGCGGAGATAGCATTCTTCCAGGCGGGGGGGTTGCCCTCAAAAACACAGGAAAATCTGGTCTTGATGGGCTACATACAGGGGCATAGACCTTCCTCCTCTTCCTTCGCAAACCCCTTGAAAAGCAGTTTCCATTGGATGTTATGGGCCATAATTTATGATATATTGTTTTCTTTCTTCGGGCACGCATTTGTATCTAAACATGCTTGCCAATGTGGGTGGGGTGGGAAAGTCTGCGTAAAGTTTTGGTTTTCACTTTTGTTATATATACAAACTGTACCCAATGATATTTCCATGCTTGGTAGCTTGTCATTATCCTGTCTCAAAATGGTCTATGTCGGGCAATTGCCCAAGTGGTACTATAAAAACTCATTAAAATAGGTTTTAAAAAAAAATCCTGTAACGTAAATGCTATTGTCTTCATGCAATGTCACGGGCCAGGCAGCATGTAGATCCATAGATTCACACTGGCGATCTGCGTGCTGAGGTAGGTCGCATGAGCTGCCACTCTACATGCCAGCCCTCCCAACCTATGTTTCAAGAATTCCCCCAGTGCCTACTAGCTCCCAGCACGCATGTGTGTCAAGAGGTAGCGGTGATCTGATGTCAGCAAGTGTCTATAGTACTTCACCCACATGGTGCTCTAAAATGTAATTTTTACTTTTCCACCCTAAATTAGGGCCAGAGCAACAAAAAATGTAAGCATGCCAACATAAGACTCAGCAATAGAGGTAGGACCTACGGTGATCCTTGTAGGTCTTACACATTCCCCTATGCTCGGCCGGCACAAGGTGAGACCAGACCTAGTAAACATATGTGACAAGCTGTGCATTTGTGAGCGCATTCCTTTGTGACTGACGGATACACTCACAAATCAGCCCTTCATGCCTCCCTACTCCAGGCAAAAGACAGGACCTGTACATCATGCGTGTGCACAGCAAAGGCTACATGCTGGTCCCATCTGTGAACTAGGTTACTGCATGTTGTGATTTTATTTTTTTTGTTTTCCCTTTTTACTTACTTCAGTGGAGTTACCATTAGTATATAATCCAAGAACTGAGCATATCACTAAAGACATTCACAAGCCCACCTGTAGCCATCCAGGTCAGCAATCTGTTTTATAAACAGCACAATTCTAATGGCCAATAAAACAGTCCACGCTTTGTTTTAATGCAATCATGTTTAAGACAGGAAACATGTCACTTCACTAGCATTCATAACAGGTGTGAAACACAAACTAACTGGACAGGCCAGCAGAACGTCAGGACCATCCAGGTGTGCAGAAAGTCCTTTTGAGGGCAGAGGTAGTGCATGCAAAGCAATTTAGTGGATCACGCAACATAAGCCAGTAATGTGTAGGATGTACTTAAGCAGTGAAATGCTAACATCATTGAACAATACCATATAAAAAAGTATAAAAGGCAGTAAGACACAGCCACGTCTGCCACTGGCAATGTACAATGCTGACGCAGCATAAAGCAAGATGCTCTGTAGTCATTATTGCTTTCTCTGCAGGAGGGTGGCATGAGGTAACCAACCAAATTAAAGCCCCTGGAGTGGCTAACTAAAACAATGCAGATGTCCAGAAAATATTTCATCTGAATATCCAGTAGAGGTCGCGTTTCAATATTACAACAAATTACAGCCTGAGGAAACATTGTGGGATCCTGAAATATCTGTTGAGTGGAATAACCAAGGTGTCTATATGGAACCAGAACTGTGGACCACGGCTACTTGTATGAGTCCATCTAATGAGGAAACATGGTGGACTATCTGTTGAGTGGAATAACCAAAGTGTCTATATGGAACCAGAACTGTGGACCACGGCTACTTGTGTGAGTCCATCTATGAGGAAGCATGGTGGACTATCTGTTGAGTGGAATAACCAAGGTGTCTATATGGAACCAGAACTGTGGACCACGGCTACTTGTGTGAGTCCATCTAATGAGGAAGCATGGTGGACTATCTGTTGAGTGGAATAACCAAAGTGTCTATATGGAACCAGAACTGTGGACCACGGCTACTTGTGTGAGTCCATTTAATGAGGAAGCATGGTGGACTATCTGTTGAGTGGAATAACTAAGGTGTCTATATGGAACCAGAACTGTGGACCACGACTTCTTGTGTGAGTCCATTGATGAGGAAGCATGGTGAACTATCTGCTGAGTGGAATAACCAAGGTGTCTATATGGAACCAGAACTGTGGACCACGGCTACTTGTGTGAGTCCATCGATGAGGAAGCATGGTGGGCTGTTGAGTGGAATAACCATTCATCATACATATCATATAGCGGGCAGATTGACCGAGATCTTCAAATAAAGAACATACATATCAGTGTCCTCCATGAAATTTGGACATTGCTTTTCATGCTCACTGGAGTTCACATTGGAATGGGATGGTAGCCCGATTGAAAAGATGGCTGGATCTTTCACTGCAGCTGGATTGTGCAGCAATATTATTTGGAGGAAGTAAGGATCTCCTGTCACTAAACAAATTGATGCACTATATGGTTATGCTACACACTGAATACTAAAATAACAATAGCAAAACCAGACAAGTAGCTAACTACTGCTCCACCGCCATCATTTTGTATATGGCTTAAATTAATCTCCTTGGGTGGCACTGATGTAGTTAACAGAGGCAACTAGCCATAATAGTTCAAAGAACATTAGTATGAGGTTTAAGCGTGGGTATATATTGACATATGGACATTGACTTCAACACTTGTTTGTGTATGATAAGTGCTAGAACACTGTTGGAACTCAATTAAAGGGAGAGGGACAGAATGCCCATATCGGACACAGTTTGGAATTGTGTAGATCAGTAAAAGTGAATGAAATGAAAAAAGCATTTGTTAAGCGCGTAGCTACCCTGGGGCATCCCAGCGCTGACAGCGGCAAAATGATAGACACCACAACCATACTAAGGGAAGAGCCAAGTTTTTAACAATTTACGAAAGGCCAGATAGTTGGATTCCTTACGCAGATGAAGTGGAAGAGTAGTGAATATCTGCCTTAAAGGGTTGTGTTTCAGTCTAGTAAGTCTTTCTTTATGCTTGAGAGAACGCCTTCCATTTTGGTGTCTACCATGTATTTGTATCTAGAGAAAAGTGAGTTAAAAATTGTTAAAGCGTAATGTAACAAAGTAAAGGAACAGCTGGAGAATTTATCTGCTGGTCTGGCTATTTTCCGGCGCCAATCGCGACTTAAAAGAAATAAAATAAACATTAAAACAAACAGAGGGCTACATTCTGGCGCATGTTAAACTGAGGGCCTATGATGCATTATAAGCTTGTTAACAGCAACTATCAAGCAACAACTAAAATGTGCCAATAGACTCAGGTGTGCACACACAAAACACAGTCCAATGTGAGTGCAGTCTGTATATTGCAATCTGTGCACATACTGGTGCCCAATGGGCATTTAACCACATTTATACTGCAGACGTATTAAATATTATCTAGATATAATCCCCAGTTTTTGAATGACATGGAAAGGGGAGAGACACTGTAGGGCCACTGGAGCTGCTATCCAGCATGATGCTCAAAGTTCACTTGTTTGTACCCATGTTGAAGTCCCTTACCCTATGTCATCCCCACTATATTGCCCTTAATTCAGATTCAAACAGGCCACTCCAGACACAAAATGCATTGTTTAACCTGCAAGGCGATAGGGCACTCCTACAAAAACCCTCCAGAAGACACCTGCATACACCCTTAATGCAGAGAACGGCACTATCTCCTAATCCATCACACAAAGTACAAGGCTAGAAGGAGCCAGACGACCGCTGAACTCCTGATGGCTGCTGAGAAGTATCTTTCGCATCTCTGTGCTTTACTATCAATGTCCTATGCGCTTTCAACCTCCCAACTCGGGGCCTTATTCACAGAGGTAAAAGTACACTTTCGGTGCTATTCACAAACTACGAGTGTAATGTTATGTTTACTATCTTTAGGAATGCAGAGAAGTCTGCTCTTAAAAAGATAGGGCAGTCGTAAAAATACTACACGTAAAACTAAACTCGTAGGGCCCGATTCACTAAGGTCAAGTTAGACAAAAGTCTAACTTTACAACTTTCAGTATTCACCAAGGGCATTTACGTAAATGCCCTTTGCGAAGACCAAAGTCGTAAAGTTAGACTTTCGTCTCACTTTACCTTTGTGAATCTGCCCCATTGTTTGTAAATAGCAAAAAAATAAATATAGTAAACTTACACCAAACGTTTAAGTTTGCCTTTGTGAATATGGCCCCTAGTCACCACAGACCACATGGGACATATCAATCTATGTTACTTCCTCACGCCCTCATGAGGGTGGTGGGGCACTCTCTATGCCTCTACAATATGTGTTTCAGAATTTAGTTTAGAGGAATCATAAACGTCTGATGACATCCTTGTGTAAGGGACTTAAACCTGGGTACAAACAAATCTGATGACATATATGGAGGCACCTACAAAAGGTCCAAGGTGAGTGGATTCTGCTGTTATTTCTACCAGACATCTGATATTTCAAGATCAATGGATAAATAATGCTGCAGGATTTGTATTTAAAGCTATTTACGTGTGGTAATGATGTTACACCATTTTGACTCAGTACTGAAGACCGATACTGAGATCTTTGTATCTTATTCAGGGGCGGAGCTTGTTCAGTAAGATTGAGGGGTGGGGAGGGGGGGAGATTGGGGGGAGGGGAGCTTCAGATTTCCCAACCATGACTCTGGCACATAATCTTAAAATACATTATAGGACAAGCAGGGTGCATGAGAGGGGCCTAAGGGGCAGTGGAAAGGGAGAGGAATGTGGATTGGTAGGAGTACAAAGTGAGAGAAAATACAATATTTTGAGAAATAAACATTTTTGTAGTCTTTCCAAACAGAGTGAGGGAGCGGGGGTGTGTGCGTTTTTGTCTGTGTTTGTTAAAACACCTGGTGAAAACCGACAGATGCCTCACCATACCCGACTGAAAGCAGCTGTATCCAACTATTTATCACAAAATACATTTATTAGGGGGTGTAAAACCCCAAACACCCCCCTGAAGCTATGTCCCTGATCTTATTTCTCTGATACCTATAGCTGTCTAAGTCTACCTCTTTAGATATGTTTTGGCTCAATGTTCGAAAGCATTTTGAGGTTACACACCTTACGAGTCACAAAATGGCAGGGTTTGCGATCACATACTGGTATTTTCAAATGTGCTAAATCTCTTTTTGACTTAGAGGAGCCTTTCTAAATCTCAGAAAGGGTGTTGCAACCCATTCTGAATCACAATAGGGGTGTAAAAGAGGAGCCCCCTTGTATTTACAATTCGCAATTAGATGTATCAGTTGTTTGTGACCATAAATATACCAACACCTCAAAGGAGGTTATAACTAGGGCTCCCGTATTATTATGGTATTTATTTTTTTGACATTCTGTTTACATTTATCCATATTTATTTTTTGCTCATGTTATCTGTATTTATCCAGATTTATTGTGAGTTTAGTGTTAAAAATTAGGCTGCAATGGGTATATTTCCACGTTTATTTAACCGATAAATGTTTACTTATGTTTGAATGTCCAATGTATTTTAGCCTTTTACAGTACAATAGTCACCTTAAATCATTTGCATTGTAGAACAGCTTAAACAGCTGTACTGCTGCAGTTATTTAAGCTTCATTAGGAAATCAGTTTCCATTTTTTAACTCCCTTATCCTTCAGATTGTAACAGCTATTGACCTAGCATGCATGCATGGAGTGAGAATAGCCGAGAAGAAAACATTTTCTGTACTTTTCCATATTTAAAAATAAATACAGTTAGGAAATAATTTGTTTTCTGCCTGTATTTGTCTGTAAAAATCAGTAAAAACGGAAAACTGAGAACCTTAGTTATAATGCATTCGCAAAGGTAAAGCCTGTCAGAACTTCTGCTATAAGAATTGTGTTGGGAAGTCTTGGGCAGGGTAGTGGTCTTTGAGACCACCACCTGCTCCCCGCAATGTCTTCCCAAACAGGAAACCTTTTTTCTTGAAGGAGCACTGGTTTTAGCACCCAGATACCCCTAGGGGTGACAGAGTTGCACTTTTACAAATGCTGATTGATTGATTGATTAAGGAACAAGGGATGTTATAAAGAGTTTCTCATTTGGGAATGCAAACGCAGAGATAGTGGCATGTTGTTTCTGTGAGCCACCATCTCTGTGTTCATAGCCAATGAAAGGGGGTCACAAATAGTGACCAGAAAAAATAATATTAATTAGACCGAAGCCCTGTGCCTAGGCATCCTGTGACACAAGCTGTTAGTACGTAGGTCAAATTGCAAAATTACGGACATGCCACAAAAAGTCAATGTGCAGTTTCCACTCACTATTTGCGACCCGTCTGTTAGTGCATTGGGCTCTTTGTTCTTTAACTGTGAGTGCTAACCTTCACTGCTCCTTCTAAGTCTCTCACTGTCACTCTCTCTCGCATTACATGGTCCACTTTGCATTTTGTGATTTCCACTCTCTCCTTTTTTAAGTTTTCTTCCTTTCCTCCTGAGTTCTCACTGTCCAAAGTTTGTATTGCCATTATTGATAACTTTTGATGGACTGCAAATGGGGTTAGAGCATGAGATACACTCGATTGTACCTTTAATTGTCTCTTGAATATTTTGTGCTTCCCACCTCCTTTCTGGGCTTTTACCTACTAGGATCTTCTTATTTCTTCTTTATTATTTTGCTAAGCGCATTGATCTTAGAAGTTGGTATGAAAACTACTAAAATAATATTCGAAAAAAATGTAGGGCTACATGGCAAAATATAAACAGGGGTAGAAAGAGTTGCTTTCATTTTCAATTCCAATGGAAAGTTCTTCCCTTCCATATAATAATCACCGGGTTTAAATTCCAACAGCTGAATGGCTGTAAGTGCAGTCTCCTATATAATGGTATCCAAAGGGATTTCCTTAACTATACATGTTAAATAAGTCTTTGAAGCATTATTTCTATCAATGCCCCAGTTTTCTCCTGGTTGGCCTTCTCCCCTTGGCTGAGCTACTTCCACCTAACCATGGCAAGGTACCAAGGGAGCCCTCCCTCTTCAGTGAAAGTCTGCTACTAGTCATAAACAATAAGATGTGGAAGTCCTCTAATCAACCTACATAGACTACACAAGCTGGGGCAAGAAAGCTAAGCGGCTGTACACTGGCTTCTGGGGTAGTAAAAGGCAGCTATTAAGACAATCTGATACATCCTGTAAAATATATAGAGGTAAAGAGTAATCATAAATTCCTGCACATTGAAGAACGTGCATATGGACAACATGTATTTGGGTTGTTCATATTAAGCTCCCTTTCAGTGTTACCGCAGATGAGCTTAGAAAGGGCATTTCATTTCTTGGTAGTCAACTCCCTTCACCGCTGTTTCAACAAATAGGAAATGGATGAGCAGGAGTCCATTATTGACGTGGTTACCTAGGATCAAGAAATTCACTTTTTTAGGATTATCATCAGATCAGAGTTCAGCTGCCAAGGGAACAAAGGTTTCCTCCCAGTTCAGGTGCTCAGACTTGTATGCGGCTTGACAAAGTGGGATGCTGTCTTAGAACACACACCTCTGGTTTAAAATATACAAAAGGAGTGGTAGTTGGGCACCAATGTAGTACTAGACAGGCTGGTCACTCATATAGGAACAATATATGAGGACATGGTAATAATAATAACAATTAATCTTTAATGTAGGACTAGAAAAGGCCACATATCAAATTCAGTGTGACAGGCTGACTACATAGTAAGCGGGGAAGTGTATGGTTTCCGAGAGCTGGTTGCATTACATCTGACCCAATGGCAATATTTCAGTTAATTCATGCCAGATACTTTTAAAGGCAGAAAAAAGTCACATCGAACACCTTCTAAAAGGTAGATGTTAGGAAGGCGAGGGCTCCCAATAGTCATAGCGTCTTTAAAATATCACTTCCATCTCTGGAACCTAAGAAGTACTGTTAAATAGACTGACGGTCAAGTCATTCCCCTTGATTTTCTATGTCTCTATTGCAACTTTAACAACCACTATTGTCTTAACAAGCAACCATTTTATTTTCAGATTTGTAAGCAGAAGAATCCTGGCTGACACCTCAACTAACTGCCGACTTCGATTTTTAGGTCGCAGCCTACCAGACAGCTGTGCTGTCTGGTTTGCTAAAGACATCTTGGGGACTTTCAGAAAGTTGACCTAGGAATGCATTTCGCCTGTTGATTACCATTGGCTTTGTGGTTTGTAACTCACATTTTCTGGCTTTCTATTTGCTGGCTTTATTTGCTTTAGGCTCTCCAGGTTCAGTTAGTCCCTCCCGTTGCCTAAACATGGTTTACTGTATTCTTCCACTAAATCACTTTCTGTACACAGGCCTTTAAATCTTGTTTTTATCTTGTCACATTTGCTGTGCATTCAAGGAAAGAGGTCAGATGTTAAACTGTGTCTTCCTTGGAGCTGGGTGTTTATTTTTCTTTCTCCGACTACCAAGTGAGAGGATGTATGTGACAATCATACTGGCTCTGGAGAAGTGCCTGAGGAAGGCTTTACGATAATATTTTGTTTTCTAGCACACATCAAAATTGAAATGTCTGTAAATGGACTGTGCTGATAATCAAATCAACACACTAGGTGATGACATTTCCTCACATTGTTTGTGCGCTGTATACATTTTATCAATAAAACTGTAGGTGAGTGCAAATGTAATGGTCATTTCAATTGAAGATGTGTTCTCTGTAATGGCATCCATACTTCAAGTTACCGCACTCTACTGTGCATCACTTCACTCCATGCCACTGCACTCTACTCTTACCCACTCCAAACTACGCCACTGCACTCTACGCAGGACACTTCTCTGCACCACTCCACTCTACGCCTCTCTACTCTACACCACTCCACTGTATGCCTATGCAGTCTACCCCACACTACTCTATTATGCACCATTGTGCTCTTCGCCACTGCACTCTACGCCACTCCACTCAATGCCACCCTACTCTGCAACACTGCATTCTATGCCAATGCACTCTACTCTGTACCACTCCCCAGTAAGCCAGTGCACTATATGCCAATACCTTTTATGTCACTGTACTCTGCACTCTTCTCAGAAACAATCTCCTCTACGCCACTGCACTCAGCGCCACTGCACCCAGTGGCACTCCACGCAACTGCACTCTATGCCAATGCACTGTACACCACTTTACTCAAAACCAAGGCACTCTAAGCCAATCTACTTTCCACCACTGCACTTTATGCCACTCTGTTCTGTGCCACTGCACTCTTTGCCAATGCACTCCACACCGCTCTACTATGCACTACTGCAATGTATGACAGTATACCCTGCACCCCTCCACTCTACCTTGCACCACTCCACTCTATGCCACTGCACTCTACACCATTCTACTCCGCTCTGCACCACTCCACGCTGTGCTACTGCAGTCTACTCATCACCACACTACTCTATGCCACTGCACTCTATGCTACTCTAGGTCACTGCACTCTACACCAATGCACTCTACACCACTTTACTCAAAACCAATGCACTCTACGCCACAGCACTCTATGCCAAATTTACTCTGCACCACTGTACTTTACTCAACTTCCATCTATGCCACTCTACTACACTTCACTTTATGGCACTCCACTTCACGATACTCCACTCTATGATGCTCTACTCCATTAGACTGTGCTCCACTGACACTACTTCAATCTATGCTGCTCCACTCTACAGCACTCTACGCCATTCTACGACACTACTCCACTGTACGCCAATCCCTCTATGCCACTGCATGCCACTTTACTCCACTCTATTCTAATACACAGTACTCCACGCCACTCCTCTCTATGACAATCTATTCCCCGCTACTTTACGCAACACCCTCTATGCTACTCCACTCTGCTCTACACCACTCCACGACACTCTGTGCCACTCCACTCTACTCTGACATTGTACTCCACTCTACGTCACTCATCTCTATGCTCTTCCACTCTATGACACTCTAATCCCTCCATGACACTCCAGAACACTGTACGCTACTCCATGATGCTCCACTTCACTCCTCTCCACGCCACTCAACTCTACTGTACGCCACTCCACGCCACTCTATGCCACTCCATAATACTCCTCTGTACTCCACTTTACTCCACTCCACGCTCTTTCACCTCACTAACTTTCAGCCATTCTGAAAAGCAGCCATTCTGGTGTTAAACATTGCTAAAACATATTGGCAAATAGCTCTTGCATGGGCGAGACCTATGGGCTTTGCCAATGCTTTGTTATGCAGGTTCTTTACTCCAACATTTTAGACATAGAAGTATATAGACTTCCAGAAAACATGGGATTTAAAAAAAAGAAATAACAAGACTTCACCCACTTAGTAATCGAAGTTCTCCACATTATCAGACGTAATAGATCTGCATGTTATGCAAAAGCGAGCAGGAGCAACAGAATATTTTCTGATTCGGTCATAAACATCTCTAGAGCTAAAGACTAAAAAAACAGAAAATTGGCTAGGACGATTAATAAGAAATAATTTGAGGAGCACTTCAAACTCTGATTCAGGATTTTGTGAAATGTGATTGATTTGACCTTCAGAAAGTACGCACGGCCAGTGCCTCCTGCGTCAGTCATTGACATTTTTCCAATCACAGACCGGGGGCTATTAGCTTAAAAATTGTATTGCCTCTGGGTATCTGAAATTAACTCTAGATTTATAAATGTTACAAGGTCATCTGCACAGGTCAAGATAGCACAAGGGCTTTTAAAAGGCACGCAGACCCAAATATATATTATAAAATAGAAGGGGCATTAGACTACTGAATGACCTACTGCATACCACGAATCCCTCATTCTGTGAGCTTTGAGAGAATGGCTGATGCTAATCAAAACAATGCACTTGTGTAAGTTTTGGCATTGGGCAACTTCATATAAGCAAACAGTAAAGCCCCTGCACTTGGTGCCCTCTGTCATTAGATAACAAAGCCCTCGACACACCACTTCATATAGGCAATGGTTTTCTGAAAGAACAGTGCACATCATTTAAAAAAATATATATAATTGATACTCGTGCTATCGAAACAAAACACAGGCATTTTCTCTTATCATTTAATGTTCTCCTGCAGAGAAATAAGATACCATTTACATGAGCATTAATGTGTAGCGCCATATGCTATGGATGGTAGTTTCGAGGCACTCCGGATGCACAGTGAAGATGAAAGAAGTTGGAACCTAAGAGTTAAATGTAGTAAGGTGGACAGGACAATAGGAAGACTCTAAAAGCCTGCTGCTAATTTACCAATGAATAGGTTTCCATGGGGCAGACCGGTTTTAAGAAACTTGCTCAGCTAGAAAGTTTAACAGGAACTTAAACCCAGGGGGATCAGAGAGGCCCTTTTAGAGAACGTATCAGCGGACACCCTACGAAGAGTGTTCAGTATTAAAGGGAACATGGAACGGAATTAATCACTGGGCCATCAAGAGATGGACTGATCACGAGCCGTGGAGGCTGATCCCTACTGAGAAGAAACTCAAGGCCTGGAAGCCAAGTCAATGATTGATTGGACCACATCAGCTCTCCTGCGGGTGGAAGGAGGTACAACAAACAACTTTATCCATTAATCTACAAGACTGGAGTAATACGCATCAGGCGCAGCCTCTTATTTTAACAGAAATCAATCCAAACTACATTTGTAGTTTGAGTTGAATCATTTCACTTCACTGTCACCTTACCAATTGGGTACCCCTTAGATAAGACAAGTACAATAAAGTGCTGTTTCTATAGAATTTCTCATCTTGGGAGGTCTGTTCAAATACCCAATGTCGTCATTTTTATGTCAAAACAACTTTGAATCTCCTTGTTGAGAGGCCTACGATTTTTAACCAATTAGAGGTGAATGCTGTAGGGTTAAATCAACCTAGTGGGGAGTGAGGAAACAATGGCATCACATTGACATTTTTAAATTTGCCTAGTACACTATGGTCGAACATTTCATAAAAACGCGACTGTGTTAAATCCAGCAATGCCATTGAACCACGTTTATTTCATTTGAAATGTAAGTATGTGTTTTCAGTATTGTATTCGTTATAAATAAACAGGTGAGGTAGGCATTTTCCGGTGCTTGCCATTGGGCAATGTTAGTTAGTGCCAGCTAAAGAAACAGCAAAACTCATCGCTTGCAATTAGCAAACCACACACACAGTTTCAATCCTGTCTGTGGTGAAATTAGCAACAGATTGCCATCATCTCTGCCTTTTCCATAGAAACTCAATCATTCATCGGTGAGAGTTCTTTGGCAGCTTCGGTGTCACTGTATCAGCTTTAGCTGAGGTTTTCTCCATAACATCAGCGTGTACGAGTTATTTCTATGGCAGTGCTTTCACAAAATTACTTTTGCTGTGATGCAACCAGCAGTAAAACAAGCATTTGCAATGCAATGGGGCTCGCACTTACACGAGTTTGAGCTATTGGCATTGTAAATGACACTGCCTTTTATTTATGTTTTGGTTTTTAAAACATAAATAAAAGGCATTGTCATTTACAATGCCAATAGCTTAAACTCGCGTAAATGCGAGACCTATTGCATTGCAAATGCTTGTTATAGGTTTGGGGGCCTAGAATTGTCACACGTTCAACAGAGTGATGATTAGTAGTGTATTGGTGTTGTCATTGTCCCAGGAAGAAACTCCAAGAAGATCTTAAAACTGCTGCATAGTACCAGAAATGGATGGGCACTGTGGTATCCGGCTGTACCATACAGGGTTTGATTAATTGCTTAACTGTTTACAATATTTTTTTACATAGCAGCAGTTGAGTACAGCTGTGAGCTTGAGGTAGAAGAAGCTCTGGACCACTTGAGCATATGTGCTGTCTAATAGGCTCGACCTCAAACACACATTCACAAATTAAGGATTGGGAAAGGCAAAAGATACACAGCCAACACAAGACCTATTGGCTTTGTCAGTGCTTGCTTTACAGCCTTGACATGAGGTTACACAGCTGCCCTGTAGGGTAGGAGGTTAAGTCTGCGTAGGTATGCAGCGCATCCGGTTCCTACTTGTTTATGTGGGAGCTGGCCACACTTAGGCTTAGCTGACCCATTATAGTGCGCAAAACACCTTTATGAAACAGGGACCTGAGCACTGATAATCAAAGGAAACAAACCGGAACAGCACAGTACATCTCTTCAAGTCTGTTTTGTAAATTACCACTCTCAGAAATATTACGTCACAGCTGTCACAGAATCAAAGAAGTAGTAGTGGGACGCCCAGCTGGTTTGTCGTGTGATGTCTTAGCGCCAAGAGATCGTTCGCATGGCGAAGACGTGCTAAAACTTTACCATAGTCGCAGCTCTAGAAAATGCTGCTTTCTGCCATGAAGCATCCATAGTGCAAGGCTAACAGGTAAGTCAGAAAGTCTGTGTGAGTGAGGCATTCAAGACAGAAAAGGGGAGAAACAAAAAGATGAATACCGCGTGATGTTATTCTTACTTATAAAGCGCGCGAATAGTAAATAGTTGTCTCTTGGCGCTGTGCTCAATTAACTGGTGATAACACTCGCTGCGGCAATCCAAAATAAATGGTTATTGCACCTGCACCCAGTGCTTGAAGTGGAAAAATAGAAGTGCAGGTACTCTGTAACAAAGTGCCTGCTTGGTTATGAGAAGTACTAATAAACAAGAGAGGGAGTGAAGAGGTAAAAACAGAAGGTGGACTTGTCCTCCTCTATACGTCATGAAAAACCGAAAAGAATCCACCCTGAACACAACAAATGATAATATCCTTCCATAGTATATTTACCACTGTTCATGAAATGTGGGTTCCCTACTAATGTATAGGGAAACACAATGTGTTGTTAAAATAACCCTCACCCACCAAAAGGTCCCTTGGTGGCATGCTTCATCATTGGGTTCTTCCCGCCCCACTGCGGGACGGGCGTGCTACGACCAACGAAGACGCGGGAGCACTTAGGAGTAAATATACTATGTGTAATGTGAGAGTGGAAGGGTCAGAGTGAGAATAGTGAAGTTAAAAAATACCTGGCTATGTGGAAAACTAATATTTAATACTCCTTCTAGCTGGTATTGTTATTGTTAAAAAGGGGAGTGGAGGTGGTATGCTGTGATGGGCTACCACCTCTCTAGTCTACATGTTTGGAAGCCATCCCCTTGGCTTCTCATCAGAACCAAAGGAATGAACCCTACACCACTCTTAGAATAAAACAATAATGTGTACTGCTATATCAATCAAGCAGGAATAATGCACACAAATAACATAACATGTACCCTGATAGGTATTGTTGATTAAATTTATCTGGAAGGATATAAAAAAACATTGTTAAATGCAGTACTTTAATAATTACTGGACCACATCACTGTATAAGTGGAAGGTTTTACAGGGGTGATATATTTTTCACTTAGTGCACCGCAATTTCTATGTTTAGTGGGTGCCGTGCTGCCCATGAAAATGACATACAATCCAGTACTTAACATCACAACATAAAACATAAAACACACACTCTATAAAATTCGTATGTTGGTCCATATCCTAGATTCAGGCAACCACTGCCATGATCGTAAGATGCGAGTGAAATGCATCGTGATGCCCCTACAAGTAAAAGTGTAGAAAAACAAGTTTAACATACACTATTATTACCACACTATAGCCCCATGAGCTATTATCACGGGAGGGGAGGAGCGCTTGTAGTCACACACTGCAGGAAATGGAAAAGTAGTTATTGCAATCTTTATCATATCTGAAGAAGGAAAATCTGAAGAAAAATGCTCGTTGTCTAAGGGCCGGCTATGCCGTACTTACTACGTCAAAGCTGC
The DNA here is from genome assembly GCA_963921515.1 of Calotriton arnoldi. NCBI lineage: Eukaryota > Metazoa > Chordata > Amphibia > Caudata > Salamandridae > Calotriton > Calotriton arnoldi. Next base: position 461,476 of record CAWUFW010004331.1, read on the forward strand.
TCGCTCTGGACATTACCTCTCCGTGGCTCCGATGACTGAGAAGTGAATGTTTGGAGCTGGTTTAAGTATTGCCTTGCTGCCGCGTTTACGCGTGTAAGGGATAAAAAGAGCTAGAATGTCAAAATAACCCAAAATGGCCGCCCGTGAAGGCACACTCTTCCTGTGGAATCGGCTACTTCCGTCTTATTGCAATGTGACGGCCCGGGCCTCTGCTACAATGTAAACTTACACAGAATGGCCACTTGTAATCGGAAACCAGTGTTGCGAGGATTCTGCACCTACACAGAACTATGCGCAGGAAAACAGGACCTCGTGTATAGGGGTGTACCAACCTACCACCTTAGTGCCCAAAATCCCCAAACCGACTAGCTATAGTGTCTCATTCGTTCTCCTCCAAAATCAAGAAGCCACAAATGATTAGACAACCCAGAACACAACACTCCCGACTCTCTCAGGAATCGCAGTGGCAAGACATACCCTTTCATTCGCTCACTCGTACTTGTCCACAGATAAGTATTGGCAGAGTCACTGTAATAGTTCAAAATGTTTATTTTAACTATCATGCTCTATAATACAGTATACAAGCCACTACCAGCAGCAACATGCATAAACTCAGAACAATTAGCATTGTTACAATTCCATAGAGTACAAAGGGGGATGTCATTATATAAAGACAGTGGAAAAAGGACTATAAGCCCTAACCACCCTCCCCTTGACTGGAAGAAGTTTATTATAAAAAAAGAAGATCTCTGGGCTTTGTCAGCAGACCTCATACCTTAAGCCTAGATGTAAGGTTTACATCATAAGAACAGCATAGCTCTTCTCCTTGGAAAGGGCTCTATCCAAGTGTGTTTTAAAACAACATGCCTCCCCGTAATATCAAAGCATGAGTCTCCAGCAGTGCAGCTGTGTTTCGCATGTTATGTCTAGGTGTTAGGGACTGACCAGAACAGAATAACAAGGGGCATTGTTTATCGACCTTGCACATCGTGTTCAGACTAAACTCCAGGAACTTAGCAGAGAACGTGAAAAGCAGACAGTTCTCATGTGAAAGGCATAAACAGAGTCTTGCAAAATAAAGTCGTGTAGTAACGTGCGCAAAAGCAGCATCATGGCAGCAAAGCTCATGCCAACTTAGCAATGTCGAGAATGACCCTAATGGCAAATAACACCCTCCCCCTGGTAAGGTCATAGGACATAGACACAGGACCAAAACAGAGTTCAAAACTAAGCAGAGTTCAAAGGCATCTGAAAAAACCAAATTGGAAAAATAAAATCAATAATAAAAAACATTTTATCTTCTTTTATGGTTGAAAAGTAAAGGCGTGGCGTCTCCGGGAAGATGTCATGGTGGTGGTAAATCCATCAAAGTACGTGAACTTAAGAATGAAATTCCCTCCAAAGAGCATCTCTGTCGTTAGTAGAAAAAAGGGATGCCATCCAATCAAGTAAGTTGAAGGAACAAACGTGCTCCTCGTAATCTGATGCTTCCAAAAGCATAACCGGACAACTTGCGTGATATTCGATGAAACTCTGATGCAAGAGGTTCTGCGCAGCCGCACAGATATCCCATTCAGCCAATACTCCAAGTGCTGCTGCACGCGCCATACAGCCATCCCCAGAACAAGCCTGGTCATGGGCCTCTAAGGTACCTATTAACTGGATAAAATCCGGGACTGGACATGACGTATTGGAGAGGCATAAATCCATAGCCCAATAGAAGGGGCACCGTTGACAGTAAAAAACTGGTTGCACGCAAGTAAAGTAGGCAAAGCGAAAAGTTAATCCATAACTCATGCCAAGCGTTGCTAATGGCAGGCGTCCAAAAACCTGTTGCATTCGATCGCGATACAGTTGCAATTGGCCTGGTCTGTGCATTACCACAAGATGAGCAGCCATTGCGCAGCAGTAACAGAAGAAGCAGGATTCCCCCAGCTAACACTAGCAATAAAGGGAATCCTCCGAAGACGTCGCTGGAAAAAATAGAATGAATAAAAGCCGGTATTACTCCAAATATCGTCTGAAAAGAAGTCACAAGGCCGGCTCCCACCTGTTTGAAAAAATGTGCAAAGCCTTTAGTGTCAGACGCATTAAATATTTGATGTATAAGCTCCCCAAAGTGGAGTGGGAGGTTAGTGTTCAGAAGTGACTGAATCTCAATAGATGTTCTAGCCACCTGTAACTCGAAGGTCTCTCGAGCCGAAGTAAGAGCCACTTCTTGTTGGAACAATAGCGCTTTGAGCCTGTTCAATTTGTTGAAATCTGTTTTCAAAGTCGGAATGGAAGGCCAAATGGAACTATCTGCATTCCCATGCGGGGGTGGAAAAAGCACATTGCTACAACAAGTAACGCGTTGTGAAACGGTTACTAAATACGGGACTCCTGCCCGTAAACCACAGCAGTCTTGGTTGTTCAAAATAAGATAACTGCCGTTAGTAAGCAGGGTAAAAGCGAGAATTATTGATGGCACTGGAGTTCCTTTAAAAAAACAAGCAAGATTAGGCGCTGATACATTTCATGCGCCGTGCAATTTAACGTGTTTACAAACTAAGGAATGTCCTACTGTGGAATCGCAGTCCTCCCCTGCTAGGAAGAGCTCCTTATCTTCCCGTTGACATCTGTAAGTGAACGGTAGGGATCATAATTCTTGCAAAAATGCACTACCTAGGGGTTCGAAGCGGCCAATTGGAAAATGTTGCATACAGGATATAAATTGTAACAGTGAGAATGGGAGAGAAATAACCCCATGAATTAACCAAACCGCTGAGTCCGTCTCCGCCAAGAGAATGGCAAGGGCTCCAATTGTTCAATGTGCAACAGCGTGTATGTAGCATCTTTCATGGACATAAATCTCTGTTTATCAGTCAGATTAAATGGTAAAAACAGAGCAGAAGCATTCAAATAATCCCAAGGGACCTTTCCCATTTTAAGGGTCTGTAACGTCCATGCAAACTGCATAACTGATCGTAATTGATTTTGACCATGATATAACACAGATACATCATTCTGAACAATATCAATAACAGAAGAAACAATATTATCCAATGTATAAATGCGTGAAGAAAGTGTATTGATGCTATTGTCGACCACGGCAAGGACTTTTTCTAAATTTGCTTTATCAATTTGGCGCAGACGAAAGGCTGCCTCCATCTGCGAAAGTTTCCAAATTTCATTGTAAGCTGCATATATAAACCTCTTAGATCTAGGAACCCTGGGTCCTAAGATAAAATCAGCCAAATTGATGTCACTCGACAAGAGCGACAGGTGTTGTTTCGCTGATGATAGGGTGGAATGTGCCAACCATTGTTGGCATAATTTACCCACCGAGGATGTGGTGACCGAATGTGAACGTGGATAACGAGGGTCCGGTCTAGTCTGTGTGAAACCAGATGTTACATTATAAAAACGCAAATGACATGCATTTGAATTTGTTTGCCACACCAACCAACCGGATGAATCAATTTCAGAGACATTAAAGGTGTCATTTTGAAACAAAGCCCGCAATGCATCGATACTATAATTTGTTTGGGCACCCCAATTGTCATATTCCGCTAAAGACGGAATAGATGGGATATTCAAATTTTTTACAGTTGCCAAGCCAAAGCACGTGGTTTGATAGACGGTATCATTTAAAAATAAAATTTGAGCCGGGATTAGGCAGGCACGATGCAGAGCCTCAGTTCCCTGAACCTGCCAAGGCTTTGTGCCCCAGATTGATTTTAAATCAATGGTCTCTTTCCAGTGATCATAACCCTGTGTGGCCAATTTAGTCCTAAAAGAGTTGGAGTAAATTAATTTAGTGTGGGTTAGGATAAATTTGGATTGAGATGACAAGTGTAGTTTAAAGAAATAGGATTCCAGATTGGACCTGTCATAATCTGTAAAATATGTGAACTTATCTCTAAGAGTTTTCGAACTCCCTGTATGGGAGTAGGACAATGTTCCCATTGAGTGTGATTAAAAACTGTTCTTAAAGTGTTTGTCTTATGCAAAAAATGATGCCCATAGTGTTGATAACAGAAGAGATCAGCATAATTGGCAGAATTTAAATACAAATCTTCAGCATCAAAAGCAGCATAATATTTTAAATCAGAAAACAATGAATGTACTGCTTGCACATCCCAATCATCAGAATGTATGTCCTGTGTTACCACATCTCCTAATGAGATGCGAAACACACATGGCACCCTGAGCACTTCCGCTGGGCCGTGAATTTCGAAAGCTACGTTATCCCAAACGATGCCATCTGCAACCGGGAATGTTGAAATGTTCACAAGAGTCTGATCACGTTTCATGATGTGGGACAACGTGTGTGGGGTCAGAATTCCATCGACTAAGTTCACAGCAGAGCTTTCTGGTAAATAATGACCATTGAGGAGTAAAAAGAATACGGTTACAAATCCAATCGACATGAAGAGGAAAAGTAGGATAAGTACCAACCAAATTTAGGTCCATGGGGGGACCAGGTACGTCTTTTTGAACCAAGAGATGAAAACGCTTAATTTCGTTGGTGGAACTGCCAAACTAGAAGACGAGGAGGATGAGTCATATGAGAAGCTGGCATGGTCCCCAAAGTATCCGTTTTCACCCCTCGGTATTAAAGGTGGGTGAGAGGTGTCAGCATGATGTTGTCGAGGATTGCTCAGCACTTCCCTGTTGGACTCATCCGTGGGATACGTATACTCGACATCTGAGGTGGAAGAGGCAGGAGGCAGAACAGGCGAAAGGTCAACAGCAGTTTCCATCTCATCCTCAGTGGTACAGGCTCCAGTCGTAGAGGTTGAGGCGATCGGATTCAAAGAGATAGCGTTGCAAGAAACTGCTGGTGTGACACTATTCAGAATAACTTGACATTGTCCACTGAGATGTATCTGTTGTCTTTGCGACCAGGCAAAGGTGGTAAAATGACTGTACGAGTACCCTTCAATCCAAGTACTGGAACTGGTGCACGATATGAGGGAACAAATTCTTTTTTGTTCTCAAGCTTTTCTCGTACCAGATCGCCAATCTTGGGAAGCCAGTCGGCAACCGGAATCAGCAGTGCTGCATCATTGGAAGAGGGTAAATGTTCAGTTGCGTAGCGGTCACGGGTCTTCTGTAGATCCTGTAACACAGTAGAATGATTTTCTACGTCAAAGGTTGCGGCTGTTGCCACAACGTCTAGACCATCAAGGTCTGGCACAAACATTTTAATGCCAAAGAGCATTTCGTATGGGGTCCGCCCACCCAGAGATCTTCTAGGGAGATTATTGCGTGCACGTTGGACACCATAGAAGTGGGCCAGCCAGTTCCTGCCAGTACCTAAGACTCTAGATGTCAAGGATTGCTTTAAGTCACGGTTCATCCGCTCCACAATTGAATTGCCCTCCGGCCTGTATGGAGACGAAAACTGCACCAGCACCCCCATTGACTTCATCGCGTCCTTGTACGCCTTAGAGGCGAACGCTGGACCTTGGTCAGATGGAAGGTGCCACAGGCAAACATCCCAACAAAGACACGCAAATCCCTGATGACATTTCGAGCATCAGCACTGCATTGTGGCCAAACCCAAAGGAATCTAGTGCACGAATCAACTGCAACTAAAATGTATTTATATGCAGTATCAGAAGAGAACGGACCGCAGTGATCAAGATATACACAGCCAAACGGTTGACTAGAAATACATAGCTGTGTTTGTGGTGGGCGAGACACCGTAGATGGTTTGATTTGTTGACAAATGTCACAAGAAAGCACATAATTACGGGTTTGTTTATATAAACCACGCCACCAATAACGTTGCTGTAAAATCGAGACTGTCGCAGACACCCCGGCATGTGCAGAAGCCATGCACTTCTGTGCGGCTCTGATCAAAGCAAGTCTGCAGTCCATGTTGGGAATCAGCCGATCCCCAACAGATGGAATAGAAGTGTAAGGAACTTGTTCGGGAGAAATATGATAAGAGTATTTCGAAGGGAAACCCTGAGGATAAGCAGTTTCCTCCCTCGTAGCAGCTACCGCTGCTAGAATATCATTATCTATATTAGTCATAGACCTTGTAACTGCTGCTACGGAACACGTGGCTACTGCAGATTTGGCCGCTTCGTCAGCCAAAGAATTACCAAGAGCATGTGCTCCCACATGCTGATGGCCAAGAGTATGTATAACATGTGTGAGGGGCAGACGCCTTTTAAGGTCTGCCACTCGAACCCAAAGCGTCTTATGCTTAATTGCGCTGCCTTTAGAATCTCGATAGTCATTTCTTGACCAAAAGAATAAGTTGTCATTAAAAGACTGAACACAGTAGTAAGAATCGCACACAATAAGAGTATTCACATTAGGATCTGCAAACTCGAGAGCAAGAACAAGAGCACGCAGCTCCGCCAATTGTGCTGTACAGTCCCCAAGCGCTTGAGTATGCACTATGGAAGACCTAAACTCTCCATTGACAATGGAACCAGCAACAATTGCGCAAGCCGCAGAATAAGCATGTTTGGAGCCGGTGACCGGTTGAGCCGAGCCATCGGTGTAAATGATACATTTGTACTCATGTAAAGGAAGCAATGACAACGGAGGAGGATGAACATGTTCATACTGTAGAAACTCCTGTGTCTGAAGTGCAGGGTCAAAGATAAACGTGACATCAGATGATGTCAAAAACGTAGCCCATTGTATCCAACGGGGATGTAATGCCTTAGAGTTAGGTACACTTGCCTTAGTCACGGCCTCCAAAGCAGAGAAGGGCGTTACCATAAGAATGCGTTTACCTTGCGCCAGTGAGCGTTCTTTCAGAATCGCCATTCGGACTGCTGTTAAAAAAATTTCTACATTGGGAAAGCGCATTTCAGCTGCAGTGTACAAATGTGATTTGTATGCTAAAGGTACTGTGTCCCCCTCATTGAACGTCAAGTAAGTGAAACCCACCTTCCCAGGTACTATAGGTATCACCAGGTTTGCGGTGTTATCACGCGTCAACAAGTAGTTAGTTGCAAGCATGTCAGATTGCAAAGATTGTAGGATAGAGGTATGTTCCGGAAGCCAGCTGGCAGAAGAATATGTTGGTTGTATCAACGATTAAAGCGGTTTGATACGCTGGGCATAATCGGGAATGTATGTCCTCCCGAAATTCAAAAATCCCAGTAAGGACTGACGTTTTGCAGTGCAGAAGGGGGTTGCAATTGTGCACATTTCTCCAGGAAGTGGGGGGCTAACCCCTTTCCTTCATTATTGAGCTCATAGCCCCAAAAGAGCACCACCAAATGAGCGATGTGTGATTTTGCAAAATTGAATTTATATCCATAGTCGGCAAACGCTGAAATTATGCGGTCGACTCGGACAAGATGCGGCATAAGCTCATCGTCCGTTAGATAGATGTCATCCACGTACGAGAACGCATCTGGATCAATGTCGTGTAACAAAGACACAACACAAGCAGCGAATGCCCCGGGGCCGTTCTTATACCCCATAGGGTGTAAATCTTTTCTGATTTCCGACGGCGGTGAATGCTGTCAAGTCACGGCTCTCAGGAGCCAGATTGTGACTGTAGAAACCAGTGGATATGTCCAGTGTAGTTTTGTATTTTTTACGAACAAGGTTGTTCACCAGCGCAGAGCTGTGTGTGTTTTGCACCGCAAACGTGCGACAATGACTATTCAAATTTCGGTAATCCAACACAATGCGAAATGAACCGTCAGGTTTTGATACCGTAAAGAGAGTATTATTTATCGTGATGTACATGATTCAATCACTCCCTGATATTCCAACTGTGTTAGAATGTCACAAACGTGTGCCTTAGCTTCGCGTTTGATTGGATATTGCGGTTGTGGCTGTGGCGTAAACCGTAAAGGTATCTCTTGTGCCGGTGAATCTATATCCCAGCCTACCTGATTACGGTACACCGCTGGGGCAAGGGCCAAAGCCCACTCTGCTGCTAAAGTCTTGGCATGCTCCTCAGGGACGTAACGCAAAAAACTCGGAAGTATCACGTCCTCCCCTTTAGAAGCGGCTAACACAAAGGCTGGAGGCCAATCTGCCTCCGCCAACAAAATGTTGTACGAGGAGGTTAGATTTTCCCAGAAAACCGCTTTGATTGGACGCGGCACTTCACCTTCAATTTGGAAAATAATCTCATAGAGTCTATCCGGGGGGGCAACCCGGGTATCTGCTGTTTCGACTGTTATGAATGTATCAGTTGCTGTCGCCTCCAGACAGGGATGCAGTGCCTCCCGCACTCTGGTAACTTCTGCTGCGCTGTCGAGCAGAGTCACTGCCCATGTCCAGTCCAGGAGTCGCGTTCTCACCGTCTGAGGCATACCTCGCTGTTAAAGCAGCAACTTTTTTCTTCTGATACGGGGGTCGAAAACAAGGTAGGTCCTCTTGTTTGGCTTTAACGTCAAACTGTTGAGGCTGATTTCGTTCCTGTTGATTAGTTGGACCTTTGCCACGATCCTGGCGCTCCCCTCCACCGACTTGAGAGTCCGATGTGTCCTGTAAAGAACGAGGAGAGCGCTGATCAGGGACTTGAAATCTATCAGGAGTCTTAATTTTCGCACGGTCGCGCACATCATAAGTACTCTCAGAAGGCTCAGGTGTCGGTGAACCAGCACGCGAACCTCGCTTCTGCTGTTGCTGCCCCTGTTTTTTTATTTTTCCAGTTCTTTTAGGAAAGAACGGGCGCCCGTCTTTATCAGGTTGGGCCTTTTGTGTTTGAGATTGCGTCTGCGTTTGAGTAAAAGGCTTAACTCCCAGACTATTGCGGCTAATAGTTTTATAAGCCTTTGCAATAATCTTCGGTAATTCTCGTGGCTTATCTGCGACTGCGACAGCCTCCAAGCGGTTAGCCACTTGTAAGCTCACAGCATCACCCTTAACATTAGCAAGGATCATATCAGCAACCACGTCGAATACCCCCACCAGTCTCATCCCTAATTCCAGAGCCGCATCAGCTCCGTGTTCATCCTGAACACGTTTTATCACGGAAGGGAGTAGGTCATGGAGGGAGTGCCGAAACACTTCGAATATACCGCTGCAAACACCTTGCCCCAGGTGTTACAATCAGCTAATTCTGAAATCAAGTCTTTACGCAAACTTAAGGTTAAGATCCTGTGTTTCTCCACAGGAGTGGTATTCGGAAAAACAGCTTCGATTTGTCCAAATTTTTCAGCAAGCCAATAAGGTAACTCATCCTTATTTTGTGGACGCTTGCCCATTACGGAATTAACCATAAGAGGACTGATGGTTACACCACCAGGTCCAGCTGGTTGCGCAGCAACGCCAGGTGGTCCCACCTGAAAGTTGCGCGACATGAACTGTATGACAGCTCGATGTACACGTATCAAAGAAGTATGTAAGACGCGGAGCTCTGCAATCGTTGCAGTTGTAGCGTAACGTGGGTGTGGGGTATACCCAGCCAAAAAGGGCCATGTGGCCCCCTCTATTGATAAAGGGCCTAAACTGACCGACGTTATTGGGTGAGGAAGGGCGCCATTAAACCAATTTTGGTGTTACCAAGCCGTGAGCAGAATCTCAAGAGTTCTATATGGTCTATATTCCGGCGGAATCGCAGTGGCAGTATACTCATGAAACAAACTGTCTGTTCCATCGACTGCCGGGAAGGTGACCCACGAATAAAATACCTCAAAGCAGAAAGCTGGATCTGCCTCTACAACAAAGATAACGTCAACACCTGCATCAGGTACTCTGTACTGATTTAAATAAGCCCTGAGCGGTGCGCGGTTAGGAGCCGTTATGGCAACCGCCATAATGAAGAAGAGAGAATAACAACCTAAGCGTGGCAGCGCAACAAAGGGTTAAAAGAAAAGAAAGACCTTTTAAAATTCAAGCTTGGAAAACCTATAATATATCACAATATAGGAGGCTACACCCTCACAGCTGTCTCCGGAAACAGAAGTGAGGGGATTGTGGACAAGCACAAGTACTACTCAGGAGTCTCGCAGATAAGAACAAGACCAAACGTTGGCGGCACCATGTTGTGGGGATTCCTGCACCTACACAGAACTATGCGCAGGAAAACAGGACCTCGGTGTATAGGGGTGTACCAACCTACCACCTTAGTGCCCAAAATTCCAAAACCGACTAGCTATAGTGTCTCATTCGTTCTCCTCCAAAATCGAGAAGCCACAAATGATTAGACAACCCTGAACACAACACTCCTGACTCTCTCAGGAATCGCGGTGGCAAGACATACCCTTTTGTTCGCTCACTCGTACTTGTCCACAGATAAGAATTGGCAGAGTCACTGTAATAGTTAAAAATGTTTATTTTAACTATCGTGCTCTGTAATACAGCATACGAGCCACTACCAGCAACAATATTCATAAACTCAGAACAATTAGCATTGTTACAATTCCATAGAGTACAAAGGGGGATGTCATTATATAAAGACAGTGGAAAAAGGACTATAAGGCCCTCCCCTTGACTGGAAGAAGTTTATTATAAAAAAGAAGATCTCTGGGCTTTGTCAGCAGACCCCATACCTTAAAGCCTAGATGTAAGGTTTACATCATAGGAACAGCATAGCTCTTCTCCATGGAAAGGGGTCTCTCCAAGTGTGTTTTAAAACAACATGCATCCCCGTAATATCAAATCACGAGTCTCCAGCAGTGCAGCTGTGTTTAGCATGTTATGTCTAGGTGCTAGGGACTGACCAGAACAGAATAACAAGGGGCATTGTTTATCGACCTTGCACATCGTGTTCAGACTAAACTCCAGGAACTTAGCAGAGAACGTGAAAAGCAGACAGTTCTCATGTGAAAGGCATAAACAGAGTCTTGCAAAATAAAGTCGTGTAGTAACGTGCGCAAAAGCAGAATCATGGCAGCAAAGCTCATGCTAACTTAGCAATGTCGAGAATGACCCTAATGGCCATATAACACCAGAATCCCTGAAACGCGGAAGCTTCAGCGTCAATAGATATTTATTAATCATTATCGGTGTGTGAGTTTATCAATAGCATTGGACCCTCACTAAATTTAACGTTACATGTGATCACAAAATGATGATGGTTTCGTGTGGCGTAGAGCTGTTAAATATTGGTTGCTCCGCCGACCTGTAATAACGCAAACCCGAAGGGCATTAGGGCGCTACCAGTGGGTCACCTTATCATGGGAGTGCAGGCAAATGCGAAATACCGCTTTCAACCACTATGATGGCATGTCTAAACTGCTGGAGTAGGGCAGTTGTAAAAGGTTTTTCTGCCGCATGTCTATTGCGTAGACCTTGAAAAATAAGAGAGCAAAAAAGATGGATCACTTCGAAATAAGAGCGCATCCACTCGGTTCTAACGCCTATATGCCAAATGTATTAGTTTCCCTAGGGAAAACATCATCACAAAATTTGTACACTGAAGTAGCACATAAATAAATAACGCGTACCCCAGGGTATGTTAAGGTGGCAACTTAAATGCCCATCAGGGGTCCTAGTGTGGTGGCACCTACTATGTATGACAGATATGTTTATCAAAAAATGGTTATCCAAAAATAGCTTGCTGTGATCTTAATTAGAACCAGGTCTAGGACGGGATCCTACATGAGTTGTCCCCAGGGGATATCATCATTTAGTCCTGAGATATGCGTTCCCAAACGGAACACCCAGCGTTGTTCCTTTTCAAAAAGTGCTTCCGCATTGCTCACCTGTTCGATGACTGTCCAATGTATGTCCTCAGTGGTGTGATTGACCTCTAAGAAATGGGATGCCATTTTTGTAGTTGTTTTTTTGCATTTGATATTGCTCTTATGTTCACCTATGAGTATTTTAACTGGGCGTGTTGTCATTCCAATGTACTGCATTTGGCATTGGCAAGTGATCATGTATATTACATTCTTACTATTACAATTGGTAAAGCAGCGTTGTTCCCACTCTGTGCAGTTGGTGAATTTGATATCTTTGCTTTTTTTGGTCAAATGGCATACACTGCAAAGACCGCAAGGGTGGTGACCCCTTACTGGCGGGAACATGGTGCTCGTAACCTCAGTTCGTGCGGGTGCACGTGGTCTCGTGTGGACTACCATGTCTCGTAAATTCTTTCCTCTCTTGTGGGAGAACATTGGTTTGGGTAGGTTCAGATGGCCGCCGTTCAGTAAGCGCCAGTGTTTATTGACAATCTTGGTGACTTGATTGGAGCCAATGTTAAAAGTAGTGATGCATATTGGTCTCTCTTCTTGTTGTTTCCTGGGTGCTGGTTCCAACAATGCGTCCCTGTTGTTATTCCTTGCTTGTTTGAAGGCTTTTTCCACTATTTTAGGTGGATAGTTCAGTTTCTCTAGTTTCTTTCGTAGGTCTGCCGCTTGTTCATTGAAGTCACTGACCTCGGTGCAGTTTCTCCTTAGGCGTAAGAATTGTCCATATGGCAGATTATCCCGCAGCTGTCATAGATTAGAAGACAATTTTTTTAAGTGGTTCTAAAATGTGTCGTGGTTTGTAGTGTCCCCTCATTAGGGAAAATGTTCAAGTCCAAAAACACCAGATCCGTGTTTGAGATGGTGCTTGTAAACTTCAGGTAATCATTTTAGCAGTTAAGCCAGGTCATGAATCTGTTGGCAGTTGCTGCGTCTCCCTTCCATATGACTAGCACGTCATCTATGTACCGTTTCCATACCTTGATGTGTTCTTGGAACGGGTTGATCGCATGTAGGATTTTGTATGTTTCAAGATGGTCGACGTAGAGACCAGCTATACTAGGGGTGAAAGTACTGCCCATGCTGGTCCCGTGCTTCTGGAGGTATAGTGTGTCCTTATATTCAAAGAAGTTTCTCGTTAGTGCCAAGTTACAGCAATCCATTACAATGTTGCGGGGTGTTTGATATTCCCAGTCTATCCCAAATAGGACGTCCTCTATGATGTTCAGGGTTTCATCATGGGGAAGGCTCGTGTAGAGACTCTCCACGTCTAATCCCATCATTAGTTCCTTGGTTGGATCGAACTCAACTTCTTGCAGAAGACGCAGCACGTCTTTGGTGTCTTTTAAATATGTGTTGGTCTTCTGTACTAGAGGGCGGAGAAAGGCATCTGCAAATTTGGACAAGGGCTCCAGTATGGATCCTATGCCCGATACTATTGGGCGGCCTGGTGGCTTATCCAGATTTTTATGAATCTTTGGGATGGTATAGAAATACGGGATCCTTGGTGATTCGTTGGTGAGAAAGTCTCCTTCCTTCTTCGAGATCCAGTCATGCGTGAGAGCTTCTTCCACCATGTTGGCAAACTGGATTCTGAGCAATTCAGTTGGGTCCTGCTGTAAGACCTTGTAATTTCTCTGGTCCTGCAAAAGACGTCGGCACTCATGGTCGTATGCCTCCGTTTTCTAGATCACAATCGCTCCTCCTTTGTCAGCTGGTTTTATAGTCAAATTGATGTATTTGCTTTGTTTTAACGTTGTTTTGCTTCATTCATTGTTTGAGTGAGTTCCTCTAGACGTTTTTTGAAGAAGCTGAGTGGTTGGTAACGTTTGAGGCGTACTTCAATGGATTGGATCTCGATTTTGAGCTCTTGTGCAATCCGGGTGGCAGTTTTTATTATCAGTATTAGCCAAGCAAATACAGCAAATTGAAGAAGGATACAGGGCGATTCAGCCATATGAGAGTGTATCCCTACACACGTGAAGATTATGTACCAGCATCAACTCTTCAAGACTTGAATACTGATGGAGAATCGTTGGACACAGGGTCCAATAGTTCGGGCTCCAGCAGGAACAGCGGTTCTAACTACCAAGGAAGGAGAGGCCAAGGCAGACGAATACATTACAGAGGACAACGGGGATGGGGCCTGTACCAAGGGCCACCGTTATACCCACCTTATCCATATGGCCCACCGGTGACTCAGCCCCCACCGGTACCTTACCATTATTGGAACATCTCACAACAGGAATTTCCCTACTACGATCTACCCCCTTTTTTAGGGTCACGCCCTGGACCACGAAGGGGAAGAAACCGGAAAGGGAACCAACTCCATTGGACAACGAGAGAAGACGAAGCAGGGGGAGTTTCCACCAGGAGCATGACAGGTGCCCTGAACATCCCACCGCCCACCAACAAAAAGACCACCTAGTGGTGAACTTGACGGACCAGATACTGACATCAGCACAAATAAGCATCCTGGAAAAAGGTTTGGGATTTGTACCGACTGAGAACCTGGACAAATTCAAACTCTGCAAAGAAATGAAAGAATTCATGAGAAAACTTAAACTCAATGTTTTTTTCAGTGGGAAAGAACAGCCCTACAGACAAGAGGACGATACGGGCCTGAGGGTTAAATCACCCTTCACACCACCGGACACCTTGTTGCCCATCGAGCTACTCACTTTCGAAAAAGCAGTAATGAGAGAGATCGAGGACATTAACCCTGACACCAACCGTGTCTTTCATAACACAACAAGAGAAGAGAAGCAAGCCATCAAAGAACTGGCTAACAACATCAATTTGACTATAAAACCTGCTGACAAAGGAGGAGCGATTCTGAGCCAGACAACGGAGGCATACGACCATTATTGCCGACGTCTTTTGCAGGACCAGAGAAATTACGAGGTCTTACAGCAGGACCCAACTGAATCGCTCAGAATCCAGATTGCCAACATGGTGGAAGAAGCTCTCACGCATGACTGGATCTCGAAGAAGGAAGGAGAATTTCTCACCAACGAATGACCAAGGATCCCGTATTTCTATACCATCCCAAAGATTCATAAAAATCTGGATAAGCCACCAGGCCACCCAATAGTATCGGGCATAGGATCCATACTGGAGCCCTTGTCCGAATTTGCAGATGCCTTTCTCCGCCCTCTAGTACAGAAGACCAACACATATTTAAAAGACACCAAAGACGTGCTGCGTATTCTGCAAGAAGTTGAGTTCGATCCAACCAAGGAACTAATGATGGGATTAGGCGTGGAGAGTCTCTACACGAGCCTTCCCCATGATGAAACCCTGAACATCATAGAGGACGTCCTATTTGGGATAGACTGGGAATATCAAACAGCCCGCAACATTGTAATGGATTGCTGTAACTTGGCACTAACGAGAAACTTCTTTGAATACAAGGACACACTATACATCCAGAAGCACGGGACCAGCATGGGCAGTACTTTCACCCCTAGTATAGCTGGTCTCTACGTCGACCATCTTGAAACACACAAAATCCTACATGCGAGTAACCCTTTCCAAGAACACATCAAGATATGGAAACGGTACATAGATGACGTGCTAGTCATATGGAAGGGAGACACAGCAATTGCCAACAGATTCATGACCTGGCTTAACTGCCAAAATGATTACCTGAAGTTTACAAGCACCATCTCAAACACGGATCTGGTATTTTTGGACTTGAACATTTTCCCTGAGGGGACACTAAGAACCACGACCCATTTTAAAACCACTTCAAAAAATTGTCTTCTACTCTATGACAGCTTTCATCCGCGACATCTGCGGGATAATCTCCCATATGGACAATTCTTACGCCTAAGGAGAAACTGCACCGAGGTCAGTGACTTCAAGGAACAAGCGGCAGACCTATGAAAGAAACTAGAGAAACTGAACTATCCACCTAAAATAGTGGAAAAAGCCTTCAAACGAGCAAGGAATAACAACAGGGACGCTTTGTTGGAACCAGCACCCAGGAAACAACAAGAAGAGAGACCAACATGCATCACTACTTTTAGCATTGGCTCCAATCAAGTCACCAAGATTGTCAATAAACACTGGCGCTTACTGAACGGCGGCCATCTGAACCTACCCAAACCAATTTTCTCCCACAAGAGAGGAAAGAATTTACGAGACATGGTAGTCCACACGAGACCACGTGCACCCGCACGAACTGAGTTTACGAGCACCATGTTCCCGCCAGTAAGGGGTCACCACCCTTGCGGTCTTTGCAGTGTATGCCATTTGACCAAAAAAAGCAAAGATATCAAATTCAACAACTGCACAGAGTGGGAACAACGTTGCTTTACCAACTGTAATAGTAAGAATGTAATATACACGATCAATTGCCCATGCCAAATGCAGTACATTGAAATGACAACACGCCCAGTTAAAATATGCATAGGTGAACATAAGAGCAATATCAAATGCAAAAAAACAACTACAAAAATGGCATCCCATTTCTTAGAGGTCAATCACACCACTGAGGACATACATTGGACAGTCATCGAACAGGTGAACAACGCGGAAGCACTTTTTGAAAAGGAACAACGCTGGGTGTTCCGTTTGGGAATGCATATCTCAGGACTAAATGATGATATCCCCTGGGGACAACTCATGTAAGATCCCGTCCTAGACCTGGTTCTAATTGCGATCACAGCAAGCTATTTTTGGATAACCATTTTTTGATAAACATATCTGTCATACATAGTAGGTGCCACCACACTAGGACCCCTGATGGGCATTTAAGTTGCCACATTTACATACTCTGGGGTACGCTGTATTTATTTATGTGCTACTTCAGTGTACAAATTTTGTGACAATGTTTTCCCTAGGGATACTAATACATTTGGCATATATGCGTTACAACCGAGTGGATGTGCTCTTATTTCGAAGTGATCCATCTTTTTCGCTCCCTTATTTTTCAAGGTCTACGCAATAGACATGCGGCAGAACAACCTTTTACAACTGCCCTACTCCAGCAGTTTAGACATGCCATCATAGTGGTTGAAAGCGGTATATCGCATTTGCCTGCACTCCCATGATAAGCTGACCCACTGGTAGCGCCCACATGCCCTTCGGGTCTGCGTTATTACAGGTCGGCGGAGCAACTAATGTTTAACAGCTCTACGCCACACGAAACCATCATCATTTTGTGATCACATGTAACGTTAAATTTAGTGAGGGTCCAATGCTATTGATAAACTCACACACCGATGATGATTAATAAATATCTATTGACGCTGAAGCTTCCGCGTTTCAGGGATTCAGGTGTTATATGGCCATTAGGGTCATTCTCGACATTGCTAAGTTAGCATGAGCTTTGCTGCCATAATGCTGCTTTTGCGCACGTTACTACACAACTTTATTTTTCAAGACTCTGTTTATGCCTTTCACATGAGAACTGTCTGCTTTTCACGTTCTCTGCTAAGTTCCTGGAGTTTAGTCTGAACACGATGTGCAAGGTCGATAAACAATGCCCCTTGTTATTCTGTTCTGGTCAGTCCCAAGCACCTAGACATAACATGCTAAACACAGCTGCACTGCTGGAGACTCGTGCTTTGATATTACGGGGATGCATGTTGTTTTAAAACAAACTTGGAGAGAGCCCTTTCCATGGAGAAGAGCTATGCTGTTCCTATGATGTAAACCTTACATCTAGGCTTTAAGGTATGGGGTCTGCTGACAAAGCCCAGAGATCTTCTTTTTTATAATAAACTTCCAGTCAAGGGGAGGGTGGTTAGGCTTTATAGTCCTTTTTCCACTGACTTTATTTAATGACATCCCCTTTGCACTCTATGGAATTGTAACAATGCTAATTGTTCTGAGTTTATGCATTTTGCGGCTGGTAGAGGCTCGTATACTGTATTATAGAGCACGATAGTTAAAATAAACATTTTGAACTATTACAGTGACTCTGCCAATTCTTATCTGTGGACAAGTACGAGTGAGCGAACGAAAGGGCATGTCTTGCCACCACGATTCCTGAGATAGTCGGGAGTGTTGTGTTCTGGGTTGTCTAATCATTTGTGGCTTCTCGATTTTGGAGGAGAACGAATGAGACACTATAGCTAGTCGGTTTTGGAATTTTGGGCACTAAGGTGGTAGGTTGGTACACCCCTATACACCGAGGTCCTGTTATCTTGCGCATAGTTCTGTGTAGGTGCAGAATCCCCGCAACACTGGTTTCCGATTACAGGTGGCCATTCTGTGTAAGTTTACATTCTAGCAGAGGCCCGGGCCGTCACATTGAAATAAGACGGAAGTAGCCGATTCCACAGGAAGAGTGTGCCTTCACGGGCGGCCATTTTGGTATCCCCTGCACGCATAAACGAGGAAGCAAGGCAATACTTAAACCGGCTCCAAACATTCACTCCTTGGTCATCGGAGCCACGGAGCGGTAATGTCCAGAGCGAGCGAGCAGCTTTGACGTAGTAAGTACGGCATAGCCGGCCCTTAGACAACGAGCATTTTTCTCGAGATTTTCCCTCTTCAGATATGATAAAGATTGCAATAACTACTTTTCCATTTCCTGCAGTGTGTGACTACAAGCGCTCCTCCCCTCCTGTGATAATAGCTCATGGGGCTATAGTGTGGTAATAATAGTGTATGTTAAACTTGTTTTTCTACACTTTTACCGGTAGGGGCATAACGATGCATTTCACTCGCATCTTATGATCATGGCAGTGGTTGCCTGAATCTAGGATATGGAACCAACATACGAATTTTATAGAGTGTGTGTTTTATGTTTTATGTTGTGATGTTAAGTACTGGATTGTATGTCATTTTCATGGGCAGCACGGCACCCACTAAACATAGAAATTGCGGTGCACTAAGTGAAAAATATATCACCCCTGTAAAACTTTCCACTTATACGGTGATGTGGTCCAGTAATTATTAAAATACTGCATTTAACAATGTTTTTTTTATATCCTTCCAGATTAATTTAATCAACAATACCTATCAGGGTACAGTATTGAATGCATGTTATTTGTGTGCATTATTCCTGCTTGATTGATATAGCAGTACACATTATTGTTTTATTCTAAGAGTGGTGTAGGGATCATTCCTTTGGTCCTGATGAGAAGCCAAGGGGATGGCTTCAAAACATGTAGACTAGAGAGGTGGTAGCCCATCACAGCATACCACCTCCACTCCCCTTTTTTAACAATACCAGCTAGAAGGAATATTAAATATTAGTTTTCCACATAGCCAGGTATTTTTTTACTTCACTATTCTCACTCTGACCCTTCCACTCTCACATTACACATAGTATATTCACTCCTAAGTGCTCCCGCGTCGTCGTTGGTCGTAGCACGCCCCGTCCCGCAGCGGGGCGGGAAGAACCCAATGATGAAGCATGCCACCAAGGGAACTTTTGGTGGGTGAGGGTTATTTTAACAACACATTGTGTTTCCCTATACATTAGTAGGGAACACACATTTCATGAACAGTGGTAAATATACTTTGGAAGGATATTATCATTTGTTGTGTTCAGGGTGGTTCTGAGAAGTGCCAGTACTCTCCAATTAAAAGTATTACGTGTTTCTTGAAGTGCAGGTACTCTCCTTCTCAAAATAAAAAAGTGCCGGTACTGCAACCGGACAGCACCGGCCCATTTAAAGCACTGCCTGCACCCACGTATAAAAGCACTAGAAATAGGAAGGAAAAGACAAGCTAGACAGACATACCGACAGACAGATACATGGGTAGCCTGTCGTGCGAAATGGATGGGACAGACACAGAGAGAGAGAGAGAACATGCATACATATGTGTTCGGCACGGGAAGAGGTTTCCTTTCCAAAACACATTTACTGTGCACTGTAAGGGTAAACAGACCTTAGCGCGCCCCCACTTCCTCGCAGAGGAGAACAGTGCATTAATCTAACTGAAGGGATGTGTTTATTTTAAGATAATGGGGCTGTTGACACTGCCTGGGAGCGCAGCAAATGGACGTGTTATCCAGCCTAGCGTGAACATATAATAAAATTACACCACCCAGTCCGACAACCGTGAGTGCATAAAAAAGTGAGGAAACCTCCAGGAAATATAAATATAGAACATTAAAAAGCTTTCTACTCTTTCATCGTGTGGTTCTGAAAATGTATCAGTTTTAAAAGCATGCAGGAAGTAGTTATAAGTCTAGAAGTACTGTTAAACCGATTTAAAGTGATGTTTTCAGTAGAACTTGCTGGCACTGTTGTCCAATCTAATAAAACTCATTCTCTCAACCCCTGACAGATGATAGTCAGAGTGGGCCTGCCCGAAATTTGGATCAGTGACCTGCCGGGTGAGGTATGAATTTCTGTACCAAAAGCACAAACCCACCGAGCTATCTCAAGTAAAACAGCTATCCTTTTGATTTAAAATTGCCGGCGTCTTGCGTAAAAACACACAACTGCACGAAAAGTAATGAAACGCTATGTGGCTCCCTTGGTCAACTAACTGGGTGACAGTATACCTTTCTCTAATATCGAGATCAATATGCGTTTGTCCAAAACAAAACTGTTTTAAACAATCATTTGCAATGCAATAGGACTCGCATTTACGCAAGACCTATTGCATTGCCTCATGGACAACGTGAGGGGGGGAAGCATGGACAACGGGAGTGCGGGTGGGGGGAGAAGGGGTCGAGAAGCCATGGACTAAGTAGTGCTCACAGTCTAAATAACACGTACCCTACCTTGTAACACTCGAAGTAAAGGGGCCAGTAGCCATGGGAGGGTACAAATGACGACATGGCCATAATAAGGAGGGACTAACAAGCCTCATAATCAATCAGAAGGCAGCATTTCCGAAAGACAATGACACGAGCCAATTAAAAATATGGGCGGAGAGTGGGTGGAGCTTCCACTGAATACTCCATTACTGCATGCCTTGCAGAGCGAGCAGCGTATGCGTGCTGCCGCTATAGGCTCGACCTAAAAACGACAAGGGACTGCAAGTACAGGCATGGTTTTCCATGTTGGACATATATGTAAAGTAAATAGGCACACTTTCAGTTGAATTAATCATTTTTTTATCATCAAGAGTCGTTTGTACTGACTTGTAATTAATTTGGCCCTTTATGTGGAGCAGCCAATTTACTGCACCCCTGCAATCTCTCATTTGTTTCAATTCTACCTTACAGTCCCCTTACTAACTTTGGGGGTCATTATGATGTCGGGCGGATCACCGCCGCCCGTATGGCGGTGGTGATCCGCCTGCCATTTCCGTCCGCCCGCCTAACATTTCCCCCCCGCCATATTACGATGGCGGTGGGGACCCAGGCAGACGGAAAGACCGTCCGCCAGTTTTCCTCCGGTAGGCAATCCGCCCGATTGCCTACCGGGCAGAAAAGTCCTGCAATATGGTGCAAGGACTCAGACACTTCAGTCTCAACAATACAGTCAGAAAATCTAAGCTACAGCGCAGACGGGAGGAGACTGCCTTCATCGAGATCGGCGAGGAAATGAGGGACTTATCATAGCGCCCCAGATGCCGTATTAGTCATCAACCATACTTTCTACTAAGAATACTTTTTGACAAATAGTTCACGAATGCGATTCTCTCAGGATACGACCAAATGTGTTATCTACGGCAACGGAGACCGAAAATTGCCTAGATACCATGAATAGACTTTGTATGCTGTTGTTACAGATATTTTTTTATATCACGTCTGTCGAGCGGTCCAACTTCTCCGAAAAAAATCTTTAAAAAATTCTTAAGCCTTGAGAAAGTCACGGTGGTCACGAAACGCATGTTGGCTGTTTTCCATGTTCTTTGCAACAAGGACTGGACTACTATCTCCATCATTGTAGAGATTTTCTGACTGTATTGTTGAGACTGAAGTGTCTGAGTCCTTGCAACTTTATGTATCAAGTTTGGTACTTTGATATTTATGAAATAAATTAATGAATGTCTGCACTTCCCGTGTTTCCTGTGTCAAGAGAATTTCTCCTTCTTCTTTCTTTGGGTTAGGCTGACACAATATTGTCATTAATTGAACCAGTAATATTGTGAGTGCCAGGGTTTCTTTGTTTGTACCTTGAGAAAACACCCGGATACAAATTCCAGCTGTAGCACTCCTAGTCCCTCCCTGCAGCAAGCATGTCAGTAAAGACTCCCAATTCTTCCTTTAAGATGCTTCACCAACTGATATCTATAAGGATGGCTGTTAGACCTGGCATCCTTGGTGTGGTTTCCCCCTAACGTTTTGCCTTCAGACCTTGTATTTTTGCTGACTTTGTTATTCTGGCCTTAGGACTTTGCACACTTTACCACTCCAAATTGGAGTTGCCTTATTACATTTTATAAATGTAATTTCCAAATGGGAAGAGATAACTGATTTGTGTTTGGTGTCTCTGGAATTCTAATTTAAAATCTTAACTTATGGTGGAATCAGATTTTAAATTACAATTCTGAAAATCCCACTTTTAGCAACTTGGCATTTTCTTGCCTGAGCAAACTGGTGCCTACAGCCTTTCTCTGGTCACATGAATGGGTGTAGTTGGGCTTTGTGTATTCCTCTTAGACAGCCACACACAATGGGAGCTTAGGTGTGACTACACTGGTCATCACTGGCAGGTTGAGAAAAAGGAGCTGGGCCCAGCTCACTTACACTTGAACAGGCTGTGTCCTATCTCCACACAAAGGGCGGCATACCCCCTGTAGTTAGTCTGGAGCCAGTGCAGGGAAGGCAGGACATCTGTGCACTTCAAAGGCATGTGTATAAAAGGAGGACTGCAGACACCACCACTTCAGTACTCTTCTGGAACTGTGGATACTCTGCCAGGAAGAAGGACTGCTGTGCTGCTGAAAGACTGCCACTCTGCTGGACTGCTGCTCTGAAGAAAATTCTGCCCTGCTGTGCTGCGCTCTGCTTGCTGCCCTCTTGCCTGGGTGAGAAGGACTGGACCTGCATCTCTTGAACCCAGAACCCAGAGTGACTCCAAGGGCTAGTTGGCTGGCCTCTTGATCTGAAGCCTCAGGGATATAACAGGCTTCCACCACCCTTGAACCTGGACTCTGCCATCTGTGAGTCTACCCTGCCAAGTGGTGCCAACCCCGTCCTATAGCCTTGAAAGTGAGCCTAAGGCGCTTGCCAGCGGAACGGATGCTTCTCCTCTGCTGAGCGGTGCATCTCCAGGCAGAACTGATGCGTCACCGCATGGATTGTATCCTTCGCAAAGACTCGCATCTCCTCCGTAGTCCGCAGAACCAACGCATCACCCCTATGGTGCAGCACATCCACAGCCCAGGTCCTCGGATCTCTCGCTGACAGCAGCCTCGATGATGACGCCGGACTCCACATCGTAGCCCCGCAGCTCCTCGGAACTGACACATCGCTAGCTGCACTCCACATGCCTGTCATGGGACTTCGCATCGCAAGCCCTGTCGATGGGATCCTCGGCAACAACGCAACAGGACCTTGGATCCACAGCCTTGCTGCATCTCGGACCCGACGCATCACTTCGGTTGCGTGGTGCATCTTCAATGCAGATCCACGCAACGCTTTGCAACCAGCATTTAAGGTACTCTGTTCAGCAGGCCTAACTGGGTCCCTGTAGCCAGTCCGTGCTCCATGACGGTCAGCCTGAACTTCTGACTGTGTCCCAGTCCGGTGCAACTAGATATCCACAGATGGCGCTTTGTGCTTTTTGGCGCTATTTTGAAGTAAAACTTTAAAATTGAATACCTACGGTTCTACTAATTGGATTTTTGTTGTTTTGGTCTTGTTTTATTGATTAAATTAAGCTCTATTGTTGCCAACCTGGTGTGGGATCTTTTAGTGTGGTGTTTTCACTATTTGAAGTGTTGCACACATACTTTACAGATTGCCTCTAAGTTAAGCCTGGCTGCTCTGTGCCAAGCTACCAGGACATTGAGCACAGGTTAATTTGAGGTTTGCTTGTGCCTTACCCCGAGTAGAATTGTGGTTGCTGCTTGACCAGGGCTTATACACCCCAGTCAACCAGTAATCCAGTTTCTAACAATGGCTTTTGGAACCTGCATTAGATCAAATCCATAAGTAGCTGACAAGTTACTTACCTTCACTAAGCCTTTTCTTGTGTAGGTTATTACTTTCTTTAGCCCAATAATATTAAAGTAGCAGACATCAGAACGTATTTGTAAGTTTTTCTGTCCTCCCACTGTGTGCTGGAGAACAGACACACAGCTGTGACTTTCAGAAATCTCAAGTCAGTTCCATGCAGGTGCCACATGTGACTTCAGTTCTGTTTAATTTGTCCTTTCCACAGAAACTAGAAAAATGATGGCGCTTAGACAGAGCACATAGCTTGCCCGAAAAATGTTGAAAAAAGCTGCCAAAGGTGTGGTACTAGTGACTCGAATTATCTACTCGACCAAAGGGTGAAACACTAGACTCATGTACGGGATACTGAATCATTGTCAGCATATTTGTGAAAATGGATTAAGCATGAATATAATTATGTTTTCATTATTTAATGCAATGGAGCTTGTTACAGTGCTTGCAAGAGTAACCTTGCTGTATTTGCGTGTGATGTGCCTACCTTAGAACAAAAGTTTTCCCCTATATTTTAGGGTTACCCACACTTCAAACTTCAGCCTCAAAATTGTTTTCTCCTTGATTGACTTCAGTGGTATCACCTGACACAAAGGCGAGTGATTTCGCCCTCCTTGAGGTGCAGTCTGACAGAGGTAGTTTACTACTGGTTTATTGTAATTTTTCAACGTCTAACACAATTGATTATAGACATAAATGAATTATTGTTCAGTGTAGGTTACTCCTGTCATTTTCCCCGCCTCACAATCATATTTCCGTCCCACAATCCACCTTCAAACCAGAATTGCTCTTTTAATATCTGACTTTTTAATGAACTAAGCAAAAAGCACAGCAAGCGTTGCTGCAGAGACTGAGAACGCACCTATGGCATTCATTAATACAAGCTTCAGAAAAACCAATAAATCTGGGATTAATGTGACAATGCAAACAGAAGAATTCAGAAATTATGTTTCCATCTGATGGGGAAATACCGCCAGACCTAGTATCTTTGGCAGTGCTTGGTAATGGTGCTGATACTGTGGTATTGGTTGGTTTTAGTGGTGTTGATATTGGTTGGTATTGAGGTCTTGGTTTGCATTGGTTGTGGTATTGATGGTCATTGTATTAGTTGTTTTAATGGTGATGGTGGTAGTGGTGGTGTGCTATTGGTGGCACTAGTGATATTATTGGTGGTACGCGTGTTGATATTAATGGTGGAGGATGTACTGTTGACATCTGGTGCTGGTGTTGGAGTGGTAATGATAGTGATTTTATTGAGGGTGATATGGTGGTGGTTATAGTGGCATACATAGGTGGTCATGGTATTAGTGGTGATATTGTTAGTGCCAGTATTAGGGGGTTTATTTGTGATGATGGTATTGATGGCTGTTTTGGGAGTGGTGGTAGTGCTACTGTAAGGAGAAGTATTGGTGTAGGTGGTATTGCTGATGGGATTAGCACTGATGGTGTAGTAGTGGTACTGGTGGTGGAATGGTATTGCAGTGGTGGGTATTAATGGGAATATTAGTAGGACTGGGAGAAGTATTGAAGGTGGTGTTGGTGTTATTGTCGCATTAATGATGGTGGTATTGTTAATCGTTTTTTCATTGAGTCAATGCCATTTGTATTAGTATTAGTCGTTTTATTAGTGATGGTGGCATTTGAACTGGTGCTCTAATACCGGTGGTGGTATTGGTGGTTTTTGGTGATTGTATTGAATGTGGTAGTGGTGTTACTGGTAGTGATGATATTGGCGTTGTTTGCATTGGTAGGGGTAGTAACAGTAGTGGTACTGAAGGTGGTGGTATTAGCTGTGACATTGTTGTGGTGCTGAGATTGGTCTTATTATGTGTGGTGGGGATGGTGATATTGCTGGTTGAATCAGTGGCATTGTTCGGATGGTATTAGTGTTAGTGGTGGTATTAACTGTTATATTGATGATGATGATGATGATGATGGTAGTGTGATAATGCACTGGTGGTGGTGAAATTGGTGGTTGTAATGAGGCTGGAGGTGCTACTTGGGGGTGGTATTGCTATGGATATTGTGGTAATGATATTGGTGGCGGCTTGGTATGCTGATGGTTTTAGAAGTGATGGTATTGGTGGTGCTATTAGTAGTATTGGTACTAAAGGTGGTGGTATTGGTATGGTTGTTGTGTGGTAGTGGTATTGCATGTGGTATTGATTGTAGTGGTCCTGGAGGTTGAATCAGTGGTGACGGTAGAGGTGGTATTGACAGTAGTTTTGGTCTTGGTATTGACTGTGGTAAATTATTGGTGGTGTGGTTCTGATGGTGGTGTGGTACAGGGGATGGGGTGGTAGTGATATTGGTGGTATGATTAGTGATATTGGTGTGGGTATTTATCTTGGTAGCAGTAGTACTGGAGATGTCTTGTGTAGTGTTGATGTTATTGGTGATGCTATTCGCAGAGTTGGTACTGGTGAAGGTGGCAGTGGTGGTACTGGTGATTGTATTGGTGGCATTGGAGATATTGATAGTGGTGATTGGGTTATAATGTTGGTGGTATTCGTGGTAGTAATAGTGTTATTGGTGAAGATGTAGTCTTGGTTGCCGTGTAGTACTGGTGTTAGGTGGTATTGGTGGTGTGGCCGACTGAGAACCATTTCTGACTACAATGCTTTTACTGCATTTTTACTCTCAAAGTTAGCGTAACTTGTTGTTTCATCTTCTGTGAGTTGGTTACAAGACCCAGTGTTCACTCCAGATAGCAAGGGAGTGTTCATTATACTCTTGCTTCATTTTATTTAAGTTGCCCACACATTAACATGTGTACATCTGATACACCTCTTACATTACTTTTTATCACACTGGGACGCTCTCACCCCAAGATGGCGGTCTACTGTGAATTAAGAGGCAATGTTAGGGTCAGGTTTACACCAAACTCATGACAAAAGCATTAAAAAATGCTTTCTGCAGTAAATAAATGCAAGAATTGAATGTAATAAATAGCATGATGATTAAGTGTACATTTTAGATATAAAATAGTCCCTTTAGGATTGCGATGTGAATGATTCCCCAAACAGCCAATGCAAGCATGATCTGAAGTGTGATTGGTAATGTTTCAAGTCAACCGCTGAAACATGCTGATGCAAATATGACAATGATTGAAGGTGGTTGCCAAATAGCCCACTTGATACATTACAGCCAATGGGTCATGAAAGGGTGTTGAATACAGAAGCACTGTCAATGCAGACCTAAAAAGGAAAGGTGGTATTATTTGTGGCACAAAAGGTACATCACGGACATACAGCCAGCTTAATTTCCGCATTCAAAATCCATAGCACAGCATTTATCTCTCAAGCAAAAAATTCTGTCTACATAGATGCCTGTGGACTCCTATACAAACTTTTAAGATAGGACCAACTTTTGAAGATCCTACAAATCTTGTGAAATAAACTATTATAATGTGTATGACTGTGTTAAATTGTTAGAGACCAATTACAAGTGTCCCAGTAATCCTAATTTGGCAGGTAAGAAGAGAACCAAAAATGAGAAATTTTAGATCTGCAGTAACTTTGTAATTCCTCATATCTCAGGGTCCCTCTTGTAATCCCCTTAACTGCACCGCTAGGAGTTATGAGTTGCCTTGTTATTAGTAATTCTGGTGACAGAGGTTTTTTTTTTTTTTTTTTTTATATAGCACAAACTCGACCCAAAAGTATCAGAGCGCTTTACATGAGCACCAGTTGCGTTACTACAGTTAGTAGGGAAGATAGCAGGACCTCGTAATGGATCTGTTCAATAATTGAGGGTGAAGTCAGAGAATAGCTTTTCAATTTTTTCATATCTCAAAGTCGAGAACTTTACAGAAATTATTTTTAATTGTCTTCATTAGAATCACTGTCTGTCTTCTTACCTCTGGCTGCAGTGTTTGCTGATGTAAAGGTTACTTACCTTAAGTAACACTCTTTCTAGTGAGTACTCTACCTAACCGCTAATTCCTCTCCTTAGAATACTCCCTAGGAACCAGACTAGTTCTGGAAAACATCACAAAACAGTGCTCCCATGCACTGCTGGGTTGCGCTGTGTGACTCCGCCTTGATTATACACCGCCTTTGAAGTAATGGAACAGCACCACTAATAAGCACCACCCCTGTGCATGGACATGAGTTACTTGTCTTTTTCTTTTGCATGAGCTGAATACTAATTTGGGACCTTTTTAGATGTTAAAAAGAGGCCTTTCCACAGAACAAGGAGTAGGAGGCCAGTGAGCAAACTGTGGTTAGCTAGAGTATTCACCACAATGAGTGTTACTGAAGGTAAGTAACTTGTTCTTCTGATGGATACTTCTAACTGCGAATTCCTCACCAAAGAACAGATAACAAAGCAGTAGCTCCCCAGCTGGAGGATCTGTGGAGTTGAATCAGACCAAATAGTCTAGCAGGGCTGAGGGGGTGAAAGGCAGCAATGCTTCATAAATGTAGGCACTGACACCCACATCACAGCCTGGTAGATATCAAGAACAGGCACTCTGTGAGTCAATGCTGTGGTAGCATCCTCCACAGAACCACCCATAGAGAAATGTATGGTGCAAAACTGAGGACACTTCTTTTTCTGAGGAGCATTGGTAAAGGGATTCACAAATGGAAACCCCAAATGTGGAAAAGATCATCTCCATTCCATTGCAGTTCCTGTTCATGGCCCTTGAGAGGCAACTGAAGGCATCCACACTCACACTGAGCAACCCTGCTAGTGAGCTGCCATGGGGAAGATTTACCAATGCTGAACCGACGTTCATGGGCAAATCACTTACCAGCATAGGGTCCGTGACCCCATACCACCCTGTCCATTGATGTAATAAACAGCAGTGATGTTGTCTGACAGAACATGAATTTTGATTCCTCCGATGGAAGGTATAAATGCCTTCATGGCAAGGCAGCCCGCTCACAACTAGAGGACCTGTAGGTACAGGTGCAGCTCTGATACAGACCAATAACTCCTCTTCGTCATGTCACCCAGATAGGCACCCCAGCCTAAAGGGAAGACTTTTACGACTACAGTAGCCGAAGCCTGCAGAGGACTGAAGGGATAAACCCACCAGAAGGTTGGAGGATGAACAAAGTACAATCTGCAACTGAGCCCTAGATCGTCTTGATGCGGTAGCCACCGTGACCTCAGGTACCACTGAAAGGACCCTCATCTGATATCTTGTGTGTGGCACCAAGAGGCGTCACAAGGCCATGAGGGCAACCAGATGCAAGACCGGCAGAACCAGGATTCGAGTCAGAAATTTCTGAATCATCTTCTAAATATTACCAATCCTCTGAGGAGAAGGAAAAACCTTCATTTGTGTTGTGTCCAGTACCACCCTCCATGAAGGTTATCTCTGCAAGACAGGTGCAACGTTTGGGCATTGATGGTAAAGAACAAATTGTTAAGTAGTGTCATCTGCTTAAGGTGATCCCTGACCAGTCCCAGGGACTCCACTTTCATTAGGTAGTCATCCAAGCACGGATTACATGGACTCCTGACCATTTCAGCAAAGAGGCCACGATTGCCAGAACGAACAGCAAAACTGTGAACTAACTGTGCCTGCATCCCACCTCAACCTAAAGTAATGTCTGTGGGTGGGAAGATTTGGAAAATAAAAATAGATGCCAATAAGATCCAGGAATGATGTCCAGTCCCCCATGTTCCAGGCCTGTAGTTCGTGGCTCAGAGACAATATCTTGAACTTATCCTACCAAATAAACAAGTTCAGAAGGCATAGGTCCAGGATGAGTCGCAGACCTCCATTCTTTTTGGTGAGCAGGTGTAACAGGACTACAATCCCATGCTCCTGTCTACTAGAGGTACCAACTCTATGCCCCCCTCAACAGGGCAAGGACTTCTTCCAAAATAGAAACATGTGACAGAGAGCATGTTCTGGTGAAAGGAGTGTGATCCAGAGGAAGGGAAGGGAGCAACCCTTGCACACAAAGACCCAATGATCCATCATGATCACCTCCCTGTCCCCCACTGGAAAATCATGACTTAAGGGGGCAAGTCATTGAAGGTTGGAGGCAGCAGATCTGGCAGAGGAAGGTAGATACTGCATCTGCTGTTGGTTTTGCCACCCATGTCCATCCGTTCCCCGAAAGGAGCAGTGTAACTTTTAGGGTGTCTGGACAGGCTGCCTCTCCTGTGGCTCCACTGCCTTGGAATAGCCACAAAATGTTGTATATTGTTGATGGAATTGATGCACTAGGGAAGCATGTTATTAACATCTCTCTATTGTTTTTGAAGCATTCTAGACAGGAATCTGCATTCTCTCCAATCAATTGCTTGTCATTGAAGGGTATAATCATGAGTGTGATTTGGACTTCTCAACAGAAGTCATTAGGACGTATCCAAACAGGCTGCACAGCATGACAGCCGTGCACATAGAGCAAGCAACTGTGTCCACAATATCCAGGCCATACTTTAAGATCTGCTTGAATGCACCCAAGTCATCCACTGCTAGGTTTAAAAAACTGCTTTTTCATATGGTCCATCAGGCTGAATGGTCATACGGTTCCTACAAATGGAGTAGGACTGTGTATCCGGGCAACATAACCGTCAGAATATGGGGACTGAGTTCACACATATCAGAGTATGTTGGCCCAATTCCTAACTAGCTCATGGTGCGCCATTTGAACCACTAACCATACCGCAGTTCCAGATGGCATCTGCAACTTCAGAAAATGACCACTCTAATTGCCCAAGGAAATCACTGAAACAGATCTACCCTTTCGGTGTTACTCAGGTATGCCCAAGGGAGACACAAGAAAGATATAGAATGGCCTTTCAAACATTTATTGAAACAATTGTATTCTTGTGTAAAAAGCGTAAGCTGAAATTACTAATAGAATAAAAGATAGCATTGTAACCAGCATTACAAGAATGGTGAAAAAATAAACAGTTGAACCATTATAACATGACAATGTGATTAAGATTATATTTATACTCCTACCTAATACTACCTACACTATCGAGAGCATAGTGTAAGTACCCTATGCTAGATCTCTTGAGACAACCCAACCCCCCCCCCATATCTGAGTATGATGTACCAGGAAGCCGATCTGGTGTAGAGCAGGCTACTGTCCGTTGCAGATGGAGATCAGAGTTAGCAAGGCTGTATCTCAGTCACCGGCACAGCGTTCCAGCATAATCAGCAGAAGTGCTCCTCTGATGAGTTTGGCTTAGAGGTGGTTTATTTAATAAAAGCACTGTTCCAATCACACTGTGTCAGAGGTGCAGTGCTGATATAATTGTTTGTCTTGAGACTCAGAGCTGTCTTCAAATGGTCAATCAACTGCAAGGGCATTGTGTTCAGTGTTTCTTAGCCATGGGCACAGTGTACGAACGACGTGATAAAATGCTTAGTAAGAAATATGCTGCAAGCAGAATACTTACAACCTATGTTATCATTTAAGTGAAAGGCATGTAAAAGGTCATCATTTACAAAAAAGATATCACATTTACATGTGTAACTAAAATGGAGACTTGTGCTCAGGCCCTGTTGACCCTTGCAACAGAATACTGTAAGTTTCACAAATTCCCAAAAGGCGTGAATATATCAACGCAGGAGTGAGGTGGCATTTGCAATGCAGAGGGCCAAGATGCCAGAATTGAAGACTTTTCCGCCCATAAAGTCAACCTTCTTCACCTCTCTAGTGGGCAGGCACAGTGGGGAAGGCATTTGGTTTCTGCTCCGAGGAAGACGTTTGAACAACCAGCCCTTCCAATTACGGGTCAGAGGAAAAAAGTGGGAGCCACTAGGTGCAGGCATATGGAGTCTGGCTATCTGTCTGTGGATTGTTGGGCCCAAAAGGGGTTTCTCCCATTCAGCCATGAAAGGATCCAAGAGGGCCTCATTAAATGGAAATGTGGACTCTGTCACTGAGAAGTAAGGTTGCAAGATAGCAGTCAAAATGGTAGACTTCCCCTTTGCAGAAGGCAAGGTCAGTTGCAAGGCTTCCTCTACTTTCCATACCACACTCATAGATGAAGACATTTCTGCTGAAGCAGGGCCAAAAAGCTATGGATAAGTCTACAGGCCACTCACATTTTCTAGGTCCATATATAAGCTAGAATCAGTATTGCAATTGGGAAGGAGATTATCAGCTATCTAATAATCATTCTCTCTATGACCATAATCATTATCAAGCATTGCGAAGGTATGTGAGCCAAAAATCTCTTCTCTGCATGTATATTTATGGGCCCTAGGGAGGAGTTCCAACAAGGTAAAATCATTAAAGTTCACCTTAACTTTTTTCTTCGTCAAACAGATATCTTTTGACAGCTTCAAGAGTGGTTTTGTAGTCAGCTCCATGGGTGACATCTGTCTTTGCATCTTGGCAGGCTGCAACTTCATTTTCGGTGTGGGGACCCAGATCTCAAGGAGGCCTGACATAGGGAGCAGTTAGGGGTCAGGCATGCTAGAACCTAATGTTGCAGGAACATGCTCCTCCCTGGGGCTGGTCCTAAGGGTGAAGGGGGGTGTCCTGAACAGATCCAGAATAGCAAGCTGGAAGCCCTCGACCTGTGAGGGGGCAACCAATGGACGTGGAAATTCTAGTCTCACCCGTGTGTGTGTCAGGATCTGCTCTGACAAGAAGGAAGAGGAGGAAATGGAAAACCAGGAACTGAAGTCAGCATGCCAGCTGGCACCTAGTATACTCCACTGTCAACACGTCTGAGAATGGAGTCTCAGCAGGAGCTGCATGATGCCACCTGGCCCTCGAGGATAAGGCTTGGTTGTTTTGCTTGCTTCATGCAATTAGTGCGTGGTGTATGCATCAAACTCTTTAAAATTTCACTAGTTACCTCTGGCTTTATGTTGGAGGGATTGAAGAAAGCCTGGGAGTTCTACTGAACTGGGAATGAAGGGTTCATTGCAATAGTGTCATGCACAATCTGGATTCTGACAACAGAAAAATTATACAGATATTTCTGGTGGATACAAAAGTTTCCTGCAGATTCCTCACTTTATGAATACTTCTTCCATATTGATCCAGAAAATTTTCCCCATCAATAACTCTCCTGCATCGCCAGGTGTGGCCACACAGCTGTGAATTCATCTCTGGAATTGACAATATTGGAGTATATTAGACATCAGCAGTGCTCTGGCATTAGTTCCTGATACTTTTTCGTGCCCCATGGAGTAGGACTGAGGGAGCCAAGACAAATACAGCACAAAATATTTGCATATCTTGGTTTCTTAATAATAAAGGCACTAGCTCATCGGACAGGGAGAGTGGTGTGAAATCTGGAGGAAGATTATGTATCCCAAAAAATATTGTTACAAAAGGTTCCTGACCTTATGAATGACCCTCAAAACAGCACTTTCCTGGGGTGTGGGGCTGAGCAGCACCAATTACCCAAGGAAGTCATGCAACACAGCTCAACGAAAACACCCATCACACTGAGCTTGATATATGAGGCTACTGTGCTTATCAAAAAGATGCAAGGACTACCACGTAGCTGCCCGGCAGATGCTGGCAATTGGAAAGCCTCTGGAAACAGCCGATGAAGCAGACATGTACCTTGTGAAATGAGACCAAATGTGCTTGGAGGATCTTTCCGGGCCAGGGCATAGCAAATCCTGATACAAGGGATGGCTCAACACAAAAGGGTGCATTTGGTTACTGCCTGGCCGTTTTCAGCTCTCGCAAAGCCAACAAAGAACTGGCCATCAGTTCTGTTTGGCAATGGCAGTTGGAAAGCGGAGGAGGAAAGATAGATAGAAGGGTCACAGACCAGCCAATGTGAAATGGAGAAACCACACAGGTTAAGAAAGATGGGCAGGTGCAGAGGACCACATTTTAAGGATTAAGGCCTTCTAATTCCCATCATTGAGCAAATATTTTCAAGCAGCCTGTGATGATGCATTTGGTAGCAGGCTCTCTGGCCACAAAGATGAAGTCTGCAACCTCATCTGGTAGGCAACATGATTCCAGTTGACACCTCTCAATTACGATGTGTGCAGCTTCAGTATCTGGGGATTGTGGTGGAGGACCTGGCCATCCTGCTGCAACAGCTGGTTCACTATGTGCTAGAGGGGGAAGAGGAGATTGAATGTTGGGCACCAACAGTTTGGCATACCAGATCTTCCCAGCTCATGTCATGACCCTGACCTCCTTGTGTTCTCACTCCTCCTGTACCTTGTGTGGGGGGCTTGTGGGATCGAGCTCATGTCTCAGTACCTCCCTGGCTATTCATAGGACTCACCCCATAGGCTTGACAAAGTTCTTGGCATGGTAATTATCCCCCGGAGCCCTAGGCCACCGAGCCATTAAACACCAAAGTACAAACAGTAACATCCCCCAGGGCCATCAGGCAGACTCATCATGACTATGGGGAAATTTGGGCTGACTCATAGGCACATGACTGGGGATATTTGGGCTGACTCATAGGCACATGCCTATGGGGATATTTTGGCTGACTCATAGGCATATGACTATGGGGATATTTGGACTGACTCATAGGCACATAACTATGGGGATACTTGGAGCTAACTCATCAGGATTTGGAAACGGTATTTATATCGCACTCAAACCACAAGGCAGTGCTTGGCGTACCCACAGGTTGAAGAGGACGGATCCTCTTCAGCGATCCTGCTCACCTGAACGTCTCCACGACCTGGCCGAGCTTCTTCTGCATGGAGGCTCTCCTGAGAATCTCTGACGCTGCAGACATCTTCTCCCCTGCAAATCCAGCGACACACCAAACACCCTCCCTGCAACGCCGCACCTAAAAGGAGAAAAAATCGTTAAGTACCATCCTTAAGGAAAGCATATCAACCAAAGACTTCTTTTTATGATGCTGAAAATCATGATGTCTCTTGAACATTGAGACATTGTGGGTATTATTTAAAGCGCATACCGAGGACTTGGTATTAGTGCCCAGTGACATTCTTATGTGCCATCCTTTATTGTGCTGTAGTCTGAGAGTCCAAATGTACACTCTTGTGCACCATGTGCTTAGTGTTGAACAAACAAGGTGTACCTTAGTGTGTGATGTGAAAACACGATATAGCTTCTGCCGGGAGTGCCGCAATTCCAAGGGTGACAGCTGATTATTGGAAGTCTATGCAGCAATCGATTCATAATCGTGTAAGTGACTGTTAGAACACATGTCAAAGCCGGGAGGGAATATTTCACGACCATTCATTTGTTGAATAATCTCTCTACTTGTAGTTGTAGTACAGCTCACAGCACACTACATTACGCACATATTCCAATGACACTTACCAGGACTGAGAAGAGACGTACGTACGAATCCAAGAAGACAGTGGCTAAGCTTGAAGGTACACAAGTCTATGTTTGTTATTTTGTCCCAACTCCCCTTCCCTTCTAGAGCGGCAGTTGATTTATGGTTACAATTCCTTGATCAGACGCCACGCTAGGAGAGATAGGGGGTCCAGCATAGTCACTGCAGACAAAAGCCAGGTGAGTGGCATGACAAAAAGCCAAGTCTCATACACTCTTCTCCGCTCAGACGAAATGGACTCTCGCAATCAGTTCAGAGTTCACAAACTAGATCAAGTGCTTACGGAAGAGGCCCCTAGTGCGTTAGAACTGGCTAAGGCATTAACCGACTTACACCACGAAGTCCAGTCCTTACAACAAGCAAACCTGTTGCTAAAAAACAAATTGGTAAGGTATCGTCCCGTAATTCTCCTTGGCTACCTGATACAAGGGCTATGCCTAAAGGAGCACGTCCAGTTTTGCAACCCGCTCAGTTTGTAGTGTCTGGGCACTCAACAACACAGTACGTAGGTTCCTTAAACCAGGAAGAGGATTACCTGGTCAATGTCACCGTCACCACACCCATGCCTGTTCTGCTGGCTTCGCCTGAGCGCTTTTTTGGAGATTGCGCCAAGTTCTATGCATTCTGGAATTACAGCCAGTTGCAGTTTCTGTGCGAGCCCGCAGCATTTGCACAGAATTGCCTTAATCATTTCTTATCTTGGAGACACTGCTGTCAATTAGGCCATCCCACTCATCGAAAACTATGACCCTGTTTTGCATGATTTTGGAAGGCTTAACCCCTTCGATGCGCGTGACGAGCTCAGCTCGTCATGCTGCGCGGTAGCGCTGTGCGCATGACGAGCTGAGCTCGTCACGACCACACCCGCGATCGGAATGTCCAGCACACAAGCGGAATTCCGATCGCGGTCAAGGGGTTAAGGAGACGATGCGTCATCTCTTCGCTCAACATGCCTTCGTTCAAGCAAGCGATAACGAGCTGTGGAACCTGCGACAAGGAAGTAAGGATTTACTTTCATACATTACATCATTCAGTAGGTTAGTCACGGAAACACAGTGGGTAGAGGAGAAGAGAACCTCAATCTTTTATAGAGGTCTAGGGGATGAGCTCAAGGATTCGTTGGCCCACATTGTGGATCCCCAATCAGATTGTTCCAAATTTATTGATTTAGTCATGCGCCTAGATCACAGGTTATCTGAGCGAAGAGGTGAAAGACCTCGTAGAGAGCCTAACCTATTAATAATTCGGTCAGAATGAAAGGAATCCGATCTCGAAAGTCATGACATTTCCGAGCACATGCAAATCGGGGGACTCCGTTGTCCTTTGACCGCTGAGGAAAAAGAGTGCAGACGAAAACTGCATTTATGCCTCTATTGAGGCAAGGCGGGACATTTCACTAAAGAATGCACTGCAAAACCAAAAGGATTTCATAAACCTGTAGCGACCACCCCTGATTCATTACAGGAAAAATAAGAGACCTGGCTACCGTAGAGGTCAACCGGTCGGGTGTGTAGCTAGATAAGACCTCACACTATTTGGCAAATACCTTGAGTAATGTCCCATGGCACCTAACCATGATTATCTCTCCACAACAGCAGTAAATCATGCCAATGCTCCTCGACTTGGGACAGCTGGAAATTTTCTAGACCTCACCCTTGCTAGCTCCTTGAAGATTCTTAAGATTAAAAAGGCAGAGCCTGAACCTGTTAGAGTGGTGGATGGTTTCAGACTTTCTTCAGGCATGATTGAATATCAACTGCACCAATAGGTCTGTTATGTGTGAATGGACATACCGAGACTGTGACCTTTGACCTGATCGACACACCTATGTTCAGGTGTATATTAGGAGTATCCTGGCTCCAGCTCCACAATCCTGATATTGATTGGGACTTACACTTGGTAACTCTGGGGTCACACTACTGTCGAGCCCATTGCTATGCCACAGCACAGGAACTAGTATCACCCTTAATTTGAGCAGCAATTGATCAAAAAGCCTTAGTTTCCCTACCTATCGAATACCAGGGCTTTCAGGATGTATTCGATGATGAAAAGGCGACGCAATTATTTATTTGAAAAGTTTTATATAGCGCAAACTTGAACGATGCGGGTATCAGAGCACTTTACAAGACGATGAGACAATAACATATAACTCATTAAGCATAGTAAAAGTACTTACAGTGTCGAAGAAACAAAAAGCTCAAGGGGCAGAAAACTGATGATCTATGCCAAGAATTTGTTCATTAACAGGAGTTTGACTTTTTTCTTGAAGGAGTTAATGGAGTGAGTCAGTCTTATATAAGGGGGGAGAGAGATCCAAATTCTGGGAGCGATGCCCGAGAAAGATCTGTTGTAGGTTTTCTTCTTGTTGAAATGTTGTGACTTTAGCAGAAGGGTGGAGGTGCTTCTGGCGAATCTAGTGCCGCTAGATAGTTCAAGCTTGTTGGCGAGATAAGTTTGGGGTGTTGAAATGTAGAGCTTTGTGCGTCATGCATGCATGCAATTTTTAGTTGAATTCTTGCTTCATAAGGGAGCCAGTTGAGGGATTTCAGTGATTGGATGTCTTCAGGAGATTAAATTTTCAAGTACAGTTGGATGTCATCAGCGTAAAGATGATAGTGAATATTGGAAGCTCTTATCATTTCTGTTAGTGGTTACATGAATAGGTTGATGATAGTGGGGGAAAGAGAGGAGGCTTGTGGGACCCCAAGTGTGACCGGCGCAGTGTTAGAAAGGGATTGATTTACCTTGACTTTTTGCATTCTGTTTTG
Source organism: Calotriton arnoldi (assembly GCA_963921515.1). Lineage (NCBI taxonomy): Eukaryota > Metazoa > Chordata > Amphibia > Caudata > Salamandridae > Calotriton > Calotriton arnoldi. The sequence goes on from CAWUFW010004331.1 coordinate 499,128, forward strand.
CAAAAACGAGGTGAACCAATTTAAGACAGACCCTGATATTCCCATTTTATGCTCTAGTAAGTCAAGAAGGTAATCATGCTTTTCCAAGTCAAAGGCCGAGGTGAGGTCCAAGAGGATTAATAGGCATGATTCGTTTTGATCCAGAATTTGTAGGGCGTCATCCACTATATGTGTCAAGGCTGATTCAGAGCGGTGACCCGAGCTGAAACCAGATTGGTGCCAGTCAAAGAGGTTGAATTGGTCAATATGATTGCAAAGTTGGGCATGAACAAATTTTTCAAGAACTTTGGCCAGTGTCAGGATGTTGGAAATAGAGCGAAAATTGTCAAGGTTGGTTGGATCAGCCATTGTTTTTTTAAATATGGGTGACCTGTCAAGCTTTTAGGCAGTCCAGTATTTTACCCTGACTTAGTGAAGCATTCACAATCCTAATCCAGAGTGGGAGAATTGACATTTTGATATCATTGAAGAGGATGGAGGGAAGGGGATCACTAAAGTGATCTGAGGGTTTCAAGTCTGAAAGCATACTAAGAATTGTGTATTGCTCCATTGTTTCGAACAAACTCCAGGAGGCATTGTTTTTGAGGATGCAAGCGGGATGGTGCATGAGATCAACTGCATCAGTAGAGGAGATTCTGGAGTTTGGTGATTGATGAATTTGCTGTTGTGGAGTCTGACCGTCAGCTATCAGGTTATTAGTCTTTTCCAGGAAGAAGAACGCAAATTCTTCACTATCGGGTAGTAGACTGGGATCGTTTGGGGCAAGATAGGGTAGGCCTTTAGATTGCTGTTTGACCAGATCGAACAGTTTTTTGGGGAGAATTTTGGCTTGATCGAGTTGGTTTCTGAAGAAATGAGCTTTTGCATTTGTGATGCTTTTGTGATAGATATTCCTGAGAGATCTTAGCTGTATGAGGTGTTCCAGAGTTGAAGAGGCTCTCCACCTTTGCTCTGCTAATCTGAGGTTGCGTCTTAAAGTATTGAGGCTTTCGTTGGAACCATGGTTTCCAGACTTTTGTGGGTTGTCTTTTTAGTTAAAAGGGTGCAGTTGCATAAAGAATATTTTTCATGGAGCTATTATAGTGGTCCGTGAGCTCTTGTACATCAACCATATTCTCAGGGGGTAACAGGATGTTATCACTGAGTGATGTCAATTCAGTGAGTTCGATGTTTCTCATGTTTCTTTTCAAGATTTTCGGTTTACATACTTGTGTGGTGGTTGTTCTCGAGGGAATAGAGTTGTGGAAGATGACCTGATGATGGTTAGTCCAATCACAAGCGACGATAGATTCCAATTGGGTAGAGTTATCTTTTGCGATAAGATCTAAGATCTACCCTTTGTTGTGTGTAGGGCTATCACAAATTTGTACCCACTTAAGATTCGTAAGAAAGGATTTGAGGCTATTGACTATAGGGTCATTCAGGTAACTCCAGTGGAAATTAAAGTCACCAAGGAAGATTTGAGTGCCATGTTGACTCACGTTTGTTGAGCTGGTGTCCATGATTTGTTCTAAGAAGGTGAGATTGTCACCAGGAGGATGATAGAACGTGTGTAATTTGCATAGGGGATTATTGTTGTCGGCAATTTCTATATAAAGATATTCACATGATGAGAGGGCAGGGGACTGTAACTGTTTAACTGTAAGGCTGTTATGGTGAATACAAGCGATGCCATCCCCCTACTCTGATCGGTCTATCTAGTCTGATGATATCGTAATTAAAAGGAACTAGAATGTCGAGGGCAGGTGCCGAGGGCTCACTTAGCCAAGTTTCTGTCAAGATCAAGAGGTCTAGATCTTGTGATATGATGAGATCGGCAAAGTGCGCAGCGTGTGTAACTGCTGATCTGCAATTGAGGAGAATGCATTTAGGAACGGTTATAGGGATATCCTTAGAGTTCTGGGTAAGTGTAATTCTCTTGAGGTTATGCGTGTTTATCATTCTGTGATTGGGTTTTACTCCTCTGTGTGTGTTTGCAGAGTTCGATTGGATTTGACTCTGGTAGACCATTCTATCATGATGAAGAGGGTTGTATGAAAGTAGGAGTGATTCAATGTCTTTCTCCGATAATGGGTTTGAATCCGCAAATCTACAAGGTCTAGAGGATGTGTTGGGTGTGGGACGTGTTCTCCAACTCCGCCGTGGGCTATACGAGCCTGCTGAGGATCGGAAGGATGTGGGGAGAGAGAGAAGAAAGGGGGGAGTTGAATCGTTCATGGACAGTTAAGGTTGAACAGGTATTCTTACTAGTCCCTTCAATGGTATTTGCCTTAGTGGTAAGATGTATAAGACTGTGTAAGTCTTCTTTCATTTGATGTAGAGTTTGTACGATCTCATCCATCCTGTTCGCTAGTAGTGTGTTTCAGGGTGGAGAGTTGACTTGAAGTACGGGGAGAGAGGGAGCAGGGGGGTTGGATTTTTGTTGGACGGGTAGGTTAGACTAGTAGTCAACTAGGATAGGGGATTATCCTTAGCGTTACGATCTTGGGGTATGGGGGAGCGGGTGGTGGGGAAATAAGTTTCAATGGGGTGAACTCATCCGTGTGGATGTATTGCTACTGGCCAGGGGGATGTGCGAGTCACGACTAGGGATCCAATGGGTCAGCGGGCTTTTGAATAGATCGTAGGGGGATAGGGTGAGGTGAAGGAGGCAAGGTCAGTGAATGTATGAGGTCCGTGATGATTGGATTAGTCATTGGGGCTTCAGTGGGTTGTAGAGGAGGACGGGTGGGCGGTAAGGTCAGGGTAGGTAAATGGTTACCATGGCTATGTGATTCGTCTGTGTTAGCCATTGGAGTGGGGTGGGAATGTGGTGTGGTGTTGCAAGTGATTGGGATTGACTCGGATCGGTTTGAAGGCGAATGTCTATTGTGAGACTGTTTATAGCTGCCTTGAGAGGGGGAGGGGATGCTCAAGGTTGCAGCTTTTCTGATAATGGGGAAAACATTTTCAAATAGCTCTAGGTTGTGATCTGAGGCTTGGCTAAAGATTGTCCCACTGTTATGGATGGAGATTGTGGCTTCTGCTTTGTAGGCTGAAGAGAGGGTTACCGAGAATCTTGAGCCATGGGGAGTTTTCCTGGATGCAGAGATATGGACAAGAGAGAGTAAGGCTTTCCTCCATAGTGCCCTTCTTTCTTTATAGAGGATGAGGTCACATGTGATATCACCTTTTTTATGCAGAAGTATGGGTCAGAGATCAGGGTTTCAGGATGGGCTTTTAAAAGTCTGTGCTTATACTTCTTAGCAGCATCTTTGGTAAAATTCAGGGGATAGTTTATTTTGTAGGCATGTTTGTCATATGTTACTAAGCATGGGTCTATTGCTGTCCCAGAATCCATCACTGTTACAGATGCGTAGAGATCTGTAGGGTAGGAGTTTGAAATTCACATGATTATGTTGTGTAATCGGTCAATCAACCTAATATATGGCATGTGATTGTGGTCATAAGTTGCAAGCCATATAAGTCCAGCTCCAGAGAAAGCATGTCAATCAAGTACAGGCCTTAAAGAGTTCAGAATGTTTTTTTTTTTTTTAGATCATGTAATTGCAGCAGCACAGTAAATAGAGGCCAGATGATGCATATTGGTATTTAGAATAATTTAAACCGAGGGGTAGCTGCAGCAAGAGGAGAAATTTAGCCTGTCAGGGTAGTTCTTGTCCTTTAACTATGTTTAGTTCGGTGTGGAGCACCTTCTTCTATCTCTAAGGCTGGGTTAAGACAGGTCCTTTGTCAGTTTCCAAATCTAGTGAAGGCCGTCCCCCATTTTGAGGGAAGAAGACGTAAGAATGGCAAAATGTCTGACAATCAATAGCCATTCAGGAGTACTCAGAAGCGGCATGGCCAGGTTGGGTTTTTCTGTTTTGTTTAGCAGGTAGTGAACCAGCCTCCACAGTCACAGCTAGCCAACAGAGGGGAGGGGTCTTCACCCAATGTGCACCATATAGATCCTGGAAAAATGAGGAGGTAAGCGGTATATTGAGCACCAAACCGCTGCCAGGCGCGCCTAAGCAACACTGTGCTGTGCTGCTAGCTTCACTTTGTAGGGGGCCTACGATGAGGATTACACCCTCATAGAAAATTCGACTGTGGTATAGCCTTACTGCCAGGCACGGTCCTCCCCTGTAGTTGCATCTATGCCATGTCAGATCCCGAAACCAAGCATCTAAAGAGTTACCTGGATTAGCTCCTTGCATTAGGGTTCATTAGACATTACACCTCTCCTGCATCCTCGCCACTCTTCTTTGTCCCTTAAAAGAATCACCAGTTGCTGGCCTGCATTGACTACAGGGCACTGAATAAAGTAACAATTAAAAAAACGGTACCCATTGCCCTTAATCCCAGTCTTGCTGGACCAAGTTTGCGACTCTGCAGTATACACTAAACCTGATTTGCACCGGCGTATCATCCCATTAGGATGAAGGAGGGGGACGAATGGAAGACAGCTTTTCGAAACAAGTTTGGTTTATTTGCAAATACTGTCATGCCATTCAACCTGTGTAACACCCCAGGCGCATTTCAGTTCTTTATAAATGAGGTCATACAAGATCTGCTGGACGTATGCGTCATCGTGTACATTGACGACATCCTTTAACCCCAAAACATGATCGATCATATCACTCATGTACGAACAGTCTTCTAGCACCTCCGTGATCATGCCCTGTTCACCAAGGTAGAGAAGTGCACACTTTATACTCAAAAAGTAGAGTTTCTAGGCTACACCTGAAGGCATAACAATGGAACCAAAAAAGGTCCAGGCAATTCTGGACTGGCCAGCCCCAACCTCCATTAAAGAGGTGCAGAGATTCTTGGGTTTTGCCACTTTTTATAGGAGGTTCATCACACACTTCTCCGACTTTGCAAGTTTCATTACGAAACTGAGGAAGAAAGTACCCTGCATTTAGTAGCAGGAGGCGGAACAAGCCTTCTGTTTATTGAAACAGGACTTCACGTCAGCCCTGATACTGAAAGACCCTGATCCCACACAACCGTACTTCATGGAGGCAGATGCCTCGCAGGTGGAAGTAGGGGGAATCTTACCACAACACAACATTTCTACAGTACGCATGCACCCCATTGCCTACTTTTCCAAGATGTTGCTGCCCGCCAAGTAGATTTACACAGTGGCTGAACCCGTGTTGCTCGCATTTAAACTCTGCTTTCAGGAAAGGCGGCAGCACTTACTCGGAGCACAATACACCGTCACCATACACACAGATCATAAACACCTTCAGTTTTTCAGATCCTTGAAGGCCTTGACCCCAAGTCAAATCCTTAGTGAGTTATATTTTGTGATCACGTACAGACCTGGGGCCCAACAAACTAACGCTGGTTTATTATCACGATGAGGACATAACAGACAGGACACGAGTCAGGCACCTCCACAAAACATCCTAGTTCCGGAACACATCATTGGACTATGCGACCAAAACCCATTTCTAGACAAAGTCCGCCAATGCACTAAACAAGCTGACATAGACAAGTGGGTGGACAAAGAGAACAATTACATGCGTGATGGGTTGCTTTATCACAGCACTACATTGTATATCCCCACTAACGATCTGAGACAGGAAGTCTCGACTTGATGCCATGACGTTCCATTAGCAGGGCACCCTGGGATACAAAAAACACTAGCAAACTGTAAACAGTGGTTTTGGTGACCACCGTTGTCCAAAGACGTGCAAGATCATGTCCAAACATGCCCCATACGTACCCAGAATGAAGCTTCCCACTCCGCTCCTGCGGGTTTATTGCATCCATTGCACCCACAACCATGGCATACCATCAGCATGGACTTCATCACTGATTTACCTGCTTCCAACGGTTATACTTCCATATGGATAATCTTAGATCACTTTTCAAAAATTGCACATTTTGTTGCCTTAAAACAGATACGAACTAACAAGACCCTCTCCTTTTGGTTTGTTCAACACATAATGCGTTTTCTTGGACTCCCCTCAGTCATTGTATCAGACAGAGTCCCACAATTTGTTTCCTGATTTTGGCGCAACCTGTGCACTTTTTTGGACGTTGACGCCAGACTCTCGTCTACCTACCACCCACAAACTGATGGGCAGACCGAACAAGTAAATAAAGAACAAACCCTGAGGTGTTTATTTACAACCAATCCCACTGTGTGGGAGACCTTACTACAGTTGGCAGAATTTGCCTACAATAATTACATTCACACCGCTACCGGGGTATCGCCCCTTTACTGTGTAACTGAGACAAACCCACATATGTTACCCGAGGATGTTGCAAGCCAGACGGGGCCTGTACCCACTGTACAGGAATAAAGAACGCATTTGTCCCTACAGCAACAAGAAGTACTCAAACATCTCCAATAAGCAAAAGCCGACATGACGAGACAGGCTAATAAACATCATATAGAAGAAAGGGGATCAGATTTAGCTCCCAACAAGACACCTATCGCTCCAGGGACCACGTACGTTACAACCCCGATATGTGGGTCCCTATCCTGTGGATAGTATAATCTATCCTGTAGCCGTACGTCTCCTATTACCCGATGACTTACCTGTCCATCCAGTATTCCATGTGTCCCTCCTAAAACCCTACTGTGCCCAGACCCGCCCAGAACCTTCACCTACCCCTATAGCTATCAATGGACAGCTGGAATTTGAGGTTCAACAGATTCTTGATGCCAAAAGAGTGAAAGGGCATTTATATTACTTCATAGACTGGAAAGGGAATGGTCCGGATGATCAATCATGGGAACCAGTTGTCAACGTGCACGCCCTAGTCTGGTTCGCCACTTTCATGCACGCCATCCCAACAGACCCCACCCAGTAAGCGCTTCTTTGCGGGGGGGAGGGAACTATCATAAACCTGACCTCCTTGTGTTTCGCACTCCTCTTGTGTGGGGGGGATTGGGGGATTGAGCACACGTCTCAATGTCTCCCTGGCTGTTCATGAGACTCATTGCCCCGTAGGCTTGACAATGTTCTTGGCATGGTAATTATCCCCCCGTGCCCTGGACCAAGGAGTCATGAAACACCAAAGTAGAAACAGTAACATCCCCCAGGGCCTTCAGGCCAACTCATGACTATGGTGATATTTGGGCTGTCTCATAGGCACATGACTATGGGGATATCTGGGCTGACATCAGGATTTGGGAACGGTATTTATATCACACTCAAACCACGAGGTAGTGCTTGGCTTACCCACTGGTTGAAGAGGATGGATCCTCTTTAGCGATCCCGCTAACCTGGATGTCTCTGCGACCTCGCCGAGCTTCTTCTGCATTGCGCTCTCCTGCGAATCTCTGACGCTGCAGACATCTTCTCCCCTGCAAATAGAGCGACGTAGTGAACTTCATCCCTACAACACTGCATGGCTCTCCTGAGAATCTCTAATGCTGCAGACATCTTCTCCCCAGCAAATCCAGCGACGCAGCAAACATCATCCCTGCAACGCTGCACCTAAAAGGAGGAAACATGGTTAAGTACCATCCTTAAGGTTAGTGCCCTAATGGAAAGTGTATCAACTAAAGACTTGTTTCTATGATACTTTAAATCAGAAAACAGGACAGCTCTTGAACATTGAGACATTTTGGATATATTTTAACATAAATGCCGAGGACTTGGTATTAGCGCCCAGTGACATTCTTATGTGCCATCCTTTATTGTGCTGTAGTCTGTGAATCCAAAAGCACACTCTTTTACACCTTGTGCCTAGTGTTGAACAAACAAATTGTACCTTAGTGTGCAATGTGAAAATACGATATAGCTTCTGTCGGGAGTGCGGCAACTCCAAGGGTAACAGTTGTTTATTGGAAGTCTATGCAGCAATAGCTTCATTATCGTGTGACTGTTAGAACACATCTCAAAGCCGGGAGGGAATATTTCATGACTATTCATTTGTTGACTAACCTCTCTGCTTGTATGTGCAGTACAGCTCACCGGGCACTACATTACGCACATATCACGACAATGCTCTCCAGGACTAAGAAGAGGCGTACGTACTACTCCAAGAAGACAGTGGCTGAGCTTGAAAGCACGCAAGTCTTTGCTTGTTCCCCATCTTGTGAGGTTAGTTCAAGTGGTCCCAGTAGCCCAGAGGGTTGGAAGCCATCCTGAAAAGATCCAGCAACACTAGCTGGAAGGGCTCACCATTAACAGGGTTGGATGAAAGACTGGGCAACTTTGGTCTCATATTACTAGGTGCCAAGGGAGAAGGGGGATCACTGGACATCCAGAAACAGTCAGGCATAGGAGAATGCCATTGAGGTTTTAAAAGATCATGAGAGTGGGGCAACGTTCTCGAAGAAGATGACTTCTCCTTAAAATGGTGCATTTTGTGGAAGAGCTCTTAAGAGAACATTTCCTTGGAAGGTGACTAACCTCTGGGACAGGTCTCTTTGTAGGCCTTTACCAAAAATAACTTGTTCTCTGGTCCTTGATGGCCTCTGGGTGCATGGAGGTTTAAGAGTAGAGGCCTGCGGCATCCTATTTCTCACTCACACACACATACAGTCATCATGGAGGTCCGAAAGGGACATCTTCATAAGGCACTGTCTGCAAGGCTTAAAGCCTGGGGCCCTTGGAGGAGACAAATTAATTAGTCGCTGTTGAAGGTGGAGGAATATGTCTAGAAGACACAGAGAGCACACTCTGGACTGCAGTGATGAAGCATGAAAATCTGGACATTATGCCAAGGTGCTGTCTGGTGCCTCAGACACTGCCTAAGATGTACTGTTGGGAGGTACAGCCAGAACTGAAGACACTTGGTGGCAGCAGGGGGCATGAGAGAATCATTACTGGAGAGCCTGAGTCCTGGAAGGAGTATTCATAATGTGAGGAACTTAGGAAAAGATGCATCAATCAGAAAACCCAAGTTTTTAAATAGGTCATAAGTTACCTGAAGATAATCAGCTGTCTTCACAAGAAAATCAAACTACATCAAAAATGTGAATAGCCTTTCTGTGCACAGGTACTGTAACCACCCCATCACCTTGGTGGACACCATCAAGGTTGCAGTAGGGCCAAAGGGGAGGTCAGCAAACTGGAAATGTTCTTGACCCCACAAAGCTAGAGTAATGACATATTTGGTGATATACTACCAAACGAAACAGTTAACAGGCATTTTTGAGATCCAGTCATCTTCTAGTCGTGCGTCCCCAGTGCCTGAAATATGTGGGCCAAAGCACTCACCTTCAATTTTTGTTTTCTAAAGAAAAGGTTAGTTACCTTAGGTAACGTCTTATCTGGTAGACACTATCTAGCCGCAGATTCCTTACCTTAAGTTATCCCTAAGCATCAGAATGGATCTGGAAAATTTTTGTGAGCAGTACCCCTGCAAGCTGGTAGGTGACATTTTTCGGCTCTCCATGGCGTCGTTCACACCGGAAGTGACATGCATGGTGTCTACATAGGCGCCACCCCAGCACGCTGATGTCAGTTTCTTTTTACTACTTTCCACGACAGGAGCACGGAGCCACAAAGAACACTGACCACTGGTGTGAAAAACTAGGGCCCTGAAAGGGGAAAGCCCTTTCTCAAGAAATCCGTTTGCAGAGTGGGTAGGGTGGGTGGGTCGGTAAGGAATCTGCAGCTAGATAAAGTCTCTACCGGATAAGGTGTTACTGAAGATAGAGACTTCTAGCTGCAGATTCCTTACCTTAGAATAGATGCCCAATCCATACCTCCCTGGAGGTGGGTCTGCAAAACAATTTCACACCAAAAAGTCCTGCAGGACCGAAAGGGGAAAGTGTCCATCCCGACGGACTTGACTATCCAGGAAGTAGTGTTTTGTGAACATGTGCAGAGAGGCCCACGTTGCTGCCTGGTAGATGTCCAGGACCGGTACTCCGCGTGCTAACTCAGTGTTCGCAGCCTTGGCTCTGATGGAATAAGCATGCAAGCCCTCAGGGGGTTGCTGCTTGGCCAATACGTAGCAGATCTTAATGAAGAGCATGATTTATCGGGAGAAGGTCTGCTTCTGCACAGCCTTTCCCTTCTTCACTCCGACATACCCCACAAAGAGTTGGTCGTCCACTGGGAAGTCTTTTGTGTGGTCAAGGTAGAACAACAATGCAATTTTATGGGTACAAACGGTGAAGTCGCTCCTCTTCTTTGGAGTGATGTGGTGGAGCATAACAAGTTGGCAAGGTGATGGACTGGCCTATATGAAAGGGAGTGACAACATTCGGCAGAAAGGAGGCTCTAGGGTGAAGAATCAGCTTGTTTGGGTAGGTGTTCAGTTGCGGAGGCTTGGACAACAAAGCCTGAAGCTCACTGACCCTCTGGGCAGATGTTATTGCAACCAGGAAGTAAGTCTTGATGGAAAGGAGAGTGAGAGGACAATTGTGCAGTGGCTCAAAGAGAGCGTACATAGTAAAAGTTAAGACCAGATTAAGATCCCACTGAGGCACGATGAAGGGTGAAGGTAGGAACATGTGTTGCAAACCTTTCAAAAACCTATGTACAACAAGGGATATGAAGCGCGATGGCTGATCAGGCAACCACAGAAAGGTTGAAATCGCAGAAAGATAGCCCTTTGGGGTGCCCAGAGCAGAGTCCTGCTGGTCAAGAGAAAGGATAAAGCGAAGGTCTTGAGAGAGGGGAGCAGAAAGAGGGTCAACCTTTTTCTCTGCACACCATGCCACAAACTTGCCCTACTGTCAGGGGTATACAGTCTTGGAGGAGAAACGCCTGGCGGCAAAGATAACAGTACAGACGTCGGGAGGAAGGTCGAAAGCAGTCAACTATTGCAGCTCAATCTTCACTCATGAAGGTGGAGCGTTGACAGGTTTGGGTGGAGAACCTTCTCCTGCTGCTGCGACTGAAGAGCCTCTCGAAAGGGCAGCCTGATCGGAGGACCGATGGCATGCTCAACAGGCGCAGGATACCAACCTCCCCGAGCCCGGTCCAGAGCCACAAGAACGACTTGGGCCCCATTTATTTCTGATCTTCTTGAGAACTCTGGGCAGGAGTGGTATGGGTGGAAAGGCATGCAGGTGGTCTGAGCTCCACTAGAGACAAAAAGTGTCTCCAAGCGAGAGCCACCTTGGATACTCATGCATGCAGAACTAATGACATTGTGCATTCTCGCTGGTGGCAAACAGATCTCCCCACTACTGAAAGAGAACTTTCACCACCTCTGGATCAAAATGCCATTTGTGATCCACTAGGATCTCAGCTGAGTTCATCTGACCTGGTGTTCGGAGAGCCTGCCAGATGTTGAACCACCAGGGAAATGCCCTGATGTTCCAGCCATGTACAGAGATGCACGGCCTCTTAACAGAAAGGCCACGACCACACCCAGCCCTGTTTATTGCAGTACCACATGGCTGTGGTGTTGCCTGTGAAGACCTTCACTAGCCTTCCCTTGACGGAGGGCAGAAAGGCTTTTAATGCCAGCCAGATCACCCGCAGCTCCAATTGGTTGATGTGGAGTCTGGATTCAGCCGGAGACCAGAAGCCTCTGATCTCAACCTATCCCAGATGGCTGCCCCATCCCAGGAGGGACACAACTGTTAACATTGTCAGATCCAGTTGGGGAAGAGAGAGGGCTCTGCCACTGACCCGATCGTGGTTCGATAACCACCACTGCAGATCTTTTGCAGTTCTGTCAAGAGCGCATTTCATCGGAGCTTGCTCAATGCTAAGGGGTCCACCTCCATGCAGATCCAAATCTGAATGCCATTATGGCGTAGACTATTGGAGTGGCCAGGTGTGGCAAGGGTGTTGGGGAAGGAACAGCGGGGAAGGAGATCTGTAAAAGAAACCCAAGACTAGGACTATGCTTCTTGAACCTTATCCAAGACAACTTTCACTATCAATGATGGTTTAATATATTCGCCTGAATGCTGTTCTGTATTAATTAATGAAGAGAGAGAGGACGTGTCTAGAAGAGAAAGCATATGGAGTGCGTAGGAACATACTGCACTACCTTATAATGCGACATAAAACATCTAGTAACCATGCATTGTAATTCAAAATGAGACTCACCACCTCTCACTCTTTAATATTCCTTAATGGTGCACAGCATCATCTCGAGTGCTGTGAAATATAAAAACATGAGGAATAATCTGTTATTGTCCTCCAATATAGTGTTGAACTTTCCACCTTCATGAATATGCGGGTCCTGACACGCAACTTTATACAGTACACATTACGAGTCTTTCTGTGATCTTCAAAAATACAGCGTTTAGCTTTCTACACAGTGTAATGTTCAAAAAGGTAACATGACCCATTCATGTCATGAGTCAAATGTTCTAAAAATTTTATTTATCATGAATGCGCAAAGCGCTCTTACTGCCAAAAAGTAGATTGCTTTCCCACCTGCTCTGAAGATTTATGTTCTGTAAATAACTTGCATTCCTTCCGTTGAGCACGAGTTTCACCGCATGCCTGGAAACCCAAAGGACACCGTACACTGCATCGGAAACAAGACTGGAGTCCAAACGCATCCACTTCCTGAAGCAGAAAGGAATAGCGAGCACAGGATCACGGGTGGGGCTCGTTTTATGCTTCGGCGACGTTCTATTGGAGGCGGGGCTCACTATTGTAGGCGGGGCTCACTGTGAAGCCCACTAAAGCGGACATAAGGGAAAAAAGACAAATAAACAGTTAAGCAGTGCCGAGCTGCGTACATGGCCAGCAGCTTTACTTTTATCACGCTGGCCTATGCTCCATGGTGATGTGGACAGTGCCACCAATAACACGCTGGCTGTAGGATAGCATCCATGAAGTTTGCCACACACCCTGCGTAGCTGGATATAGTGCCGCAGAGCAAGTTGAGCAGCACAGCAGCGTTGCAAATACCTACCACTAGACAGCGGCAGATTAGTAGTAGTGCCCCTAGAGCCACAGCCCATGGCCATGACAGTTCCCTCCGAGATCTGGACCATGTCAAAGAGATTTCTCTGATGTTGTGCCCACTGGAATTTTAGGTCCCACTGCAGAGCAGTCAGCGGGCATGTGTTACAAGCAGGATGCAAGAGGCCATGAGGCCCAACAGCCTCAGAGTCAGTCTCACCGAAATCCAGGATAGAAACATTGGTATCATAGCCAGAATATCCTGGACTCGCTGTTTGGGTGGACATGCCCGAAACTGCACTGTGTCCAGAACAGTTCAGATAAAAAGAAGCGTCTGAGAGAGAGTCAGGTGTGACTTTGGCATGTTGACAGTGAACCGCAGCGAGTGCAGGAGTACGCATAGCCAGTAGGTGGGGGACGACTACCTGGGGCAAGTCCGCCTTCAGCAGCTAGTCGTCGAGCTAGGGGAAGACTGGCACCCCTGATCTCAGAAGATGAGCTGCAACCACCGCCATTACCTTGGTGAACACCCGAGGGGTGCTGGTAAGGCCAGAAGGAAGCACGGCGAACTAAAAGTGCTCGTGGGCAACCGTGAATTGCAAGTAGCTCCTGTGGGCAGGCAGGACGGCCATGTGGAAATATGCGTCCTGCAAGCCTAATGCTACCATCCAGTCTCCCAAGTCTAGGGCAGACAGGACTTGAGGGGCAGTGAGCATTTTGAACTTCTTCTTGAGGAAGAAATTGAGAGGGCACAGGTCTAAAATAGGACGAAGGCCTACGTCCTTCTTGGGCACCAGAAAGTAGCAGGAATAACAACCACAGTCCACTTCTGGCATCAGCAACCTCACTATGGCTCACTTGGTCAAGAGAGTCATCATGTCCTGGCAGAGAAAGGAGAGATAGTCCTCCATCAACCTGTCGCAAGTGGGTGGCATGGGTGGAGTGGTGGTCACAAAGGAGAGGGAGTAGCCCCTTCGGACAATCTGAAGAACCCATCGGTCTGATGTTACAGACCTTGAGGGGGGCCAGATGATGACGTACCTTGCCTCCCACTGGGTGCCCATGATGGTAAGAGGGCAAACTAAAGGGGTTTGGAGGCTGCAGCTGCCGGAGGGGGTGGTGGACTGGCCCAACCTCTTGCTGCCTGACCAAGGAGTCTGTGGGTACTGCATCCTCTGCCACACAGAGGCTGGAAAGCTTGTGCGCCATAGTGGCTGGGCTGGCATAGAAACAGCTGGAATCCCCTTCCGTGGCCAAGAAAAAAGCAAAAGGCGGACTGGGGTAGGCGAGGAGCCATGGAAAGGCCCACGGACCTGGCCGTACCCTGCTGTCCTTGAAGTTCTCCAGCTTATCTCCGAAGAGAAAAGAGCCATCAAAGGGTATGTCCATAAGAGATATTGGACATCCCCTAAAAAGCCAGTCATTCTCAGCCAGGCATGGTGCGGTAAGGCCACCGTCGAAACCGCTCTGCCTAGCAAGTCGGTGATATCCAGTCCACATTATGAACTTAGCTGCGTCTCTCCCATCGGCAGCAGCTTGGGAAAGTATGGTCCGGTTCTCCTCCGGAACCATGGGTAGCACCTGCGCAACCGAATAAGTAAAGTAACAGCCCAAAAGGCATGCAGTGTTCACAGACCACACTGCGAGGCTGGTGGAAGAAAACATTTTCTTGCCTAGGGTGTTCAGCTTTGTGGATTACCTATCCGGTGCGGCATAGTGAACTCACCAGGTTTACACGGGAAGTAGAGGCTTGGACGAGCAATCTCTCTGGGGTATGGTGCTGCGTGAGGAACTGGGGGTCACCTGGGTCAGGGCGATGGCAGTGGGCAATTGTCCTGTTCACAGGAGCGCCTGTGCTGGGTTTGGACCAAGTCCCAAGCAGGACGTCTGTGAGGGCTTTATTAAATGGGGGAAGTGGTTCTGAGGGATCACTCCCAGCTAATGCACCTCTGTCAAGCCGTTAGTCTTGACTACCACCGAAGGGAGGCTAAGGCCAGGGACCTCAGTCACCCTTTTCACCACCATACGAAAAGATGCTCTCTCCTCTGTAGCCACGGTAGGGGGTGAAAGCATGTCAGTATCGGCTGAAGTGTCCAGTCCACTGGCCTCCGCCAAGTCTTCACACCAGTCCATGGTGGGATCTAGGGCCTGGTATTCTTCAGGGTCCAGCGACCCCTCCCAATCCTCCCCAAGGTATAGCCCATAGGAATAGGGCTCAGGCTCTGGCCTGGAAGGCATGGCTCCAGTCGGAATCGGATGGCACCCCTCTGCCTCGGTGTCGGGAATTAGAATGGGATGGTAGCGCCGGAAGTGTCGGCATCGGGACCAGTGTCAGGAAGGACGAGGTGATTAGACAGGCGCCAGTCTGGAACCATCTGTGAATCCAAGGGGCCCGACTGGCGCCACAGGTGGACTCGTCGGCGAAGAACCAGTAGAGGCTCCTACCAAATCTATGGGGCGCCGGCAGGTATGGGCCGCCGAAATATGAGCTGCATTGCCTCATAAAATTATTGAAATTGGGCGGGATAGCACTAGCTCCTGGAAACTCGGGGAGGCGCAGAGCCAGGCCTAGATGACAATGCTCCCTCGTCTTCTCCGAATACCGCGACAGATGGGGTGAAGTCAAAGACCTCTTCGACTTTTTTTTCTTCTTTTTCTAGTGGGACTTACCCGAACGACTGGACGCCTTAAAGTGCGACGAGGATCTTGAGCTCCGCAATCGATCCCAAGACGTTCCTCTCGACCTGGATCAAGACAATTGCGGCGTTGCACATCGAGGGCAAAGGAGCTTGAGGGACCGCTCCCTCAAGGCCTTGAGGTGCAGGGCACGTCAATTGGCGCAGGTCTTCGCGTCGTGGTCGCGTTCCAGGCACCAGAGGCAAGCAAGGTGCGGGTCCGTCATTGACATCTGTCGATGACAGGCGCCACAGGGCTTGAAGTGGGCCTTCCTAGTGGACATCTCTGCCACACCAGGAGAAGATTTTTCGAAAAGGACAGACAAAAGTCAAAAAAAGGTCAGTCAAAAATTGACTGGGGATAGCTCTCTCTGGATCTACGCTGACTTGCGCAGAAAGAAAAGAACTGACGTCAGCACACTGAATAGGTGGCACCTATATAGGCACCGATACACGTCCCTTCCAGCGTGGACGATGCCATGCAGAGCCGAATGACACCACCTACCGGCATGCAGGGGTACTGCTCACAAAAAGTTTCCGGATCCAGTCTGACACCTGGGTATAATTCTAAGGCAAGGAATCTGCAGCTAGAAGTCTCTAGCAGATACAATTGTTCCTAAAGCTCAGAACCACTATTGGATGAAGGCTTTCCCCTTTCTTGAGGATCATAAATTACCTTGAATAATGTCCTTTCCCAAATTCTCATGATGGAACTCACCGCATGGCCTTTTTCAGAGATAGGCTTCCATGTCAAAAACCTAAAAGAACTATCTGTAGGAGTCACTGGTCTCAGGAGAGCTCCCTCCAGCTCTTCGGGAATCTTGACACCTTTTCCTTACTAGGTATCGGACCCCAAATTAGGTGATCTCATTAAATGGGTTTTCTGGTGAATGGGCAACCATCACAGTTTGTCCAAGGCCTCAATTGGTTATCAAGCCTCTATCTCTGTGAAGGTACTGCTCAGGCAGAGGGACACAAATCCTCTTTTTCATAAACGCTGGGGAAATGTAACCCCCTACATTTGCAGAATCACTGGTAGATCTGGCCAGTATGCTACTGGCAGGGATATGGCAGTTGTTACAATCTGTTTACATTTCTCGAGTGATTCATCTAGGGTATCACCAGAAAGGTTCAGGTTGTCAAAAGACAGATTTATGAGTTAGGCAGGGACATCCCTTAGATATGCAGAGAGATCTCATGACCATGCTGGCACTCACAGATCTAGAATGAACATCCAATGTATCTAAGTTCATTCCTAAAGCATTCTTGGAAGCCTCTATGCAAATACTAACCTTCTGGGCAAATGGTCTTTCCATATATTTGGACAGGTGGTTAGTATGGAGGCTCGACATTTTTCACATAAAACAGATGTAACTAGTCAGAAGGTGGGAGGCATTACATACCTAAGTTCACTCTGCCAAAGGCAAAACAATTAACATCCAAGGCATACATGCTTTTTCATACTTTTGCTCAATGAGCAAAAAGTAACATATTACATTGCAATACTGCCACTGAAGTCAGAACAACCAACCTCTTTGCGTTAAGATGCGCTTTAGGAAGCCTGGATCATATGAAGGGAGCCATTGCTTCTTAGCAGGAAACTTACTTTCCGAAAGCCTCAAAGAAGGAATTTCTGACTATGATTCGTTGAACAGGGGCATGGATGCAGGCTGCATGCAGTCTTTCCAAAAAGTCTGAAAGACTGTGGGGGAGCTTATTTGTTTTAGTTAACTGGGTCAACATCTCGAAAGTATTAACTGTCTTCTTTAGATTTTATCACACAAAAAAATTCAGTGGAAGCTGAAGTAAAATCGCTGCATCGATCTGATGCAGATCAGAGTTTTGGAGAAAAAGAGGTGCCAAATTTATCCTACTAATTTTACTTTAAATATATAATCAGATTCAGCATGACTCAAGCTGGATCAGTTCACCTTAAACCTCTTGTCTTTTTGGTATAAGGCCAGAAAGATTTTAGCATCTTTATGAACTTAGGTTGCATCTGCAAGCATGAGCAACAGGCACAAGAGTTGTTAGATCACATGCAGGAGCAAGACCACTGACTCATTGTCAGTGAAACTGCTCTCCCACCCTCGCAGCTCCACCATTAAGTGAGGCCTCTCCTGAACCCCTGCGCTCCCGTAGTGTTGGTGTTCGAGGCCCTCCTCCACCCCGCAGGTTATACCTGCGACTAATCCCCGGTGGTCCAGTGGACCTCTGACTCCTTTCTCTCGCTCCGCTTCTGCCCCTTCTGCTCCGTTTTTCACCCTTTAGCTCTTTTCACCCTTTCACTCCTTAGCACTCTTCTTCTGCTTTCTGCTTCGTTTTTCACCCTTTAGCTCTTTTCACCCTTTCACTCTTCTTAGCACTCTTCTTCTGCTTTCTGCTCCGTTTTTTACCCTTTAGCTCTTTTCACCCTTTCACTCTTCTTAGCACTCTTTCTTCAGCTTCCTGCTCCGTTTTTTACCCCTTAGCTCTTTTCACCCTTTCACTCTTCTTAGCACTCTTCTTCTGCTTCGTTTTTCTCCCTTTAGCTCTTTCACCCTTTCACTCTTCTCAGCACTCTTCTTCTGCTTCGTTTTTCACCCTTTAGCTCTTTCACCCTTTCACTCTTCTCAGCACTCTTCTTCAGCTTTCTGCTCCATTTTCACCCTCTATTCTTCCCATCCTTCTACTCTCCAGATCTTTTTCACCCTTTACTTTCTTCCTCTATTGCTTGCTTTCCCCTGTTTTTCCCGCCGCTGCTGCCCCCACGGCCCCTCCCTCCCAGCGCGACCAGCCCGAGCCAGTTCCCCTCCCCCGCTTCCCAGCTGTCCAGCCCTCTCCGACCCCTACTTAATGGCGGCCGCGCGCAACGGGCGTGCCGCTGGCGCGCCAAAGGCAAGCCCATCTGCGCTTGTCCGTGACCCGACCGCGACCAGCGCCAGGAACCCTGGACCCCCGCACCGCCAACGCTACAACCCAGCGGTACTCCATGCACTCAACCCAGGCCGCAACAACAACTGCAAGCTAGCATCACCAGCCGACACCCACGGACCCTTCAGCTGTCAACGCTGCCAGCACACCTGCAGCACCGCCAGGAACACGGACCCAGCACAACCCACCCGCAAGAACAAAACCAAACTGAAGACCCTGCAATGCATCCTCCTCAACGTCCGATCACTCCACAAACACGCCACCGAAATCTGGGACCTGCTCGACAGCACCACCCCGGACGTAGCATTTTTCACCGAAGCCTGGACCAACACCACCTCGGGACCGGACATCGCCATCGCCATCCTCCACGGATACAAGATCTCCCGGAAGGACCGCCCCACCCGCCCGGGAGGAGGAATCGCCATCTTCCACAAATTCACCCTCCGCCTGAGCACACTCGACGAGCCCACAGACCTGATGGAAGACCTACACTTCAAGATACAGGCCAGCCCTACCACCACCCTCCGAGGAACTCTCATCTACCGACCCCCCGGAACCCGCGGACCTTTCACCAACTCCATTACGGACATATCTCCCCGCGCGCCATCGCATCCACCAACTACACCCTGCTGGGAGACCTCAACTTCCACCTAGACAACCAACTATACCCCAACACCGCATCCCTCCTGGACAACCTCCAGAACATCGGACTCAGCCAGATCGTGACCGAACCCACGCACTCAGCAGGACACACCCTCGACCCCCTCTTCACATCAGGAAACTCCATCACTTTCAGCCACACCACCGAACTCCCGTGGACAGACCATCGATGCATCCACTTCACCTTCAGAACACCCACCACCCACAGACCCCAGCACCTGCTCCCACGAAGAAACTGGACCAAAATCACCGACGACCAGCTCACCTCCTCACTCGGCAACTCGACCCCAACCACCGCGGAAGACGACGACCTCAACACCGCAGCCCGAACTCTGCACAGATGGATCTCCGACAGCGCCAACACCATAGGCCCCCTCAAGAAGAACAACAACACACACGCCAAGAAAGCCAGATGGTTTACCACTGAACTCCGAGAGTCCAGACGCACATGCCGCCACCTCAAAAAGGCCTGGAGGAACCTCAAATCCACAGAAGCCCACAACAACTTCAGAACCGCCACCAATGCCCACCACCAACTCATCAGAAATACGAGAAAAACAGCGATCGAAGACAGAATCTCCACACACGCGCACAACAGCAAAGAACTCTTCAGCATCATCAAGGAGTTCGCCCAACCCACCAGCGAGTCTACTGACATTCCTCCCTCACAAGACCTCTGCAACAAACTCAGCGCCTTCTTCCACCACAAAATCAAGAACATCTACGACAATTTCGACCAAGACAACCAACACACTGAACCCTCACCAGCCACCCCTGACACCATGAAACCAACGATTGGCAGCTGGACAGCCCTCACCACCGAAGACACACTGAAGACGATGAAGTCAATCCACTCCGGGGCCCCCACGGACCCCTGTCCCCACCACATCTTCAACAGAGCCGCTGACATCATCGCACCCATGCTTCGCCACACCATCAACCACTCCCTGGCAACCGCGTCCTTCCCCGACGACTGGAAACACGCAGAGGTCAACCCCCTCCTGAAGAAGCCCTCGGCGGACCCCACTGACCTCAAAAACTACAGACCCATCTCCCTGCTCCCGTTCCCAGCAAAAGTCATCGAGAAAGCCATCAACAGCCAACTCGCCACCTTCATCGAAGAGCACAACATCCTCGACTCCTCCCAATCCGGCTTCAGAAAAAACTGCAGCACAGAAACCGCCCTCCTCGCCGCAACAGACGACATCCGCTCCCTACTGGACAAAGGAGAAACAGTAGCCCTCATCCTCCTCGACCTCTCAGCGGCCTTCAACACAGTCTCCCACCGCACCCTAACACGCAGACTCCACGACGCAGGGATCCGGGACAAGGCCCTCAACTGGATCCACTATTTCCTCTGCGGCAGAACGCAGCAGGTCAGACTCCCTCCCTTCCTCTCGGACCTACACCAACCACCTGCGGAGTCCTCCAGGGGTCCTCCCTCAGCCCCACGCTCATCAACGTCTACATGGCTCCGCTCGCCCCCATTGTCAGAACCCACGGACTCAACATTGTTTCATACGCAGACAACACCCAACTCATCCTCTCCCTATCCAACGAACCCAACGCAGCCAAACACAACTTCCAAGAATGCATGGAAGCTGTCACCAAATGGATGAAAAGCAGCTGCCTACAACTCAACACCGACAAAACAGAAGTACTCATCATGGGCCCACACCCCGACGCCTGGAACGACACTTGGTGGCCCCCCACCCTCGGAAGCTCACCCACCCCCACGGACCACGCACGCAACCTTGGAATCATCCTGGACTCCGAGCTCAAAATGGACCGGCAGATCAACTCCGTCGCATCCTCCTGCTTCCACTCCCTCTGCCTCCTACGCAAGACCTTCAAATGGATCCCCTCGAGCACAGAAAGACCGTCACTCACGCCCTCGACACCGGCAGACTCGACTACGGCAACACACTCTACGCCGGAATAAACAAAAACCTCACCCGCAAGCTACAAAACATCCAGAACACCGCCGCAAGACTGATCCTCAACCTGCCAAGACACTGCCACATCTCCCAGCACCTGCGCACACTCCACTGGCTCCCCATCGAGACTAGAATCACCTTCAAGATCCTCACCCACGCACACAAAGCCCTCCACAACACCGGACCAGCATACTTGAACAGCCGACTCAAATTCTACGCACCCCAAAGGACTACGATCAGCCCAGCTCTCCTATGCCGTGGTCCCCCGCGCCAGAAAGACCAGATCAGGAGGCCGCTCCTTCTCCTTCCTCGCGGCCAGAGTCTGGAACGCCCTACCACTGCACCTCAGACAGACAACATCACTCTCCATCTTCACAAGAAACCTCAAAACTTGGCTCTTCGACAGACCCCCTCCATGATGGACTGGAACCTGCACCTCCCCTCTTCCCCAGCGCCATGAGACCCTTACGGGTGAGTAGTCACGCTTAACAAACACATGATTGATTGATTGATGCAGGGCGGCCATGGCGGTTAAACCTCATCATCTGGCGCTTACACTAGCTGTGGTACTTGGAGCCCAAGAACACTCACAGCAGCATAGATTCAGGGAGAAAAGATTGTGAACGATTCAAGGAGATCAGTATTTCTATTATTTGTTGCAAATATAACAAGCACTGGCAAAGCCAGTAGTTAAAAAAAAAAAAAAAGAAGCACATTTCAATGTCCCTGAAAAGCTGCACTCAGCACTTTCCCGAGGAATGTTGTGGTGCGTTAAGCAGTTACTAGAGGTTTCCTGCATCAGCGACAAATCCTTGTCGTAGCGGACTGCAGTACTTTAAGGTGTTACTACAGCCAGACACAAAAACTTGTTCTAGTAGGCTGAAGTATGTTCAACCGTGCCTTGAGTCAAACACAAGTCTCCCATACGCTTCCACCACTGCTCCCTCAGTCTCCTCAAACTAGAGAATGAAGCACCATTGAATTTCTCCTTTTGTGGAATGTGGAAAAGAACAGCAGCAAATATTCCTGGATTTACTTTTACTTTCAGCAGGCTGGTTATAGATAGGGCATGGATTCAGCATATACAGCTGCAAATTCTCTTTAGCAAGCCTCATGATTTTTGCTTGTTATCTATAGACGAAATAAATATCTTAATGCTGGGTTACCATGGAATACATCAATAATGAGGCTGCGCGCGCATCCTCTGTGTATTCTCTTTAATAAAGCATCCAGTATTAGTAGATAGCATCAATCACTTGTACATAAAAATAACTACAAGGGTTACTCTTAAGAGACAGCTCTTTATCAGTTTCCTTGAATGTGCAACGTAGCCGCCATCAGTGTGGGTGGTGTGTGAGGGAAGACCAAGTGAGAAAGAGACCACCATAGAGCACACTGGTGGGGGAGGGGGGGCACTTGTGGGGGGAGCCAGGCCAGCTGTGGAGACAGAGCTAAGAAACCTGGCACTGGAGGGAACAGAAGAATGGATGTGCACTCCCACGGAGGGCTACATGTCAAACGCTAGAGAAAGATGCAAAAGGAAAAGCAATATACCATGTCTGCAATGGAAGGATACAACTCATCCAATCAAAACACAGAGACCAAAATACTACAAAAGCGGATTTCAAAGAGGAAATCCATCAAACAAGGAGCATAGACATGAAATGGACTATAAAAGGCATTGAATCATAAGCAAGGGGCATTCCCAAAGCCCACTATAAGTATATGCTAACGTGTTGGTAAACATAGGTCTTCCAGATAGCTAAAGCTGTCTGCAGCGATAGCTAAACAGTAGCTGATGTCACAGGTTAACAACATCGATTTTTTTTATTTACTGTTTTTCTATAGCACCGCTTCACCAAGTGGTATTAGAGCGCTTTACAATGTAACAACATTTACATATTACAAGAAGATAATGTGCACAAGTAACAGTTTCATCAATACAATACACATTAAAACTGGAATGGAGAAGGGGGAAATGGGAAGGGAGCGATATTATCAATGAAAGGAGAATTAAAGTGTGAGGATTGATGTCTCTACTGCGAGAAGGGGGAGGAAGTTAAGGGAAGTGGATAGACCTGTTAAGTATTTGATGGGAAATGGTTTTTGAATAGCCTATTCAATATACCTATATGCAACAGACCGATGATAAGTGAGCGAACGGAAAATGTTTCTGGATGCAGGTGGATAGGGATAACTTCTAGATGATTAAGTGCAATTTCACACAGTTGGTCCTTTTAATACTGGGACAAGAGGGTGCCAAATGGAATGACAGCAAGAAATGAATTTACATATAGAGCTAAGTTTTACGTACCCCTCAGGAATGTAGTTAGCTAGAAGGAAAGCTCACTTGGTAGTCAGGGAGTTCCATATTTTAGGTATAAGGTGCAAGTAGGAACATCTTTCACTTCTGATGTGCCCCATCTTAAGAGCACACTAGAGGCATACCCAAGCATAATACAAACAGCACAAAGGGGTATTTTTTCAGTCTGGGTCGAAGAAAGACAAGTCCATTCTATTGGTAGGTGCAATTGTCCATACAAAGTACAAGGAATACGGAGCACTTAGTCAGCAAAGTTCTTGAGGAACTTACAGGAAGAGTTGTCTATAAGAGAGACTCGACAGCCCTAATTGGGTAAATTTTCGATTTCTTCCCTTGCCCTTGGTCCTTTAGCTACAAATTCACGTACTGGAGCAGCTTATTCTGTAAGTGACTTTTTTATTTCTACTGGAGCAATTAGATATTTAACAGTGTTATGAGCGATTCTATTTGAGTCCTTGCACCCAAGTTTATGGTGGCAATTTATCCTTATGGTCAGACGAGGACTAGCAACACATTTCAGGCTGATGTAAGAGGACTGTCTCTATAGATCCTAGATCCCGGGACCATTACTCCCAAACCCCACTTGATGAGCCGATTCTGCAATTGATCCTGATGCACCCCAAGTTCCCTAGGCCATGGGCGACGCTGCAATAAGTCATGGCCTTCAAGAAGGCAATGCTGTATATTTGTGGCACCCTTCCAACTCCCTCTGGTGTGTTTTCAGGCCCCAAGGACCTACAGGGGCCTCCAGTCAGCTTACCTCTGCTGATCTGTCCTAAGCGCTGTCTGAGCCCTCTAGACCTCATCTTGGTTCACAGAGACTCCAGAGCCATCTTCCATGCCAGCACTAAGACTTACGCTGGTTCTTTTTTCACCAACGCCATCATTCATACTATGAGCATAATTTGTTCACTACACACCTACTACAATTGAAAACAATACAACTGTTTGTTGGACCAAGAGGCATCGAAAATGCGCTTTGGTGCTCTGCTGTTTCCAGGACCCGTCAAGAATCCTGACTAAAGACGCCCGTGTACCTCCTGAGAACAGCTGATAAGAACCAGGGTGCAGCGCTGAGATAGTTTTTGGTGGCCGGTGGTGCCCAGACAGCGAGAGGCGGCAGCTTCCCAGGGTAAGGAACAGCAGCCAAAATGACGGGTGACTGCAGAGACTGCCCCTCGGAGAACTGCTGTGAGCCCTTGGCATCCCGACCGGGAGGTGCGCCCCCCCCCCCACCAGGAAACCGGAGGTGCTGCTAGGACCAGCTCTGGGCTTTGGAGGCACCATTGGATTTGGGGGCCCACTGCCTCAGAGATGGCTGCACCGAGCACGAGCGGGCCGTCTTGATTGACGATCAGGAAGGACGTTGGGTCCCACCTGCTCCTCTGGGACTGGATCCCCGCCTGGAGTCCTGCCAGGCACCCAGGAGTTTTTGATGTGCTGTTTGGGGTAGAGAGAGCAGGGAGGGCCTCCCCAAACCGGCGGACTCCAGGTGAACCCTGACCATTCTTGATGAGTGTGTGTCGCTTCCGGGGAGCTGTGACTTGCCTGGACTAAGGCCAGTGAAGCCTTACCCTTCGCCGGCTAGGGCCTCGGATACCCCCCAAAGTATAAGCATTGGGGGACACCGCCAGTCACGGCCACAATGACCAGGGACGCCTCCACAGCAGCCCAAATCTATACTTCTCAGCAGCCAGCCAGTAAAACCTGGACCGCAAATTGGTCAAGCCTACGGCACACATCCCCAGGCTATGAAGGGTTTGCCTCAGCCTCTGCTGGGTGCGGGTGAGCCAGATGAAACAATGCTGAAAACAATGGGAGCCGCAATCGATGCCCAGGTGTAACATATGGGGAAGATACTGGAAGCAGTTACGGACATGAAGGGCTCACTTGAAGCCAAAATTGACAGAGTGGTGCTTTACCTGGGGTTCCTGAGACTGGACCACAGGAAAGTTAGCCACAAATCAAAGAATTGACAGCAAAGGTAGCATGGCTTCGTGAGTGGGCACAGGATGGTGAAGGCCACTCATGTTGCAACAACATTCAGATAACGGGGCTGCCAGAAAAAATTGAAGGACACTGCAGAACATTTCCTTGACCAGTGGCTCATCACGAATATCTACCATGGAGCCCCGTGGCTCTGTTTATAGTGGAGCCAGCCCACCGGGTGCCGGGATGTCCCCTGGCCCGGGGTTGCCACCAAGGCCCATGGTCGCAAGGCTATTAAACTTCCGGAACAGAGATTGGATCCTCCAGGTAAGCACGGGCTCATGGTCCCTGGATAGTAGAAAGGAACAAAGTCCACTTTTTCCCTGACTTCACACTCCTGGTCGAGACGCAACAGGCCTCTTTCCTTGCTGTACAGTCAAAATTGTGTCAACTAGGTTTACAATATGCACTCCTATTTCCTGCCAAACTGCGGATTGTTAAGGAAAACTCCTCTTACTTTTTTGCAACACTAGAGGAGGTCTGGCAGTAGCTCGACGACATTGGCCTTGCTGGACCAGAAAGTGCTAACTAAATGACTCCAGAGGGAAGGGGGACCCAAAGGTCGAGGCGAAGAACTACTTTGGCGAGTCACCCTTCAGAGGCACAGGCCAGGTCTGAGAGTGCCAGATGGGTGGCTGGTGTGGCAAGTATTCAACAGTCCCAGAAGACAATGACAGTGGAAAGCCCCGGGGTCCTCCCGAGGAGGCTCACACTCTTCAGGGCCCTCGCTGGCTACTTTCCCTGGTGCGGGGTCTGGTGTAACCCCCATGATGGTAGAGGGCACCATCTGACCCAAGATGGGGTCGATGGGTGACGAATGGGACTTCTGAAGTGCATGATGGGCCTGGAAGGACATAGGCCCAATCGACATCTCGAGGAGCCCGATGATGGACTGATGCATGTTCGCTGGGACAGGAGGTGGAGGAGTCTCCAATTGTAAGTATCATGTAACGTCAATTCAAGTCCGAGTGTTATCGGACTACACTTATCACACTCAGTTACCGCACTCAGCAGCTGCACTGTTGTTTACTTCTTTACGTTACATTTTTGCCTTTACAAGGGGGTTAGGCGACAGACCTTTCCTAAGTTGTGGTGTAACCAAAATTTAGCTTATGAAAAGGAAAAGTGGGGAGAGGGGTTGGGGATGGGGGACTTATGAGTTGATCAGCTGAAGAGCAGATGCATCAATTACAGGGTGGATACGCAGTGAAATAGGCTGGACCCGAGATGCTGGGAGGTAACCTATTGGGAGGGCGGGGCACCTCTATAGGACCATGGCTGACATGGCAGACAGGAGCTTCAAATCCTTACCTGCAACGTGAATGGCCTGGTTAACAAAGTTAAACAGGGAGTGGTAGCACAACACAGCAGACGAGTTGCCCCGGATGACGCAGCAGGAGAGGCATCTGATGGGGACGAAGTGGAGGTTCTTGTGACGATGTCAGTACATGTCCGTTGGGCATGCAGGGTTCTCTTGAACCCCTCCTTTTTAGGATCACTAGGAATAGGTCAGACCCAAGTGGCATAATTGTTGGCCTGCAGGGAACTCAAGGGATACAAGACTACACCCTTGTTAATGTCTATGCCTCCCTCACCTACAGAATGTCACATTGGTGAAAATAGGCGCGATGAACAAGTTATTTACTTTCAGTAATGCCATATCTGATAGAGACTCTACCTAGCCACAGATTCCTTACCTTAGAATTATCCCCAGGCGTCAGATTGGATTTGGAAATTGATCTATGAGCAGTACCCTTATGTGACAGTAGGTGGCATCGTTCGGCGACAGTAGGTGGTGTAGTTCGGCTCCGACTGGTGTCGTCCATGCCAAAAATTATGTGCGCGGTGCCTTTATCAGCGCCACCAAGCGCGCTGACGTCTGTTTTTTGCGACTTTCCACGCCAGGAGCGCAGAGCCATGAAGAACAATGACCACTGGAGTAGAAAACTAGCGCCCTGAAAGGGGAACAGCCTTGTCCCTAGAAAACTGTTCACGGGAAGGATGGGTGGGGAGGTGAGAAATCTGCAGCTAGATAGAGACTCTACCAGACAAGGTACTACAGAAGGTAAGTAGCTTGTTCATCTGATAGAGACTTCTAGCTGCGGATTCCTTACCTTAGAATAGATACTCAAGCAATACCTCCTCAGAGGTGGGTCTGCGAAACAATTTCACACTAAAAAGTCCTGCAGGACCGAACAGGCAAAGTGTCCATCCCTACGGACCTGACTGTCCAGGCAGTAGTGCTTGGTAAAAGTGTGCAGAGATGCCCACGTTGTTACCTGGCAGATGTCCAGGAACAGAACTCAGCTTGCTAATGCAGTGGGCGCAGCCTTGGCTCTGGTGGAATGAGCACGCAAACCCTCAGGGGGTTGTTTTTTGGCCAATAAGTAGCAGATTTTGATAGAGTACGATCCACTGGGAGATGGCCTGTTTCTGTGGCACCTTCCCTTTCTGGGTTCCCACATACCCCACGAAGAGTTGTTCATCCACCTGGAATTCTTTTGTGCGATTAAGGTAGAATGACAATGCTCTTTTTGGGTCTAACCGGTGGAGCTGCTCCTCTTATTTAGAGGAATGAGGTGGCACAGAAAAAGTAGACAGGGTCATGGACTGGCCTACATGAAAGGGAGTGACCACCTTTGGTAGGAAGGTAGCTCTAGTGCGAAGGACCAGCTAGTCTAAAAAGATGTTGAGGTACGGGGACTTAGATGACAACGCCTGGAGCTTACTAACCCTCCGGGTGGATGTTATTGCCACTAGAAATGCAGTCTTGATAGAAGCCTGAGAGGATAGTTGTGGAGAGGCTCAAAAGGAGAACACATCAGGAAAGTCACAACCAAATGTAGGTCCCAATGAGCATTATGAAGGGTGAAGGAGGGAACAAATGTTGGAGGCCTTTCAGAAACATATGTACAATAGGGGACTTGAAAAGGGATGGCTGATCAGGCAACCACAGAAATGCAGAGACAGCAGAAAGATAGTCTTTTAAGGTGCCCAAAGCAGAGCCCTGCTTGACAAGAGAGGGAATAAACAGAAGGATCTGAGAATGGGGAGCACCTGTGTTTCTGCATACCATGCCACAAACTTGCACCAACGGCTGGCGTATACAGTCTTGGTGAAGGAACGCCTGGCTGCCAAGATGACATTACAGACTTCAGGTCGAAAGCTGTTAACTGTCGCCGGTCAATCTCCACAATTGGAGGCGGAGTGTTGACGGGTTAACGTGGAGAACCTTCCCCTGCTGCTGTGACAGAAGATCCTCCCAAAGGGGCAGCCTGATCAGAGGACCGATGGCCATGCTCAACAGTTCGGGATAGCAAACTCTGGGCAGCAGTGGTATTATCAGAATGAATTACAGGAGACTTGAGCACTACTTGACACGAAAAGCGTCTCAGTGGAAGAGCCGCCTTGGAAACTCCAGCGCGCAGAAGTGCTAACATTGCGTGTTTCGGTGGTGGCTAATAAATTTAACCAAGGCACTCTCCACTGCTGAAAGAGACCTTCACCACCTCTGAATGGAGACACCACTTGTGATCTGCTAGGCACATTTGGCCGAGGTTGTCCACCTGGGCGTTCAGAGAGCCCGCCGGGTGCTGAACCACCATTCAAATGCCCTGATGTTCCAGACATGTCCAGAGACGTAGGGCCTCTTGACAAAGGGTCCACAGCCCCACCTGCCCTGTTTATTGCAGTCCCAAATGGTGGTGGTGTTGTCTGTGAACACCTGCACTACCCTTCCCTTGATGGAGGGTAGAAAGACTTTCAATGCCAGTCAGATCACCCGGAGCTGGAACAGGTTGATGTGGAGACCTGATTCTGCCAGAGATTAGAAGCCTCTGATCTCCAACTCTCCCATATGGCCGCCCCAGCCCAGGAGTGACGCATCTGTCACTACTGTCAGATCTGGTTGAGAAAGGGGTCTGCCACTGAACCAATCGCAGTTTGTTAGCCACCACTGCAGATCTTTTTCAGTGCCCTCCGAGATCTGGACAGTGTCGAAGAGATTCCCCTGATGCTGAGCCCACTGGAACTTCAGGTCCCACTGCAGAGCCTGCATATGCTAACGGACATGTGTCACAAACAGGATGCAGGAGACTAGGAGGCCCAGCAGCCTCAGTCAGTCTCATCGAAAAACAGGATAGAGGCTGAAACATTGGTATCATAGCCTGAATATCCTGGACTCACTGTTCGGGAGGAAAAGCTCGAAACTGCACTGTATCCTGTACAGCTCCGATGAAAGAGAGCGTCTGAGAAGGGGTCAGGTGTAACATCGCTACGTTGATAGTGAACCCCAGTAAGTGCAAGAGGTCCACTGTAGTCTCTGGAGGGGGGAGATGACTGCCTGGGACGAGTGCACCATCAACAGCCAGTTGTCGAGATAGGGGAAGGCTGGCACCCCTGAACCCCCAGATGACCTGCAACCACTGCCATCACCTTGGTGAGCGCCCCGCTGGTAAGGCGAAAGGGGAGACTCATGACCTACCATGAACCGCAGATAACATCTGTGGGCAGACAGGACGGGAATTTGAAGTATGCATCCTGCAAGTCCAACGCTACCATCCAGTCTCCTGGTTCCAGGGTAGACAGGACTTGAGGGAGCGTGAGCATTTTAAATTTCTCTTTTTTCAGGAAGAAATTGAGGGTGTGTAGGTGTAGGATAAGACGAAGGCCTTCGTCCTTCTTGGAACCAGAAAGTAACAGGATTAGCAACCGTGACTGACTGCTTGATGTGGGCACCCTCTCTATGGCTCCCTTGGCAAGAGAGCCACCACTTCCTGGCTGAGTAAGAAGAGATGATCCTCCGTCCGCCTGTTGTAAGTGGGTGACATGGCAGGAGGGTTAGTCACGAAGGGGAGGAAGTAGCCCCTTCGGACAATCTGAAGAGCCCATTGGTCTGATGTTATTGACATCCAGTGGTGCAGGGGATGGCGTATCCTGCCGCCCACTGGTTGCCCATGATGGTCGGAGGGTAAACTAAAGAGGCTTAAAGGCTGCGGCTGCTGGGGGGGATGGACTGGGACAACCTCTGGTTGCCTGACCCATGGGGTATGTGGGTGCTGCGTCCTCAGCCAAGCCGGGTCTGGAAAGTTTGCAGGCCGGGTTGTCTGGGCAGGTAGAGACGCAGCTGGAAGCCCCTTCCGTGTCCACGAGGAGCGAAAGGCAGACTGGGGTTCACGTGGGGCCATGGAAAGGCCTAAGGACCAGGCCATAGCTCTGTTGTTCTTGAAGCGCATCAACGCAGAGACCGCCTTGTTTATGAAGAATGGGAGCCATCAAAGGGCATGTCCATAAGTAAAGTTTGTACAACCCCAGAAAAGCTAGTTGTCCTCAGCCAGGTGTGGTGCCGTAAGGCCACTGACAAAGAAACCGCTCGGCCTAGCGAGTCGGTTGTGTTTAGCCCACATTGGATTGGGAACTTAGCTGTGTCTCTCCCACCAGCCATAGCTTGAGAGAGTATGGCCCAGGCCTCCTCTGGGACATAGGTAGCACCTGCGCAAACGAATCCCAAAGGGAATGGGAGTAAGGCCCAAAAGGCATGCAGTGTTCACAGACCGCAATGCCAGGCTTGCAGAAGAAAACATTTCCTTACCCAATGTTTAGGGACTGTGTCAGGGTTTACTCAGGAAGTGGAGGCTTGGACCACCAAGCTCTCTGGTGTGGGGTGTTGGGTGAGGTAAGAGGGGTCCACTGGGACGGGGCGATGGCGGTTGGCAATTGTCCTGTTCACAGGAGCCCCTGTGCAGGGCTGGGACCAGGCTCCGAGCAAGACGTCCACAAGGCTTAAATAGGAGAAGCAGTTCTGAAGGGGTGACTCCCAGTTGAAGCACCTCCGGCAAGACGTTAGTCTTGACAGCTACGGTTAGCAACTGAAGGTCCAGGACCA
This sequence comes from Calotriton arnoldi, assembly GCA_963921515.1. Lineage (NCBI taxonomy): Eukaryota > Metazoa > Chordata > Amphibia > Caudata > Salamandridae > Calotriton > Calotriton arnoldi. Next base: position 530,288 of record CAWUFW010004331.1, read on the forward strand.
TCAGCCGCCCTCCTCACCACTATAGAAAATGTGGCTCTCTCCTCCATAGCCACAGTAGGAGGAGAGACCAAGCCAGTATCTGGGGAGGTGTCTAGTCTACTGGCATCTGCCAATTCCTCACACCAGTGTACATCAGGGTCTAGGGGCTCGTATTGTTCAGGGTCCAGTGGCCCCTCCCAATCTTCCTCAAGTCCTAGCCCATAGGAAAGGGGCTCAGGCTCCGGCCTGGAGGGAATAGCTCAGGTCGGCACAGGAGTAGTGTGACACCCCTCCGGCTCTGTGTCGGAATCGGGGATAAGAATGGGGACAGTGTCGCAGGAGGGCACCGGGAGCGTTGACAGTGGGACTGGCAACGGGGAACATTGAGGTGGCATGATCAGCACTGGTCTGGATCCATCTGTGGATCCAAGGAGCTCGAATTGTGCCAGCGGGGAACCAATAGGGGCCCCTCTCGAACCCACGGGGCCCACAGAGCTCCAACAGGGATGGGCCGCCCAAATATGAGGTGCAAGGCCTCATAAGAGTCTCAGAGTTGGGTGGGGAGTTGCTCCGGCTCCCATAAACTCAGGGACACGCAGAGACAGTCCAGGGACAGACTCAACTGCTGAGCCAGGCCTTCGAGTGACAATGCTCTCTCATCTGATAACTTTGACAGGAGGGATGAAGTCAAAAACTTCTTCGACCTCTTGAGTGGGACGACTTTGACTGCAACGAAGATCGATGACTGCACGACCGATCCCAGGACCTTCCTCTTGACTGGAATTGAGCTTGTCGCTGCGTCGCACATGGAGCGGCAAGGAGCTTGAGAGATCACTCCCTCAAGGCCTGAAGGTGTATGGCGCAGCAATCAATGCAGGCCATGGCGTTGTGGTCGCACTCAAGGCACAAGAGACAGACGAGGTGCGGGTCCATCACCGACATTTGTCAGTGACAGGCAACGCAGGGCTTGAATCCAGCCTTCCATGTTGACCTCCCTGCCACACAAGGAGACCAATCTCAAAACATTTTGATAAAAAGTGGAAAAGAAGACAGTCAAAAGATTATTGGGGCTAGCTCTCTCTGGATCTGCACTGACTGGCGCGGAAAGAAAAGAACTGACGGCATCGCACTGGGTGGCGCCTATATAGGCACCACGCACGTAATATCCAGTACAGACGATGGTGCCACACTGAGTCGAACGACGCCACCTACCAGCACGCAGAGGTACTGCTCACCAGAAATCTCCAGATCCAGTCTGATGCCTGGGGATAATTAGGTAAGGAATCTGCGGCTAGAAGTCTTTATTAGATACTACTGGCAGGGGGGGATACTCTGCTGATAGTGGGGGTGATTTTAATGACACTATGGCCCTGGGCCTGGACATGTAGAGGCCTATGGCAGACAGATGTCCACAACAGACTCGATTATTACAATTTGTCAGAGCACTGGGTATGATGGACCTCTGGAGGCTGCGAAACCCAACAGACATAACATATTTGTTCTTCTATGGGGCACACTGAATGTTCTCCAGAATAGATTACACATTCACCCCTATGGCAAAACCCCGATGGTTTGGGAGGTGGAATATTTAACATGTGGTATCTCTGATCACTCACCTTTGCTGGTCCCCCTGGGTAACAGTAGACAGATAGGGAGCAGACAATGGAGACTTAATGCCTGGGAGCTCCAGAATCCAGTGACAATGATTTCGAGTAGGCTCAACATTGTACTTTGAGGAGAATAAGGACTCGGTCGACTGCTCTACAGTGGTGTGGGAAGCCTATAGGGCAGTCCTGCGAGACAAACTGCAAACCCTGATACCATGTAAAAAAAGAACGTGTGAAGATAGAAAAAAACTTGGGCCTGAAATAGTGTGTCCTAACCCTGGAATGGCAGGTTACCAGACAGCAGAAGGCAGATGGTATCACACAACTAGAAGCCGCGAGGGTGGAGTACCGGGACGAGGTAGAAGATGCGGCCAACGCCACTACCTCTGCACACAGAGGAAACTATACAATGTGGGTGAGAAGGCAGGGCGCTTACTTGCCTGGTTAAGCCATAGAGATGAGGAGGCACGATGGGAAGGAGAATTAATTACCACGACGAGTTAGAAGATAACACAAAACCCCGAAATAGCCAAGGAGTATGCTCAATACTACTGAGCATTCTACAAGGTTTGGTCCCAGAGGGACATGAGAGAGTTGGAACCGTTTTTAGAAGCCCTGCATATCCCTATACTAGGTAGGGAGGATTTTGAGATGCTTGAAAAAGATCTAGCTATAGAGGAGCTAAGGGATGCTTTGGCTCCAATGCAAAGCAGGGAGACACCGGGACCCAATGGGTTGCCAGTGGAGCTATTTAAGAGACTTGTGACAGTAGTGGGCCCACACTTGCTTTGGGTGTTTGAAGATGCCCATACGGGGACATCTTAAGGATTTTGGAGGCCCTGAGCCATATGTATTTGGGAGCCCCTGTTCGGAACAGCTTTGAATTTATGATCCAATTTCAGCTCTTTCATGCCCTCTTCGGCCAGGTCACGGACAGTGCATAGGCACACTCATCTAAATGTGTTTACATCTAATATTAAGGGATAGTGATGTGTGATTTTTAGTTATGTAACAGCAGAAGCTCACTAATATTACTGCAGATAATCTCTGTTACACCCTCCCATTTCTCATATATTAGGTCCTGTTAGGATCTAAAAAAAGCTTATTTTTCTTTATGGGCGTTGCATGAAACAAATACAACATTTCTCGGTAAACTATCTGTAATAGACTCACACATCACCCACATTAAAAAATACATTAAAGGGAATTTAAAACAATCCTTTTCAGAATGATTTAAGGTCGTCAGGGCAAGACTGCAGAACAGAGCTGGCATATCAGGGGGCCCCCTGTAAGGCTGGGCCCTCGGCTAGAGCCCACTATGGCCACGCCTTAAAACGTCTCTGTGCCCGTAGTCAGGGACAGTTACCCCTGGATCTATGACCTGCTTTAATTACAGTGATATATAAAGAAGGTAAACCAAGATCTGAGTGTGGGTACTACTGGCCAATCTCGCTATTAAATATAGAGACCAAGCCATTGGCTGGTACACTGGCTCACACACTCAACAAAATGATAACTTTGCTAACCCATTAGGATCCAATTGGGTTCATGCCCCACAGATCTACCCGGCAGAACCTCAAGTGCCTCCACAATTGCTTGATGCAGTGAAAGAAGTGAGGGCCTCCTTGGCAGTGGTGTATGCTGACACAGAGAAAGCTTTTGACTCAATATGTTGGCCCTACCATTTCATGGTTTTGGGGCGCTTTGGCTGCAGGCCTCATTGCTGTGGCTGGGTGGCACTTCTGTACACGAAGCCTACGACTGCAGTCCAGGTAAACTGGATACTATCCAAGACATTTCCTTTGGAGTGAGGGACTAGGCAGGGCTGCCCGCTCTTCCCCCTTCTGTTCGTTCAGTGCATAGAACCATTGGCTTGCTGAGTCGTGGCAGAAAGGGAGCCCGCAGGCGGCGGTGGTCTTGCAGAATGAGGAAAAGATATGATCTCCCTCTATGCAAACGATGTCCTCCTTTATATAACGGACTCTGTGATGCGCAGATCTCTTTTGGCAATCCTTTATTTATTTAAAGGTTCTTTTTATTGAGTTTAAGAAAATAAACAAGTACAGAGAAACAGAGACATTGCCAGCCTATCGCTCCACACCTGCTTACTGGCATGCATATTAAGGACACAATAAACTCGGGAATCAATGAGGCACAGATCGGGATGATATGTCCATACAGAATGTCGATTTCCATCAGTTGCTGTCTGTATCTCAAAACGACATTCCTCTGAGAAGCAAAACAGATTCCCAACCCTAAACCAAACAGACAGAATGGAGGTACGAAAGGAAAAGAGGACAGAAGGGATGGAGGCAATAGAGGGAAGGAAGGAAAGAAACCCCCCACGTGTCATAACAAGGATGTAGTTGTCTGGTTGTAGCCAGATTGCTGTATTGGCCATGATCGTATCAGACAGCTAGCGCACAGTGTCTAGATTACCACCACCGCCTCATCCACGCTATTCAGGGAAAGAGATTCGAGGTAACTAAGCAAGCCCGCCCACATATCCTTGGGTTGGGAATGTGCAGGCATTAATTCCCAGTAATCAGACAGTTGATTGTGGCAGAATGCTGCATCCATAAGCCAATCTTCTATCTTCGGACTGCGCTTGCGGCCCCAGCAAATAGCCACCAGTCTCTTAGCTAAGAGCAACAACATTGCCACAAGTTTTCCATGTACTGCGGCTACGCTGCGCACATATCCCAGCAGGGCCACTAAGGGGGAGCACTCAATTGGAGCATTTATCAACAGGGCCAGGGTCTCGAAGATGCATTCCCAATAACTCGCCACCGCGGGGCACTCCCAAGTCAAATGAATGAAAGAGACCTCCGGGGCTCGGCAGCGCACACACCTCGCGTCTTCACTCAGACCAGCTCTATGTAGCCATACCGGGGTTCTATACAATCCATGAATAAATATGAAGTGGATTAATCGCAATCTATAGTTAGGCGACAGTTCCTTCAGCTGTGTGCAGCAATAAGCCCACGTGCCATCCTCAAGCGGACCCCCCCCAACACCCTCTCCCACTCTCGCTGCGCTTGGGGAATACATATTGGGGAGGCGCGCTGCATCCCAGCATAAAGCCGGGTTACTAGCTTTCGCGGCGAAGGGTTCTTCAGGAACTCCTCCAGCACCTGGAATGTTGGTGGCGCTACAGGAAATGACTCGTATAAGGCGTGTAGCGCTGCTCGTAATTGATGTGAACCTGTCCAGCATCCCTGTATGCTCTTCGCCTAATGCATCGTCAATGGTTACAAACACCCCATTGCGGAACACCTGCCCCATCGTAGTTAACTGAAGCCCTCGTAGCCTCTGACCCACTCCAGCCTCAGCGGTTACAGGCAGTCCCGGGTGACTGATGAGAGGGATCGAGGGGGCGAATGCGACCTCCAAGTTTGCTCTGCGACAAAGCTCTCTCCAAGCCCATACCGTGCAACCTACTGTACCGATTTTGGCTCTGGGCCTCCCCTGAGATCCGAATAAAGCCAAGTGTAGGGGCACCGGTGCCGCCCTATCGCTCTCCGGGGCAGTATGGGCCATGAAGAGGGTCGGGAAAACCCAGTGATAGGCAAACTGAGCTTGGGCGCAGTTGTAATACAGCTCCATGTCCAGGGCTGCCATCCCACCTTGAGCAAACGGCAGCGTCAGGGTCTCCCATGTTACTCGCGGCTGTCGCCCCGCCCAGGCCAATGCAATCAGATTTGAGCGCAATCGGCGCCGAAACGCCGAAGTGAGGGGAAGTGGCAGATTGGTGAAAACGTAGAAAAACTTGGGGAGGACCACCATCTTGGCTATGGCTAGTCGACCCGCAGGGGACAGGGGAAGCGATCTCCACCTGCTCAAACGACTTTCCAGCCATTCCATAAGCCTGCCATAGTTGTGGCTCCATAACTCATCTAGGTTCCGGCTGAGCCAGATCCCCAAGTATTTTACCGGGCCGTTTGGCCACTGAAGCGGGAACTCAGATTGGAATTGGTCAGTGGCCGCGATGAGCGGAAAAAATGATAGATTTTCCCCAATTAATGGAGACACCCGACACTCCACCAAACCGGACCACCTCCCTAATGAGCGGGTCCAGGTTTTCAGCTGGGTGTTGCACATACAGCGTCACATCATCGGCATACATGGAGACCAGAATCACCCTAGGGGGGTCCAGTCCATGTCTAGCATGATGCTGCCGGAGCCTAGCTGCTAGAGGCTCCGTCGTGATAGCGAACAGGACGGGGGAAAGAGGGCATCCCTGACGTGTGCCTTGGGCTACCGGGAGTGCGGGGATACCTGGCCACTGACAGTCTCGCAGTTGGGGCTGAGTACAGTAAGGCGATTTTTGGGAGAAATAAGGGACGGATGGCTATGCGGGAAAGAAGGGCAAACAAGTAACGCCATTCTAGGGTATCAAATGCTTTAGTTGCATCTAAAAACACGGCCGCAGCGGGAAGGGAATCATCAACCATCTGCATGGTCACGAAAAAAGTACGCAAATTGTGAGCGGTGCTTCGCCCGGGCACAAACCCGCACTGATCAGGCTGCAGCACCGCCGGCAGCAGAGGAAGAAGACGCGACGCCAGTAGCTTGGCTAGTATCTTATTATCCAGATTTATCATTGAGAGCGGCCTATAAGAGTCACAGAGCAACGGATCTTTATCGGGTTTGAGAATGGTCACGATTAGAGCCTCCCGTAGGGAGGGTGGAAGTGTGCCGTGATCCAGAGAGTCCTCATACATGTTGAGGAGATGAGGGAACAGAATCTGCGCATATTCTTTATAGAAAGAGGCTGCGAGCCCGTCCAGCCCCGGAGCCTTGTCCCCAGGCATGGCCCGGATCACTGCAACAACCTCCTCCTCCTCCTCGAAGGGCTCATCAAGATATTTCCGTTGTCCGTCACTCAGCCAGGCCAGCTCGATTGAGTCAAAGAGGGAAAGCAGATCCGGGTGTGCCGCTGTCTGGTGCGCCGAAAACAGGGAGGTGTAAAATTCGAGCATCTCTGTTTGCACCGCTTCCTGTCCTGCAACTATCTCCCCATTGTCCTTGCGTATTTCACCGATGTACTCACTAGCCCAGGGCTTCCTTAACAGGCCCGCCAGCGTTTTCCCGGCGCGGTCCCCCTCGCCATACTGTCGCGTTTGAGCCTCTTTGCTCAAGTAGTGCGTTTCCCGTTGTGCCGCCTCCTCGAATTCTACGATCTTTCCCTTAATGCTGCCCAGGACCTCCGGACTGTTGCCGTCAAAGTACTCCAGTTCAAGTTCCCGGATTTCCCCTTCCAGGCGCCGGAGATCTCCCCTAAGCGAGCGCAGTACCCCCGCCTGTTTGGCCATACATTTTCTCCGGATTACCGCCTTGAAGGCCTCCCACAGCACCGAGGGGGAATCCACAGTGTCACTGTTTAACTCAAAGTATTCTATAATATCAGTGCAGATTGATGCCCTAAATACCTGGTCACGTAGCGCCCCGGCAGGGAGTCTCCAGCTAAAGGGCACGCGCATCACACCCGGCAACGCAAATCGGAGTAACACGGGGCCGTGATCGGAGAGGGACGTGGCTAAATGGGCAACCGTAAGTACCCATGCATCCATGTCCCGCGTCGCGAGCCAATAGTCTATACGGGACCAAGCAGGGCCCGCCGAAGTGACACACGTGCCCTCGCGCTCCGCAGGGTGCCGGCGTCTCCAGACATCCACCAGTCCGTGGTCCTCCATAATAGTGCGGAGCTGTTCCGCCGCCCTTGGATGTGGCCGGCGAGAGTTGCCAGACCGATCTATGCCCGCATTCAGCACATTGAAATCCCCCCCCCCCACAGGACAGGCCCAAGCGATTCCGTCAGCCTCCAAACTTCGCTGAAGAATTGCGGATCCTCCACATTCGGCCCATAAACCGACACCAGCCTGACCGGCTGCTGCCTCAGGTCCCCGCAACAATCACGTACCTCCCCTGCGGATCATAGAGCGCAGCACGCATTTTCCAAGGAAGGCCCTTTCTGAGGACTATAGCCGTGCCCCGAGCATAATTAGAGTAGCCTGCCACAAATTTCTCTCCCATCCACCCCGCACCCCGCCTCGAGTCGCATGCAGTTCTGGTTAGTGAGGTGTAATTCCTGCAGAAAGTATATATCCGCCCCGTGACGCTTGAGATACGCAGCTACCAGTCTCACCTACCGGCAGTCATTCAAGCCTCGCATATTCCATGTAACTGCCTTAATCACATCCAAGTCTGCGGTGGTCTCACCCATCCCCTGGCACTACAGTATCGCCCTGGGCTGTGCAACTCTGCGCATCTATTGGACAGTGAGGAGGGGTCAAGAAGAGGAAAGGCAAGGGAGGGAAGAGGAAAGAACAAAGAGAATCAAACTGTACGCCAAGTGTGCACCCCACCCAACAAACCCACCCACCTCCCACTACAGCCCCCAAACATGGCTGACAGTTAAGCCCGTTGAACAGAGGAGGCATATAGCAGCCAACAATGCGAACTTGCGTGGGATTCATCCCTGCAGGAGGCTCGTGGAACCCCAGCAACAGAGTGCTGGGTGGCTGGACCGAGGACAATCAGAGGTGGGGAAGGAAGTCCCCCGCCCCCCCATCCAGAGGCAGACCGGGCGGGCCCCCATCCCAAAGTCCCAATGCACACGGACATCTCGGCCCAAGGATAGAAGTAGTTTTTTCCAAGATCAGTCCCATGCAACCATGCGCACCTCCGCCTTACCAGCTTACGCCCATTTCTTTGACTGTTCAATCGTTCTCGTCCAGGGGGTCTCCCGCTGCGTGTCCTCCATGTGCTCCTACGGCTGGTGCAGGTTGCCTTAGGGAGCGGGCGAACTTGGTGGCCGCCTTAGGGTCAGTGAAAAATACAGTCTTGCCCAGGTGGAAGATGCGAAGTTTCGCTGGATAGAGAAGAGAGTACTTGATGTCTTGTTGCTGTAGTATTCGTTTCATGGGCACAAACTCCCTCCGTGCGGCCTGCACCGTTAGGGTAAAATCGGGAAAGAAGGAGATTGTGTTGCCTTGGTACCTTGTGTCCTGAAGATCTCGGGCTTTACGCAGCACAGTGTCCCAGTCCCTATAACTCAGTAAGCGTGCTATTATTGACCTTGCCGGAGCACCCTGTGGCGGTCTCGGCCCCAGGGACCTGTGTGTGCGCTCCACTATGCATACCTTGGAGAGGGAGTCCCCGAACATCGCCCGGAGCATTTCTTCAACATAGTCCTCGACTCGTGTCATGGCCGTAGTCTCCGGGACTCCCGTGATGTGCAGTTTGTTATGGCGCAATCTCGCCTCAAGATCTTCGTTCTTGCTGCGGATTACCTTCAACACTTTCTCCATTTGGAGCAGCTTCTCCCGGGTGGTGTTGCCCTCGTCTTCCAGCGCAGACGTGCGTTGCTTGACTTCTGTGAGACGCTCTTCATGGTTTGAGACCTTGTCTCTGAGCCGGTCCAAGCGGTCAGACATGGAGTCAATTTTGAGATCTATGGTGGAGAGTGACTGCTTCAGATCCAGAAATATTTCCCATATGTTAGGATCCGTCGGGTGCCCAGAAGACTCGGCCGACTCCAATTGGTCATCCTCCGGCGGGGGGCCCCCCGCGGGGGCCCTTCCGCTGCTCAAAGGAAAGTTTAGTTTGTCTGTCGTCCTGAAGCTCTGCGAAATCCCCCGAGCCGTCTTTAGCGCCGAGAGAGCAGGGCACACCGATTACGCCGTCAGGCAACCAGGTCTCACCGCAAGCAGCGGGCTCTGTCACCGCATTCCAGGTTCGCTCGGATTGTCAGCCCAGGAGGGAGGCCACCAGGTCTGGTGCAGGGTCTGGGCACTTCCGCCACGTCTCTTAGGAGGGTTCTCCTCACCTCAGTAGTCCCACCGCCACTCAGCTGCAGCCTGTCCGCTGGGCCTAATGCGCTCACGGCGCGGCCAGCGGGTGCACCGGGGGGCCCGGGAGATGCAGGCGTCGTCCACAACGCAGGCCCCCGCCCCAGCCGCCCACCGTGCAAGGGGCCCGCAGGATATCCCCGCCCAGCTCCAAGGCCGTTCCCAAGCCTCAAGCCTCGGCACGCGGGGGTGCCGCGCAGGGTCCCAGCTCCACACAGGCGGTGTCCTTACTTGTCCTCCGGGCTCGGGTCTCAGCAGGCCTCTCTTCGCCTCAATCTGGATCGATAGGGGCGCCCACCTGTGCCCCCGGGCCAGCCGATGCTCAGCAGCCGTCACCCACACTGCAGCGCTCCAGGCTCTTATCCGCAGTGCACCCCAGACGGCGGGCTCCGTTGCGCTGAATGCGCGTCGCCACTGCGATCCGCTGGTCACTGGAGCGCGATCCGCCCGCCCGGTCTCAGTCTCCCGCGGCGCAGTGATGAACTCACCGGGGGCTCACCAGGTCAGGGGCTCGCGCCTCTCCGCCGTCGGTGCAGAGTATCTAGCCTCAGGTGGCAGGCATGCAAGAGACCTGCAGGGCGCTCCGGCACAGCTCGGGCGCTCCGGCACAGCTCTGGCGCTCCGAGCAAGCGGCGCTCCTCAGGCAACAATGCGCGGGGCCGCCATTTTGCGTCTCGGCGGCGATGGTCTTGCGTTTCACCAGCTTACGGGTGTGCACAGCACTCCTCTTCGGGGCACTTCAATCATGGGTCATTCCGGTGCCCGTTTCTGTCGTTTGGGGCTCTCAGCACCCTCCTGATCTGTTTGATAATTTGCGGATCCGCGGTCCAGCCCGCAGAGCCTCACAGAGTAGCGGCCATTTTGCAGCCGGCACTCTAGCGCCCCCTCTTTTGGCAATCTTTGAGATCACTGGAGACTAACTCAGGGTATAGGGTGAACTGAAGTAAGTCAGTGCTCTACAGGATTGGTTACTGTGACTAGGAGGGCGACATCCATTTAAATACATGGGTATATGTATCACAAAAAACCCAGACTATTCCAAGACAAAAACCTGGCACACTTGCTAGCGGACATGCAGAGTGACGCCGCTAAGTGGCACAGGGTATCACCGACGCTCCTTGGCAGAGCAGCCATTTTTAAAATAACACTGCAGAAAATTCAGTATGTAATGCAAAATACGCCCTTCCTGAGACCTTTTTCAACAGACGCGACAGAGAGTTGCGCTTGTTGGTGTGGGCCGGGGCGTCCCACCGATAGCCCTGATATCGCTCTATAGAACGGTCTACAATGGAGTGATAGCCCTTCAACATTTACAGGCATACTATTGGGCCTCACAACTTTTGACTATGAACAACTGGACACTCCCCAGGAGAGAACCAGCTGGCCAGGCTGGACAGAATTACTATGGTTGAAACCACTTGGGAAAACTATTTATATAATGGGAAGAGAAGAGCAAACCTATTAATCCTTGCACAGGCAGCCCTGACTGCTTGTGACCGGGCAAAGACAGATCTAGGCTGGAAGGGCAGGCTCATGATGTAGAGAACATTGTCGGTGGGGGATGTGTTGAAAGAGGTGTCCAAGCAACAGGGATTCATGTGCTGAGATCTGATCAGGATCTCTAGAGTAAAAGGTGTGTTAAAAGACGGAGTTTAGGTCTTTTGAGATGCTCCAAGAAGAATATGAGCTCTCAAATTCACAGTTCTATAACTACACACAGCTCAGACACTCTCTCTACGCCGAGGCCATTGATTGGGAGGACTTGCCCAATTCAGCACCTCTTGGGAGACACTTACTAGAAAGCCCTTTGGGGAAAGGGTCAGTCTCCTCCATATACAAAGTAATAATAAATAACATCCCTGATAATCTGGGGAACATTAGACATCGGAGGGAGCAAGAAGTGGGAGTGATAGAGGATGTGGATTGGGAGGCTTTACTGAAGCACCCCTGAGAGATAGCCATCAGAGCACTCTTTCACCTGATTCAAATTAAGGTCCTGCACAGAGTTTATATGGACAAGGCCATGCTACAAAGGATGGGGAAAGCCCCCGTGCCTGAATGCCTGAGATGCCGGGGCTCACTGGATCATTCTTCCACACACTGGGAAAATCCCCAAGGGAATGCCTGGGGATTTGGGGACAGTGGGATATTATCTTGAGAGAGCTGGGAGGCATACTTGAGGAAGACATACCAAACAATCCTCAATTTGTTTTAATGCGAGTCCCAGGAGACACAACTCTCCCTAGGAATAAACTGTTATTCGGCACACTGTGATTGGCTGTCGCAAAGAGGGATATAGCACAGCTGTGGGAGGCCATAGACTGTGCCAACCAAGACCAAGTGGTTTTCTGTGATGGAAAACTATATGGGGGCAGAAAAGATGATTTTCTAAGTGTGGTATCTAGCCATGGGTGGTGTTTACATAATAGATTCTATGGAACTTGGAACATAGAATCTGGGAGAGTTTGATGTGAGGCGGCGGCAGTTGATGTGGAGAAGTCGGTGGATGAGGTGTCCTAATAAATTCCATTTACTACATCTTACCTTGGCGTGATATCTTCATTTTGAACGTTACACTGGCGACGAGCAAGGGATACTGTGGAAGAGGGCCCCTCAATGCGGAGAGCTGATCGGTGTGCAGAGATCGTGACGAGAGGACAGCGCCTTTTGCGCAGCAATTTGTTGACAATGGCGGTGATTGAAGCGGAGTACAGAGTCTACTGAAGGCGGGAGGATCGGACCAGCAGTGGTACTGTTTATGCTTTTAAAACAAAAGTTTTAAAGACTGAAAGTCGGCAACAGGCGGTGTGCACGCTCACAAGCGGCCCGCTCGAAACTGTTGAGGTGGTGTGGTGCGCAAGCTGTGCGAGCATCCTGCTTGTGACTTAACAGTTGGAGTAGAGTGCGAGGCTGTGCGCATGTGTAAAGTCCAGAGTGTGTCACGCAGATGCTGGAGAAGATCCAATTAGAGCAGATGGGGCGGGCGTATCCCGTTCATGTTTATCTGGAAAGCTTACGGTGATACGCATATCAATCAATTGAAAGAAAAAAAAAACTGTTCTGGATAAGGTACCAGTGAAACGAGGTCACAGGATAATAAAGACATTTTGGAGAATGTTCATCAGCGGTGATAGGCACACCAGAGAGAAAAACATGTAGTTAGCATCCATACCTGGTCAATATAGTAAAATAAGGAAAAGATGGATTGCTTTTCTTTCCTTAGTGTGTTAACAAAAAAAAAAGAGAACATTCTTTTAATATATCAAACAACACTATATAGTCTGATCTGTGGTGATTCAGATAGATATAGTGTTGGAATAGTTTGTTTTGCAGGAAAGGTACAACATGCAGAATGTGACAACACCACCATTTTTCTTGAGATGCCCGGGAGAACCAACGATAAGGTGGAGCAAATGGAAGAAAATATTTAAACATTATGCCGGGTTTGTGGGACTAATTTAAGCGCAGAAAGAAAGTATTCATTATTGATGCATTGTTTAGGTGGTGAGGGACGTGAGGTGTTAGAGAACCTTCCTGATTTAAGCGCTGAAGAACAAAGAGGACTATACGAGTATGAAATTTGTATAATGCAGCTTGACAGGCATTATTTGCCAAGTGTAAGTACCATTATGGAGAGGTATCATTTTGGGTTAAGACAGCAAGGTAAAGAGGAGACAGTAGAAGAGTATATAACTAGTTTAAGGAAACTTGCTTCAACGTGCAAATTGGGGGGGTCCAGTGAGGAATGCATAAGGGACCAATTTGTCTAAGGTGCAGAGATGATAAAATAAGAGAAGAATTGTGGTTAAAAGATGAACCACCATTAGAAGAGGTTATTTCAATTGCGAAAAGAGTGGAACACATGCTGAAATGTGTAACAGAATTGAAAAGTAAGAAAAGTAAAAGTAACCCCAGTACAGAAAAGAATGAAGAAAATGTTTGTGTTGTAAAAAGTAATAAGGAAACGCAAAAATGGCAGGTGAAAGATGACCGTGAGAAATCAATGTCTGAATGTTTTCGTTGTGGGAGGAATGGTCATAAAGCAAATTCAAGAAGTCCAGCTTTGGGGGTTGTTTGTCATGCGTGATGGAAGAAAGGGCATTTTTCTAAATGTTGTAGAAACAAACAAAGAAGAGAACAGAACAGAACAAGGAGGTGAAGGAGGTTTTGTATAACATTGTATTTCAGATTGGAGAGACGGATGATCCAACGGGTGCTGTTAAAATTGATGAGTTGGAGATGAAGTTTGACTCATGTTCACACCTAACAATTGTTTATAAGGAGACATACAGTAAATGGTTCCAAACAAAAAATAAACTTCAAAACATGGATGTTCGCCCTGGTGGGTATGGAGGACAACCCATAAGTATGATGGGATATTTGAATGAATGCATTGAGTAAGGAAAAAATGTAATGGTGGGAAAAATGTGTGTTTCCAAAAGAGGTGGTGATTTACTTGGATGGCCACATCATCGGTTATTGGGAGTCACATTCAATCCTAATGTGAAACCGCAGATACAGGATGTGGAGTCAGAATCTAAAGATTGTGTGGCTGAATTTCCATTGCTATTCAAACAAGGCTTAGGATATTTGAAGGGTTACAAACAATGAATAAAGATGAAAAAGGGGCAGTTCCAAAAATAGCCAAAGTTAGAAGAATTCCCGTTGCTTTGCAAAGTAAAGTTAAACAAGAATTAGATAAGCTGGTGATTCAACAAATCAGAACACTGGTAGAAGCAATGGAATGGTTGGCTCCCATTGTGGTGGCCAACAAGGCTAATGGTGATATCAGATTATGTGTTGACCTCAGAGCTTTGAATAAAGAAGTTGTAGTAGACAGGTTTCCACTTCCTAATATAGATGAGATAGCGTCGTCATTGGCAGGGGCAAAAATTTTCATCACGCTTGACCTCACGCAAGCATATCATCAGGTGGAGTTAGCAGAGTGTTCTCAAGAGTTAACAGCGTTTATAACACCAATGGGTGCATTCAAGTTTAGGAGGATGCCATTTGGCTTAGTGTCGGCAGCCTCTGTTTTTCAGAGAATAACGGATTCCATTCTCAAGGGAGTGAAAGGTATTAAGTGCTATCAGGACGATTTACTGATATTTGGTGGGTCACAAAATGAGCATGATGTAAGAGTAAGAACTGTCTTGGAGAGGTTAATGAAAGCAGGTTTGACATTAAAGAAGGAGAAATGTAAGTTTTCTGCTCATGAAGTGAATTACTTAGGTCATTTGATCACTAGTGAAGGTGTTGCTCCTAAGAAAGAATTAGTTGATACCATTATGAAGCTGGCCACTCCAGGAACTAAGGAGGAAATGGTTTCATTTTTGGGGATGGTAGCAATACTATGGGAAATACATTAAGAACTTAGCAAGTAAGTCTAACAACATGAGATCTTTACTTGGGAGAAAAAAAAAGAATTTAAATGGACTCAAGAATGTCAAGACGAATTTGAAGGATTTAAAATTGAGTTGAAGTATGCACCTAATTTACAAGCATTTTTCCCCGCATTGAAACAATTGTAGTAACTGATGCCAGTTCAAAAGGTTTCGGAGCAATCCTGAAACAGGTGAGAAATGGGGAAGAACAACTCATTGCATGCACATCAAGGAGTTTGAGAGGATCAGAGTTTAACTACTCTGCAGTAGAAAGAGAGGCGTTGGCTATATACTGGGCATTAAACAAGTTTCGAAATTTTATATGGTTAAGCTGCTCTAAGATGTGCTCTGATCACAAACCACTCAAGGAAATTTTTCAGAAGAAAGGTTTGGATTTCATATCCTCTAGGATAAGACGTTGGATAGTTGAGTTACAGGACTTTCATTTCTCAGTTGAACATTTGCCAGGAGTATCAAATGTGTCAGCAGATTGTTTATCTCGTTTGATTTCACGTGAAGAAGAAGAAAAGACTCTTGGTGATATACAAGAGGAGGATATGTGACGTTACCTTGGGGTGATAGAGGAAGAATGGAAAGAAGGAGTCTTGAAAGACAGAGTTGAACAAGTTACTTACCTTCGGTAACGATATATCTGTAAGAAACATTAGTAGTGATAGATTCCTTACCTTAGAATATCCCCAGGCGTCAGTCTGGATCCGGAAAGTTTTCGTCAGCAGTACTCCTGCGCGTCGGAAGGTGGCGTCGTGCAGCTCCGCATCCGTCGTAGGCGTCATGATCGCCGGGATGACGTCGCGGCAGCTACTTAGACGCCGCCCTCACGCGCTGTCAGTTCTGTACACGACTTTCTGCGCCAGGAACGCAGAGCCATGCAAGATACTGACCACTGGTGCATTGAAACTAGGGCCCTGAAAGGGATGACCTTAACCCTAGAAATCAGTTCGCAGAATGGGGAGGATGGGTGGGGCGGTAAGGAATCTATCACTACTAATGTTTCTTACAGATATATTGTTACCGAAGGTAAGTAACTTGTTCATCTGAAAGAAACACGTAGTGATAGATTCCTTACCTTAGAATAGATACCCCAGCAATACCAACCCCGGTGGTGGGTCTGCGAACCAAGATCACACCAGAAAGTCACGGAGAACAGAACGGCCAAAGAAGCCGTCTCTCTGGACTTGGCTGTCAAGGCAATAATGCTTAGAAAAAGTGTGCAGCGAGGCCTACGTGGCTGCCTGACGGATGTCTTGCAGGGGGACACCACGTCCCAATGCAGTAGTAGCCGCTGTTGCCCTGGTAGAATGGGCGCGCAGCCCCACCGGAGGCTCCTTCTTAGCCAAAGAATAGCAGGCTTTTATACACAAGACGACCCAGCGGGAGATAGTCCTCTTGTGTACAGCCCGGCCTTTCTTGGCGCCTACGTAGCCAACAAAGAGCTGGTCATCCACCCGGAACTGTTGTGTGCGGTTGAGGTAAAATGAGATTGCACGTTTTGGGTCCAGACGGTGGAGCCTCTCTTCCTCTCTGGAAGGGTGCGGAGGCGGAAAGAAAGTGGGCAAGGTGATAGATTGCCCAGTATGGAAGGCAGTGACAACCTTTGGCAAGAAGGATGGACGTGTGCGTAGCACAACCTTGTCCGGATGAACAGATAGAAAAGGAGGTTTGCAGGAAAGAGCCTGGAGCTCACTCACGCGCCTAGCGGAGGTGATGGCAACCAGGAAAGCAGTCTTCAAAGTCAAGAGACGAAGAGGACAGTTGTGAAGCGGCTCAAAGGGAGCGCACATCAAATAAGTAAGAACCAGGTTCAAGTCCCACTGTGGCATCACAAACGGAATAGGAGGGAAAAGGTGAGTAATGCCTTTGAGGAATCTATTCACGACAGGAGACTTGAAAAGAGAGGGCTGATCAGGTAGCCTGAGAAAGGCCGAAATTGCAGAAAGGTAGCCCTTGATAGTGCCCAGAGCAGAGCCCTGCTTGGGCAAAGAAAGAAGGAACAGTAGTACTTCAGAAAGAGGGGCAGAAAGGGGATCCACAGCCTTTGCTGTGCACCATGCCACAAATGTGTTCCACCTGCAGGCGTATACCGATTTGGTGGAGGGACGCCTGGCTGCCAGAATGACATCACAGACTTCAGGAGGCAAGTCAAATGGAATCAGCTGTCGCCGCTCAATCTCCACGCAAGGAGGTGGAGGCTGGACAGGTTCGGGTGGAGAACCGTCCCCTGCTGCTGCGACAGAAGATCCTCCCGAAGAGGCAGTCGGATCGGGGGATCCACGCTCATACTGAGTAGCTCGGGATACCAAACTCTTCGAGCCCAGTCCGGAGCCACAAGAATAACTTGGGCCCGGTCGCGTCTGATTTTCTTCAGCACTCTGGGTAGAAGTGGTATAGGCGGAAAGGCGTACAAGAGACCGCAACTCCACTTGCGACGAAAAGCGTCGCCGAGCGAGTGCCGCCTTGGAAATTCCAACGCGCAGAACTGCTGACATTGCGCGTTCTCTTCGGTGGCGAATAGATCTAACCAAGGCTCTCCCCACTGTTGAAAGAGACCTTGCGCCACGTCTGAGTGAAGACGCCATTCGTGAACCATCATGCATCTGCGGCTGAGTTCGTCCGCCCTTGCATTTAGTGAACCCGCCAGGTGTTGAACCACCAGGGAAATGCCCTGATGTTCCAGCCATGACCAGAGGCGCAGAGCCTCCTGACATAGGGTCCACGACCCCACCCCGCCCTGTTTGTTGCAGTACCACATGTCGGTGGTGTTGTCTGTGAACACCTGCACTACTCTCCCCTTGACAGAGGGAAGGAATGCTTTGAGTGCAAGTAGGATCGCCCGGAGCTCCAGAATGTTGATATGGAGCTTGGACTCCGCCGGAGACCAGAGGCCTCTGATCTCCGCCTCTCCCATGTGGCCGCCCCATCCCAGGAGGGACGCGTCCATCATTACTGTGTGCTCCGGTTGGGAAAGGGAGAGGGATCTGCCGCTGACCCAATGCTGGTTCGTGAGCCACCACTGCAACTGTCTTGCAGTGCCCTCCGAGATCTGGACGTAGTCGGACAGATTCCCCTGATGCTGCGCCCACTGGAACTTCAGGTCCCACTGCAGAGCCCGCATATGCCATCTGGCATGATTGATCAGCAGGATGCAGGAGGCCATGAGGCCCAGCAGCCTCAAGGTCATCCTGACCGAAACCCAGGATAAGGGCTGAAAGATTGGAATCATAGCCCGAATATCCCGGACTCGCTGTTCAGGAGGATAGGCCCGAAACTGCGCTGTGTCCAGAACTGCTCCGATGAAGAGGAGCTTCTGAAAGGGAATCAGGTGCGACTTTGGCACGTTGATGGAGAACCCCAGCAAATGCAGGAGGTCGGCCGTAGTCTGGAGGTGGGAGACGACTGCGTGGGGCGAGCCCGCCTTCAACAACCAGTCGTCGAGATAGGGGAAGACTGAAACCCCTGATCTGCGCAGATGAGCTGCGACCACCGCCATCACTTTCGTGAACACCCGAGGGGCGCTGGTACGGCCAAAAGGGAGCACGGTGAACTGAAAATGCTCGTGGCCTACCGTGAACCGTAGGTAACGCTGGTGGGCCGTTAGGATGGGAATATGAAAGTAAGCGTCCTGCAAGTCCAACGCTACCAGCCAGTCTTGTGGGTCTAGGGCAGACAAGACCTGAGCAAGTGTGAGCATCTTGAACTTCTCTTTCCAGAGGAAGAGATTGACGTCCCGAAGGTCCAAGATAGGACGCAGGCCCTTGCCCTTCTTTGGAATTAGAAAGTAGTGGGAATAACAACCACGACCTACTTCTGGCGTCGGAACGCGCTCTATGGGCCCCTTGGCCAAGAGGGCCACAACTTCCTGCTGGACAAGTGCCAAGTGATCCCCCGACACGCGGTGGTACTGAGGTGGCATGGCTGGAGGGGTAGTCTCGAAGGGGAAGGAGTAGCCCCTTCGGACTATTTGCAAAACCCACCTGTCCGACGTGATGGTGCGCCAGTGGGGGAGGTGATGGCCAAGCCTGCCACCCACTGGCGTTTGATGGGCCTGAAACGTCGGACTAGGAAGGTTTGGAAGCAGTGGTGGCGGGGGTGGAGGTGGACTGACCCGGCCGCTGGCCCCCTGAACCGCCGCGGCGGTTCCCACGTCCGCGGCCACGCGTGGACTGTTGCGCCGGCCTGTGGCTCTGTTGCGAACGTGGTGGGTTGCCCCTTCCGCGAGCACGAAAGGAGCAAAAGGCAGAAGGCTGAGGAGGGCGGGTGGCCGAAAGGCCCAAGGACTTAGCCGTAGCCCGTGAGTCCTTAAAGCGCTCCAAAGCACTGTCTGCCTTGTTGCCAAAGAGGCAAATGCCATCGAAGGGCATGTCCATTAAAGTGTTTTGGACATCCCCCGAAAAGCCAGTTGTCCTCAGCCAGGCGTGGCGGCGGAGCACCACTGTCGTGGAAATCGCCCTGCCTAGCGAGTCGGCGGTGTCAGGGCCACAACGGATTGTGAACTTGGCTGCATCTCTTCCCTCAGCAACAGCCTGGGTGAGTGCCGTCCGGGTCCGAGCCTCCTCCGGACAGCTAGGTAGCACCTGTGCTACCGTATCCCACAAGGAGTGCGAATAACGGCCGAAGAGGCATGCGGTGTTCACCGACCGCAGCCCTAGGCTGGCGGAAGAAAAAATCTTCTTTTCGTACTGTTCCAGCCTCTTGGATTCCCTATCCGGGGGTGCGGAAGGGAATGCGCTTGGGGAAGCAGAGGCTTGGACAACCAAGCTCTCAGGGGTGGGGTGTTGAGAGAGGAAAAGGGGGTCGCCCGGGGCCGGGCGATGGCGTCGGGCCACGTTCCTGTCCACAGGAGCCCCTGTGCTGGGCTTGGACCAGGAGCCCAGAAGAACGTCAGAAAGTGCTTCATTAAAGGGCAGCAGCGGCTCTGCAGAGGAAACTGCTGGTTGAAGCACTTCTGTCAGGAGGTTAGTCCTGACGGCCACAGTAGGTAGCTGAAGGTGGAGTGCCTCAGCAGCCCTACGCAACACCACAGAAAAACTAGCGCCCTCCTCCGTAGCCACGGTAGGAGGAGACATCATGCCAAGGTCTGGAGAGGTGTCCAGACCACTGGCGTCCCCCAGCTCCTCAGCCCAGTCCGGGTCATACTCACATTGAGCTGTGAGAGGGTCTTCAGACCCCTCCCAGTCCTCCCCTTCCTCCTCTTGCTGTTGTACAGGCCGAAAAGGAGGAGGATGGATATAGGGAAACAGATTCCCAAACGGCGTCGGAATCGGCGTCGGTCGACACCGTTCCGGCACCGTATCCACGTCGGGGCTGAAACCGGGGACGTCGTCCGGCGCGCCGGGCGACGTCCAACGTGGTGCCGGTGGGGTCGAGGTCGGGGGAGGTGTGACGAGGTCAACCGGCGTCGACCGGGATCCACGACGGAATCCATGGGAGTCCTGCGGCACCGAGGCCGGAGCCGACGCCGACGCCGGGGCCACCGGCGTCAAAGGGCAAGGACTCCCAGTCGGGCCCACGGGGCCCAAAGGCGTACCGGAGGGGCCCGACGGCCCAAATAGGCGAGCCATAGTGGACATGAATTCCTGTACCTGGGCCGGAGTCGCCGATGAACCCAGGAAAGGCGGGTAGGTCACCGACGACTGCGTAGGCTCCGCCGGAGCCGCGGGGGTAGCACCACCCTCAGCCGAGTCGCGCGACTGGCGAGGAGAAGTTGAAGAACGAGGACGTTTCTTCGACTTCTTTTTGTGCTTCGCCTTACCTGACCCCGAGTGCTCAGACTTGGATTCGGACGACTTCCGATGTGGGCGGCTCCGCGACCGGTCCCTCGACCTCCCTCTGGACCGGGACGTCTGACGGCGCGGAGCCGACTGCCGGGCTTCAAGCAGCTTTCGGGACCACTCCCGCAAAGTCTTCGGCGCCATGGCCCGGCAGTCGGGGCACGACTTTGGGTCGTGGTCGCGCCCCAGGCAGAAGAGACACACGCGGTGCGGGTCCGTCACCGACATCATGCGATGACAGTCCTCGCAAGATTTAAACCCGGGCATCCCTGACTGCACCAGGAGTCGATCGACTCAAAAAAGCGGAGACAAAAATCTCAAAAAACTCAGTCAAAAAAGACTGGGGGTACCGCTCTCTCCGGATCTGCGCTTGCTGGCGCGGAAAAAGAAAGAACTGACTTCAGCGCGCGAGGGCGGCGTCTAAGTAGCTGCTGCAACGTCATCCCGGCGATCACGATGCCTACGACGGACGCGGAGCCGCACGACGCCACCTTCCGACGCGCAGGGGTACTGCTGACGAAAACTTTCCGGATCCAGACTGACGCCTGGAGATATTCTAAGGTAAGGAATCTATCACTACGTGTTTCTTTCAGATAATGGAGATTATTAACAATTTACAATCAGGGTTAGCTCAGGTGAAGACATTGTCTAAGGTATGGCAAAATATATCCGATGAACTAGCGGTTGATGGAGGCATTTTGTTGAGAGGGACAAAATTAACTCCTCCTTACACATTGAGGGGCAAGTTGATAGATGAGGCACATCAAGGACATTTGGGAATTGTAAAGACTAAAGAGAGACTGAGAGGCAGTTTTTGGTGGCCTGGCATGGATTTAAGTATTGAACGTGTGGTCAGGGAGTGTATGCAATGCAGAAACAGTGACAAGATTCTAACACCACATACCACGCCTACGGTGTGCCGCAAATTACCAAGTTGTCTGTGGCAAGAGGTGACTATTGATAAGGGATGAGCACAACACTCCATACTTGATTGTGTTGTTGGATTTGTACTCAAGGTGGGTGGAGGTTTATGTGTGAGAGAGGTTACTTATGATTGTGTCATTAAGTTTTTAAAAGCGATATTTAAAAGGGAAAGCTTTCCGAAATCAATTCTATCTGATAATGGACCACAGTTTTGTTCAAAACAAATGACTGATTTTTTAGCATTGTGTGGCATTGAGCACAAAAGGAGTTCAATTTATCATCCTGAGACAAATGGAGCTGTGGAAAGGTTTAATAGAGTTCTAAAAGAAAATATTCAATTGTCTAGGGTGAATGTTCTGAATTTGAAAGAGGAGTTACATAAATGTATTACAGCTCATCGCATGACACCACATTCAACAACTGGGAAGTCGCCTTTTAAACTATTTAAAGGTAGAGCACCTCATAACATGTTATGTCCAAGATGGATGAGTTGGGATAAAGGCGTAAAATACAATGGGATTGGAGGAAAAGGGAAGTAAGGTTGCAGAAAAAGAACAAAGAACATTTTGATGAAAGAATGAAAGTCAAGCAGGTTGTAGTGAGTATAGGTGATTGGGTACGAGTGAAAGCTCCAGTGGGTGCAATGACCTGGTCGAAATATTCGAAACCTACACAAGTTGTAAAATGTTTTAAGAATGCCGTTAAGCTAATGGATGGCAGGATTTGGAATAAAAGTCGGATTGTTGTACTCAGACCAAAAAAGGGAATGATTGGATGTGTGATGCAGAAGGATAAAAGTCAGTTCTACGGGAAGAGAAATCAGAATTTGTTTGAGAATCTCTCGAATGAGTACAGGAGAAGAAGCTCACGTCAAAGTATTAATCCTTATTATCTCAAGGATTATATCAAATAAGTTTGACTCTTTGGTTTATTCTTTTCTTGTGTAACATTTTAATGTGAAATTTCTATAACACTTGTTAAGTTTTGGGAGTGAGGGTTTGATCATTGTAATGTATAAAAAAAAACATTATACTGTGTTATAAAGAAGGGAGAAGTGTGGTATCTAGCCATGGGTGGTGTTAACGTAATAGATTCTATGGAACTTGGAACATAAAATCTGGGAGAGTTTGATGTGAGGCGGCGCCATTTGATGTGGAGAAGTCGGTGGATGAGGTGTCTTAATAAATCCCTTTTACTACATCTTACCCTGGCGTGATATCTTCATTTTGAACGTTAAACTAAGCTAGAGAATGCCCCAAGAAGATTGAGAAGATTTGGGGTAGGTGAAACCCTGGAAACTAAATTATCCATGACTCAGGACGTGGACACTGAATAAAGCCTGACATGGCTTGGCCATGAGAGGGACCTGCAATGGTAAATCGGGTGGGGAAAAAACAATGATGGGCACAGGAAACGGTAGTGGGGGCTACCAGGGCCATGTGGGGTCACCCAGAAGTCTGTTTGTTCATCCACTAATGCGTTACCATATCCAATTTTCTGTACAGTTTGATGTCAGAAAACACTGGAGTGTGACACATTACATGCTCACTTGAGATGTTTGTACTTTGCTAATAATAAATAAATAAAAATACAACTGTTTCTATCACTGTCTGACTATGGGTGTAATATGTGTGTATATATACAAATATCTAAATACTGAGCACCATGTTTCGGTGGGCTGCAGAAAAACCTCGCTCATAGTAAGAGTGGTCTTTCCATCACTATGGGGGCACTCTTTTGGTAGCCGAGTGCAGTCTGATGTAACACCCTTCCCAACTATTACTGTTCTTCATTAGAACTATATTGTTGCAAATTAGGCCATCTCTCTTTGAGATGTGTAGTTGTCATTTTCTACTGCTACCATTGTTAAGTTGCTATACAATGACTTTGACTGCATTCTAAATAGAAGACTGGACACAACTAACCCGAAATTCACAGGAGTAAAAATCGAACAGACACATGGAGACTGAAAATCCAGTTGGTTGAGGGAACACGTTCTAGTTTTTACCTCATCAAAAATATAGTCAGATTGATTTCATTTTGTTTCCTCTGGCAACTACTATGCAAATACAACCTACCATTATAACGTCTGTCAATTGTGACCATTCAATGGTTACATAACAAAGGGCAATATCAGAACTTGTGTCTAATAATGCCGTTGGACTTTTCTTTCGTCATTTACTTGTATATGTGTATATCTATAGATGTGTCTATATATATATATAGACACATCTATACATATATATACGTACACACAATCACACTGAGGAGCAGATTCACACTGTCTGTAGGTAAACAAACTGTCTGTGGGTATGGAGGGGAAGTGGCACCAAAGATACGATCTTCTGGGTACATCTAACATCGGTGCTTAATATTTTAAGAGACAGTTACACCCCCCATGCTGATGGTGCCAAACCCCATTCATTGACAACACAAGAGTTTACCAAAGGAGGAGTTTTAACATGATTTTCCTTGAAACAGAGATCTTATGAAAAACGTGTGCCATCAATACTAAATTAAAATCTTTGAAATCTATTTGGATTCTGGTGAAGTGTGCATTCCCTAGATTATTTCATTTTGTGCCAAGTGTTTTGAACCAGTAAGTTAATAAATTCCCGGAAACTATGATAGATCTGCAAGATGTTTGGGCATACAGAAAATTCCCTGTAATGGCCTGAATTCAATTTGCCACATGGACTTCACAAAAATGAAAGCTACACCTACAAAGAATTGTAAACATGATGATTTGTATGGATTATGCTGTAAAATTCAGGCACACTTAATTTTTGAATTATGAAATGCATCACCACAAATCTCCAACAACTCTTCGATCACGTCAACTCAACGATCTATCCCCTTTAAATTTGGAAAGAAAATATATTGAAACAGGAGGCTTTAGCTTGTAGAAGTCATGTTGTTGGGCTTTTTGAAAGGATAGAAATTTAGTAATCAATACATTTGTGTTTGAAAAGTAACCACAATCATATTTAAAATGTCTTCCCTATTTTAAGTAAAGTAATAGAGGAGTAAAAACTTTTCATGCGGAAACTATTGAACTACACAGAATATACAAATATTTGCAGAAACCACAATCAAATAGAGTAAGCTGAAAGCCACCAGCTTGTGAAATAAGAATACAATGAGAATTAAAGTTTTTTTTATTATTTACAACGAGAAGAAAAAAAACTTTGGCTATTCTGGTCAAATTGCCCACAGCAGCAAATGCATTTTTTTTTTCTTAACGATATGCTGGCTCTGCATCATCAGCCCCTTTGATTCTTTCATAACAGCAAAAAAATCTGGTAGACAAATTATACAGACATGTGAAAACAGAGTAATATATGTAGGGGGCAGTTTGCCAAGATCTCCTCATGGCAAGATCAGTTACTTCGCTTAGACATTCACTTCCTTTCCTTTCCTTTGCCAAAGATCTGATGTAGAAAAAGATGTGATTCTCTAGTTTGTGTTCTTTCGTAGAAAATGCTGTTAGATTTACGTTTCTTAAAAAGCTTCTTGGTAATTCACACTACTATTGAAACCCACTCATCCGTATGCCCTGCAGGAAGCACCACACGTTTTTCTACATACAGCATTAGGCATAACATTTGCATCAGGCATTGCATATTTTCTATTAACAGGAACTGGATCGATAAAGGGTCAATTAAAAAAATAAAGTCAATAAAGTGCGACAGCTAGTAGTAGCGTCCAGGGCATCATTTGTTTTCTAGAACTAACTGATCCTTCACCAAGCTGCTCCTCACTTAGCAGTTTAAAGTGGAAGCACTGGTACACAACTGTTCACTGGACCCATATCATGGGAGTTACTTTCAGCCAGCCCTGCTTTATCGCCAGCAGCACTTCAGCATCCTGGCACTTGAGGTTTGACTTTTCCCATTCTTAGTATGGGCATACGTGTGACAGCACTTAGTGAAGGTGTAAGGCTGAAACTACTGGACTGAATAAGATTGGTCCTCATGGATTGGGGTAAGCCGGCAGGTGGGAGTGTCCAATCCAAATGCGATTTTGGCTTTGTGTGCATGATGGGCAATTATTCTTGATGGAAAGATGTCATCTAGGTTGTCCATGCAAACCTGCATTACAGCTAGAAAGTTTATCAGACGCATACTAATCACAAAGCCTGTTTTCTGTTGTACAGTCCATGGGCTTATTAAATCGGTCTACTTTTACAGTGATGCTTATTGACACCCCTATTTGTGTAAATAATTAAATACTGACACTATGAATAAACGTAGGTAAGAGGGAAGACTTGACAGAAGTAGTTCTGCTTCCCCACGCCTTGGTAGCTGTAAGGAAGCACAGACTCCAGAATTTATAGGTAGTAGATTCGTTAAAAAGTAGTATGGTGTGGATGCCCCACCAGGAGCCTGGTAGTAAACTGCTCAGCCTCCTCCAACTGTTCTCCCTCATGTACACAGACAAGGATGACATGCATAGCACCCCATAAAGAACCATCCATCAGTCCGAGCAGTACCACACACGGGACACAGCGGAAACTAGGACCCAACGGTGGCCTCCGAGGCCTGGTCTGCATACCGGGGTGCCATTTATACACATAAATAACTACACATTCAGAACAATAACTCCTGTTTTCCTACAATAGCTCCGGTGTAAGAGTTATGAGCCTCGTTCTGCTGAACAGGGGAATGGTCTCCAGAAGAATAACACTATTCCCACTGGAACCAGACAGGCATTAGTGCAATTTACAAAATATTTTGACAATGATACATTGATAAGGATCAATGAGCCTCCTCTGGCTTCTCTTATGATCCTTATTCCTGCTGTAATGTTTTCAGAACAAGGCAACATACGGTTTTCTCTGTACACTTGCTCTGCAATTAATAGGCAGGCCTACTGCCCAAGAGGCACTTCAATAATCAGAACATCCCATGCGTCAGAGGTTACTGTAGACCCATAACGCATGCTGTCCTAGTAAGGCACGGTCAAGATCGAAAGGGTTTTCATGTTCAAAAGGACGCGGCCATGATAGAAGGTTGGTATTATCCCATCACAGTCATACGCTGGGCATGGAGCTGTGTGTTCAAGTACAAACTTGGGACTCATTCGAACTCAGTCTGTACGACGGGATCTAGGGCACATTTAATCACATGTGGCATGACGCAATTGTGATCAATTCAATTTCCCTTTTTTACGGTGCAGTTCACACTCACAACTCTAAGTAATATTACTTAGGACACAGCCCAATCAGTCTGGAATTGGGGACTGACCCAATCAGTGGTCTGTGCTTAAAGAAGGCATTCTATATCACTGGTTGCGGTACTGCAATAAAGATACATGAAGGGACATGTGGACATACAAATAGGGCCTCGTTCATATGAAACTCTTCAGGGGGGATGCTGTATCTTAAAAATAGAACTATGTGGTGTAGAATATTCTTTGGATGCTGCATCAGGACGACAGAGGTAAGCATATTGGTTGAGGTATATTTGTAGCTCTTGTTCTACACTCAATAGAAACACTTTAAAAAACATTTGCCATGTAGTCCAAGCGGAGGAAGGCAAAAGGGAAGCATTCCAGTCTTTGTGAGGTAACATAGGCCACATTCCAGTTTCCAGCAGCATCCCATGTGATGGCTTCCAGGGCGTGTTCCAGCCACTGTGACGTCATTCTGAACACATTTACATTGAATCAGACATGTCATACGATGTGATGACATTCCAGACACATTCTAGTAAATGATAAGCGACTCTGGACGCACTCCAGGCTTTGGGATGTAATTCTGGACACATCCCACTTTTTCTGAGGACATTTTGATCACATTCCAGTTTTCGAGCTGTGTCACGCCACACCTTTCAACACCATATCACGAGGGACGCATTCGGGGCAGTTACATGCTTTCAAGAGCATATTTCAGTCACTACGACCTCATTTAAGACACATTAAATAAAGTACGTCATGCAATATCATTTGGGAGGGCATTCCAGATCGTGTGATGTCAGCCAGGACTTTCCACACATTGAAATGCTATTCAGGAAGGATGGCAGGCTTTGTGACGTAATTAAGGATACATTCCATTCTCGTTGATGTAGTTCTAGAAACATTCCAGTCTCGTAATGCGATTCAGGACACATTTTGGCGGTATTTCAGTACAGATTCCACTCCCGTAGGCTTCAGCTCGATTTTCACAGTATTTTTTTCCCTGTAATACCACGTGCTAGTGTTAAAGGGTCATCTTAAATTCCAGGTTGTGGTACTACTCGGGGATTACAACTGACTTGTCCTCTAGGCTCCTACAGAATGGGGAATAACATGCACGTGCAATGTTATTTCACAATTCTGGCCCTTTTACCGGAACAACATCCTCCAGGTTTCTGTCATATTTCTGCCCAAAACGTTATTAAGAGAATCACTTGCAGTGAGGGCCCACGTGCACTGTTATTTCAGACATCTTCACTTTTCTCTGATGACCATGGAATACAACCCCTCGTAAACATTGCTGCCAAGTTTTCCAGGTCTATGTGTAACTGTTTAATCAAGTCCATGTTTTTTTCTTTGAATTCTGAGACTTGTAGTCTTATTTACTCCAGTATACATCAGGGCTGCAAGTCCCAGAACTATAACAAAAAAGCGGACCTGGGAAACTTGACAGGTATGCGTACAACTATAACTGGAAAAGCAATCTAACAGCACATACAATCAATATGCTTGATAATTCCTTATAGGATAGTTTTGACAAAAGTAGTGTCGGATTTCAGGGAAGAGTATTTTTGGAAACAGAACTCGGGTGAGATAGCTAAAAACACACAATCTTCATCCTTCTCCTTTTTTCCAGCATTGTAGCCCATGTCAGAAATCTGGACAGTGGCACTTGAGAGAGAGTTGTGTCTAGATTCCTAAAGACTTTACTAGTATCCATCAGTAGAGCGTTCTTAGAAGCAAAGAACATACAAATATATATATATATATATATATATACAAAAAAATTAGGAGAATTAGCTTGGCGGAGATCTTAAGCTCTCAGACTATGCCCCATGCATATGGCTGTTTAACTTGGAGACAAAGGCCAATTATACACTCATTTTCTAGTGCGTTGTTTAAATTATTAGTAAATGATATGCACTACTATTATTATGGTTGCTAATGTTTTAAATCATTAATCAGCTCTGCAATCCACTGTAATGTAAGTGTCCACTGGCCTGAAGCACCCTAGTGATTGAATGATGGCTATCATGTGTCATCAACACATGCGCCCAACAAATCCAATCTGTCTATCCATAAAAACATACTACCCCCCCCTCTGCTTTCCATGCTTACAACTTTAAAAAATCGGTATGAGGATATGGTGGTATCTCTATTGCTAATTGGTTCAGTTATCTGAAGAATTAATAAACCACCGGAGGTGCAGTAACTCTAAGGGAAAACCTACGAAAAATAGCGGTCTATTTTTCCTTACAAAGTAATATGGAATTGGACAAGAATTTGACAAAAACAAACTCAAGTATGAAGCAAGCCGAATTAATAATTAGGACCGGTGAGCTGGCAACTGTTTAATTTCAAGATTTTAGGTGCTACAGAACTGACAACATTGTAACCTGATGCTCAGAACAAATTCACTCCTTATTAGGGTTAAGACCTTGTGTTGGCTGTTAAATGCGACCAAGGTAGACGTACATTCAATGCCAATGCAGCTTATCGTCCAACCAATTCTAAGTACTCCCTGAAAGAGGATGAAGATGGGAAAACCCCATGTAAAAGTATGACTCTCCCCAAGGTTGGCAAAACTTTCTTCAAACAAACGATGGAGCAAGGAGAAGGTGGCACAGGGCATATTATGGCAAATTAAATATGGCCCAAGGTGTCCAAAGGACTGAGGATTCTTAAAGAGCAAAAGATGAATCTTTTGAGCTTATTACACGAACACTCAAGATCAATTAAACACATTTTCTCTAAATTCCTGGAGACATTGATTCTGAAGCATATAAGCAATTCTACAATTGAAACTTTGTTTTTGTTTTACTGCGCTGAGAGGATTATGCCTGTTGTTTAAGACTTCATTCCCTGAAGCTTGCTTCCATTTTATAAAAACAAATAATTCATGATGAGAGTGTCTTTCGCCATCAGGCAAGAGGAGATTAAAATGTAACTTGAATGTCATGGGGACCAAGGATACAAAGGTACTTCAAGCAAAAAATCACTTTTAAGCTGAGACAACATCAACAATTTGGAGAATGATCATAAGAAATTCAAACGCTGGCTATAAAGTGAAATCACCTGCTCCCTAGAAACTACCCACTCTATTCACCTATCTGCCCGTTGCGCCTCAATGCAATGCATTTTGTTTTTTTCTGTTATTTTGTTTGTAGTCAAACATTATTCTACTTTGATTGAAATGTAGATTTTTGGTCACGTTAAACCAAAAAACACAGAAACACAAATATCCCCAAAAAGGAGCGGGTGACCCAGGCAGAATTAAAGGAATTTTAACAAACCCACAATGGACATTCTATCAAAAATAAGGCTACTTTATTTCACAACACTGTGTGAGATGGTTCCAGAAGAAGGGAGGAATCCAAGGTGGTATGGCTGGAGCAGCACAAAGTTTGAGCAGCTCAAGCAGGTTTCCTTATCACCTGCTGAATAAATGGTGGCATTTCAATTTCATTCTACTGTATTCACAGCCAACTAATTTTGAATTGAAGCCATCCAAACAACTTTATTGTTTATTACTTCATTAGAATGTATTCCTATCCCAAAGAGACCCGAAGCCAGACTCTTTAGTTATCGTTTTATAAGGTAAAGTGGTTATAAGTAGCGTTGTATGGATTTATTACCATGATTTTTTTGTGTTTTTAATTGTATAGTTTCATGGGTGATAAGGCCGAAAAAAAACGTGCCTTGGATTGATTCTGTGGGCAGTGCAGCCATGCACCCGTTGGTACTGATGTTACACTGAGGTATCTGATGTGTTTAAAACCTCTGGAAGGGTCATCCGGAGGCAGGTTCTCCAGGGCTGACGTAGGTGTTAGAAGACTTAGACAACAATGAGCTCAAACGGATTCGGGATCACTTCCCAAGGATGAGGTAAGACTATGTAGGGTCTGTGTCCATTAAACTTTTGGTGCCACGCAATACGTTTATATTATGTAGAGTTGTGGGATTTATGATCAATATACTGAACATGGTATCATGTGTGCCCTGCCTGAAATGAAGCTCAGAATTCAGGTATGAAAAAGCAGCTCTAGCGACTTTTCAGCTCATATTAAAGCATCCGATCTGGATGGAAAGCTCAGTTTGCTAATCCACCACCTATAGTATTTGTTTAAACAGAAACAATTATAAATTAGAGCCTTTGTTCTATGGGTGGGCAAACAGGATAGTTGAGGAACATGTACGCTTATCTGTGATATACCTACCTCTGTGCACACTGCTAACTGCAGGAAGTGTTAAAGTACAAATAGGGCCCGACATGTTATGTATTACTAACACTGTTGACACTTGGTTGAAGTTTTGCAAGTTAAGTGGGATGTTTGTTAAAGCCGGTACCTGGATCTCGGATTAACAAATCTAATGTCAAGATCAAGAGACTGGGTGTACTTTTGAGCACAACCTTAGCTCTAAACCACAGGCTGAGATGCTCCATCATGAACTCGCTCCTTGAGACTAGTGTAGAGGGTCAAATGAGTGTTCTTCAGAATACAGTTCAAGTCTGCATTAAGGAGCGCACTATTCCAGTTGTGGCTATGAAGAGCTAACATGTATAACTGATGGTTGAAGGTCTTTTATTGACACCAAATCTTTAAGGCAAAACCCTTGCATGATGGATTACTTTAAGAGGCAGCTCAAAATGCTTTTCAATTTTAATGAGCCTTTCGACATGAAAGGCAATGACCATTACTATGAGTACAAGCTGTGCAGCCTCTTCTGGGCCTTTTTATAGCTTTAATTGGCGTATGATGTTCTCTGATAGGACAATTCCCAATAATCTATACTTTATTTTCCAACCTTTTACCAAATGGAGATCACTAGCTGTCAAGACGCAATTCACAAGCAGCAATGATGGAAGACTTGATCAGAATAGACAGTAAGGCACTTTATAACACTATGTCTCCTATGGGAAAAAAAGGCACTTCCCTAGTGGTAAAAAAAGACACACATCTGGCTGCAGTGTAATTTCGTAGCTATGAAATCATGCAATGCCCGAGATCTCGGATTGTGAGGGCCATCAAAAGAACATTTAACAAGGTTATTTAGTTCAAATTAGTTACAGGGGTCTAACAATAATCTAAGCATCAACGTGGATGTTCATTTCACAAGGAGGTAGCAGACTGAATGACAGGCCACAACATCACCCGTTTATGGACGGATCATACTTCTTTGGTTGTAATAAAACATAACCTTATTTTCCGCAGGAAAACACACCAAATTGCTTGACATCTACCTTTGTGTTCCTTTCCAGCTGCACCATATCAGTTCCAGATCTATTGTCCGCAGCAAAGGCCCTCCAGATATCTCAAAAACACTTTCCAAAGTTGGATACATCCCAAAAAGACTCTAAGGTCATGAATCCTGTGGCTGTGGAAATCATTCTCAGACAATAGAACCACAAGGAAGCAAAAAGTAAAAACCCAATAAAGGCAAACATTTTTGTTCTTAATAAAAATAGGTTTGTGGCCAGTTGATCACCAGCCATGTTCGATATACACTAGGAGTGACTCCTGAGGGTTGCATGTGTACTAGATTCAAATCAGTTCATTGCTTTCTGTTGCTTTATCTAATCTCTGGTCTCTTTGCAGTGGCACGTTGTCTTAATTCCACCTCATCATCTTCATCCTTAAGATAAAAGAAAGAAAATCATTTGTTAGATGAGGTCTCACAGATTCTCCGTCCCCCCCACCCCATGCGTGTTATTAACCTACAAAATGACCAGAATCCATTCTTAGGACATATTTTGACAACTCACTGCCATAAGTGGTAACTTGAGAGATTATCTTTTTTGCAAGTAAAGTATCAAGGTTTCTTTATGTCTTTAATTAACCAAAACTGTTTATTGCCTGTAAATAAGACATGTCCGTACTCTCTTCTGAGTGATCTGAATTCCGCCTGGTTGTCACATTTTATAAAATCGCTTCGAATGGTCATTCAAATTGTAAGTGACTAGCATAATTGTGCTCCATATTTTAAATATCCATAAAAAAACCAATGTAGAAAGTTTCTTATCGCATGTGCCTTTGCTCCAAGGTGTAAGAACCTGGCCTGATGAGCGGAGCCCATTGGTTAAACATCTCCAACAAGGATTTCTAACTTGATCACCTCCAGATCACACAGGATCTTTACAGCTAACATACCTTTCAAAGCAGTGAGGATCTCCATCCAAAATTATAAAATTACCAGAGAATACACCCAAATGCGCATCAGCAACTCACAATGATCTGGAAAAGTAACAGTAAGGCCTTTTTGGGCGAACCTCTACATAACCTTAGAAAATACGATCTCAAACAGAACACAAATTGATGATGGCTGACAATTCAACTGTTCTTCTGATATTTCCATAGGTATATTTCTCAATCAGTATCCTACACCCATCGTCATTTTTTCCACAAAGACACCCTAAAAGGATTCATCAGAGATGTTTATATGATGGTGGATTTAAATGGTCTTTCAAATTGGATTGTTTTAATGCATCTAGCTTGATTTTGGGATGAAATGTCCAATAGCATAACTGGAATTGTTGTAGCCTTTCCTTGTCATCTAGACCAAATTCATTTTACACCGTTTGAACGGCTTGATTCAACTAGATGCGCATGTCTTGAAGCCAAATTAAGCAATTGCACTCTGTTCTGCTTATGACCAACATAGTATTACCATAAAACAAATGGTGTATCAAGGTATAGGGAGAGGGGATATTCACTTGATCTCAAGTGATTTCTATGCCCATGTCTCATCCTGATTGCTAGTAGGTCCTTTACTTCAAGCAATGATTTTGTAATTGAGTTAATAATGTATATGTTGATGGTGAAGACCGTCTTCTGAGATGCAAAAGGGCATGCCAGACTGTCCCCACACAGTCTATCTGATTGTCTTTGCCCCTCCTGATAGTAATACACCACAAGATTGCCATATATATGGAAGTTTCTTAATGTTACTTAGGGAAAACTCGATTTTCTTCGAGATCTGCATAGGTTTGTCTTAAAATAAACTCCAATTATTTCCTAAAGAGCTCTTTTTTCCACTTTCACCCAATTCAACACAGAGGTTTTGACAATTTCACGAGTGCTTTTGTATCTCAGTAAGCTTTGCCAGATAATTTAATTTGTTGTTTAATGTTTCTTTGGACAAGATATTTTATGTGATCTCAAATTGTTCTCCCTTCTATTTGACATTAATACATTTTTGAGCTGTGACACAACAGTATTCTAGGGGCTGCATTGAGTTAAACATCAAAAGCCCATGACCAAATGCTAAGGTCTCTAAGGATTCACCCAAGAATCTCCAGTCAATTATGTTAAATGCTTTTTCAGTGTTCCAGATGTTTCCAATCAAGCTTAACCTTGTATAGCAGTTTCAACTTATATTTTCAAATCTTTGACATGCTTTCACCCTTATACCCTGACCAAAGTTGCCTAATTTGATACTAGCTTATCAAGCTGTCTGGATAGGAATTGGAGAAAAGCCTAGTCTCTAGACCAGGCTTCTCCAACAAGTAGGCCGTGAGCTACTGATAGCTTTGCAGATACCTGCAAATAGCTCTCTTGTGCGCCTCAGAGCATATTAAATTAGAAGCTTTTGGTTAGTTAAATTAATATATGTATGCCAAAATAGAAAAACATGTGTTTGAGACTGTAATGCGTGTATTATCAGAACTCATAACTTGATGTTTGTTCTATGAACAATTGGTGAATTTCGAAATTATATTTAAAGCTGATAATAGAGTGATAACTTGTGCAGTGTTGGGAAGACTTAATACTTGTTTTATTACCTTGGTGTCAGGAGTATTACAGCTACGGCTGTTTTGACTTATCCATGTAAGGCATTCCAAATTAATACAATCTTTTTCCAATACTGCTGGCAACCCTGCCTGATGCACGGAGGTAACCACTGCTGACAATCTTGCATGGAGTGGCCACTAATGTAATCTTGTCTGATGTCACTATTACAATACTAATAATATTAGTAGCTCGGGATGATTTGGTTTGATAAGTAGCTCTTTTACATAAATGGTTGGAGACCCCTGGTCTAAATGATTACACTAAGGAGGGCTATCAGTTTACATGAAAACACTTCTCTGGATAGTTTCCATGATTCTGAATAAAAATGACAGTTGCATCTACTACCGTAAACAAGATATTACTGTATACTGACAAATATTTATTTAGAGGCAAATGTCCTGTATTGATATGTTTGATTTAGTGAGTTTGCAGGTTTTAATCACACAAATATTTGAGAAGTTGTTCTAAGAGCTTGACTTGCTTCCTGGAAATAAAAAAGGAAACTGTTTTTAAGGTAACTTTTTTGTTTCAAAAAGCTTGTCTACTTAGTACATACATTGATAAATACTCAGAAATGCAATATATTTTTGTTCATTGTTTAATATTTTACTCATTGTTTAAGATTTTACTGTTTTTTTTAAAGGCTGAATTTACACACACTTTTTTAAAAATCTTAGACTCAAATACTTTGCTAAGATTTTTGGTTTTACTGCTATGTAATCAAAGGTTATTTTCAGTTTAAATAGTGAGATTTCTGCTTTGTTAGTGACACTTTAAGTTCAACTTGACATTCATAAGTTTCCCACAAATCTTCTGTAAGTCATTCGCTTTGGGTTTGCCTTCAAAAGCTACTTATTAAAATCTAAGCACTTTGCTTTTTTACAACAGTCCCGTGCTATTACCATGTCCCAAGTAAACACTTTACATTGTGCCAGATATCGTTTAAGGAAGTTTTTACTGTGTGTGATTAGGCTTGTAAAATTCTTCTAATGAAGAAATTTCTATCCGAGCTATCAGGTCTCTAGTGAAGGCTGCTGGAAACCTTAAAAGCAAAAGTTTATGCTGTCTGTGCAATAACATCAATATAGCACATGGCAGACTGTTGTCTGACAGTGTGGTAGTGCCTATGTCTGATGTTATTTCTTGACCTCCGATATTGGCACTCACTGTATATCCTTTTCTCTTAATCCTTCAGCAGTCACTGGGCAGTATCGATGGTTGATACTGTAATTTAGCACCTGCATACAATGTACTACTAAACTCCAAACTGATGACCAAGTTGCTACCTTTGTGCATTTGCATCTCGAATGTCACAATTCCTACAGGAAGTGGTGGTAGGATGAGTTTGCAAATACAGCAAAGTCAATGTCTAGTTACAAGTATTGATTTATTTATATAAAAAAAAAAAAAGCTGCTTATCTTCTGTACCAATGTTTGTGATGGATACGTTATCTTCCTGAAAACTCTATCTTATGAGTTTCCTCCAGGCACCAGACTGGATCTGGAAGCATCTTCCTCAAAAATATCTCTCCACCGTTGCCAGGTAGAACCATGCAGCCTTAGCTGCGACGTCCCATGCTGGATTTGATGACAATGAAGAATATAAGGCAATAGCTTTTTCTCTGCTGTCAGTTTCTGGCACTTTTTCTGTACTCAATCGTGGCGTGAGGACCGGAAGCAATAGAGCATCAATGACACCGACAAATACAACACAAAATGTTTGCATACCTTGGGGTCTTTTTAAACAAGGCACTAACTCATCACTGAAGAGGGAGTGTAGTGAGGAATGTGAAGGAAGATAATGTAACCCCTAGAAATATCATTACTGAAGGTAAGTAACTTTTTGTTCTGATAGACACTTCTTCCGGCAGATTCTTCACTTTTTGAATAAGTCCCACATCAATAACTCTTGGGAGGTGGGATGAAGCAGTGCTGTTTAACCAAGATGTCCTGCAACACAGCCCTGGCAAAGAAAGTGCCACTACCTGTTTGGAGTGTGAGGCAGTCATGGTTATCAAAAATATATAAGGATGAATACATGGTCACTCGACAGATGTCAACAACCGAGAAGCCTCTAGTGAGCATTGGGTAAGAAGGCATGGCCATAGAGTGGGGGGGGGGCAGTGGGGGGAGACAAATGCCCACTTGAGGGCCTTTCTGGGCTAAATCATAGCAGATTTTAATGAAAAGGATAACCCAAAGAATAACTCGATGTGAGTTTGTGCATTTGGTCACTACTTTGCCTTCCCTGGCTCTAGCAAAGCACACAAGAGCTGATCATCCATTATGTCCTGTTGCATACAGTCTGACCCCAGCAGTTTAGTCTATATAGCCTCTCCTCCACCTTGGTGGAATGAGGAATGGGGAAGAAAGATGACCTATATCCAAACTAGATACCACTTTTGGTAGAAAAGATGGGCAGATAAGAAGACGAAGAACCAACTTATCCACGTACAGTACCATGAATGCTGGTCAAATAGAGAGTGCCTGAGGTTCTTTGACCTCTACGAGCTGAAGTCTTTACACCAAGACAGTCTTCAGAATGAGAAGCCAAAAAGCAAACCTGTACATTGCCTTGAACAGGCATGCCATGATGAAAACAACACAACATTCAAATCTTAAAATCTCACGGAGGAAAACTGAATGGAGAGTGAAGAAACCAACACAGTAAAGCCATCATAAAACCTGCCACTTGTGACGACTTAATCAGAGAAGACTGGTCAGGAAAACGGATGAAAGTGGACAGGGGCAGTCAAATAACCTTACACAATAGCCTTGGTCAGGCACTGCTGGAAAGGCAGGGCTGAAATGGGTACAGACGTTTTGACTCACACCAATGGACAAATCTGTTCCAGTGACAGACAAAATGATGTTTGCATTCTCAAATGGAAAGCAGAATGACTCTTTGGCACCACTCAGTCTCCACACATGAATCAGCAGCATTTGTGTTTAAGGATTGGATGAAGGACCTGACCATATTCCTGGAAAAGCAGGTTCATTCTGTTCAGAACAGAAGGACAGAGCAGAGTACTGAGTTACAACACATCAGTGAACCAAATTCTCCTCATTCAGTCCGGGCGATCAGGGTCAAATCTGCTTGATCTCCACACATCTTCTAATGCAAGCATTGTGTGAGCTATGGATCCATTCAGAGTGAATTGAATAGCACAACATCGAAGACACTTTTTGTTCTGAGGCGTGGCAAAGAAATCACACGGACACACACATCTGGAAAGAATTATTTTGATCACCCTTCTAAGAAGTTTACACTTATGGTCCTTCAAGCAAATCAGACTCCTATCAATCGCTTGCACATTTAGAGTGCTCGCAAGGTGTGCTGCTACCCAGAAAATGCTTTGCCACTGGCTCCACTGCCACAGCCAAATTGCCTCTCAACACAGAGTCCACTGTCAGAATGAACTTGATTTACACTCCCAGAGATGGAAGGAAGACAACCCGCAGCTCCAAAACAAGTATGGGTAGGCACTGCTCAGACATGGACCACAGTCTTCATGGTTGCCTGCAACTGCGGAGGACTGAGGGGATGACCCACCAACAGACTGGAGTGTCACATCAAAAAGTGCAGATCTGGGATAGCAGAGTCAAAGATCTGCACCAGGGCCGAGAGACTGCCCTAATGGTGGAGTCACTACTTCCTTAGGCAACCTATGAAGGGCTCTCATCCACCCCCTGGGGTGCAGCATTAACAGGATGCATGAAGCCAGCAAGTCTAGAACTTGCTGAACTTGGACTGGTGTGTGAACCAGAAACCTTGGAATCAAATACTGAATATCTGCAAGCCTCTGAGAAGGAAATAACTGCTTAATGGTGGTAACTAGCAGGCAGCTAGGAATGTCAAACTGCGTAGAAGATGGGTCCTAAGGGTGTTGACCCTGAATCCCAGTCCTGAAGAAGAGCGATGGTGCACCAAAAATGTTCTGCAACCAAAATGAGACCCTCCCTTCAGCAGCCAGTTGTCCAAGTACAGAAAAAGATGGACACCTGACCTCTAAAAAAAAGCCATTCTATGGCCATTATCTTGAATACTCGCTGAGTTGTCAGTCCAAACGGCAAAACCACAAACTGGTAGTGCTGAGAACCCACACAAAACCCCAGGTACTGCCTGGTGGATTGGCAGTTGAATATTGGTGTCTGAAAGTGCTGCTACACCAACAAATCTCCCCCTTTGAGGGATAACTAAGCCAGAATACGCTAAGCCCAGTTTGTGTGCCATTGCACAGCTGTTCTAGAAGGGTAACAGAGTGGAGTCGGCCTTATCTCATAAAAGGTGCTCACCATCAATGAGTGTATCCAGAAGTGTCATTTAAACATCACCCAAGAATGCGATGGAACATGTCAACGCGTAGTGATACAGTGTGATGACTGTGCTTGTGTAGGGCCAGGGTATCCAGGACAGACTTCAGGATCAGTTTGGAACATTCAAACTCTTGTTGACTAAATCACAAAAGGTTTCTTCATGTGCTGATTTAGTCCGTTTTTCTAGCTCCCGCAGGTAGGGTTCCCAACTAAACTGGTTTTTATCCGTGTCACTGGTATTTTAATGTCCCAACCAGTAAAAAAAAAAAAAACACGATAAATACTTAAAGCTGGTAGTTATTCCTCTTATCACTACACACTTTAAACAGTAAATATGAGAAGAAAGAACTTTAAATTGTGTATTAGAGCTGCTTTAATGATCTCTGACGGAGACAGAGAGGCCATGCTAAAACTGAATACAGATGAATTTCTATAAAGTTCTATTTAAGTATCATGTCCAGGCCTTTGCAGTATCTTAAAACATGAAAAACCGTGAAAAATGGGTGCCATTTTTCGCTGGAAAAGATGGCAAATCTACCGACAGGACATGGACATAGCGCCCCAAAAAACACATGGTATTCCCAGTGCAAAGGGTAAAGCTGCTGGAAACATAGACTTTGCACCCCATAGAGTACAGATTCCTGGACTCCCGTTCTGAATGCACAGTCGTAAAGGCACTTTGGGCTTAATTCTGCATATGTAGCTAGTAGCTGGAGAGGGGAGTGAAGACAAAAATGTTGGATCACGTAGAGGAGACCTTTACTGTCTAGCAATTTGTCAGTGGACTGTTGGGCTGAGAAGAGCTTTTGCCCAGACAGCCAGACAGCTTCTAACAATGCCTTTTTGAAAGGTACCAGGGACTCTGAGACTGTAGAGGAACAGTGTAATATTTCTATCAAAATGTTGAGACTTGGCTTCATTGGTGAGTAAAATCAACTCAAGTGGTTTGCTGCTTTTTGTACCACTGTTGTGAACAAAGACGCTTCCTCTGAAAGAGAACCGGGGGTAAGGGATGTCCCCTTCTGGGAATGCACTCCGACCACTTGCATTCTGCAAGTTCAAGAAGAAGCCAACATCCGTACTGTAAGAGGGAAGAAGGATGTCTGACTCCCGATCATTGACCAGACCCAAAGAGTTCCACCATACCCTAGGGCCCCAGGGCGGTACTGTGCCAAAGGCAGATAATCTAAACGGACCCAGTCTTTTCTTTTGCTGGTAGGTTCTTGCCCATTGACTCTGAGGGTTTCGAATGAGGTATCGCTTTCAGTGCAGGTGGCGTTGTTGGTGACATTATTACTGGTGTCATAGGTAGCACCGAACGAACAAGTTACTTACCTTCGGTAACGATATATCTGTAAGAGACATATATTAGTTATGGATTCCTTACCTTAGAATTACCCCCAGGCGTCAGACTGGATCCGGAGAATTTTTCTTCAGCAGTACCCCTGGGGGTCAGTAGGTGGCGTCGGTCGACTCCGCGTTCGTCGTTGACGTCGTGATCGCTGGAATGACGTTGCGGTATCTACTTAGACGCCGCGCCTGCGCGCTGTCAGTTCTTTACACGACATTCCACGCCAGAAGCGCAGAGCCATGCAAGACACTGACCACTGGTGCTCAAAACTAGGGCCCTGAAAGGGAGTCCCTTACTCTAGAAGTCAGTTCGCAGAACGGGGAGGATGGGTGGGGCGGTAAGGAATCCATAACTAATATATGTCTCTTACAGATATATCGTTACCGAAGGTAATTAACTTGTTCATCTGAAAGACACTATTAGTTATGGATTCCTTACCTCAGAATAGATACCCCAGCAATACCAACCCCGGAGGTGGGTCTGCGAACCAAGTTCACACCAAAAAGTCCTGGAGAACGGAGCGGCTAAAGAAGCCGTCTCTCCGGACTTGGCTGTCCAGGCAGTAATGTTTAGTGAACGTGTGCAGTGAAGCCCACGTAGCTGCCTGGCAGATGTCATGAAGGGGGACTCCACGTCCCAAAGCAGTAGTGGCTGCCGTCGCCCTGGTGGAGTGGGAGCGCAACCCTACTGGAAGTTCCTTTTTCGCCAAGGAATAACAAATTTTAATGTAAAGAACGACCCATCAAGAGATGGTTCATTTATGCACGGCCCGACCTTTCTTGGCGCCCACATAGCCAACAAAGGGCTGATCACCAGAATTGTCTTGTGCGATCCAGATAAAATGAAAGCGCACGTTTTGGATCCAGACGGTGGAGCCTCTCCTCCTCTTTAGAAGGATGCGGGGGCGGGAAGAAGGTGGGCAAAGTGATGGTCTGTCCTATGTGGAAAGAGGTAACCACTTTGGGAAGAAAAGAGGGTCTAGTGCGAAGGACAACCTTGTCTGGATGAACAGCCAGGAAAGGAGGTTTAGAAAAAAGAGCCTGAAGCTCACTCACCCTGCGAGCAGAGGTGATGGCAACCAAAAAGGCAGTTTTGAGTGTCAATAGTCTGAGGGGACAATTATGTAGCGGCTCGAAAGGAGCGCACATAAGGTTGCTCAGAACAAGATTCAAGTCCCACTGGGGCATTACGAAAGGAATAGGAGGAAACTGGTGA
Organism: Calotriton arnoldi; assembly: GCA_963921515.1. Lineage (NCBI taxonomy): Eukaryota > Metazoa > Chordata > Amphibia > Caudata > Salamandridae > Calotriton > Calotriton arnoldi. The sequence goes on from CAWUFW010004331.1 coordinate 571,672, forward strand.
GTAATGCCCTTAAGGAAGCGATTTACAATAGGGGACTTGAAAAGAGAAGGCTGATCAGGGAGGCGAAGAAAGGCTGAAATGGCCGAAAGATAGCCTTTAAGAGTGCCCAGAGCAGAGCTCTGCTGGGCCAAAGAAAGAATGAAGAGGAGAACTTCTGAAAGAGGGGCAGAAAGGGGATCCACAGCCTTTGCTGTGCACCATGCCACAAAATTTGTTCCATCTACAGGCGTATACCGTTTTGGTGGAAGGATGCCTGGCTGCCAAGATAACGTTACAGACTTCGGGAGGAAGGTCGAAAGCTGTCAACTGTCGCCGCTCAATCTCCACGCAAGGAGGTGGAGACTGGACAGGTTCAGGTGCAGGATCGTCCCCTGCTGCTGCGACAGAAGATCCTCCTGAAGAGGCAGTCTGATTGGAGGATCAATGGCCATTTTCAAGAGCTTGGGATACAAGACTCTTCGTGCCCAGTCCGGAGCCACAAGAATGACTAGGGCCCGGTCGCGTTTGATCTTCTTCAGCACTCCGGGCAGAAGTGGTATAGGCGGAAAGGCGTATAGAAGACCGCAACTCCACTCGCGACGAAAAGCGTCGCCGAGCGAGTGCTGCCTTGGAAATTCCAACGCACAGAACTGCTGACATTGCGCGTTCTCTTCGGTGGCGAATAGATCTAACCAAGGCTCTCCCCACTGCTGAAAGAGACCTTGCACCACCTCCGAGTGAAGACGCCATTCGTGATCCATCATGCACCGGCAGCTGAGTTCGTCCGCCCTGGCGTTCAGGGAACCCGCCAGGTGTTGAACCACCAGGGACATGCCCTGATGTTCCAGCCACTTCCAGAGACGAAGTGCCTCTTGACAAAGGGTCCACCATCAAACCCCGCCCTGTTTGTTTCAATACCACATGGCGGTGGTGTTGTCCGTGAACACCTGCATTACTCTTCCTTTGACAGAAGGAAGGAATGCCCTCAGTGCTAGACAAATCGTCTAGAGCTCCAGTAGGTTGATGTGGAGCCCGGACTCCGCTGAAGACCAGAGGCCTCTGATCTCTGCTTCTCCCATGTGGCCGCCCCACCCCAGAAGTGATGCATCTGTCACCACTGTGAATTCTGGTTGGGTAAGGGAGAGAGATTTGCTGTTGACCCAATCCTGGTTTGTTAGCCACCACTGCAATTGGTGTGCAGTGCCCTCCGAGATCTGGACGCAATCGGAAAGATTCCCCTGATGCTGTGCCCACTGGAACTTCGGGTCCCACTGCAGAGCCCGCATATGCCACCTGGCATAGTCCACCAGCAGGATGCAGGAGGCCATGAGGCCCGAAGCCTCAGGGTCATTCTGACCGAAACCCGGGATAGAGGCTGAAAGATCGGAATCATAGCCTGATTATCCCGGACTTGCTGTTCGGGAGGATAAGCTCGAACCTGCGCTGTGTCCAGAACCGCCCCGATGAAAAGGAGCTTGTGAGAGGGAATCAGGTGTGAATTCGGCACGTTGATAGTAAACCCCAGCGAATGCAGGAGGTCCGCCCTAGTCTGGAGGTGGGAGACGACAGCCTGGGGCGAACTCGCCTTCAACAGCCAGTCGTCGAGATAGGGGAAGACTGGAACCCCTGATCTGCGCAGATGAGCTGCGACCACCGCCGTCAATTTCGTGAACACCCGAGGGGCGCTGGTAAGGCCAAAGGGGAGCACGGTGAACTGAAAATGTTCATGGCCTACAGTGAACTGTAAGTAACGCAGGTGGGGAGGCAGGACGGGGATGTGAAAATAGGCGTCCTGCAAGTCCAACGCTACCATCCAGTCTCCAGGGTCGAGGGCAGACAGGACCTGAGCCAATGTCAACATTTTGAACGTCTCCTTCCGGAGGAGGCAGCTGACGTCCTGAGATCCAAGATAGGACGCAGGCATTTGTCCTTCTTGGGTACCAGGAAGTAGTGGGAGTAACAACCACGACCTACTTCTGGCACAGGGACTCACTCGATGGCTCCCTTGGCCAAGAGAGCCGTAACTTCCTGACGGAGAAGGACCAAGTGATCCTCCGACATGCGATGGAAAGCAGGTGGCATGGAGGGAGGGGTAGTCTTGAAGGGGAGGGAGTAGCCCCTTCGGACTATCTGCAAAACCCACCTGTCCGACATGATGTTGAGCCAGTGGGGGAGCTGATGGCGAATCCTGCCGCCCACTGGCAACTGGTGGCCCTGAAAAGTCGGACTAGGAGGGTTTGGAGGCTGCTGCAGAGGGGGCACTGGTGGACTGGCCCGCCCGCTGGCCCCCAGACCCACGACGCTGGGTCCCACGTCCCTGGCCGCGCAGAGGCTGGGTAGCTTGCGCAGGCCTGTGGCTCCGGGCGGAACGTGGTGGGGCACCCCTTTCGTAGCCACGAAAGGGGCAAAAAGCAGACTGCGCGGGGCGAGAGGTGGTAGCAAGGCCCAAGGATCTGGCCGTAGCCCTGGAATCCTTAAAGCACTCAAGCGCGTTGTCCGCTTTGTCACCAAACAAGCGACGGCCATCAAAGGGCATGTCCAAAAGAGTAGATTGGACATCACCCGAAAAGCCAGTGGACCTCAGCCAGGCATAGCGTCTCAGGGCTACCGACGTTGAAATCGTCCTGCCTAGCGAGTCGGCAGTGTCCAGCCCACATCGTATGGCGAACTTCGCTGCATCTCTACCCTCAGCAACTGCACGGGAGACCACGGCCTGGGCCTCATCCTGGCACTGTGGCTGCACCTGCGTGACCGTGCCCCACACAGAGTGGGTGTAACAGCCCAAGAGACATGCTGTGTTCACCGACTGCAGTCCTAAGCAGGCGGAAGAAAACATCTTCTTCCCAAGGTGATCCAGCTTCTTGGATTCCCTATCAGGTGGAGCAGTAGGGAATGCGCCCTTGGAAGTTGAGGCTTGGACCACCAAGCTCTCGGGGTTAGGGTGTTGGGAGAGGAAAATGGGGTCGCCCGGGCGGTGGTGTCGGGCAATCATCCTATCCACGGGGGCCCCTGTGCTGGGCTTGGACCAAGTGCCCAGAAGGATGTCCGTGAGGGCCTCACTGAATGGCAGCAGGGGCTCCGAAGAGGCCGCTGCCGGTTGAAGCACCTCAGTCAGGAAGTTAGTCCTGACCGCCACCGTAGGAAGCTCAAGGTTCAAGGCCTCAGCCGCCCTACGCAACACCACAGTGTAAGAGGCTCCCTCCTCCGTAGCCACGGTAGGGGGAGAAAGCATGCCAAGGTCTGGAGAAGTGTCCAGACCACTGGCCTCACCCAACTCCACTCTCCAGTCCGGTTTTTCCAACTGGTCTGCCAGAGGGTCCACAGACCCCCCCAGTCCTCCTCACCCTCCTCTGGTTGCCACTCAGGGCGATGGGGAACACCAGGGTAGAACAGAGGTACAAAAGTACCGGTCGGCGCAGTACCGGTGTCGGTCGACGCCGGTCCGGCTCTGTGTCCATGTCGAGGGGGAGGCTGGGGTCGACGTCGGTTGGGGACACAACTGGGGGCGGAGGTGTCGCCAATGGATTCGGCGCCAGAGGAGGTGTCGTAAGGTTGAACGGCGCCGATCCGGATCCAGGCCTGGCTCCCTGGGGGCCCTGAGGCGCCGGGGCCGAAGCCGCCGGCATCGAAGGCCTAGAACCCCCAACCGAGTCTGCGGGGCCCGAAGGCGAGCCGGCGGAGTCGGGCTGCCCAAAGATGGAGTGGAGGGCTTCGTGAAAACTACGAAGTTGGATAGGGGTCGCTATGGCTCCCGGGAAGGGAGGGAAGCTCGGAGTCGACCCAACAGGCTCTGTGGGCGGAGCCGGAAGACTACCTTCCGCATCCCGCGTCGGCCGACGGACGGGGAGAACGCGAAGAGCGACGGTGCTTCTTCGCCTTTTATTTGTGCTTCGACTTACCCGAAGACGAAGACTTCGAAGAGGAGTGATGGTGGTGGCTCCGCGACCGGTCCTGCGACCTCCCTCTCGACCGGGACCTCGAGCAGCGCGGAGCCGACTGCCGGGCCTCCAGAAGCTTTTGGGACCGCTCCCGCAAAGACTTCGGATTCATGGCCCGACAGTCGGAGCACGACTTCGGGTCATGGTTGCGCTCCAAGCACCATAGGCACACAAGGTGCGGATCTGTAACCGACATCAACTTGTGACACGAGCCACAAGGTTTGAAGCTGGTGACTCCTGGTGACATCCCTGTGCACCAGGAGTCGAACGACTCGAAAAAGATGTCGACAAAAGTCGAAAAAAGACAGTCAAAAAGTGACTAGAGGTACCGCTCTCTCCGGACCAGCGCTGGCTGGGGCAGAAAAAGAAAGAACTGACGTCAGCGCGCAGGGGCGGCATCTAAGTAGATACCTCGATGTCATTCCGGCGATCACGACGCCAACGATAAACGCGGAGTTGACCGACGCCACCTACCGACACGCAGGGGTACTGCTGAAGAAAAATTCTACGGATCCAGTCTGACGCCTGGGGGTAATTCTAAGGTAAGGAATCCATAACTAATAGTCTCTTTCAGATATATTGTTTTTTGAGCTTTGGAGGATACTGGCTTTGTCAAAGTGACACAATCCACTGTGGAGGCACGGAGTTGGAGGTGTCCGGTCGAAGCTTCCGGAATTGCCAAACCTGGCTCACATTCAGGAGTGGCTCAGAGAATACAGAGGCCATCCTAAAGATGTCTACCATATCCAGCAGGAATGCATCAACCCTGCTTGGTTTCGTCCAACTGAGTCAGAAAGTCTGCCTTCATCTATTTCATTTTCTGAATCGTCTTTGAATACGGGGAAGCGTTCAGCAACAGGGAAGGGCATGGGGCTCCAAATGGTCCAGGGATCAAGAATGCTTCCTTATGGAATTGGTCCCACTTTCTATGGTTCTTTTTGGATTTTTTGTGGGAAGATCTTTTTAGGGGTCATTCCCTTTTGTGGCAATTATGTAAGGGGAATGCTTCAGGGTGCCCCTGTGGGCTTTGGCAAAATAAATAGTTTGGCTTCTTGTTTCCTGATGGCCTCTGGATACATTAATGAACTGGGGTTGAAAACCAAGCCATTATGCTCAGAGCAGAGATACCACATGTCTTGTGTGTCTGCAAAGACATCATCTTGAAGTATCTGCAAAAGAGGTAGAAAACCATGACATTTTTAGGGTAGACATTTGATGTAGTCGCAGTCGAAAAACTGAGAATCTCATCGGTGAAGTACTGGCAACAGCTCCGGACCTGCCTTGATGACGCATGGAAAAAAACAGGAAATTACTTCAATTTGCCAGTCAGTGCTTTATATACCCTGAAGTCACATCACATCAGAAGCAGGTGAGGTCGTGGTTGCATGGCCTGACTATCTGGAAAGCTGCTGCTGGGGAAAATGTTTTGAGATCTAGTCTGGGCCTGGAGTAGTCATAAGGTGAAGAATCTGCAGGAAGATATATTCAACAGAAACAAGAAGATAGGGCAGCAACATGGCATTCAAAAAACAAACCAGAAGGTTATACCACCCACAGTGTGATAGTACACATAAAATAGGGGCTTATGGACAATGCTATTCTATGAAATGAAGATTTACAGTCTTTAGCTATTTGCAGAGTTATTCCCATCTTTTTCATGTATTGCTGCAGCATTTCTCAAAGGACAAAGGTGTAAGAATAATGCAAATGTATCAAGCCTTCTCTGAATTGTCTGACCTTTGTTTCGGTGGCCTTCTGCGCATTAAGATACTACTAACTATGTGGTTGAAAATCTAAAAACACTACTTTAAGTCCATGAAGGTTTTAAACATTTAAAAAAAACAGTAACCAAAATGGAACTAGGAATTGCGGGATACTGGAAATGGGAGCCACAAAATTAAGTGTCAGTGTTCATTTAAAGGTTTCATCAGAGATCCAGTATTGAGTGAACATAGGTTGCTGGACAAAGTTCAAGGGGAAACTAGTACTACCAGAGGACGTACTAGTGCTGGGGTGTTAAGAGTTATTACCCAATGAAGGTACTCAAGGGTTATGATATTCAATTGGTGAAGGCAAAAATAACCCTCATTCCTCCACTTCCCATTAGGAACTGGGATTTAGAGCTAGGTCCAACTGTACCTTGAAACTGCACCTTAAGGCCTGGAGAGATGGTTCAAATGTTTACAGAATCAACTTAATGCACCACAGCCACTGGACCTCTACCCTAAAGGCTAGGATTAAAAAGAAAATCCTCCAATGCTCCTTCATGGGAAGGGGTGGGGCAGACTCCCACTAAGTCATGGCTGAAATGGTTGGGTATTAGTGATGCAGGCTCACCATATTCAAAGATATCTAGTTTATTCCTAGATTCAAAATTACACTTTTCCCTTGCCCGACTAAACAAAATAGCTTCCGTTTTTTTTACTCAGAATTTTTTTTATAATCAAGAGAGATAAAATGCATGTTTAGCATAGAGTATTACTCACACTGTCAGAGACCAGCAGGTCTTCACTTGGATTACTGAGAAAATTAACATAATCCTCTCTCGGCGAATCTGCGTTTTCTTCCTCTTCATACTCTGTCTGGTAGTCTGACTCGTCTAGCGAGGGGAAAGAAAAACGTGTTTCATCAGTATGGCTTGCATTTTGTAACAACAAAAAAAGCCTGATCACTTATGCTCCTGTTTTACATTTAAAATGTAAGCAGAGACCCATCAACATTCATGGGTCGTCAATACATAAAGCCCAAAGATGATTCAAATGAAGACCATAGGTATGCAGCATTTTTACAGGTCACTGAAAAGGTATAAGCATTTCAAAAAGAATATTGTTACTGTGCAAATTCTTCTTTTCTTCTTCCTATTGAATTCCTATAAAATAGTACTTTTTTTCCTGTTTCTTTCTCATAAACCTGTAATTTTAAAGCATTCTTTACTCCCTTTACTATTGCCAGGGTACCTAGGAATATGTTGCAATGCAGAGCACGGTTGGCTGAAGTCTCTTGCTCAAAAGGCTATTTACATGGCATAGTAGGTTTGTGAAAGCAATTTATGTGGCAAATTCTGTGGTAAGTGCAAGTTATTATCTCAATTGCACACACTGCGAGACTGCTATACCCAGGGACTATACACATTCAGAAGACATCATACACATTATCACTAGCAAAATAATTAGTGTTGATTTGCATTGGAGGAACATGTTACTTACCTTTGGTAACACAGTTTCTAGTAGAGACTTTGGGTCTGATTTGGATCTTGGCAGACGGGTTATTCGGTCACAAAAGTGACGGATATCCTATCTGCCGAAATATAAATCCCATAGGATATAAAGGGATTTATATTTTGGCGGATGGGATATCCGTCACCGTTGTGACGGAATAACCCATTTGCCAAGATCTAAATCAGGCCCTTTATCTAGGCGCAGATTCCTCACCTTTTTTAATATTCCCCAGGAGTCTGACTGTATCCGGAAACGTTTCAGCATACTTCTGTGCGCCAGAAAGTGGCCTCTTGCGGATACGCACAGACGCCGGTGCGCTCCGGATACGATGTACGGGGTCTATATAGGTACCACTCAAGCGCGTGGATGTCATTTGCTTTCAAGACTGTGGACGCGCCCCCAGACGCAGATGCCCAAAAGCAAATTGGTACACAGTGAGCAGGTTCCTAGGCTTGGCTTGACTATCTGTGAAGCGGCTCGAACAGAGTGCACATCAGATAAGTCAGGACAAGATTAAAGTCCCACTGGGGCTTCACAAAAAGAGAAGAGGGAAGCATATGTTGTCGCTCTTTCAAAAGTCGCATCACCATTGGTGACTTAAACATTGAGAGCTTATCTGGCAACCGTAAGAAGGCTGAAAGGTTACGATAACCCTTAACTGTACCCAAAGTAAAGCCTCACTGGGCAAAATACAGAACAAACAACAGAACATCACATAACTTTGACTGGAGGGCGTCAATCTGGCAAATGCTGCATTAAGCCACAAATGTGTCTCAACGACAGGCGTATACAGCTTTTGTAAATGGTTGTAAATGCTTTATTGTATGATTAATTAAAATCTTCACAATAATAAAAAAGGACTTACAATATTTAACAAAATAAGTATTAAAAACTGCGACATTGTTAAAATTGTAAATTCACATTCACATAGTGCAGAAAAGACATAATGTGCAAAATTAGCGCTAAGGTACCAGTTTTAAAACAGCATGTCAAGTTTGACTGCCTCGTCGATGCCACCTAGTGCAGAGCAGAGGAGTGATTTGCCAAGTTAAACCTGAGACGTGTATTATGACCACATTCGAGTTCAAGCCAAAGTGCAACGTGCCTGAGGTGCAAAGGCACAACCAACCAAGTTGCAGGGTGCCGAGAGTGCAAGTGCTTAGCTAGGGTCTTTTCTAAAGGGTCAACCAACCAAGGTGTGGCACGCCAAAAGTGCAAGTGCTTAAACAACGCCTTTTCCACAGCCACCCTTTCAGTGTCACTTTAATACATGTCTGGGATGTTCAACTGCAAAGATAGTTTTAAAGTGCAGATGTTATGGCTACATGTTAAATTCCACCTTCAGTTTCATATCGGCTAATGTGAGATTGAAAAATGATAAGGTGCAAGATTAGATCTAAAGTGCAAGCGTTGTAACAGCGTATCATTTTCTCACCAATCGTAGGGAAATGCCTTGTTGGTAGTTGTCCTAAAGTTCTGGTAATAAGTGGGATAACAGTATTTCAAGATCAGTCCAGAATGAAGGGTGCCTTGACACGGCTAATTCCAACCAGAAAGTACTAGTGGTACATGCTGTAGTCGCTAGCAGACTTCACGTGTTGCATGCCCTTCGCCATTCCCCTACTATGGAGTAATATTTTGCCATTCTTGCCAGTTCCACTGGGATGTCACATGTGTAAGCATAGGTGACCGCAACCCTACGGGTTCTTTGTTCATACTTTAAGAATAGGGGCTTCAGCAGGATGAGTATCGGTTGTCAATTAGGGCAGCAACATAATAGATGGCACATGGACTCAATTTCATACAGGTACAGATGGCAGGGTTGCTGCCTCCCACTTTTGGACTTCCAATGCACTCGAAATTCCCATAATGGTAGGGCCAACAGCCTCATATAGGGTATATTTTTTAAGGCAGTCCTGCCCTAGGGGGCCTTCAGGTAAGGCTGAAGAGCTGCAGCCTCATATGATTGAAGCACGCCCGGAGCCCCTATGGTGCGTGAAGCGTCCTGCAGGTGTAGTGTTTTGGACAGCTGCCACCCATGAGATTTTAAGATGCATTTGAACTGCTGGTAGGTAACCGCCATGTGAATGAAGAGTCCATAGTTCAGGGAGCTAAAAGCCTTCTGCAGGTAACTTGACCAGGGATTTGACTCTGCTTTGAAAATGGCCTCTAGTATGCTTTCCATTGAGCCTTCTAACGAAGAGGTGACCTGATAGTAATAATTTACAATATCTATTTTGCACTCAATTTCTTGGCGCACTAGGCCGAACTCCAATAACAGCAAAGTGAGTCATGTATGCTTTGGCAGACCAAAAATGTTTCCATAGTCTGCAGATTGGTAATGCTCAAGGATGGTTGATAACATCCCAGGAAAGGTAAGATGCCTGTAATTTATGGCCGGGAGCAATTTGGCTCAGATAGCTGTATAGATTCCCTCTGAGGTAGGACTGTGTAGGTTTCGCTGGAGTTTTGCCAATGCAAATGTTGTTTTAGCTGCCTTTTTCTTTATTGCCCCAGACTGTAAGCATGGTTTACTTGTGTCGGACAGCCAAACGCCAAGTTAGTTATATTTGCTTGTTGTTGTTATGTTGAATGGCCCACGGTTCCACCTCTTTTGATATTTCTTTTTACCCAGCCCAAAGATCAGAACCTTGGTTTTCACAGCATTCGCTATTAGGAAGTTCTTGATGTTGTAAGAGGAAAGTATACTTTGAACCCTCTGAATCCCAATATGAGTGTGATCGAGAATAACAAGATCATCTGCATACTGCAGGATTGGAAGTTTTAGTGATCCAATTTTTGGGGAGAACAAGTTCCCTTTGGATAATGCTGGCCCTAGATTGGCAGTATAAAGATTAAACAACATGGGTGCTATGACGCAAACCTGTTTTAAGCCTTTATTTGTATCAGTTTGGGTCAGTTTAATTTGGACGCAGGTGTCTGTGTATAGGGCGATTATTGCGTTAAGAAGGCTGTTTGGTATCCCCCACTCAGCTAGCTTTGCCCATAAGATGTTGCAGTTTATCCTGTCAAAGGCCGCGCTGTAATCTACAAAGAATGCATACAATGGACATGACCCTTTTTTCGCAGCTTTAGCTACCAGGAATGACATAGCAATGACATTGTCCTTAGTGGATGCTTTGGGCTGGAATCCTGTTTAATAGTATGGAATTATCTTATTTTCCGTTACCCAGTCCTCCAGCTCGTGGAGTAGGACCTTTGCGAAGGCATTCACCTCAACATCCAGTAGGGCTATCAGCCAATAATTTTCTGGTTTTGGGGCTGTCACCCTTTTTGTGAATAGGATGCAGGAGGGAGCCCCTCCGTGATGCAGGAATGCTGGAGAACAAGCTACAGGCTTGGAAGAGATCATGCATTCGTGGAGCCCAAAAGTCTGAATCATTCCTGAAGATTATCCCAGGTAGACCATTAGGTCCAGTGGCGCTGTCTTTGCATATTTGAAGTATGGTTTTTGTTCCCTTCACTGTTAAATGGATCGATTCCTCAACTTGAGCACTCATTTCTTGTACTGCTTGGACATCCCAGGGGATGGGAGAGGGGTCAAGACTTGTATACAATGATATAACATGATTTTTCCATTGTTCTGCTGAGACAGCCTTTATTGTGCTGGTTGTTTTGTTGCCAAGACGGTTGATGTATTCCCAGAATTTCTTTGAGATAACGGGTGCTAAGAGAGGGAATAATGCTTCCATTCCTTCTTAAGACGTTTTTGTTTGAGAATCCAAAGTAATTTTTTGTAATATGCCCTTGCCTCATTTAATTCTTTTTTGTGAGGACTCCCTTTGTGCCGCCTGTGTCTAAGTTCTACCTTCCAACACTCCCTTTTGCTTTGGAGGAGCATGCTATCATCTATATGGACTTTGTATTGTTGTTTTAAGGAGGAACGAGGATTAAGAACTTTGTATGGATGCTTTATGGTGACGGTTGATTTATAGTTGGCTAGAGTCAGGTATAAGTCGCCCACTGTACTGCCCCATAGTTCAACTCTAGTGGATTGGGAATCAAGTGACTATGGATTTTGTTGTTCCTTCCATTTCTTATATTGTGATTCATTGTTTAAACCCCATTTTATCCTTTTCACCAATGGATTTTCTCCTGCACTCACAGTAAAGCCAGCTGCTTGAACTACCAGATGTGTGGTACAGTTTAAATTAATTTCAATGGTCAAAGGGTGATGATCACTTTCAAAACGGCTTTGTACTTAAAAGTTTGTTGAACTACCATACAATTGTGTACTCATAAAGAGGCAGTCCAAGGTGGAGATATTTCTGAATGTAAGCAACCTTCTCCTGTTTAGTTCACTCCGTTGGTCGCATGTGTTGAGATTAAATTAATTGAAGCAGGCTTCTATGGTCATCTGATGGGCCTCTTTCTGGTGCCCAATGGACTGGCCCAAGTCTCTTGTGTTGGGGCCCCATCAGGATGGCTTCATGATTGGGGTAATGATAGAGTAGCGTTCGGACATACTCGCAGAAGTCGTCGACATCCTTCTTCCCACCTGCGTTACATGGATTGATGTATGTATTTAAAAGGATTATGGAGGTACGCAGGCCGCTTAGCATAAGGCCAAAGAGTTCAATGGCCTGCATGTTACTGTCGCCATGTTTGATCTTTATCTTGAGTTGTAAGTTGAGCTTTACAAAGATCGGCATTATGAACTGCATAATTACCAGGGATTGTAGATGGGTATGTTTTCCAAGTTGTCTGTAAACAGAGAAGGTCGCCTCTGGTTAAAAACTCATGGGTGTCTCAGGTGCGGCCAATACGGGTGAGAGCAGTGGGTGGGGGTGGGGTGGGTCGACAGATGACCGGATAGGGTAAATAAAATAAATAAATAAAACCACTTACCTTGCGCTCGCCCGAGCGCAAGGTAAGTGGTTTTATTTATTTAATTTTACCTATCCTGTCGTCTGTCGACTCCACCCCTCCCCCTCGACCCCGCGAACCACCCCGCCCCACCGCCCTTGCCTGTACCGGCCGCGCCTGGGGCATCTTGATTTTTCAGGACTGAGGCTAGCTGAGCGACGTTCCAACTTAAAAAGCTGATTAATTGTTTAGACTTTGATAAAACCTTTTAGCTAATGTTAGGTGTCCAATGTACCTACAGGTGCTGGCTTCAAGGCGGCTGGTAGCCACTTCCATCTGTCGCCATTGGCCCATGCTGTGTCATTTAACCTGGGTGTCCTGTGTGTATTACCACTCATTATGTTCGACAGATGCACTTTTATGTTAACCTCCTGTTTGGGTGTAGTGAATTGTGTTGTATCTTTTAGTATGCTCCTTGGTTCGTTGGATGCCAGTGTTCTACCCCCTTGGTTGTGGGATAATGCGTGTGGATATTTTTTGTGAGTGAGTTTACTGATGAGCATTCCCTAGTCTTCAAATGACTTGCGCTCCTTTAATATGTTGTTCACATCCTTGATGTCTCGCCACATGGTTATGGTTGATTCTTTTGCACTGACATCAGATAGCATCTCACTGTGAAGGGCCACAAGATGATCAGAGCAGAGGTACGCCAAAAATGGAATATTTCTTATAAGGCATAGTATGTTTGATCTGTTTAGGGAATCACAGGCTCCGCTTGAGGTGAACAGAGGTGTGAACATCAGCAGACTTGGATTTGCAGGGTGTGTGACTTCGGAAGATTTTGTACCCTCAACCCTAGGCAAGGTAAACCTCATTGGTTGCCCGTGATGTCTGCCGGCCGGCCAGGCCTCCCTTCTTCTGCTTTCATTCTGCCCTGTGCCTGTGAGCCCCGATCTTTGTGGGCTGTAGTCCGTCATTAATGAACAAGTTACTTACCTTCGGTAACGATATATCTGTAAGAAACATAGGTTAGTAATAGATTCCTTACCTTAGAATTACCCCCAGGCGTCAGACTGGATCCGGAGAATGTTTTCGTCAGCAGTACCCCTGCGCGTCGAAAGGTGGCGTCGATCGGCACCGCTTTCGTCGTTGGCGTCGTGGTCGCCGGGATGACGTAGCGGTAGCTACTCAGACGCCGCCCTCGCGCGCTGACGTCAGTTCTTTTACACGACATTCCACACCAGAAGCACAGAGCCATGCAAGACACTGACCACTGGTGCACAGAACTAGGGCCCTGAAAGGGATTCCCTGACCCTAGAAATTAGTTCGCAGAACGGGGAGGATGGGTGGGGCGGTAAGGAATCTATAACTAACCTATGTTTCTTACAGATATATCGTTACCGAAGGTAAGTAACTTGTTTATCTGAAAGAAACAGTTAGTTATAGATTCTTTACCTTACAATAGATACCCCAGCAATACCAACCCTGGAGGTGGGTCTACGAACCAAGTTCAAACCAGAAAGTCCTGGAGAACGGAGCGGCTAAAGAAGCCGTCTCTCCGGACTTGGCTGTCCAGGCAGTAGTGTCTAGTGAACTTGTGCAGAGATGCCCACGTAGCTGCCTGACAGATGTCATTAAAGGGAAATCCTCGTCCCAAAGCAGTAGTAGCTGCCGTCGCCCTGGTGGAATGGGCGTGTAGCCCCACTGGAGGCTCCTTCTTTGCCAAGGAATAACAAGCCTTAATGCACAAAACGACCCACATAGAAATGGTCCGTTTGTGCACGGCCCGACCTTTCTTAGCGCCCACGTAGCCCACAAAGAGCTGATCATCCACCCAGAATTGTTTGGTGCGATCCAAATAGAAGGAAAGCGCCCGTTTTGGATCCAGACGGTGGAGCCTCTCTTCTTCTTTTGAAGGATGCGGAGGCGGAAAGGTGGTGGGCAAAGTGATGGTTTGGCCAATGTGGAAAGAAGTAACCACCTTGGGAAGAAAGTAAGGTCTGGTTCTTAGTACAACCTTGTCCGGATGAACAGCCAGGAAAGGAGGTTTTGAAGAAAGAGCCTGGAGCTCACTCACCCTGCGAGCAGAGGTGAAGGCAACCAGAAAAGCAGTCTTTCAGGTAAGAAGACGAAAAGGACAGTTATGAAGTGGCTCAAAGGGAGCGCACATAAGGTAAGTCAGAACCAAGTTCAAGTCCCACTGAGGCATTAAGAAGGAATAGGAGGAAAAAGATGAGTAATGCTATTTAGGAAGCGATTTACAACAGGGGACTTGAAAAGAGAAGGCTGTTCAGGAAGCCTAAGAAAGGCTGAAATGGCCGAGAGGTAGCCCTTAAGAGTGCCCAGAGCAGAGCCCTGCTGGGCCAAAGAAAGAAGAACAAGAGAACCTCAGAAAGAGGAGCAGAAAGGGAATCCACAGCCTTTGCGGCGCACCATGCCACAAATTTTTTCAATCTACAGGCGTATACCTTCTTAGTGGAGGGACGCCTGGCTGCCAAGAAAACATCACAGACTTCGGGAGGCAGGTCAAACCACGTCAACTGCCGCTGCTCAATCACCACGCAAGGAGGTGGAGGCTTGACAGTTTCGGGTGGAGGACCGCCCCCTGCTGCTGCGACAGAACATCCTCCCGAAGAGGCAGTCTGATCGGAGGATCGATGGCCATGTGTAGCAGCTCGGGATACCAGACTCTTCGTGCCCAATCCGGATCCACAAGAATGACTTGGGCCCGGTCGCGCTTGATCTTCTTCAGCACTCTGGGCAGAAGTGGTATAGGCGGAAAGGCGTATAGAAGATCGCAACTCCACTCGTGACGAAAAGCCTCGCCTAGCGAGTGCCGCCTTGGAAATGACAACGCGCAGAATTGCTGACATTGCGCGTTATCTTCGGTGGCGAATAGATCTAACCAAGGCTCTCCCCACTGTCGAAAGAGACCTTGCACCACCTCCGAGTGGAGACGCCATTCGTGATCCATCATGGACCTGCAGCTGAGTTCGTCCGCCCTGGCATTCAGCGAACCTGCCAGGTGTTGAACCATCAGGGATATGCCCTGATGTTCCAGCCATGTCCAGAGGCGGAGAGCCTCTTGACATAGGGTCCACAACCCCACCTCGCCTTATCTGTTGCAGTACCACATGGCGGTAGTGTTGTCCGTGAACACCTGCACTACTCTTCCCCGGACAGAGGGAAGGAATGCTTTGAGTGCAAGACGAATCGCCCCAAGCTCCGGAAGGTTGATGTGCAGCCCGGACTCCACCGGAGACCAGAGCCCTCTGATCTCCGCCTCCCCCATGTGGCCGCCCCATCCCAGAAGTGATGCATCAGTCACAACTGTGAACTCTGTTTGGGGAAGGGAGAGTGATCTGCCGTCAACCCAAACCTGGTTCGTTAGCCACCACTGCAATTGGTGTGCAGTGCCCTCCGAGATCTGGACACAATCGGACAGGTTCCCCTGATGTTGTGCCCACTGGAACTTCAGGTCCCACTGCAGAGCCCGCATATGCCATCTGGCATGGTCCACCAGCAGGATGCAGGATGCAGGAAGCCATCAGTCCCAGTGGCCGGAGGGTCATCCTGACCGAAACCCGGGATAGAGGCTGAAAGATTGGAATCATAGCCCGAATAGCCCGGACTCGCTGTTCGGGAGGATAGACCCGAAACTGCGTTGTGTCCAGAACCGCTCCGATGAAGAGGAGCTTCTGAGAGGGAGTCAGGTGTGACTTCGGCACATTGATGGAGAGCCCCAGCGAATGCAGGAGGTCAGCTGTAGTCTGGAGGAGGGAGACAACAGCCTGGGGCGAGCCCGCCTTCAACAGCCAGTCGTTGAGATAAGGGAAGACCCCAGATCTGCGCAGATGAGCTGCGACCACCGCCATCACTTTCGTGAACACCCGAGGGGCGCTGGTAAGGCCAAAGGGGAGCACGGTAAACTGAAAGTGCTCGTGGCCTACCGTGAACCACAGGTAACGTCGGTCGGCCGGCAGGACGGGGATGTGAAAATAAGCGTCCTGCAAGTCCAGCGCTACCATCCAGTCTCCAGGATCGAGGGTAGACAGGACCTGAGCTAGCGTCAACATTTTGAACTTCTCCTTCCGGAGGAAGCGGTTGACGTTCCTGAGATCCAAGATAGGACGCAGGCCTTTGTCCTTCTTAGGCACCAGAAAGAAGTGGGAATAGCAACCACGACCTACTTCTGGGACAGGAACTCGCTCGATGGCCCCCTTGGCCAAGAGTGCCGAAACGTCTAGTTGGAGAAGGGCCAGATGATCCTCCGACATGCGATGGTACTGAGGTGGCATGGATGGAGGGGTAGTCTCAAAGGGGAGGGAGTAGCCCCTTCGGACTATTTGCAAAACCCACATGTCCGACGTGATGGTGCACCAGTGGGGGAGGGGATGGCGAATCCTGATGCCCACTGGCGTTTGGTGGCCCTGAAAGGTCGGACTAGGAGGGTTTGGAGGCTGCTGCAGGGGGGGCTGTGGTGGCTGGCCCGCCCGCTGGCGACCAGAACCACGGCGGTTGTTCCCACGTCCCCGGCAGCGCAGGGGCTGAACAGCTTGCGCTGGCCTGTGGCTCTGGGCGGGACGTGGCGGGGCACCCCCTTCAGTAGCCACGAAATGGGGCGAAAAGCAGACTGCGCAGGCTGGGAGGTGGAGAGGCCCAAGGTCCTGGCCATAACTCGAGAGTCCTTAAAGCACGTTGTCGCCGAATAGGCGATGGCCATCAAAGGGCATGTCCATAAGTGTGGATTGGACATCCCCTGAAAAACCAGTCGACCTCAACCAGGCGTAGCGTCGAAGGGCTACCGACGTGGAAATCGTCGTGCCTAGTGAGTCGGCCGAATCCAGCCCACAGCGGATGGTAAACTTTGCTGCGTCTCTCCCTTCGGCAACTGCATGAGAGTACAGCCTGGGCCTTCTCTGGGCACTGAGGCAGCACTTGCGCCACCGTATCCCACAGGGAGTGGGTGTAACGGCCCAACAGACATGCGGTGTTTACCGACCGCAGTCCCAAGCTGGAGGAAGAAAACATCTTCTTCCCAAGATGGTCCAGCTTTTTGGATTCCCTATCAGGTGGTGCGTTAGGGAATGTGCCTTTGGAGGTAGAGGCTTGGACCACCAAGCTCTCAGGAGTGGGGTGTTGGGAGAGGAAAGTGGAGTCGCCCGGGGCCGGGCGGTGGCGTCTGGCAACCATCCTATCCACAGGAGCCCCTGTGTTGGGCCTGGACCAGGTGCCCAAAAGGATGTCGGTTAGGGCTTCATTAAACGGCAGCAGGGGCTCCGAAGAGCTCGCTGCCGGTTGAAGCACCTCTGTCAGGAGGTTAGTTCTGACTGCCACAGTAGGTAGCTCGAGGTTGAGAGCCTCGGCCACCCTACGCAACACCACTGCAAAGGACGCTCCCTCCTCCGTAGCCACGGTAGGAGGAGACAACATGCCAAGGTCTGGTGAGGTATCCAGACCACTGGCTTCCCCCAGTTCCTCTCTCCAGTTCGGTTCATAGCCTAACTGGTCAGTTTAAGGGTCTCCAGACCCCTCCCAGTCCTCCTTACCCCCCTCTGGCTGCCAATCCGGCCTAAAAGAGCCAGGGTAGAACACGGGCACAAAAGTACCCGTCGGTGCCGGATCCGGCGTCAGTCGACGCCGGTCCGGCTCCGTGTCTACATCGGGATGGAGGCCGGGGTCGACGCCGGCTGGGGACACAACCGGCGTCGGCTGCGGACGTGGTGCCAGTGGAAGTGGCGCCGGTGGAGGTGTAACTAGGTCGACCGGCGCCGATCCGGATCCAGGTCTGGTTCCAAGGGGACCCTGCGGTGCCGAGGCCGGAGCCGCCGGCGTCGAAGGTCCAGGGCCCCCAGCTGAGTCCGCGGGGCCCGAAGGCGCACCGGCAGAGTCAGGCTGCTCAAAGATGGCGTGCATCGCTTCGTAAAACTGACGAAGCTGGGAAGGGGTCGCTCCAGGTCCCGGAAAGGGAGGGAAACCCAGAGTCGACCCTTCGGGCTCCGCACGCGGAGCAGCGGGAGGGGCACCACCCGCATCCATCGTCGCGTCGGCCGACGGACGGGGAGAAGTCGAAGAGCAACGATGCTTCTTCGACTTCTTCTTGTGCTTCGACTTACCCGACTCCGAGTGCGAAGACTTGGATGAAGAATGATGGTGGCTCCGCGACCGGTCCCTCGACCTCCTACACGACCGGGACCTCAAGCGGTGCGGAGCCGACTGCCGGGCCTCCAGAAGCTTTTGGGACCGCTCCCGCAAAGACTTCGGATTCATGGTCCGGCAGTCGGAGCACGACTTGGGGTCGTGGTCGGGCTCCAGGCAGAATAGGCACACGCGGTGCGGATCCATCACCGACATCAGTCGGCTACAGGAACCGCAAGCCTTGAAGCCGGGCATCCCTGACGTGCACCAGGAGTCGAAGACTCAAAAACGGTGTCGACAAAAGTCGTCAAAAAGTCAGTCAAAAAGTGACTGGAGGTACTGCTTTCTCCGGATCTGCGCTGGCTGTCGCGGAAAAAGAAAGAACTGACGTCAGCGCGCGAGGGCGGCGTCTAAGTAGATACCGTGACGCCATCCCAGCGACCACAACGCCAACGACTAACGCGGAGCCGACCGACGCCACCTTTCAATGCGCAGGGGTATTGCTGACGAAAAATTCTCCGGATCCAGCCAGACGCCTGGGGGTAATTCTAAGGTAAGGAATCTATACCTAACTGTTTCTTTCAGATTGTGAGACTGCTCCATCCTTATTGATGCCAACCCCAGTGTCTGCTGATGGGGCGGGGGCATGCTTCTGGCTCCCAGTGTGTTAGTTTCTATTAAGGACCCCTTTATATGAAAAATAGGATAAGTCTCTATTTTTTGTCGTGAACCTATCTTGATTGTTCTCCTCTGAATGTACACTGTCCTGGGGGCCTTGATGAAGCTATTTTCTTTCTTAATATGTGTTTTTTGACATATCCGGTTCCTAGTATATATACATATTTTTTGCAGTTTTCCTAAGCCTTTTCTTTTCCCGTCGAGTTAGGGGTCTTTCACTGTTAGAGGTTCCGCTTGTGGCCATCACGCGGGATTGGTCTGCAGGAGACCTGTTCATGGAGGTAGATTCCTGTGCGGCTGATACGGCGGAAACAAAGGACCCATTTTGTGTGATTGAGTCTTTAAACTCGTCCATTTCTGTGTCCTTGTTATCTTTGCTATATGATTGCACACCGTTGCCTCTACTGTGTTGCTGTTTTTTATTTGGATTATTTGTGGAAGGAGGGATTTGCATGATTAAATTGGGGCCCTCGGTAGAGTTGTTCTCTGTATCCAGGGAGTCAAGTTCTACATCCATTCTACTGCTTCGGTGTAGCCCTGGATGTTTCAATTGGTTCACTAGTTTGGGAAGAATATCTGAAAGGGTGCAGAGTTTGTTCACGATTGCTTTGCAAGTGCATGTCGCCTTCTTGCCCATGATCTCTGTAGTTTCTCTCGGGAAGATCACTCCCTTCGTGTGAATGGCGGTGTCTGTCCCTGTATGTCTGGATGTGTAGGCGTTCAACTTGAGGTCCAGACTGTCATTTTTTTTTTTGTCTAGTCTGATCACTGTTTGAGTTAGAGTTTGTATAAGATCTACTTGCACCTCCAGTTTATGTGACTGCCATGTTAGGGTGTTGACTGTGTCTAGAAGGGTAGAGTTTAAGGTTGTGAAGACTGATTCTCTGGAGGTGGCTGTGGTGTAGTTGAAAATACTCGCCCTCTTTGTAGCTCCAAGAGGTTCAGACGCACTTTCATCCTTTACTGTTTTGATGTCTCCCTCAAACAGAGCCATCTCGAATGGCTCTTCCATGAGCTTTTCAAATGCTTCTGGACTAAGTGTCTAGGAGGGTTCCTCCATTGGTGTCAGTGGCTCATATACTAATAGATTGTGGTGATACTGCACTGCCTTATGGCGTTCGGCCCCCTTGTGCCAGATTATCACAGTTCTTTTCCATGAAGCTCGACTGCTCAAGGGAGGGAAATAGATTTATGCCCCGGTCATACATTTTGGCACAGGAGTACCCACTTCCTTGCTGCATAGTGTGTTTGTTTGTAGGTCATAATGCGCCCCTTGCGTCGTGCTGACATGATTCTTAGCTGGTATAGCTGTGCCCCCAGCAGGGGAGTAGGGCCCTACAATGTCCTTTGGGTGGGATCTCATTTTTGGCCATGATCTGGTGCATCGCGTGATTTTGGCGCGTTTTATGCATGTTCTATGTGTGGCTTCTGGATAGGTAGATAGAGGGGGTGTGGTTGAAAGGCCAGATTCGCCTGGGTGGCATGCACAGACATGAGATGTGAAGCTTGGGCTTGTGAAGTATTTGTACTGAGTATTTTTCTGGATATTACCAATTGGTTGTGTGTGCACAGGTAGAGGGACATTGCAACCCCTCCCCACATGATTGGTTTCTTGTTTTTCTACCAATTGCTTGTCTAGTGCTTGCTGCTGTGCCGCTACCCTGTTAGACTGTTTGACCTTTCTTCGCACCATGGCAGTGTGCTCACAATGCTCAAAACCCCTATCCGAAATGTTCCAATTTGAGGCAAAGGCGGAGTATTGATATCTCCATTGGCCTCTTTGCCGCAAGGTCTGCAATGGCAGTGTGACTTCTGCTATGGCTGTGGATTCGCTCAACATTTTGACCCCCAAGCCCGCAATAGAGTCTTGCTGTGCTATGACATGCAAATACACTAATCCTCTAGACACAGAAGGTGGCTTAAATAGATGCTAGCAAATGCAAAATCTATTCAGACAAGAAGATTGGCTGCAAATTGGCAGGCGAGGAGGGGTGTAGGGTGGGCATATGAGCACAGCAGGCAAGGTACGTTAGGGGGTGAGGCAAGCAAGGCGAGGCAAGCGAGATCAATCCGATAAAAGTAGCCGCGAGGACAGGAATCCCAGAGGGTTGCTGGGCGCAGAGCACAGGAGGCTAGATGTTGGGGGTGCGGTTAGAGTGGTGCCAACCACCACACTGAGCCCAAGCCGCACTGGCCTAATGCCGTTCACTTCCGCACAATGGGGCAGTACTGCAACCTAGTGTGCCTACCAGCTCTCAACCACATACTGCACCTCTCGCCTCCCGGGCCATTGCAGTCCTCAGGGTCATGGCTCCTCGTGCAACCTCACCGATGTGGCTCCTCATACGTGTCTCCCTGTTTGTGGGTAATAGGCTCCCTTCGTTACTGGTCAAAGACTGCTGATGGTAATATCAGTTGTGAGGCAGTAGGGGGTGATGAGGGGGCTTTGCAACTTAACTCTCAGCACCTCGCTTTTTCTCAATAATGACAACAGGAGACACAGCACTCCTTCTCCTTGGCGCCAGTTTCGATGGTTAAAGGCGTTAAAGAAATTTTTTTGTTGAGGTGGCGCTTGGACCACTGTTGCAGTTCAGAGCCTGAATGGAGTTGCTAGCAGGGACCCACAAGAGGAAGCAATTGTTGAGGCATAGGCATAGTCTAAATTGCGCCACAGTGAGCAGGGAAATCCAAGCAGGAAAACAAACAGGGAGCAGGGCGGGGATGGAAGCCAGGCACTGCCTGTTCTACCTTGGGTGTATTCAGTGGCCCGCGCTCGCAGATGCCTGGCACACCTCCCTGAGAGCCTCTGAGGGCCCCCCGCCCGCAGCTCAAGATGAGCCCGGGGAGGTAGAGCCAAGTGTGGGTGTAACCGAGGCCCCCAGCAAGGAGAACGCCACTATACGCTCTCGGCTCGCAGCATCTTTTGCATCAGCACGTTTCAGGATCCACTTCCGACCAAGACTGTGCTGCAAAGTGACGCCTGGCTGCCAAGATTACATCAACCACCTCTAGAAGCAGGTCAAACGTGTTCAGCTGTCACCACTCAATATCAATGCATGAAGGTGCAGAAACCTGCCCTGTTGCTGGAACAGCAGGTCCTCCAGTAGGGGCAAACTAATCAGAGGACATATGCTCAAAGTCCAGGAGATCGGAATACCATACTCTCTGTGCCCTATCTGGAGCACTAGGATGACTTGGACATGGTCTGTTCTGACGAGGCGTTGGGACAAGCTGGCTGTAAGGGGTACCTTGTCCAAAACCATGAAAGGAGTGCTGAAACTCGCACAGTTAGCGAGGAGGGATCCAGAGAGCGAACCGTAGTTCTGTTCTCTTTAAACCGCTCTAGGGCGGAGTCAGCCTTGTCCCCAGACCTGCATGTCTCGTCGAAGGGCATGTCCATTAGTGAAGGCTGGTAGTTGCTAGAGAACCCAGTAGATCGCAGCCACACATGGCAGCGAATGGCAACACTGGTGCCGATAACTTGCCCGATGGACTTGGTGGGTTCCAGGCTACAACGTACTGTGAACTTGGCTGCTTCATGACCATCTTGAATTGCTTGGGCAAAGACATGGCTAAGGTAATCAGGAACAACTCGGGGGACTTGAGACACCAAATCCGAAAGGGCATGGGAGTAATGGCCGAACAAGCAGCTGGTGTTGACGAAGTAGAAGGCTAGGCTGGTGGAAAAGATCCTCTTGCCAAATGTTTCAACACATTTAGATTCCCTGTTAGGAGGAGAGGAGCAAAATGTGTTTCGATTAGACTGATTTGTAGAGGCCTGATCAACATGGCTGTCTGGTGAAGGATGCTGCAAGACAAAAGCAGCACCACCCGGAGCAGGATGATGGAACGTAGGAGCTTGGGGGGGGCTAGAGCAAGGTTTGGCCCAAGCCCCTAATAAAGTGTCTGTCTAAGCCTTGTTAAATAGGAGGAGAGGCTCAGCAGAAGTCTGGCCAGGATGTAGGACCTCAGAACATTAGTTTTAACTTCCATGGTGGGAAGGTGGAGGTCAAGACAAGAACTTCAGCTGCCCTACGCATAACCATAGCATAAGAAGCAGATTCCTCTGTGGTGGGACCAGGAGGAGAACAAGCTTTGGCATAGCCAATAGGTCTCGCCTTTGGGACCTTATAAGTGTTTAGCCATGCCGCGCTAGGCACTGGGTTACTCTTGAAATTCAGGAGTAAGTCTGGAATACTATAAGAGTAAGACAAAAGGCATCTTTATGAATCCTGCCTTAAGTGTTAGAATATATGACTACATGCATCAGTGTGCACGTATGTTAACATACGGTACATGGCAATTTACACCACCTCATGATGCAACCAAAAGAATAATAGCGTCACAGTGTTTAACTAGTTTATCTAAAACTGGGGGCAGTCTGAAAGTTTTCTGGAAGTGGTAACCTTATATCTGGCTTGATCTCCGCCACTTCATGAACACCAAGGGGAGCTGTACTGCATGTAAAAGCACCTAGGGCGAGGAGAAGTTGGGAGTGCCGTATGTGCTGGACAGCGCAACAAATTAGAGAAGGGTGCAGTTACACAGCAATAATCAAAATAATCATATTATTGTGCATTTTGCTAAAGAACAGATGCAATGCAGGTGGTGACCATGTTGGTGCGTATTTAGGCAGTAGCTACGGGATGCACGTTGTTTAATTGTGTTAGGTCGGTGATTGCTGCCTGTCATTTTATGTGTTCTGTATAATTAATGGCGGAGGTGGGTGTGTGTGACAGTGTGGTAAATGCATGTGCGCAATTGTGTGCATAATTGTACCAGATTGTTTATGAGTGTGTGTAAGTTTGCTTTTCGTAAGTACTATTTTGTAGATTTGTGGGACTGTTATGTGGGACGGAATTGTATATACATATGACAGCGTATGTATACGCCTTTGTATGTAAAGGTGAAAACGTATCATTGTACATCCCAAAGTAGAGTATAGTGCACGACTCTTCAGTACAGGTGCTAAATAGAGCGCACTCTTCACAAGCAATACATTGCAGGAAGGTTAGACTGCTCCTCAGTCTAAGCAGGCACAGTGTGCTGATAGAGCACTGTCCCTCCACCCTGCGCTCTGGATCCACAACTCGGCCATTGTGTTTTTCCTCCCTTACTTAGTGGATGGTGTGTAAAGGGAATCATTTGTGCACACGGCCGGGGTGGATGCGTTGTAGCAGGCACAACACGAGCTCACTCTGCGGTGCAGGCTGATTCAGGCTGTGCCAACCACTGTATGTGCATAACCCCAGGCTGCAGCAACTTTAAACACCATGAGAGTGGTTGGGCCGCCTGCAGCCATAAGAATGGTCAGGCCCCCTCCACATCAAGAGGCCAAAAGCAGACGCCTGGGAGCGGGCTTCCGGGCCACAGACTGAAGGACACTGTGAGAGATGGCACCCCCTCAAATCTGTCTGTGCTTCCTTGCCTCAAAGACTGTGGGCGTTTAAAGAAACGTGCTACAGATGCCTAAAAGTGCTCGTAGAAGGAGTGTAGAAGACCGGTTTTCTTTCTGTTGCCGTGTGCGAGAAAGGATAAATGGTGCTCCCCACAATGTGCAAAGAGAATCTAAAAGTAACAAGGAGGGGGCGTGGCCAAGATGGCGGACGTGTGAGACGCGTTTTCGTCTCTCTCTGCTCCCCGCCGCGGGCCCTGCCGGTAAACTGCATCGAGAGGTGATTTTGAGCACATCCGCCAAGCAGAGATACCTGCCGCTCTCAAGGGGCTGGTCCTGGGGGCCGCTCAGCTCGCCTGGGACTATTGTGGGGCCTCGCGGTCGAGCGAGGCCTAGGCGCAGACAGTTCCTGGGGTCGAGGCGGACCCAGCAGCCTGAGGCCTTTCGGGGAAGTTGCTGCCATCCTTTATGGCCTGCTGATTCCAGCAAAGCCGCTGCCCATCGCGAGCGCCTGCAGCGGCGATCTGACGCGCGGAGCCCGAGCTGGTGAGGGGCTCGGGCCCAGCTTCCGGAGTCGGTGGGCCCTCACCCTGAGGCCTGAGGTGGAGCAGCTTGTGGCCCCGGGGACGGAGGGAGACTGGCTGCCCTGACTGGAGCAACACTGCGACGAGTCCTGCCCGCTGGGAGACCTGCGATATCCCCGAGTCTGGTGCATCAACGGGGGCTGGACCGGCCTCCTAGACACGTACTGCTTAGGCCGCCCGACCTTCGCCTTTCCGGCCGTCCCGGACCTGCTGGTGGGATGCAGCCGTTGAGGCGCGCAGAGACGGAGGGCTGGAATCGGCGAACTTGAGCGGCCTGTGGGAGCTCTGCCGAGCGCTGTGCTGGTGTGGTCCCTCTGATGGGTGGCTGGAGCGGGACTGCCTCTTTGAGACCCCCAAGGAGAGAGTCTATATAGAGGGGAAGGCCGGAGGCCCCCATGAGCCTGTTGTATTTGGGAGCCCCTCTGCAAGAGCTGCTGTGGACACTGCGGTCCTGGCCTCGGGCTGTCTGTGCGCCCGGGACAGCATCTGGAGGTTCGGGGCCTGACGTGGCGCTGCACCCTGTGGCAGAGGCCCACCGGATTTATTACCTGGCCAGGAGGTGAGGAGAGCAGGGGGTGAGCACAATGACATCCACTCCCCTCATCCCCCCCCACTTGGGAGCACTGCTTTTGACCTTTTCACGTTCGGGCGGGTCGGTGGAGGCTCCCCCAAATAACTTTGCTAGCACCTGGAGAGACAGACATTCGGCCTGATCCGCGGCAGGGCCCTGGGCCTCCACCGCACCTACCAGAGGCTGCACTGGGCTTGGACCTGCGCTGGAGGGCAGCATGTCCTGAACAGAGGCTTGTTTTCTTGTGACCCCCTTGCAAATTCCTCCCCGTGCAGCAGAGGAGAGAGAGACTGACGCCTGACTGGTGCCTCTTGCCTCTACCAGGCCCCCGGGCCCAGTTGCGACTGCACCGCCGCCTATCCTTGCCGACGGATCAATATTGTTCGTGTCCCTCCCCTGCGGTTGGGGCCGCCGAATCTTGCAAAATGGCTTCAGGGAAGACCAAGAGGGAGAGGACAGTAAAAGATATGCTCCTCCGCCCCTCGGGTTCTGCCACTAGAAAGCTGAGCCTGTCTACAAACCAAGAGGATCAGTCTGGCTCTGCTCAGGCAGAGGCACCGGTCACTCGCTCCTACTTAGAATCACTTTTCTCTTCCCTAAGTGATGATCTCCAATCTTTTTTTTAAAAAACTGGCGGGGGAGCTCCGGGAGGTCCGCAAAGATGTGGAAGATCTGGGCAACAGGGTTTCCAACCTGGAAGATCACGAACAAGGTCGGGAAGAAGTTATTGAACAGCTCCAGGAAGAGATCTTGCGTCTCCAGGACCAACATCTGGACCTCCAAGCGCACTCAGAGGATCTTGAGAACAGGTTCCGACGCAATAACATTCGTATAAGAGGCATTGCATCAGGGGCGGAGGGATCTCACATTGTGGCCTTCATGCTGGAACTGTTTCGGGGGATCCTGGGGGTGGGCCCCGAGGTGAAGATCAAAATAGACCGCACGCACAGAGTGGGCTCTTGGAGGGCCGCGGCCGGTCCCCCCCCCCAGATATCCTCGCCTGCATCCATGACTTCACCATCAAAAAGCAAATTCATAAGGTGGTGAGAGACAAACATCCCATACAATTCCAGGGCAATTCTCCTCTTCTTTACCAGGACCTGGCGGCATCCACCCTGCAGAAGCGCAAGGCATTTCGACCAGTGACTGCCCATTTGCGTGAACTCGGGGTGTCCTACTCCTGGAGACACCCCTTTAGACTTGTCTGGCGATTAACTGGGAAGCTCCACCAGCTCCGCTTGCTGGAGGAGGCCCGTAAACTGCTCGACATTAAGGACTCGCCTTCGGAGCCCTCCAGTGCTGGGGGATGGGGTCGCGGAAGGAGGGAGCATCGAGCCCTGGAGCGCTCCCGGCCCCCCCTTGCCTGGCCTCCGACCGGACCCTGATACCATTGCCAGGGAGAGACAGGCTGTTCTAGTTACTCAAGCCGGAGACACGGCGGGCCGACAACTTCTTGAAGCTTTCACCCATATTAGCGTCAGCGGAATCTGTACTTCCATTCTGTCTGGGCCCGGCGGGGAGACCATTAATAATCCCCCTTTGTACGATACTTCATGAAACACCCATCATGGACAATGTTCTTCTTCTTGCCAATATTTGGTTTGTGTCATGGTTAGCCACTAGGGCCTTTTGCTACGGGGATTTACTGGACCTGGTGACACGACACACACGCGTTCTCCATCATTTTGCTTTGAGGACATCTGCCTTAGGAACGGCTGCGGTCGTTTGGCTACATTTTAGGCTACCGGTGCAGCTAACATTCAGACCTAACTCCAATGTCTAATCACTTAGCGATACTTACACTCAATGTTAAAGGGCTTAACCATGCACTGAAGCGAACCTCTATTCTATCATATCTAGAAAACTCCGGGGCACACATTTGTTTGCTACAAGAAACACACCTACTCTCTAGAGACCAACATAGGCTGCGTTCTACAGCGTTTCCACATCAGTTTTTCTCATCTCTCCCGTCCAAGTCAGCTGGTGTCGCAACTTTGATTTCTAGGACTTTCTCGGGGAAGGTGGGACTCAAACAGGCAGAGATCAAGGGCAGGCTCCTTGCATACTAATTGCATGTGGGGACGGGCAGCATAACAGTGGGTACTATCTATTCCCCTAATGAAGGTCAGGAACCTTTCCTCTGTAGAGCGGTGACAGATTATGAGCACGCAGGACAGGCTGGTGCTTCTGGGTGGTGACCTCAATCTGGTATTTAACTCTGAAGTAGATAGATCGGCACAGCGCCATGGACAGGCAGGGACCATCACTAAGGCGGGACGGAATTGGCAGAGGGACATGGGTTTAGCAGATATATAGAGAACCTCACATCCTGATACTCAAGATTACACATTTTATTCTCATGCCCACAAAACGTACGCCAGACTTGATTACCTACTTGGTACTCCGGAGGTACTCTCTGCAGTCCAGGCAACAGAGATTGAGCCGCGATCGCTTTCTGATCGCGTTGCAGTGTCAGTGACACCTACGATATCATGCTCTAGATCTTTTCCCAGGAAATGGAGACTTAGGGACTCCCTGCTCCACCGTTTGGAGGTCATAGCTCAGATAAGCAAGACGATACAGGACTACTTGACGACTAATGATATCCCCAAGGCCCCGATTTCCATGGTGTGGGACGCCTTGAAGGCCGTTGTTAGAGGGGAGTTTATAGCTATAGCTTCAGCAGACAATAGGATCCGGCGGGACAAAAGAGAGAGTCTGTCTCGCCAGGTGAAAGAACTAGAGCATATCCACAAGAGGACAGGGGGCCCCAGGATCTGGAGACAGCTCGATGCAGCTCGAGTTCAACTAGCGGGACTAGATATTGACAGGGCTGAATACAATGCACTTAGACTCCGGCATAGGTTCTACATGGGTGGTGATCGCTCTGGCCGCCTTTTGGCGAGTCGGCTACGGGGCCAGCGCAAGGAGTCGAGGATCACCTTCCGGGAATATGATCAGACTCTTTGCACTGCACAAGATCTCTCACCGGACGCAATGT